>OZ026516.1:33166405-34366405 GCA_964019695.1 Loripinus fragilis
ACCACAATCGGTGAGTGTTGAGTTCACAGATTCTCGCTTGAAAAATTGGGATCACTGGATATCCGTTCAAATTCAGGTAAAACAGCATTCGCCGTTAGTGAGGCCCACAGTTTAAATAATTAATGTTTAGCCATATCTAGTGGCACCCTTCATAAATCCTGCCAACCGTCCACCTTGGAAACTATATTGGTCATGCCCAAGGATCAACTTCTATTTCTGTTGTATTGCTTACACGTTAACGGTGCCATTCTTAGAGGGCTAACATAGTTCATTGTGTGGCTAATATAAAGTAGTTTCAGGAAATCAAGACTCCAGATCCCCCCACTAGGGGAGGGGGTGTATAGCCAGCTTAAGGCCTATCAGTGGTACAATTCCTACCAACCATGTCCTGGCTGCGTATTAGTTATGCATGGTGCATACATTTTGCAGTTTGAACATGGCTGTGACCTCGACTTAAGACATATTACCTTAGAGCCTTTAAACAGCACATTGTCTTGTTATGGTGGACATTTATGCTAAATGCTAATTGGTCGAAGGCTTTGCAAATTATAGTCCGCAAAAAAAATCAACAGCAAAAATGACTTGCTTGTGACCTCAGTATTGGACATATGCGACACATCGTCTTGTCATGGTGAACACTTTTTTTGAATAGGTCGATGGTTATGAATGTGTAAAGAATTGTTTTCGTGGTCTGTGACCTTGACCATAAAGACTAGGGTTTGTACACGACAAATCATCTTGTTATGTTGGACACGTGTGCCCTGTGATGTGATAATCCTGAGAAGGATTATACCCTTAAACAAAATTTCTCAATAAATTTTCCTTTTGATATCAGCATGTGACCTTGCCCTTATTATCCACTGGTTATGTTGCACACCTGCTAAGTGATATGGAAATCGAAAGGAGGGTGTGACCATAACCTTGTCAGAATCAGAGACTGTTGATCATCCTCAGAAACGTGAGGATAAGACACAAAACGCAGACAACCATGACCCAGGTTAAATATAAGACTAAGTAGTTTCGTTTGTTTTTATTTAAACTTTCTTGTATTAATGCTCTGACCACATTATACAAGGCTAATATAGCATACTTTTGTCCAACTGGGCCAATACAATCATAGTGAAAAGTTGACGTATATTATGCAGTGCACAATACAACCAACAATATGGAATGTATGAAAACCGAAATTTCGGATCAGTCTGTATCAGATGGTGTAATGGTAGACATGTATACAGGTTGAAAGATGGTAAGTTTGACATGTAAATATGTTCACTCTTTAAGTAAATTAGAGATGTTGGTTGGACTTACGGATGGCGTACTGGGACACAGGTTGACAATTTAAAATGTTCACTGTTTAGGTAAATTAGGGATGTTTTGTGGATTATTTGATGATGTACTGGTAGACATGTCGACAGGTTCACTGTTTATGCCAATTAAAGATGTTTTGTGGACTAAAGGATGGTGTACTGGTAAACATATCGACCGGAGATTTACGTTAATGTATATCTCAGGATTTCGCAAACGTAAGCTAAAGCCCTCTAGTAAAATATTTTACTGGTCCGTTCCAAGGTGGTGCTTCTTTTGTGGATCATTTATGTTATTTCTGTCTTGTTTTTGTTATGCTTTCGTGGGCGTCTGTTTATTGATGCCTTGTGGTCACCTGCTGGGAAAGAGCGGACCTCTTGGCTCTCGTTTGTGATGTCTTATTTTGAAGTTGTCACTTTTCCATTGGTATTCTGGGTCAGGTGTGGTGCTTGATTGTATAGGTTCCTGATCTTTTCCCTTTTTCTTACTTTTTGAAATAAAAGTTTTTAGCGCTGTTGCTTAGTTCACCAAACATCTCTAGTTTATATAATTTACTAAAAACCTGAAGGATCAAAATAATGAGAGGCCAATCTTTTTTGTAAGCATTCATGTCGAATTTTGTAAAGGCTTGTTTTTTGATAGTTTCATTGCACACTCTGAACACTGTTACCTTTAAACTATGTTATCTGCTAGTCCATTTAAATATAGTGTGTATCTTATTTCAAACTAGAGTGCGCAGTTGATTGGGCGCCATCGCATATCCCCACGCTAAAGTTTTTGTCTCCCCCAGTACCTCACCCCGGGGCATGACCTTGGCAACAGAATGAAAATAAAATTCTGTTCAGTATGTTTTCTATCTTTTATTTGTGAGAACACACACAAAGTTTGATATAAAAATCTTTGAAATTGACATGTTAATGATATTTGACCTTTTAACCTCACCCCAAGGTCACCAGTTTGACCCTAGGATGAAAATGTTACTTGCATTTTGTTTTTCTCGTCATCCCCGTCGATTCGATACGCTACATGACCATGTTTGAACGAAAAATTGTTTGACCCCCTGGGTACCCAGGCGACAGAATAAAAAAAATCCTGTCTGATATGTTTTGTATCTTTCATTTGTGAGAACACACACAAAATTTGGTATAAAAATCCTTGAAATTGACATGGTAACCGAAATTTAACGATATTTGACCTTTGACCTCACCCCAAGGTCACTAGTTTGACCCTAGGATAAAATTTTACCTGCATTCTGTTCTGCTCGTCATCCCCGTTGATTTGATATACCACCTGACTATGTTTGAATTTTTTTTTTACCCCCCTGAGCACCCCCAGCGTCCCATCCCTAGGGCATGACCCAGGGGACAGAATGCATATCCCGTCTGATATGTTTTGTAACTTTCATTTGTGAGAACACAAAGCTTGGTATAAAAATCTTTGAAATTGACTTTGTAATTGAAATTAAATGATATTTGACCTTTGACCCCTCCCCAGGGGGCGGGGCCAAAAAAGTTTGACGTTGGACGCCTTATTCATGTCAGTAGCTCACACACCAAATTTGGTTGAATTCCGTCCAATGGTTTAGGAGGAGACAGCATAACGGACAGACGGAGGCGATTACAATATCCCCTTCGCTTTTTTAAAAAAGCGTGGGGATAATAAATCGAAAGTCCATTGGATTTTTAATTTTTAGGAGTTATCATTATGTCATGGTGAATGAGCTGGCAAACATGTTTGTCTGTGATGATGTTTACTGATTGCAAAAATGAAACTACTGTTCATTCACGATATATTGGCTCAAAGAAACCGTTAGGTGGATTTTACCATTGCATCAATATAGGTAGCTTCTTCTTCATGTTCTTAGATGAATATGGTATCAAGCTATATATACATAATGCATTTTCCAATTAATCTGTGTGGTGTAGAGGATAGCGTGGAGAACTATCGAACATATTTGATTTCATGTTGTGCGGTTATGGTGTTCGAGTCCTATAAATTTTTTTTCGTTTTGTAACCCATATCTCGGTCTCTGTCACGATTTACATGCTCAATTAAGCTTTCACTCACATTTTATTTTTACTGCACATACTTCTCTTGGCTGTAGAAATGTCTGATAGGCATGCTTTTCGATCGCAAGCCAGGCAAATTGCTGCCACGGACCCTGTATAGGATCCTTGTTATTGCATATTTTATGTTAAAAGTACGGGAAGAAGATGCCATGAATGATGCACTACTTGCACCATTATCAAATTATAGAGAAAGAGAGAGCCAGCAAGCTGACTGGCATATAAAAACGTTATCGCGCATCAAAGCTGACTCTGAAAATGCAGTCCTCCTGCCTCGGAATTCACGAAGAGACAGGACAGAGCTTAGCGACTTTAACAAGTGTAAAATATGTATAAATTGTAAAATCACACAACAAACTATAAAAACAATAAAAAAATAGTGATTTTGGGGTTTTAACCACTATCTTTTCATTACTCTTCAAAAAGATATAACCAAAGTGTATGTGCGCCCTGCCGACTGACCCACGAAGCCGTTTGAAACTCCTATGTGATATAAACTGTTTTGTTATAATTATACCGTTAATATGCATAAAACCCCATGTTCCCGTATTTTCAATAGTTCAGTCCACCGTAACCGGTATCATTGGGCCAAGATAACGTGGATGAACAGTACTTAGGCACTGACGCTATGTTTGGTTGTTATAACGTGACGTTGTGCTGCATGGCCGTTTTAACGGTAAAATGTTTGCTGTTTAAAGATTATTTACAAAACGCCAGGGTAACATGAAGCATTTAATGAATATATAACATTTTCAAATATGCAATTCTTGTCGACCTGTCAATCTATAAGACAACCACTTTTTAACCATATTACTTAGTGTGCATACATGGGGGACTATTTGGGCATTATATTTAACTTGACCCACAACCATAACACAATTAAACTAGACCAACCGCCTCAACTAGCAAGGAAAATAACCACACCACAATACAATTAAGGACCCAACACAAAACACCACGAAGTCCGAGGAAAATCAAGCAATGGATAAGGAAGTTTGCTCCGAATAGAGTCCACTATATACAGCATGCGGTCACCGCCACTTCCTTCAACAGCTTTGGTGAGGGAATATATAAAAGTGCATTTGCGCTACAAGTTATACCCGGTCGAGATAAACTTGCCATGTCGTGTACATACAGCTTTTCCTCCTTAGTGGAAAACTGGAAATGTTATTGGTATTTCTACTCGGTATTATATTTTGGATGAAAAATATCAGTATCCCTATCCCTGGAAGTAAAATGGAAAGTATCCTATATCCGTGGAAGTAAAATAGCAAATATCCTGTATCCCTAGAACCCCTGGCAGGATAGTAATGCTTTGATATAGTCCGTTTATGACGGCGGACAGCGGTTGGACGATTCTATTGTGAAACAGATTTCTTGATGAAGCGTCGTTCAACAGCGCGGATAGAAAACATCTGATCTGGAGATAACTGAAATGCTCGCTTTAGCTTTCCTATTCTTGGTAAATGGACTCGTCCAGTCTCCTGTCCCTTCTGATGTCAAGGAGCTGACTGTGTCTCGGAGCACCACCTCCAAGTCGAATGTCATTGAAAAGATAAAACATAGAATATAGGCTTTTTCAGTCTTAACTTATTTGGAGACAAAGTAACATCTGCATTTGCTCGAGCGCTCAAAAAGTTAAATACGACAGTAGTGGATTAACTGTCACATATTTTGTTAAAACTTGTATGGGCGCAATTACCTCGTGCTCGTGCAAGTAATACGGTGCATGGGTAAATAAAGCGTCTAGCTTTACGCTAGACAACCTAACAGTAACTTAAGTCATCTAGCTCCAGAACAGTTGGATTCTACAAGGCAAAACAGGCAGCCAAAATATGCAAGGTGATAATAAAATATTTTACCAGGGTCTATGTGCTATTGTTTTTAGTATCTTAGTCAAATTTGAATTTATATTTTTAAGTTTTAGACATTGCATCTTTGCTCTTATATCTTATGATCTTACAAAAGACGTTGGTAATGTGTTTTATCGCATCCTTTACCCTTTTAAATTCACTTATGCCCATGTACATGTTGTATATTATATTTATTGTTCATTCACGATATCTTGGCTCAAAGAAACCGTTAGGTGGATTTTATCATTATTATACTTTCAAAGATGCATAGTAATGAGGCTATTCTATTTTTCTCAAAATCGGTAAAGCATGATTTTTCACCGTTACGCGCATATGCAATAATCTGTGGTAGGTTCTAAATAACTGTAAACTGAGACTACCTGCTCGCCCAAAATCAAGGTAAACTTGCCTGTGTTTGTTTACATCGATTCTCATCTATATTTGAAAGTATTGTCCGATTTTATTAACCTGACACAGGTGCATAATTTCACGGTTAGTGCACAAGATATTTTTACCTTCCGTCGACTTTCGGTATTTACCGTAAGTTTTACGAGAATTTTGCAAGTACTAATGCAGATAATGAAACGTTTTGCACTGTACTACTGACTAGTCAAGTGGTTTTGGCACAGAGTTTACAACCAAAAGGTCCTGAGTTCGAGTCCACTTAAATTCTTTTTTTTGTATCTTACCTCTTTATTTGATAACTTCATTATTATAGATGTACCACGACCACTGAGTAATGTCTTTCGGATCATTATACTCAAAAGGTTGATGCGTAAAGCATACACTGAGCCAAGCTGTCAGGAACATCTACGTGCTTCAAAAAAGAATACCCTATTTCTAGATCCGTATTTTCAATTTTGTAAATATAGTCACGCTTCAAAGTTATTGTTTATCTATACTTGCATTTGTTATTGGTATTTTTGTAGGACCCTCACCGAGAACGTTTACCGTACGCTCGATATGTAAAGTTGAATCTCTGTGCTTTTGACATATTTTTTAAAGTAATCGCAGATATCATAAAAAAATCTGTTTTACCTTAGTGCGAAGACTTGCTGCATACTTTTCTTCAGACGTTTTCCCACTGAACTTAAGTTCAAACAACTTGTATAGTGAATTCATTTTAACCATATGTTTTGGCTATAATATGGAACAATATTTGCCAATAATCTCTGTAGATGTTTTTGACAGACTGGCTCATTTTACGCGTTTCGCATCAACCTTTTGAAATAGAATGATCCAAAATTTCATTCCTCAGAGGTCGTGGCACATCTATAATAAATGAAATTAAACGAATCGAATAAAGGTAAAAAAATACACACACACACGTGGACTCGAACTCACGACCTTTTGGTTGTAAACTCTGTATCGTAACCACTTGACTAGTTAGTAGGACGGTACAAAACGTTTCATTATCTGCATAAGTAATTGCAAAACTCCTGTAAAACTTACGGTAAATACCGAAAGTCCACGGAAGGTAAAAATATCTTGTGTACTAACCGTGAAATTGTGCACCTGTGTCAGGTTAATAAAATCGGACAATACATCAATATAGGTAGCTTCGTCTTCATGTTCTTAGATAAACATGGTATTAAGCTATATATAAGCCTACGTGATATATATTCCTACCAATCTGAGTGGTATAGAGGATAGCGTGGAGAACTGTCAAACATATTTGATTTCATGTTGTGAGGTTGTGGTGTTCGAGTCCTATGGAATCATTTTTTTTTTTTCGTTTTGTCACTCATATCTCGATCTCTCATGATTTTCATGCTCAATTATGCTTTAAATCACGTTTTATTTTCACTTGGCATACTTCTCTTGGCTGTAGAAATGTCGGATAGGCAGGCTTGTCATTCGCAAGCAAGACAAATTGCTGTCACGGGCCCTATAAAGGATCCGTGTTACTGCGCATGCTGTTTTGAAAGAACGCGAAGAAGATGCCATGAATGATGCACTATTTGTACCACAGGGTTTTTTTTGGCCCGTTTTGACGACCGATATTCGGTCGTGTTCCCAATGCCAAAAAGTATGTTTTTTTCCCAATTTGGATAAGAAAATTCCCAATTCAAGGAACAAAAAAAAAACGGGAGAAAAAATAACAAAATATCGCCATTTTACGATGTTTATGTTTGTGGTTGAAAGAGCGGGTCCGAACAGTCCGAATGATACAAGGGAAATAACCAAATATTGCAAACTCCCAAACGGTAACGTCCCTTTGCGGCAATTCAGCAGAATTTATTCGAGAAGGTGCCGGTGAGTTTGTAATAAACACACATGGTTTATTTTACTGGTACCCTACTCTGGCGTATTAATTTAGATTAAACGGGGCACCTTTCTCATAACAAAAAAAGAAAAAGCTTGTAACATATTTTCGCGATGTCGCACAATACGAAATATTACAGAAAGAAACTAAAAAAAACGGAGTCAAGTAAAGAAATAGATGTGCTTTTTCGTCAGCAAGCATTAGCATCGGAGAATTCTGCAAATATCACCCCCAAACAGACCGAAAAAGTAGAAGCATCGGCCGAAATTGCCGAATCGTCTGCTTCCACAAAAAATTGTCCGTCGACATCCGCTGGTGTACCTTCTCAGTGTGATGACACTCATTCAAATCATGACAGCAGCGATGACAATCGTCTGATGGGTCCCAGAGCACACAAGATACATGTCTAGTTCCAGACCAGCGACTGTTTATGTCATCAAAATATGAACGTAGATACAATTGGTTGTACTACAGTGCAGCAAAGGGGGGCTATTGTTGTAAAATATGTGAGCTCTTTGATATTTTTGTTTTTATTATAGGGTGTGTTTTTTCCCAATTTTGTATAAAACGACGCGAAAATTCACAATTCTAGGGGTCGGGTCATGTTCCCAAAATGCTGAGAAAAAACCCTGTACCATTATCAAATTATAAAGAGGGAGCCAGCAAGCTGACCGGCATATCAAACAAAGCGATATCGCGCATCAAAGCTGACTCGGGAGAGTGCAGTCCTTACGCATCGGAAGCCATGAAGCGACAGGACGGAGTTTAGCGACTTTGACAAGTGTGAAATATGTATAAATTGTAAAATCACACACACCAAACAAGACGACAAACTATATATAATTTTAAAAAAATCATGTTGGGTTTCGAGCCACTATCTCTTCAAAAAGATATAACCAATTTTTATGTGCACCCTACCGACTGAGCCACGAATCCGTTTAAAATTTCAATGTGATATAAACTATAATGTTAATATGCATCACACCCCATGTACCCTTACTTTAATTAGTTCAGTCCACTGTTAACGGTATCATTGGGCCAAAATATCGTGAATGAACAGTACATGTAGTATTGCTTTTGTTTGTTGAGGGCCACATGGTAGACAGGCTAATTTAGCTAAAAGGGCAACCCTCTTGAAATTTTGTGTACATAAAAAATTAATAATAAAAAATACAAGCCTCGTTTTTGTAATGTGGGCAAAAAGGTGACAATGATTACACGGAACCAAAATCAGAATAAAAGGTCCGTTTTTTTCTTGGATGTGTTTTAATAAATGTTGGAAATTATGAAACCGTAAGTTCTATAAAAAAATGCATTTCAATCGTCCCCCACCCAAGGGAGTCTCCATATTGAATTCGCTTTGAACTGACCCAGTTGTTTCAGTGATGTTTAAAATGTTGACTGACAAACGGATAGACGCCGAAGGCATTGGTAGCTCATCTGTGAGCAGTAGAGCTAAAGGATTTTAACAGTTCCAAAAATAACCTATCCATGTACTTTTCAATACTATCAATTATAAGGTTTGCGCTTCCGCGTGGTAATGCATTTGCATCCCGAAAAGATACAATCGATTAGGCAATTTCGTGCATTGTATTTTTATTGTAAAAAAAAATCGAAACTTTGGCGGGAAAGTCAGACTGAGACTCCAATGAGCGAGTATAAACAGGAAATGCGTCAACCACACCTGTTAACCCTTTACGCTTAAAGGATTTTACCATCCTTTTTACCATCGGCTAAATCCATTTCCGATGGGAAAAGCATGCATGGGTCAAGGGTGTGCAGCCGCATGAAACGTACCAACTATCCTGTGCCGGATTCATATTTTGAACATTTAGAACTATCACATTTGTTTCGTTCATCTAGATCATCGATAATGTAATGAAAATTTTTATCTGTCACTGATACGAACGATTAAGCGATTTCGAACGCTGTGTTTTATTATTGAAAAAAAAAACATTTTGGCGGGAAACGCGGCATACCCTACCTTCGTCCGCTCCATACGTCCGCCATGTTTGTTGTATACTCTGTAATATCGCGGAATCTCGAGTGCGCGCGACAGTGAACATGGGATTTTTTACGGAACTGCAAGCACTGCGAAGTAAAGTTGATCCTGTCAGAATCGGAGGCATAAACAGTTAAGTACAGCATATTTAACTTGAGATAGCTTATTTTACTCACTTTAACGTATGTCCAAAAATGCCCCTTCATAATTCACATGATTTTCTAAAATTCCGGCGTTTGTGCAAAATTGAAGCCGGTCGACTGCAATGTTGATATTTTATGAATGGAAGTCACGTGGTTATTAGACCAAGCTATTTTAATGATGCCTACATTCAGTGTGTAGGGAATATGATGCCAATCAGAAAAGCTGCAAAACTGTGCAACATACCCCAAACTACTTTGAGAGACAGGCTGTCCGGTAGCGTACATACATATATACTTTGCTTTTACACAGTGAAACAGTTCTTTTTTTTAGCAAGACACATTTATCCTAGTTTAGTACTGGATCAACCCAGGAAGACCCGTCCCCTGTTTAACTGAAAGATTTTTGATGGGACGTAAAGAATCAAATCAAACAAAACAAAAGTTCTTTTTTTCTCCCAATTTTGTATTTTATGAAAGTTGAATTTTGTAAAAATCCAATATTAAAATAATGCTTGGCCTTAATTTTGAGTTTTTCAGCGGTAATAGTGCGGAAGTAGGTTAACCCAAAATGGCGGACATCAATTTTTCCATGTTTACATAAGCTTCTGTTTTCATAGTAGGATGTTGGTTATCTGCAGTCGAATGCAAAAATGAATCATAAATAAGGCAAGGGTATTTAATTTTGCATGCTTCATTTGTTTCATAGTTAGAATTACCGATAAAGCTTAGCGGGGCGCAGTTTGGTCCCATGAGGATATTACATCAATCAAGTTAATCCGGAATTATAAAACTTTTTCCATACTCAACTCAGCTGAGCACGAAATTTATCCTGCTCATAAATGTTAAAATGCCAACAATTGTTGGCATTTTAAAATGTATTAGCATGATACATACAACATCTGAGAGTCGATAGGTGTGGCGCTTGATTGTATCTATTCCCGTTCTTTGCCCTTTTACTTCTTTATTTGTCGGTATTTTATGACAAGTTAGTTGAGTTGAGCATGAAAAAAGTGTTATAACCTCGGACCCTGAAACCACAAAGCTTTAAAAGGGGTACGTGCTATTTTGGCCCCCTCTAGAGCCAAAAACTGAAAATTGCTTAACACCAATTTCTTTTGATTGGTTAATTAGAAGAATAACTGAAGTGTAAAATTTCGGCATTTATTTAGATTTTACCGTTGCTATGGTACCAAAAATGGCCGACAAAATAGGCTTAAAACAGAGAAATTACCATTTTGGACCAAATTGAAGGCTTTTGGAGACCGATTTTTAAGAATTAAATACAGGGACAGCTTAATACCAGAAAATCCTTTTAATATGTTGTGTGCCATGGTAATTCTCATCTTCTGTTAAATTACCTTTTCGGTATTTGCTTGTGCTCTATGTTAATTTCTCTGTCAAACCTCGCAATTTTGCTCCAAAATGGTCAATTTTCTATTTTCAGCCTATTTTGGCGGCCATTTTTGTTAGCATAGCAACGGTAAAAGTCAAAGTAATTTGAGACTTTTACACTTAGGTTATTGTTCTAATAAACTAATAAGAAGAAATTTGTGGAAAACAATTTTTATATTTTAGCCTCATAGGGGGGTGGGGCCAAAAAAGCCCCTTAACACTTTCGCTGCCAAACGCGACTGTTGCCGAATTTACCGTTCACTGCCAAACGCAACTGCAGTCGAAATTTAAAGGCACGGTTGATAGCTGTTTATTTTTAACCGTTTCAAAGGACGCAAATCTTTGTTCTTTATTTCAAAAGGTACAGGGGACATAATAATATCGTATATGGATGACTACTCAATTTTCTGTACAAGAATGGACTTTACAAAAATGTTTGTAATGTCATTAGATTTCGCGGACGTCAAAACAATGAAAACATGTTCAAGGGAATGACATACAGGACGCAATTAAGCCCTTCAACTGCTATATTTTGATTTATTTCTGATTACACAATATAATATCCGAATGATTTATTATGTTTGATACTTGGTGTAGATGGATATTCTATCTTTTTTGTATAAAATAGTTGTTTATAGGCATTTTTCATATTTTCAATATGGCTTCCAAAATGGCCGCCAAAGGTCACGTGATCATTTTATTATTATTCGTTCAAATGAATGTTTTGTATATTAGCAACATGATATAAAAGTTTCACAGCAATAGGATGAAGGGTTCTGGAGATACACTGTGTTGAACCCATATACCCTAAATATTCAGGAGTCCTTGAAACATGCTTGGCACTGAGGTATTGTTTTTTTGAGATGCTTGGCAGCGAAAGTGTTAATGCACGTAGCTCTTTGGAATGTGGCATCACCTAGTGGACCTTTACCAAATTTGTTCAAATTATGCCCCTGAGGCCGAAAATGGGCCCGCGCCGATGTCATATGTTTTACAGACTTCAAAAGCACGGGTGATAAACCTAGGAACTACATGTACCACGAATTTGTGTTAACGTTATTTTGTTCCCAACCGTCGTCGCCGAAAATTGGATAAACAAAGGTAAGTGTCATTTTCAATTTTGTTTTATTTTTATCATTTAGAACGAACTATGGTAAAATCGGGCAATATGATTACGTGTTAATACGTCTCAGCGTCCCATCAAGACCAAAATTTTGTATGAAAAGTTATCTTATTTCCTTAGACTTTTGTTTGCCCACTGAGCATCGGACCAACATTCCCCATAGTACATAGTCAGTTCGAAGGATTCAGTCCATATCTGTCAAATTAAATGGAATTTGATATCATTTGACGATGAAAATGATAAAAATACCCGAAATATATATTCTATTTTCATCGTCAAATGATATCAAATTCCATTTAATTTGACAGATATGAGCTAAAATTGATGTTAAAATGAAAATCTATTCTATTGGCTTCAGTTACTGCTGTTTCAAGTAAAACAAAAACTCGCAATTTGCACTTTGAAAATGACTCTTGATTCATATTTCTAAGGCATTTTAGCACACATTCAGTGTTAAATATTCGATTATATGATTTCAAACATTAGGTCGAGGAGTGTCTTGCTAGAGATTTTATTTCATAAAAGAAAATGTAATCAACTCGATCGGAAGTAGGGTAGGCTGGTTACTTATTTAATGACTATCGTACCAAAACAAAGCCCAAACACAGAACTCCTACTATGGGAGGATAACAACAGAACGAACCACCACCTTAGAACAGAAGCAGCCTCAGCCACTGGGGTTGGCCTTAAATGCATTTTACTGGTGCCAAATCTGCACCCTAGATTCTGTTGTTATAACATAAAAATTGTTAAGCTCGCATGGAGGCAACCTAACTAAATCAATGTATCATCACAGAGAAGCAATCTAATCATATTAACCCTTAAAGCGCCGAGAAAAAAATGCATCTGAAAATGTCGTTTGCTTCAAATAATTGCCTGATAGTACTGATGAATTTAGTATAGAAGCAAACAGGGTGGACACAGATCAGACTGCTCCTATAGGAGCAGTCTGATCTGGGTCCACACTGTTTGTCATAGAGGCTTCTTAAACATTTCAGCAAACGAGAAAAGCAGACGACTTTTGTTGCAATTGGCGCATTAAGGGTTAACACATTGTGATGAAACAAAGAAAAAGGCTCATGACTCGCAGATAGTCAGAGCTACCTCAAGTTGAGCCACGGTGGGCCCAGCCAAAGACGAGCATTGGGCACCAACCAACGGATTTAAGCTTTACGTCAGAGCCGTCATTGAGTCTAAGGTCTGACCCACCATCGTGCAATTAAAGACGAAACCATAGCTAAAAACCCTGAAATGGTTTACAACCAGGCATGCAGACTGTCGCATGATATCCATGCTGTATCCCACTTTTTTTATCTCTTAAGTTAAGCTTTCCAGGCCATATTTTTAATCAGTACTTTTTCAATGTCATTTTTACACCTTTTCGACGGTTCCCAGTGGAGGAGAGATGCCCGAATGGGCTCCATTGACCTACTTAAATTGAGAGAAAAATACAGGGTATTGATTACTATAAATAGTAACTTGCTACTCGATCGGGCTCCATTTTACTGTTTTTGTAGTGGTCTCAGAAAACGAAAAATATGTGTCACAGTTTTAACCGATTTCACCACATTTTAGCAGCTTAAAGATGAATGAATTTTCAAACTTTTGACCGTTCAGATTTTTTTAAAATTGTCTAGAAAAAAAGTTATTAAGGTTCAAAATTAGGCTTTTTTCCTGGTAGTTAGTGGATCCCGTTCGGGAACAAGAGAATGTTGTGATGCCCAATCGGGATACAGTGGCTCCCGTTTGGGAACGTATGCAAAAGTCTTTGATCCACAACGGGATACATGCATTTTGCTCATTACAGACATAGAATGGCTTTTAGCATGTCATGATCATAATAGACACACCTAGGATGTGTTGCATTAATGCGAGCCCAACGTACTGTTTTTGGCACAATGTTATGCAACGATATTTTATATAAAAACAACAAAAAGAACGCTTCATACCTACAAGCCTATGCATAGACAGTCTGCTATGAGGCTCTTTTTGTGCTCATTATCAATGAAACAGCTATTATTTCTCTTGTAGACGTAGTCGTTGTATAACATTGAGTAAAGCATTACAAGCGCTCACCATATGCAATTCTCGCAAGAGGGTTTAGCGCATATATTTGAACTGGATCACATGGGATAATTTCAGCTTATAAATAAAAGACATACACATACTTTATTATCTTGATCAGGTAAAGACTCGCAACTGTTCCGCAACGTTAAAACAATGTAGTGCGCAAATTCAGAGATTTTTTGATAGATGAGGAGAATTAAGGTTTTTTTGGTGAACACCAATACTTGCATTTTTGACAAAAAATTAAGATAACTTTTACTTATTACAAGACCAAACTCTGCTCTGGAGTACATGTGTCGCCAATGCACCTCTTTACATTGTGAACAGTCATCAGGGAAAGTATGAATATTGAGGAATGAAATCTGTTTAAATTTCAGATAACACACAAATTTACACTCCAAAGGTGTTGTAGACATAATAATGTCTAAGCTCAACACATCCAAAATATTATCAAATGTCCACTACATATGTTCATTGTGTGAACAATCATAACATTCAAATTTGAATATTAAGAATGACAACTACTGGAGTTACAGATTACACAAACCAGACACCCTCTAAGCATTTCGGATGGATAAAATGTAAGTCCAAAAGCACAAAAATAAGAATATTTATCAATGTGCACTACATATAGGGTGCGCATGTTCATAACTGTTATTATGCGAAGTTTGAGCATTAAGGAATGAAAACTGTTGGGGTTACAGAATACACAAACCAGACACCATCTAAAGTTTTACGGAAAAATTGTCTGACCCCCCTGCCCCTAAAAACTGAAAAAATGAGATATGTATAAAATAGGAGGAGCTGTGAACAATCATTATGCAAAGTTTGAATATAAAGGAATGAAAACGGTTGTAGTTACAGATTACACACAAACCAGACACCCCTTAGCATTTTAAAGGGAATAATGTCTATGTTAAACATCCGTCAAAAAATGAGAAGCTATTTTTCAAATGTGTACAAGATGAGAGGTGCTCCGATGTTTGAACAATCATTATGCAAGGTTTGAATATAAAGAAATGGAAACTATGGAGTTACAGATTACACACACTAGACACCATCTTAGCATTTTTGGACGAAAGTTCAACACCCCTCAAAAATAAGTAAATATTCATGAATGTGCACAAAATATAGAATATGCACATCTTCAATATGTGAGCAGTATTTATGCAAAGTTTGAATAAAAAGGAATAAAAACTTGTGGAGTACAGACTACATAAACTAGGCACCACAAAAGTGTTGCGGACGAAACGACAGACGGAGTTGACCCATTACTAGACCTGCTTCCACTATAGGGAAACGTGTAAAACACTGTTATTCTTTCCACATAAGTCAGATCCTACCTAAAATGAAGATTTTTTTAAATTTTTGAACTGCTTTTTAAGTGGCTAATTTTGTTCTTCAACAGAAACCAGCAAAACCATATTTTGTAATACTGCTGTTTTCAATCCCTGTAACTCACAAGCACTATAGGTGTGTCAAATGGTTTGTTTGGATCAAGAACGACTTTTAGCAATTGTGAATCTCCATATCCCCATGATGTCTCCCACAAGATTTGGTTTAATCAAAAGTATAGTCTTGGGGGAGTTGTTGTTTGAGAAAAAAATACAACAGGATGGCCGTCTTTAGTTTCAGCTAAGATATCAGAATGGAATGATTTTAGATCTTCCAAGCCATATTGCACTTGATTCTCAGGTCTCAAGTCCCTTGTGCATCTGATCTGGGTATAAAATGCTTGCCACGCTAGACATGTACAAAGAGAACAAGTTAACTGAATGTTTGGTAGACAGATATTCCATATTTCACATTATTACCAAACGGCCTATATACGGAGTAATTGCGTATTTTTTTTTCTATGTCATGAGTCAGTGAACTATTGCCCAGGCAATAGTTTTGGATATTGACTGGGGCTATATCATGGCCTGGTTCCCCGCCTCGCTGCCAATAACACGAAGGCGCTCATCGTCTTGCTCGACGAAGATGCGCGTACGGTTCGTTTACACCAGGAGACGTTATGTAGCAATGGCGAATATGAGGCATGGTTTGGCACCTTGCAACTCCCATAACTTCGTTGTTTGCGGTCAGAAACATAAAGTGTGGTTAGTTAGAACAAGAGGAAGGAACACTTTGAGACCAAATTTGAGCAGACTGGATGAAATTTTCTGTTTTTCAAGAAAACCACATCGTCTACAGCAACGCTGCTATGTATGTCATCAAACGGGCTGGGTAATAAAACAGTTATTTCATGCATATTTATAGAATAGTCCATACCCCTCGGTACCGTGGACGACCTGATGCACTATGGCCAGGCATTAGAAAGTTCAGGATTGATCAGGATTTCTTGATTGAGCACTGGCATATGATTATATAATGTCAGTTGTTTTTGCTGAAATTTTTTTAGATAGAGGATCTTACATGAGTGCTCATGTTTTATTGAATTTATTAAACGAGTTGGGGAAAAGAGATAAAATGCGAGGCTAGCCGAGCATTTTATCTCTTTTTTGCAACGAGTTTAATAAATTCAATAAAACGTAAGCACGAATGTTGGATTATGTTTATCATATGACATTATGATAACTTTGAAATCTCATTTCTGCTAAAAAAAATGTTATAATTTTGTAATTATGTACGCAACGCTGTTATGGACGTCATAACGTTTTCCCGTAAATCTGTAAACCACTAGTGGTTTATCGATTTTATTGCATGGCGTTATTTCACTCTCAGACGCGACGTCATATGATAAATGAAGTTAAACTCAATTTTAGATATAAATTAAGCAAAAACTGACTGGTTTCTATCATAGTGATATTTTGTAATTTTAATTCTTTAATAAGTGATTTAAAAATTGCCTTTCTCCATTTTGGAGCAAACGGACATATTTTCCTGTTCTCATCCCTGATTGCACTCAGCCTTTGGCCTCGTGCAATAGTACACCAGGTTGTCCACAGAGCCTCGGGGTAATAGTTTTGATTATGCTACAAACAGGCATGAAAAACATGTACCTTATAAAAGCAAATGCTTACAAATTGCATAACAAATCTGAGAACCTTGAAATAATTCTAGATACATACATGGCCATGCCTCATTGCCAAGCATGCCGGCCAGGTGTCTCAGTAATTTGCCAGAGGACCTTAAGGCCTGATGGCAAAAGTGGGTGCCGGGCGGATATGCCTAGTAACATGGCAGTGGCCATATTTTAAACTTATTACATGTTACATGCAGGTCTTTACGTTAAATTATGTCATTTAAATGTGCACTAAAGGGCCGATATTGACACAGTTGCTTGAATTTATGAATATGTGTTATTTTTTCTGATGCTTAGATACAATCTTATAAATTCGATCCGAAAATTTTGAGAAAATAAGCCAAGAAAAAAATGAAAATTTTGACCAACTGAATCATAAAAAAAACTTTTTTTCCTATACTCTATTTGACCATTTTTTCAAATCCTTAAATTATCGGTCTTTCATCGTTTTCGATGTACCTATTACACTTCCCTAGGGCTAAAATCACGCAAAAAGTCATAACTTCAAGCCCCTGTACACACGAGGGTCGACGACGGACGAAGGCGGCGAGCTAAAACTGTATAAAATCAGATCATATGTTTTGTTACTTTTGACAAAAGGAACTATTTATTTTCTCGCTATTTATAACTACTGTCTTACGCACTCTCTCTCTCTCTCTTTTGCTCTAAAAGACATACTTTGGAGATTTATATAGCAGAAAAAGACCAAGAAAGCATGCTCATTGAGGTCTTAGTGCCGTCTGATCAGGGCTTATAGTGTATGAATCCTTGATAAATTAGACTGGAGTGCATTTGTATATAAACAGCAGACATCATACCAAGATGACATTTTTCTGGACAAAATTATTATCAGGAAAAGGGTTAAGCAATATCTCTCTGAAATCTGTATCTGTACTTTATGGTAATTTTTCTGAGAAATTTCCTATCATTCACAAACATTCTAACACTATACAGGTTCTGGAGAGGCCCTTTTAACTAACTGATTTCCTTGCTGCTTTGGGGTTAAATAGCTGGTCAATAAATAAAACTTTCCATCAGATAAATGCCTCTTGGAGAGGTAGTTATGTCATCGGAAAATACTCTCTGGTTGTAGGACTGACTGTGTTACCAAATGGGAGCCACTGTAACCCGATTGGGCATCACTACATTCTCTCGTTCCCGAACAGGATCTACTGACTACCAGAAAAAAGCCTAATTTTAAACCTTGATAACTTTTTTCTAGACATTTTTTAAAATACAAAATGAACAGTCAAAAGTTTGGAAATTCATTCATCTTTAAGCTGCTAAATTGTGGTGAAAATCGGTTAAAACTGTGACACATATTTTTCGTTTTCTGAGACCAAATGGAGCCAGATCGAGTAGCAAGTTACTATTTATAGTAACATTTACCTGTATTTTTCTCTCAATTTAAGTAGGTCAATGGAGCCCGATAGGGCATCTCTCCTCAACCGGTTCCTGGGAAAAGACATCATTTTATTTGAAACTTTTTTAGGCCAGTTTTATGGGCATTCATGCATCAAGACTGATCTTCTTTCTTTAAGAGAAGTCTCATTCACAACAAAAGGACGAAATTGATTATTGTAAATTCGGAAATTTTCGTGAGATTTTTTTTTCGCGAAAATCGTTAAAAGACGTAATAGCAACGGTTAAAATTCGCGACTAGTGCATCATTTACCTATATAAGTAAACGACAGTATGATTTCGCGAGGGTCTTATTTTCACAAAATTTCGCATATGCGAAGTTTCGCGAAAATAAAACCCCCGCGAAAATTTCCGATTTTACAGTATATCACTTACTTGTTTCACTAGTCTCCTTTTGATGTGCGTGCGTAACTTAACTTTTTCAGCGTTCTGCCTATGCCCTAACTCAAACAAGAAAGGACACAAAACATTGCATTGCAAACCCATGACTAATAAAAAAATCCCACACGCAAAGGTAGCAGCAATACGAGCGTTGAACTTAAAAAAACAACAGCTCATGGGGAATGATATAAGAATCATGCTCAACTCAACTGAGAATGAAATTTATTATGGTTATAAATGTTAAAATGACACATGTATTATCATGATAATTACAACATTGGATTGTTTAAAAGAAAGGATGAGACTTTTAGCCGTTGTCCCGTCTTCTGAGACGCTTTAAAACCAGAACCACTGCCGGTTGAGCCTTCAGGTGTTCCTGGACATAGAACCACAAAACCATAAACCCACCCAGCCAGTACTGGTACAGCCAAGGTACACGGCCACAAACAATAGTTTAAAAGAAAAAAATCTTTATTTTTTAGCAGTTAAAATTTTATGAGTAGTAGAAATTTCATGCTGCTTTCAAGCGGGTCAACGATGTCTAACCTCGGTGGCAGAACCACTGTCAAATCTAATGGGCGTGCATAAATCACTAATGTTTTATCTGAACACATAAATGTTTAGCTCATAGAGGATTCCCACCATACTCAATGTTTTGAGGATTTCTGATGTTCTCATTTTACTTTTAAGACACAAACAAATAAGGATAGATATAACTGGGATGAAACTAAGAAAACTGCACTTTTGCCACAGGCAAGAAGAGCTAAATTCATTGTCATCAGTACCAAGAGACAAATACAATTATCAGGGTTTGGCTTTGTTCGCTACTCACTGAGTATGTCGCCTGGCTTACCATTCCAGTTTTGTTTATAACTAGGCTTGCAGTATTATCTTGTTGAATTGATCGGTAAGTGTAAACGTTTAATCTACCTTTAATTAAAAATACACGTTTTCCATTTTATCTCTTTTACACTAGAGACCAGTGAAGAGAGAAAGCTCGGAGACTTTATTTCAGTTTAGTCAATAACATGGCTGGAATCAATCTGGTACGTGCTTGTATTTTATTATTTTGTATACATGTATTTATCAAACATTCTGTCGTTGCCGTCTACAGTCCTGAAGATTTATGGAATTTTCTGTTTGAAAATGGTACTTATAACAAACATCTACGTCCATTGAAGAATTGGTCAGAGCCACTGGAAGTCGACATACAGATGTCAGTGATTGCCATAGTAGATTTTAATGAAGTGAAAGAACAAATTAAACTTACAACTATACTAAAGCTAAGTTGGAAGGATGACTTTCTTACTTGGGAACCAGAGGAATTTGGTAATTTGTCTCATATACGAATACCGCAGCATATTATTTGGAAACCATATTTAAACATTGAAAATTCAATAGAGAAACTGGGAGAGTTTGGAACACCATCATTACACGCTCTACTAGAGAGTAGCGGAAAGGTCACGTGGAAGCCCGTTGAAGTGTTCACAGTTTCATGTTCTGCCAATGTTTACAAATTCCCATTTGATATTCAGATATGTCATATTGAGTTTGAACCGTCGGGATATAGCATTACAGAAGTGACGCTGACCTCTTCTGCCTATCAGATAGATCTCCACGAGTACGAAGGAACATCTGGATGGGATATTGTCAATTCCACGATTGAGGTAAAGGAGCGGCCTCCTGATATGTACTTGATTTGTTCACTGACCCTAGAAAGGAAGCCTTTATATTTCATACTAAACATATTTCTTCCAATACTTCTTCTGTCTATACTGAACATGTTTGTCTTTATTTTACCAGTGGAGTCAGGAGAGAAAATAAGTTTTGTTGTTACAGTATTTCTATCTCTTGCCGTTTTCCTAACTATAGTCAGTGGGAAATTACCAGAAAATTCTGAAAAGATTTCATTACTCAATATATACGTGTTTGCAAACACATTTGTGAGCACTTTAGTGGCAGTTTTGACTATAATTCAGATACGCATTCATCATCGAAGTTCACATATACCTGTTCCACCATGGCTTAAGCGTTTTACAGAAATATTTACTTTGGAACGGGGTGGAAGGGATTTAGAACTAGAAACAGAAGAACAAGAGAAGAGTAACTCAAAGGAGGGTTTAAATGAGAATGAGGGAATGAACATACGCAAAACTGTTTCCGTTAACATTACATGGCCAGATGTTGTGAAAGCGTTTGATAACGCTTTTTTCATTTTTTTCGTGTCAGGATATATTATTGTTACCATTGTTTTACTCGGAACAGCAATGCAAAAATGAAAATGACAAAAAGCAGTAAAAATTCTCATCATACAGATGCTGTCACGTGTAGGCTGTACAATTAGTTGTAATGTAAGTCACGTACTCGTACGTGTATATGGTGATAAAGTTATCTGATCAGTTACCGCTCATATAACATGTAATTGCATTGTTACACGTTGACCTGATAAACGTTGTCTGTCTCACAGCATGTGCATTTATCAGGTCATCACGACGTTGCACGTTTTGATTGACGTCGTCATTAACGTTTAATCGACACGAAAATCGGTAATTACGTCACAATCGCTAGTTTGAACAGTGAATCACCTTGTAAACTGATAAATAGAATACAGGTTTGCATCTTTGGATATCAAGTTTACCAGGCTCGGCTTCAAAAAAACATGTTGAATAACTCGGCAAGCCTCGCGATTCAACAAGCATTCTCAAAGCCTTCTCTGGTAAACTTTATATTAAAAAAACACACCATATTCTCCATTTATGAGACTCATGTTGGATATCAGCGTGTTCAGCAATAACGGAAATTGCAAACCATGCAAGATAAATTATCATCATGGGTACTAAATTCCTGCCTCGAGATCGCCTTTTCCCAAAACTGGCAACCATGTGAAGCCAAACCGTGATCCTCGAGATGGATTTATCTACCCGAGTCTTACACCCATAGTACATGTATATTCTTACTTAACACTGTATATCTTAACAAGAAAAAGTTATATAAAGGTTATGTTCCTGGAATATGGGGTGGTCTGAGGACTGAGCTTACCGTTACAACTAAATCTCAAAGTGAATGTATAACTTGTTGGCATTGGTAAATTGAGTTTTATTATTCAATATAGGGACCAAACCTTTTTTTTCTATGCATTAACATCTGCTGAACCCCGAGGGTGGTGTTAAAACCCGAGCCTGAAAGGCGAGGGTTGTAACGACCCCGAGGGGTCTAGCAGATGTTAATGTATCAGAAAACCATGTTTGATCGTTCTTATTTTATAAAGTCATTTTGTCACTTAAAAACTTTGGAAAATGCTTCGAAAAATTCATCGTTGTATTACTATAATGGCGCGCAAAAGCATGAACGATTCGTAGGTTTTGAAAAAAGCCTGTTCCAGAGAAAAGACTTACGTGATCCTAAAGTCACTAAATTACATTCATTTCTATGGACGTTACTGTTGATGAAGTCAAATTTTGTGACGGCCTAGTATGCGTATATGTAATGTACAAAAGCCGTGCATCAACAGCACGTGAATTGCCTGATTAATACATGGAGTTTTGTAGGTTAAAACAAGGCTGTTAATCCTTTTATGCAATAATTAATTTTTAGAAGCTTCGGCGGTGCAGATATACAGTTAAACTCCGCCCTGACAACCTTAAACATAGTACTTTACCAGAGATAATGTTACATAGAAAGTTTGAATTTGTACTGAAGAACATTGTCAATTTAGCGAGAAACGCTGTCCGTAAAAAAGTGAAACAAAATATATATCGAGAGTGTGAGAGTAGGATAGAAAAATCTATCCCGAGGATCACCGTTTGGCATCACGAGATTTGCTGGGTTATGATAAACGGTGATCGCGAGGGGCAGATTTTTTCTATCCTATCCTCACACAAATAATGGATTTTTTTCGTGCTTACCATTAAATTTCAATTTTTTTTTATTTTTAATGGCTCACAGAAGTTCTTGATGTGACTTAACATGATGATGTCACTTCAACTAACCAATGACGTTACTTGTCTTCAGACGTGCGGCTGTTCGTTTTTTATCCAGTACATGTACCGGCTGTATGAGTTAAAAGAGTCAATCATTGGTGTACAGTGGTGACAGGAAAATTGCAACCAAAGGACCCACCGTTCCAGTGGGAAACGAGGCTTGTGTTTTGCACTGGGTGGTGGAGCCGAGCCTTGAGATTTTCCCGTTTCTGTGGAAGACCTTTTTCTCACATACTATCCATTTTACAATGAACTGTATAATATTTGTTGCTAACGTCACTGAGTTAAAGTTAACAAAACAACCCTTTGGCGGCCAGAAAAATAACATAAAATGGCCAGTAAAAAGTAATTAAGACACTGAACATGTTTATTTTATCAAAATGGTAAACATGAACTACACTATCAACAACAGTAAGTAAATTCGTTTAGGAAAGCAATTTTCTGATCACCCATCCGCACGACATCCCGGGCACGGCTCCTTGTCCTCTTCCTAAACGCATAGTAATATATGTCTCATTTAAATTGCGTGCTTATCCATGTGGCAAGGCACTTGCCATGTTGGATAAGGTTAGCCATGGTACAGAAGACTGGCGACTGGTCCTGTTTTACATGCTTCAGTATGTGAGAAAGAATTATCTCATATGGGTAACAAGACAGCAGTCTTAAGAACACCTAAATCCCCCGCCGCAGAATAACTTTGTCAGACCACAGAATGACTTTGTCAGAGTTGTGGGATCTTTGGCAGCTTTAGCGCGCACAACTTGGATCACAATCAAAGAATATATGGAGCAGAACTTAAATGAAAGCCTAACCCCATGCTCTTTAATTTCTACCCTGACCTAGAGTGTGTATGGCTGATTAATGGGTTCTTCACACTATCTCACTGACATCTTACCAACGTTTAAAGAAAATCTTTCGAAGGATTCAGGAGATATGGAGCTTACCCGAAATCCAATGATAAAATCCATGACCTTGAACTTTAATATTGACCTTCAGTCTGTGTGGCTGAGTCATTGGTTCTGTACATTTTATCTCACTTAGATGAACATTTGACAAAAGTTTAATGTAACTTTTTAAAGGGTTATAAGCAGGCTGATATTATTGATGCTTTTAACACTACATCTAGATATTTGGACAATATTTAAAACATTACTAATGTTTATTTTGACACTTTGGTAAGTCAAATATACCCTTCAGAGCTTCAACTTAATAAAGATAATGCCTCAGATACCGAGGCCACGTTTTAGAATTGCATTTGTCAATTTCACATGATATTGTTTCTACCAAAATTTATGATAAACGTACGTGACGACTTTGATTTTGAAATTGTCAATTTCCTATTTTTAGATGGTGATGTTCCTCGCTCTACATCCTATGGAGTCAATATCTCTCAACTCATTCGTTTTGGTAGAGCATCTTGCCATGTTGCTGACTTCAGCACTCGCAATAAATTGTTAAATCTGAAACTTCTTAAAACAAGGATTCGCAAAATCTTTCCTTAATTTAATAGACGATACTATGATTTGATATCTAAATTCCAAATTGGACTTAAATCTCCCTTGCGCCAAGGACTTTCGGAATCTGAATTCTATGGTGGGTCAGGCCTCAGACTCTATGACGGCTCTGACGTAAAGCTTTAATCGGTGGGTTGGTGCCTGATGCTTATCTGTAGCTGGACCCACCGTGGCTCAACTTGAGGTTTTCCTTTGCTCTGACTATCTGTTAGTCATGAGCCCTTTTCTTTCTTTCATCATGGTATGTTAATTTGATTAGAGTGTTTCTCCATGATGATACATTGCATTAGTTAGATGGTCTCCATGCGAGCTAAACATTTCTCGTACTTCAACAACAGCAGAATCTTGGGCGAAGATTTGGTACCAGTAAAATGCATTTAAGCCCCCCGGTGGCTTAGGCTGCTGTCCATTCTAAGGCGGTGGTTTTGTTGTTGTTGACTTTTTGTTTATTGTTACTCTCATTGTGGGAGTCTGTAATTGTTCTACGTTTTGTTGTACGTTACGTTATGTCCATTCTAGTATTGCAGTCATCTTGATGGGAAAGAGAGAGCTGGTTGCTTTGCTTTATTTATCTACCTGGTGTCTCGTGATGGTTGAGTGGTTCTTCCTCGCGGTGCCACAGGGTTGTCTGTGGTTTGTGATTGTGGTATTTCCTGATCATACTCACTATTTTTGGTGTATAAATTGAAGAAGATTGTTGGCTCTAAAAAATTCAGCGCAGTTCATTAAAATAATTTCCCATTATTAAAAGATTGGCTATAACATTAATGTATTGCAGCAGACTGCATGGTTGCCGGTCAGCCCAATCACGGTTGACAACTTTGCTTTCCTCTTTTATTTCACGCTGGTGGGTTGGACTTCAGACTCTATGACGGTTCCGAGTTAAAGACTTATCTATTGATGAGATGGTAGGGGCCTGATGCTTTGGCTGTTGTCAGGCACACCGGGGTTTATCTGTTGGATTTCTTTTGCTCAAGAATTCAGTTTGATTTACTGTTGAGTCCTTATCTTTGCTTTATCTCTTTTTTATATCTTGATTTATATGTTCTTGGAGATGATGCATCGATAAGTTAGGATTCTTTCATGCAAACCAAACATCTATGCGTCTTGATCATCATCTGAACTAAGGGTGAGGTTGATGCACCGTTTAACCGGTTTAAGCCCTCAAGTAAAATATTTTGACTGACCGTTCCAATGCGGTGCTTCTTTTGTAGGTAATTTATGTTATTTCTGTCTTGTTTTGCTATCATGCACGTCTGTTTGTGGATGCTTTGTGGTCACCTGCTGGGATAGGGCTGACCTCTTGGCACTCGTTTGTGATGTCTATTTGTGACGTTGTCGCTTCCCATTGGTATCCTGGGTCAGGTGTGGTGCTTCATTGTATCGATTACTGATCTTTGCCCTCTTTTTTACTTTCATGAAATATGAAGCGGACACGAAATTCAAGATTAAGTTCCATGACTTTGAAAAGTGACATTCACCTTGAAGCTGCGTAGCTGAGTCATGGGTTCTGCATATTGTCTCCTTGAGATGAACATTTGAGTGTCGTTTAAGAAAAATCTTTCAAAGAGTTTAGGAGAGATGGAGCGGACACGTAATTCAATGGCTAATCCCATAACCTTGAACTGTGACTGTGACCTTGAGGTGCGTAGCTGAGTCAAAGGTTTTGCACATTTCACACTAAGAAGAACATTGGGTGAATTTTATGTAAATTTTTCAAAGGGTTCAGGAGATATGGAACGGACACGAAATTTAAGGGTAAATCCCATTACCTTAAAGGATGACCTCAATATTGAGGCTGCATAGCTGAGTCATGTGTTCTACACAACGTCTTAATGAGAGGATTATTTTGGTGAAGTTTAATGAAAATCATTCAAAGGGTTTAGGAGATCTGTAGTGAACACGAAATCCAAGGGTAAATCCCATGACCTTGAAGTGTGACCTTAACCTTAAATCTCCTTAGCTGTCATGGGTTCTGTACACCGTCTCACTGAAATGAACATTTGAGTGAAGTAAGATGGAAATCTTTCAAAGAGTTTAGGAGAGATGGAGTGGCTCGTAATTTAAGGGCGAATATCAAAAATTTAACCTTGACCTTGAGGGTGCGTAGCTGAGTCATATGTTTGCATATTGTCTCAATAAGAAGACCATTAAGTAAAGTTTTTATGTAAATTTTTCAAAGGGTTCAGCAGATATAGAGCGGACACGACATTCAAGTATAAATCCCATTACCTTGAAGGGTGACCTTGACATCATTGAGTCAGCGTAGCTGAGTCAAAGGTTCTACACGCCGTCTCAATGAGAAGAACATTTGAGTGAAGTTTAATGAAAATTTTTCAAAGGGCCTAGGACAAATCTAGCGGACACGAATTTCAAGGATAAATCGCATGACCTTGAAGTGTGACCTTGACATTGAGTCTGCATAGTTGTCAACGATTCTGCACACCGTCTCTCTGAGAGGAACATTTGAGTGAAGTTTGATGAAAATCTTTCATATGAAGCAGACACGAAATTCAAGGTCAATCTCATGACCTTTAATGTGACCTTGACCTTAAGTCTGCGTAGCTGAATCATTTGTTCTGCACACCTGCTCACTGAGATAAATATAATGAAAATCACTCAAAGGGTTCAGGACGAAGCTTTAATCCCCCGTCCTCTTCGATCTGGTTTGGAAGTCTCTTTACAAAGCTGGACAGCTCCAATTCTGGCATTAACCCCTTTCCCATTAACGGGCCAACCCAGCAGACACTAACGTTGATACGACGTTTTGTTTCAAGGTTGTGTGCCTGCTGGGAAATATTTTAAAAATAAATATTACATTCCCTGAAATGGTGATAGTCGAAAGCATCATCCCGAGGAATGTGATTATTGGTAGAGCGAAAAAATAGCGAAACTTGATCGATAACTCCTCCCTATCAGTGAAATGGAAAATGTATGATATGAAAAGATGTTGAAGTTTCTTTGATCGCCGGAATTACTTCTTCAAAGAGGGACAGTGGTATTCAAACTTAGCAAAGCTTCATTTTTAGAAGTGAAATTGCGAATTGAGTCTTACACAATTCCACTCTGATTTCATTATGGTGTCAAAACCGGAATTTAAATGCCTTGATTTTAGGGTGAAAATCAGTGTTTTTACCTCACCAGAGCCGAAGGCTCGACATGAGCTAATAGAATGGGACTCGAACCGGCGTCAGTCCGTGTGTTCATCCGCTTATACTTTCAAACACAAATATCTCTTCGACCAGCTGTCTGATTGTCATCAAATTTCATCTGGAGCATCATTGGGGTAAGGGATTGGCTGCATTAGGTTTTGGGCCCGATCGGATCAGAACTCTGGTTTCCATAGCAACAGATAGCTCCCATATGGTTATAACTGGGACAACCTTGTGACCACTCTAGCTTCATTTTTGGTTGGTTCTTCTTTATTCTTGCAGGAAACAAGCACAACTATAACATCTTGGAAGGGTTCGAAATTCGGCAAGTTCCGACCAGGGATTTATGAGTTAGCTGCCCTTGAGCGTCTGAAAAAATCACAATAGACTTTAATGGGAGAAATATTGCGACCACTTAAGTGCAGTCATTTTTGGATGGATCTTCTTCATTCTTGCAGGTAACAAGACCAACTAGCAGAGTAGAGTAGTTTGAATTTTGGCAAGATTCCATCACCGACTTCGGAGTAAGCTGCCCTTGAGCGTCTGAAAAATCAATGAATAACATGACCACTCTAGCGCCTTCAATTTTGATTGGATCTTGTTCATTCTTGCAGGTAACAATGACAACCATAAAATGTCAAATAATTTCGAAATTCACCCAGATCAGACCTTGGACTGTGGAGTTAGCTGCCCTTGATCGTTTGGAAAAAATCCCAATATACTTATAATGGGATATCTGTTGTGGCCACTTTAGTGCTTTCAATTTTGAATTGATCTTCTTTATTCTTGCAGATAAGAAGGACAACTATAAAAGATGGACAGCTATAAAAGCTTGAATGAGTTGGAATTACGTCAAGGTCTCATCACCTAATGTTGAGTTAGCTGCCCTTGAGCATCTTAAAATTGATAAATAATGCTGTGACCACTCTAGCGCCTTCATTTTTGATTGGATCTTCTTCATTCTTGCAGGTAACAAGGTCAACCATAAAAG
This sequence comes from Loripinus fragilis, assembly GCA_964019695.1. Lineage (NCBI taxonomy): Eukaryota > Metazoa > Mollusca > Bivalvia > Lucinida > Lucinidae > Loripinus > Loripinus fragilis. The sequence goes on from OZ026516.1 coordinate 33,195,088, forward strand.
CTTGGATGGGTTCGAAATTATTGCAGATCAGACCTTGGACTGTGGGGTTAGCTGCCCCTGAGCGTCTTAAAAATCACCATAGACTTATAATGGGAGAAATGTTGTGACCACTGTAGTCCTTTCAATTTTAGATATATCATATTCATTCTTGCAGATAAGAGGGACAACTATAAAAGCTCGGATAAGTTTGAATTTCGTCAAGTAAGGAGTTGGCTGCCCTTTAGCATCTTAAAAATTGACGGATAATGTAATATTGCTGTGACAACTCTAGCGCCTTCATTTTTGATTGGATCTTCTTCATTCTTGCAGGTAGCAAGGACAGCCATAAACACTTGGATGAGTTTCAATTTAAAGTAGAACCAACCTCAGACTGTGAAGTTACAATGTAACTTCCCTTGAGCATCATAAAAAATCTGCATAGACTTGCAATGGGAGAATTGTTGTGACCACTCTAGCACCTTCATTTTTAAATTGATCTTCCTCATTTTTGCAGGGAACAAGGACACACATAAAGATTTGCATGCGTTTGATTTTCGGCCACATCAAACCACCAGCTACAGAGTTAGATGCCCTTGAGCGCCTAAAATATAGCTGCATGATGTTGTGACCACTCTAGCGCCTTCAATTTTCATTTGATTGCCCTCATCCTTGTAGGTTACCAGTGCATACATAAAAGTACGTATGAGTTTGAATTTCGGTCAGATCCCATTACTGACTACGGAGTTAGCTGTCCTTGAGCATCTGAAAACTATACTTTCACCAGGTTTCTCTGCATTTTTTTTTATTATTCAGATCTTTTTAACTAGAACTGTCATAATATCTTATGCTTTTTTAATTAGTTTATGGTCACTGTTTCAAGTTCAGGGTTACCTGCCTTTGAGCATCGTAAATATAATGGTGTAACCAAAAATTATGCTGGCGTCATGGTGAGCGATAGTTGCCCATTGGGTTACGTGTTTATAAATTTTAACACACTGTTTTGTAACATGCCTGGTAAAGTTTTAAAATTTAGAGTTGTTATTTAACTTGTTTAAAATTTGATGTAGCATTATTAAACTTATATGATATTATATATCTGTGGTGTAACTTAAAAAATAAACGCCTACATATTTTCGTTTTTACCTCAAAGTCTGACATTTTGATATTTAGGTATATTTTATGAAATGCATCAAATAAGGGAACATGGGGTAGTGATGCATATTAACGGTATAATGATAACAAAACAGTTTATATCACAATGAATTTTAAACGGCTTCGTGGCTCAGTTAGTAGGGCGCACATTCCCATTGGTTATATCTTTTTTGAATAGTAATGAGGAGAGCTAGAGTTGTTCGAAACCCAAAATCAAAGATATTTTTTTTAATATATATATATAGTTTGTCGTCTTGTTTGTTGTGTATGATTTTTACAATTTATACATATTTCACACTTGTCAAAGTTTCTAAGCTCCATTCTGTCTCTTCATGGCTTTCGAGGCGCGAGGACTGCATTCTCCAAGTCAGCTTTGATGTGCGATATCGTTTTGTTTGATATGTCGGTCAGCTTGTTGGCTTCCCCTCTATAATTTGATAATGGTGCAAATAGTACATAATTCACGGCATCTTCTTCACGTACTTTAAAAATAACATGTGCTGTAACACGGATCCTATATAGGGTCCGTGACAGCAATTTGTCTGGCTTGCGATCGAAAAGCCTGCCTATCCGATACATTTCTACATCCAAGAGAAGTATGCACAGTGGAAATAAAATGTGAGTGAAAGCATAATTGAGCATGGAAATCCTGAGAGAGATCGAGACAAAAAATAGGATTCCATAGGACTCGAACACCATAACCGCCGAATATGAAATCATATATGCTTGATAGTTCTCCACGCTATCCTCTACACCACACAGATTGACAGAAAAATACATCACGTATATATAGCCTAATACCATATTTATCTAAGAGCATTAAGAAGAAGCTACCTATATTGTTGTAACGGTAAAATCCATCTAACGGTTTCTTTGAGCCAAGATATCGTGAATGAACAGTACTTGTTTATCTGGGCATTGTCATATTAAGAAAATGATGTACATATAAAGATTTCAAACGAAAAAATCATTTATCATGTACGAGGGGCATTTGGAAAGTTCTTAGCATGGTCTTTTATCTCAGTAACCGATTTACAAAACCTATCATGATTGGTATCATTTTAAAGAGCCATCTTTCCTCTATGTTATGGCACAAATTTCATGAGGCTATTATAATGCAGACACGAAAAATATTATTGTAAATACATGTACTGTTTGTATACTGGAAAACGCAAAATTTCAGTGGAAATTATACTATTTTATCCTTTGAAAAGTGTGCAGAACATTAACAATAGTTCATGAAATTAGATAATTTTGCACCATTTGGTAGGCCAAAATCTGGTACAGTTATTATACAATTGATGACCGAGTTGGATGTTTCTAATAATAAATATCGGAACAGCAATACCAAAGCCGTTTAGAAAGCAAAGCAATGCGCTAATTTATTCGACTAAAAATCGCATTTCACAATGCACATATTTTGAAATATTTTACTGACAGTAGTTTAAAAATGCCATGCGTTGGTATTTTTGTCAAGCACACTTTATGCTCTTTGTATTGAAACCAAAATAAATTTTGTAAACCAGAACAAAGGGAAGATAACTCTTATAATCTTCCCATGGGACAGAGTAAGTTAAGCGATAAGTTGACGTTCTGGTTCATTTCAATTGAAAACGGTAGCAAAAAAAAAGTAAAAATACCTTGAGAGTAAAAATCAATTATTTTTGTGAATGTTGACGCGATACTATGAGAATTTATTGTGCCATCGACAAAATGTGAGGGGTTAAGTTACCCCACCCACTTCTTGAAAAGTAGGGGTAGTGTTATTAGGAATAATTTTCTTGAATACAGAACAACACAAGCCACACTTTTTGTGCGACGAAATGATTTTTATGCATTGTCCGCTACAAATAAAGCAAAAAACATACTCAATAGGTATTTTTCGTGCTCCTGTAGTGACACAATTTATAGTAAAAGAATAAAGAAATATCGAAAAAAGTCCTATTTTTGAAAGTTTATCATTTCTCAATTAGTCAACATTTTCCGAATGTAAAGGTGGTGGTCGTGCAAGCAGTGATCGCATAATATATATTAATAAAAAAATAGTTGGCACCAAATCGTTAATTTGTCAAATCATGATCGCAAAAAAAGTCCCCAATTTTCCTTCGCTTTTTTCCATTTATTTTGCCTAAAATTTTCGCCAGTATATAAACCCATACTCATTTTGAGCATGTGCTGCACGTGCACGCTATGTCCTTTTTCGACAATAATTAAACCATCAAATAGCTGTTGAATTCTAGTTTCCAAAAATGTATAATTTGATAGCATTTTATCAACGCATTGTGGAGTTATGATGCCATGCTAAGAACTTTCCAAATGACCTTCGTACTATGATATCATATCAAGTAATGACAATAAATTGAGGACCAAGTGACACTGGATCGCTCACCTGAAGTTTGTTTTAAACGTCTTATCTAAAGGCATCTATTGGAAACTGGCCTCACTCCTGTTGACCACCAGGCGGGTCATTTTTAGTCCCAGAGCCATAATTTGAGCATATTTAAATGTTGTCTACCAGCAGATGCTACATACCAAATATCAGGGCTCTATGCCTAGTATTTTCAGACAAGACGCTTTTTATGTTTTCTCGACATGTATATTAATGTAAAAAGTGAGTATGACCAGGAAATGCCACGCTCACGCACTGCAGACCAACCCACGGCATCGTGAAGAAGAGCCAAAGAACAATAACAGCATCATTCATAAACTCTGTGACCGCAAGGACGATGCCATTTTGACAACAGAACCACAATTTGAACAAACTTGGTATAGTACCACTAGATGATGCTTCATTGGTATCTGCTATATAAATGAAAGATTGTTGATGGGACGTAAAGAATCAAACCGATCAAACACATTGAAACCCTAGTCCTATTCATCAAAAAGGACTCATCAAGATCTACTGTGTTTAGACTACAGTATTCAGATAAAATAAAGTGTATTTAACAATTTTAGCATGAGCTACCGATGAATTTAAAAAAAAAATCTCGAGAAATTTCGAAAAACGCAATGCTTTAAAAAGCTTAAAAATCTACCATAAGCAAAATTTCAATTGTTTAGTGTTTTTCAAGTCGAGTAGACCAGTTTGCAACCGCATACACTTCAATTTTTTAAACTACGCTCAAATCCATTTTATTTCTTAAAAAGGTGGATTTTTGCATATTAACCCAACATTTTTGGAGTAAAAGAACTGTTACAAAACAACGCTTAACTTTTTACCCGTTAAAATACACATATTTAGGCAAAATTTTATTTTAATTTTATTAGCGTTTTAAACGTCAGAAATAGGCCAAAGAGTTTGAAAAGTGACCGATTAGAACTTGGTTTCAGTTTACTACCCTCTGCACAAATTGTGTTATATGTACAACCGCGCTATTTGCATAACCGCTGCTATCTGCGCTGCACAACCACTGCTATCTTAATGTATAACCATAAATAATAAAAGAAACTTATGTTAGCAAACATTGGAGAACCGGATCAGACGCCGCGTTTAAGGCGTCTGATCATGGCTTTGCACTGTTTGCCGATGTCCCAAGAAACAGTGCAGACCCTGATGAAATGCTGCCTTATGCGGCATTTCGTCTGTGCCTTCGCAGTTTGCCATTGTACGGGTTTAAGGGTTTCCAGTCTTTGAAGGGTTAAGAACAAACAACTGTCACTTGGTTTAAAAGTTCTTTATTCTCAAATAGATACATACAAACATAAATACTTGCACACAGGAGTTGTAACCTCTTTATACATTAATATTATATGGTATATGCATGTCCATCAATATTGCACATTTGATGTGGTACATGTAGTACATCATTAAATAACGCTTATTGAATAACAAGTAAAGCATATATAATACCTATTTCATTGAATAAATTTGACATGAATGAACGCATAGAAGCTTATATGAACATCGGATATAAAGCACCAGCTTTGTTCAGCAGCAAAAATGTTGATTCTATATGCAACGAACACTACATTTTTGTAAATAAATGAAAGAAAGAAAAGAGGGCAAAGATCAGAATCGATACAATCAAGCACCACACCTGACACAGGATACCAATAGGAAAGTGACAACTTCACAATTAGACCTACAAACGACAGCTAAGAGGTCAGCCCTTTCCCAGCAGGTGACCACAAGGCATCAATAAACAGACGCGCAAGAAAGCATAACAAAAACAAGACATAAATGATCCACAAAAGAAGCACCGCCTTGGAACGGTCAGTAAAAGTATTTTACTGGAGGGCTTAAACCGGTTTCACAGCGCGCCAACCTCAGCAACGGCGCGTCAAGATTCCTTCCAAACAGTTTGAAGACATAATGGCCTTGATCCACCAGGAAGGTCCTTGACAGATTATAGCCCTACAGAGTCTGACCTTTAGACCGTCAATACAGTTTAGGGACATAACTGTGAATGATGCGCTTGCAATGAATTTATTATAAGAAAATCACTTGCTGCTGCATTATGTGACAACTCCGCCCCTATACTAAGCTTTTTGTCACAAAGTCTATGTTGTATATGTTGTAATTTTGCTTTGGTATATATGAGCAATTAGACATAAAATTTTTTCTTTAGCTGAACTATATTTAATTAATGAAACGTTGACAAATTTAATACGAATTAACCCTTTGTATACGGGAAACCCATAAATGGGTACTTTAACAAACAATGAAGACCCAGATGAAATACCGCATTATGCGGCATTTCATAAGGGTCTGCGCTGTTTTCAAAGGTAAAAAAGATCTTCAGACAAAAGAATATATATTTTTTTTAAATTGTAACCTGACACCACTAGATATGTACATTGCACTATCCCAAGTGTAGTATATCAAACCAGAAGGAAGAATCCATTAGTATACAAAAGGTTAATTAATGAAGAATTGAGTAAGCACATGTCATTTTGGAACTTCTCTGATAGGCGGGAAGTCAAGGCCCAGAAGAGTCAGTGCAGACTCGTCAGAGATACTGTAATGCAGCTAGTGTACACAAGGTAGGATTAAGTAATTTTACGCTTAATTTGGTAAAAATAATATTTTATTCAGATAATCTACATGTAGACAGATATATACACTGTCAATATATTCAGGATCTGACAGTAAGCTTTGTTGAACCGCAAATTTCACACTTCGTAAAGAACTTCTAGCGATAAGGCGTATATTTTCCCTAGTTGACATGATTACAAACACCAAATTTTCAAATTGCCCTAATGTTTTTAAAAATTGTGTAGTTTGGCAGTAAAGTATGCATAGTAGGCAACAAAAAACGTTTTAAAGCGATTCGCTATTTACAATACGGTGTAAACGTGCACTTTCTACCCCCACCCCTCATTTAACGCCTTTATACTGGGTGCCGTTTAGACCAGATTTTGAGTTAACGCATTGCGAATTTTAAAAAAAATAAAAGTGCTAAACTGTTAAGGATATAAGTGCTCTTCATTTCCAAAACCTTACCGTATTCCTTCTGCGCATGCGTACAAAATACACCTAAATTGTGACGTTTGTCATTGGAAAGATGAAACTGGTGTCTTTCAGTTTATTTTTAGATGCTTTGCCCCCCTAGACCCAAGATGCCCTTTGGACAACGACATGTCGCTATAAACATTTACGACATATGTAAAGGGCATCTTGTGTCTAGGGGGGCAAAGCATCTAAAAATAAACTGAAAGACACCAGTGTCATCTTTCCAATGACAAACGTCACACTTTTAAGTGTATTTCGTACGCATGCGCAGAAGGAATACGGTAATGTTTTGGAAATGAAGAGCACTTATATCCTTAACATTTTAGCACTTTTATTTTTTTTTAAATTCGCAATGCAATTACTCAAAATCTGGTCTAAACGGCACCCAGTATAAAGGCCTTAAATGAGGGGTGGGGTAGAAAGTGCACGTTTACACGATATTGTAAATGGTGAATCGCTTTGAAACATATTTTGTTGCCTACTATGCATATTTTACTGCCAAACTACACCAATTTCAAAAACATTAGGGCAATTTGAAAATTTGGTGTTTGTAATCATGTCAACTAGGGAAAATGTACGCCTTATCGCTAGATGTTCTTTCACACCGTGAAACATTGGTACCAAGTCCTCACCGTGAAAAATTGGCACCAAAACGTCACAATATGTCACATATTTCGTACCAATATCTCACACATTATGAAAAAAAAGCGCATGAAGTCAAATTTTATACAGCGTAAATGCGTCTTCCTCACATTGATTAAATACCTTCCAAATCTGCTGCTTTTTGCATTCGATGCCAATTCTTCACAGTTTTGTCACTGACATCTTAGTCCTGGTACCAGTTCTTCATATGTGTGATAATTTAGTACCATTTTTTCACATGTGTGAGGATTTGGTACCGTTCTTCGCACATCTGAGTCGTGATGCCATTTTTCAAATGCAATGATTTGATATCAATTTTACACAGATGTGAGGATTTGGTACCGATACTTCACACGTGTGAGGATTAAGTACCAATTCTTCACATTTGTGAAAATTTGTTACCAATTCTTCACATCGTACTAGTTCTTCACATGGTAAAACCATAAACATGTGAATTTTGAGCACACATTTTGCCCCCAAAATATTATCGATATTGACCGTACGTAAATTTCACATTTGCCAAGTGACGTATTGATAACAATTCCTCATACGAAGTGTGAAATTTGCGGTTCAACAAAGCTTTAAGCTTTAGTGCTGCAGCAAAGCAGTAAAAAGTGAGCTAGTTTTCGAGATGGTGGTTCCCACAGGGTAACAAGCAGCAACATACATCAAATTAAAGCTAAGAGTCTCCCAAATTAAAAAATGCATGATGCCACCTCGGTATGTCGGGATTAAAATTTTACGAGTCATTAAAAAAGGGCACCCATACAAATAAATAACTTTACTGATTAAACTTAATTTAAACCAGAGTTCAAAAACATTGCTATAGTTGGTATAATATGAACACTGAATGATACAGAAGGATGCTAGAAATACTTTTCACCATACATGAGATGCAAGCAAGTCCAGATACACCGACGATGAAAGGTCATTAGGTACATTAGTCACGAAAACACATTATTTTCTAGAATTATTTTTGACAAACGATCCTCCTTAGGTATAAATGTATTGAAAACAAGTTTAAATATTATCAATGACATATGGAAATCAAACAGTGCATAATGTCACAGCCATTTATTGGGGCGAAAAATTTTATGGCCCACCAAAAAGGGTATCCATACAAGTAATAACTTTACTAATACAAATAAATTCAAACTTATGATCAAAGGCATTGATGAAGTTGGAATAATATGAACACTAAATGATACATGAGGGTGCTAAAATATTATTGATCAAGTGTAAGGCTCATATAAGTCCAAATACACCGATGGCAAAAGGTCATTAAGTACATTAGTCACGACAACCCATGATTTTGTAGAATATTTTCTTGCAAATGATCTCTTTTGGTATATATGCATGGAATACAAGTTAAAATGCTAACAACTGACATCTGGTAATAGAAAGGTACATGATGCCACTTCCATATGTAGGGTCAAAAAAGCTTACAGCCTTTCAAAGAAGGGTACCCATCAAATTAAATAACGTTACTGATAAAAATACATTTAAACCAATGATCAAAACTATGGTTCAAGTTTGTATCATATGAACGCTAAATGACAAATTAGGGTGCTATTATATGAGGTGCAAATAAATCCAAATACACTGATGGTGAAAGGTTATTAAGTGCATTTAGTCCGGAAAATTCATTATTTTGTAGACTTCTTTTAGTCAAATGATCTCTTTAAGTACATATGTTTTGAAAACAAGTTAAAATGTTATCAATTACTATTTGGGAAGCTCCTACCCAAAATAAAATTTGAATGATGAGTTTAAACGAGCCAAAATTTATGCGTCATGGTGTAACACACTCACTGATTTATCAGATTCAGCGTCCGATTCAACATCTTCACAAGATTTGTATATTTGTTTGTTTGTTTGATTTGATTCTTTACGTCTCAATCAACAATCTTTCAGTTATGTGTGGACGGGTCTTTCTGGGTTGAACCAGAACTAAGCAAGGATTAATGTGTCTTGCCCAAGGACACAACGCAGTGAGGCTGGTGAGGCTCGAACCCGCGGCCACATCTTCACAAGACAAAATAGAGGAAATATTCAGACAATTTTCCTTCCCTTGGCACTGCTACATTGCACGCACACAATGTTGTACAAACCTGTTCATTACAGAAAGAAGAGCATACTCACAATGGAAAATTTACATAATAAATCATTCAACAGCTTGTGTGGTGTAGCGGACAAATGGCTCATCATAAGCGGCCTCAATGCCATTCTGCCACGTGTTTCCCAATAGGATTCTTATACAAACTCTGCAGTTGCAAGACAATCCACAAATCTTCAATGATAAGTACATGTAACTGATATCAACAAGTCATAACATGCAGTGTTAAGTAGTTATCTGTTTGGTGGTAGCGTTTTGGTGGTACTTTCTTCATCGCTTTCTCACATCTGATTTCATTAAGTGAATTGCATTGCTTTTTACTAAACAGTAACTCTACAAATTTAGTGCATATGTTTTCGTGACTTTTGAACTTGTTGACCTTTTTTGTGACTGTAGACAGGAAACGTTTACATGGAACTGATATTTTATTAATTAATATTATCATTTCTGTTTATGTTGTGTCGAACTGTCCAGTATCACGAATATACTGCAGCAAATTTAATGCATTTATCAGTAAGGGCTTTAGATTAGGGGTACCCTCTGTTGAAGGGCCATAAAAAATCGCCCTCGGGTCTGACAGTGGCATCATGCAATTTTGAACTCCCAAGACTCTGAGCTTTAATTTGATATATGTTGCTGCTTGTTACCCTGTGGGGACCGGTATGTGTCACAATATGGAGAGTCTGCTGCAGCACTATTATGTGTAAGCCATTTTCTGATAAAATGTGGCAGCTGAGCTGCCACTGATTTGGATATAACATTTTAGGTCATGTGAAAAGGTTTCAGAAATGAATTTAAATGGAACAACTCATTTCATCAAAAAAAATGCTGGAAATCACATCATAGAAATTCAAAAAATTGAAAGAGTTATGCCTATTTGAATTTCGAACTGGCGAGTGGTTTTCCAAAACATACTTAAAACACTAAAAGTAGATTCTATCCCACAATTCGCCATTCTGTGATGGCATGTGTGTATTTAAAAAGGTGTCTTTACTTCAAATATCAAATACTATGTATCTTCAGTTTGCAAATGCCAATGTATTTAATTGTCTAAATTACACTTGTCAGATTAAACGTTTTCTTGTAGTTTTAGTAAAAAGGCCAAAAACTTGGAATTTTTTTTTGGTTTGAAACGTTAACATTGCATTAGTTAGAAGGCTTCCGTGCGAGCTGAACATTTTTTGTACTTCAACGACAGCAGAATCGAGGGCGAAGATTTGGTACCAGTAAAGTGCATTTAAGCCCCCCCCGCCCCCTGGTGGCTTCGGATGCTGTCCGTACTAAGGCAGTGGTTCTGTTGTTGTTGACTTTTTGTTTATTGTTACTCCCATTGTGGGAGTCTGTAATTGTTCTATGTTTTGTTATACGCTACGCTATGTCCATTCTACGCTTGTAGTATTGCAATTATCTTGATGGGGAAGAGAGAGCTGGTTGCTTTGCTTAATTTGTCTTCCTGGTGTCTCGTGATGGTTGAGTGGCTCTTCCTAGTGGTGCCATTGGGTTGTTTGCGGTTTGTGATTGTGGTATTTCCTGATCATACTCACTACTATTAATAAATTATTTTTTCGTGGTGTTTCAAAATAATTAAACTTAAAGTTAGTAAGGCTGCAAAGATCAGGAATCGATACAATCCCCCGATATTGAAAAACTCGAAAAGCTTCCTACGCCAATGTTTAAATGTTTGCAAACGCATTGTCTAAGTTGTCAAACTTTTCTGCAAACAATTGTAGATTGATATCGCATAAATGGTTTTGTGTGTGCTAAATTTCATTTTATTTCAATTTTATGTTTTAGATAAAAAAAAAAGAATTCAGTCGTACCATGTATTATACGAGAGGCGATTCACCAATTTTGAAACACTTTTGAATCCTTCGTTCTTATCTAGCATCGCGTTTCAAAAACACGAAATTTACACTTATTTATCAAAAATCTATGTAATACATATATTTGTCAGTTTTGTGCGGATTGTAAAATGGGTAGAGCTGAAATGAACATTATAGTTGAACCTTCCATTACATACAATTTGAAGAAGAAAAAGTCCTACAGGAATATACAATGAGAGACAAAAGGTCATGAACATGAAATTTCTATATCAACAACCCATCTAGTAAGGCACTCGATATGTAGAATTCTCGGTGCTAGTAGGAAAAAACCAAAAAATAGGGCCATACAGAAAGCCACCACAAAAGTCAACATCTGCAGTTAGTCTTAAAGTTGCAAAGATAATAAAAAAAGGTTAACCCATCCTCACAACGTGAAATGGCAACTCAATTAGGGTGTCTCAGACAACCATTTACAGCATTATTAAAATGCACTGCACGCAAAATTTGAAAAAAATTGTGCAAACTTCACCAATAAAATGCAGCACAAATTAAAAAATTGCCGGCCATGTTCGTGGCATCTTTATATACGTTTAAATGTTGACGAATGGAAAACCTTAGTGAAGACAGATGAGGCAATGTTTAATTTGGGTGGCAGCTATGGTCGTCGCTGATTCTGCTACATCCGTAAAGGACATGGTGATCCTTAAAAACTCAAATATGTTAAAAGTGATTCGTTTGCGCCAGGTTTCTTGGCCTGGGCTCTTGTTAGTTCCCAGACAAAGCTGAGACTCGGATCAACCCTAAAGGTGTCAAGGTCAATTCGAAATTTTATATTGGCAGAGTTTTGAAACCATTCATTAAACATTATTTAGCAAGACTGTTTCTAAGTGACCAAATTAAGAAAATGGTATTTCACCAGGACAAGTCTTCGAGCCAGACAGACGTTGACGTACATTTGTACATACGTTTCCAAAACGTGAACGTTGTTACACATCAGGAGTGGATGCCTTAAGGTCCAGATGCCGCCCCGATTGATTTTGCTATTTTGGAAATTCTTATAAAAGGCTTTCAGAAGCGAACCAAACCTACCATTTGGTAAGCCTTAAACGAGCATGGTTAGACAAATGAAGAAAACTGGACCATTCCAATATCAATAACACACTGGGATTTTTATATAAGCAATGTAGACTGATATACAACATCCATGGATCACAAATAGAAAATATTTTGCAATGAAAGTCTTATTATGAGAAATTTATAGATAAAATAAATGTGTTTCAAAATTGGTGAATCACCTCTTGTAAAAATATTAGGAAATGAGTTGTTTCATTTAAATTCTTTTCTAAAACCTTTTAATATGGCCTAAAATGTTATATCCGGTATTCAGTTTTATTTACTGTTGAGTCCTTATCTTTGCTCATCCCCTTTTTATAGCTTGATTTATATGTTCTGGGAGATGATGCATTGATAAGTTATGCGGGGATCCAGGAATTTTCGTCAGGGGGGGGGGGGGGGGTCCAGGTCAGTCTGACAAAAAAAGCTCTGACAAGGTTTTTTTTTAGTCCTCAGCTTATTTTACAGAAGTCAAATGGTCAATTTCAAAGAAATCTATCATTTTTCAAGGTTCCAGAGGAGGTCTAACATTTTCCAATTTTCCAGGGGGGTCCAACTTTTTCCAGGGGGAGAGGGGGTCCAATTGCTTATTTCCTATAGAAACCCATATAACTTGTGATTTTCCAGGGGGGGGGGGGGGTCCGGACCCCCTGTCCCCCCTCTGGATCCGCATTTGTAAGTTAGGGGTCGCTCATGCAAACCAAATATCTATTAGTGTAGGGGCCAAACTGAGATATATGGGCTATTTTGCGAGTTTGTTGAACCCCCCAGGAAGAAAAAGTTGGTTACTATTTTCAGTCAGGGACATGTCTGGGGGCCTCAGAAACCCATGTTTTACTAAGTTTTCTGTGGTCAATTTTCTGTAAATCGCCTGTAATCAACGTTACCTCACAAACATTGAAAATAGCAGTCTACAAAATACAAGACTAATGATATATTTTATAATAGTATCAATGAATTTATTTGAGGTTTAAATGTTTGATCTAGTCATAAAAATTAATTGCAGACATCTGTGAGATATTTTACTGCTCATCAGTGTTATGTATGTTACATTTTATACGAAATTGCAGATATTGACTTTATAGATTGCATATAAGAATGAGCCATGTTCCCCAGCCACAGTAAGAGAAACTTGGTTACTATTTTCAGTCTGGGACATGTCTTGGGGCTATAGAAACACATGTTTTAGTAAGTTTTCTATGGTTAGTTTTCTGTAAGTGAACTGTAATCAATGTTACCCTAATTTTGAAAATAGGAGTATACAAAATACAAGAGTAATAGGATAGTTTACAATAGTATTAATTGAATTATTTGAGGTTTTTATGTTTTGGCTTGACATAAACATCAATTGCAGACATCTGTAATATGTATTTCTGCTCGTCAGAGTTACCTACGTTACATTGTTTTACGAAAGTGCAGATAATAAATGTATAGATTGCATATTATAATAAACCATGTTCCCAACCTTAAATGTGCCGTAAATATCCCTATTCTAATGATAAATGTCCATTTTTCCGTATTTGAATCTATTTATAATTTGTAACTGGAGGTAATTTGTAGTAAATTAAATTTTAAAATATGCTTATAAGCATATCATTTCTACTGGCATACATATTTCCATTTCAACCATATACATTGCATTGGAATTGACAGTGTCCCCTTTCATCTCTGTCACAATGAAATGAAATAACAGCTATTAAAACAGGTTTTACTACAATGGACATTTAATTTCTGTTAATATATAAATAAGGTAACGTAGGTAACAACAATGGTGTTTTGCATAAATAGATATACTAAAAATTGTGAAGAGTAGACTCATATTTTTACCTAAGCCTGACGACACACAGAGTCTACTCTCCACATATTTAATGACTTCAATAAAAGAAAAAAATATTTAAAATAAACACTAATTTAAGAGATTTTTTGTAACTTTGTTTGATCCTGTTACTTTGATACATGTATGGTAATTTGCAGATTTTTTTTTATCAATGGTTCATAGCAATTAACATGATATTTACTTTATGATTCAAATATTGGACTGAATATACCGTACCTCAATTAATAAATTTAAATAGAAAAGCAATATTTACTGCATCTGGTGGCAAGGCATGAGGAAAGTGTGGGTGTCTTCCACGACAGGGGCTTTCTGTCGACTTTACACAGAGTACACATCTTAAAACTAGTAAAGTTCCAGCTGAGCCTTCTTTGAATGGGTAACATATTGGTCAAATTTGACGATTCACTGTTTTACAAGATATTAACCCTTTACACTATGTGCAGATATATATATGTCAAGCCCATAACATATGTAACAGTACACTGTCAAGTACACTGTCATTATTTTAGCTTAAATATGTTTTCCTGCGACAACTTGCTCCTTTTTTGCCAGTAGAAGTATTTCATCATGCCTAAAAAACTATGTTTAATAAATAGTGAGAATGACCATGAAATGTCACAATCGCAGACTGTAGATCAAACAAAGGTACTGTGAGGAAGAAATACAGAACATTTAGGTATTGGCTGCATTTTGTTATAATCAAAACTTCCTCTATCGTTTTTAAAAATTACACATATGATATAAATCAAAGTACTTATAAGTATAGAAATAGCACAGTTTATACCAAAGTGTACCTGATGCTTTGAAGATCTAGCAATTACTTTTTTTGTATGCTTAATACATTAATTTTCACTTTTGACAATTACATTTTGAAAAGGGAGCGCAGAGTGCTTGACTCGAGACCGAAGGACCGCGGGTTCGAGCCTCACTGGCGTCACTGCGTTGTGGTCCTTGAGCAAGACACGTTTATCCTAGCTCAGTACTGGTTCAACCCAGGAAGACCCGTCCCACATAACTGAAAGATTGTTGAGTGGACGTAAAGAATCAAATCAAACATTTTGAAAAAAAATCAATGTATCCCTAGGCCTGTCACAATTGTAATCGCCTATCCTCTTGTTGTTGTTGTTGAATACGATTTCATTATGCATAAATCATATTGTAAAATGCTTATTATCTAATTATATATACAGCAATGTCAAAAGAAGTTATTTTGTTTGTTAACCAAGCAAGTTTGAGATAAAGCAACCCGAGCGATACGCATAGACTTAAAAGAATATTACGTGGTAACATTAATAACAAAGCTATTTCATGTTAACATTAATTGCAAATGTTTTGTCTGATAGTGAAGCTTCATTTTAACGTCCATTTTGAGGAGTTATTCTAAAGACTTAATCATAAACATGACTCACTGTAATTCAACAACATGATTTGAATTCTGAAACTCACAGATCAAATTGTCGAATGAGTGTCTGATGTAAAAATTAGTAGTACCACGACTCTCGCGCAGCTATTAGCTTTCTTACATTATTCACATGGAAATTCTTTTTTTCCTTTTTTGCACCTTTGTCATTTTGAGCTATTTGCAATACTGATACATGTTTACACATGAGGAGTAAGAGACTTATGATCAGTTTGTTGGTTTCAAAGATTTACTGAATTAGCCTTATTGTATGCAAAACCATCAAAAGTGCGAGCAATACTGCAAACAACAGCTCGTAAACATAATTTTAGTCATAAACTGACTCATTATTGCACATATATCCTTGTATATATTTGTTAATACTAGCACTGTTCGAGGGCTGTTTCTAGTTAAAGGAACGTATTTCAGTTTTATTTTAAGTGTAATGCCATATTAAGATTACAAATTATGAGTATGTTACAAATTACAAGTGCAAGCTAATCTTGTATATTGCACTGGTTTATACATGCAGTAGATAACTTTAATGTAAAGACCAACCTTATATGCAACGAATCACTGTTTCAGCAAACTAATATGGTTAAAACACAGATGCATTTTTAATATGTAAGGACAGGAGAGTTTCCCACCTTAGGGATTTTTTTTCATCAAGCAAATCAGACATTAAACCAATTGATTATGTTTGTAAATTTGTATTAAATAAACATTTCGTGATGTAATTTCTCAGACATGACCTCAAATAAACTGATAATAGACTGGGTGTACACTCTAGCTATTAGCTGCTGCAATATGGTGAATGACAGATTTTTGCATAGCATGTGTATATATCATTGAATAACCTTGTTAAGAGCCAGAGTCGGCAAAAGGCCAACCAAGACACACTTACCTTATAGGATATTTTTCAATAGTATCAATGAACTTATTTTAGCTTTATTTGGTTGAGCTAGACATAAACATCAATTCTAGGCATCTGTGAGATACGTTTCTGCTTGCCAGCGTTACTTATGTTACGTTGTATACTATCATATTAACTTTTAGAACAAAACATGTTCCCCAACCTTAAATTTATATTGTAGATATCTTTTCTAATGGTAAATTTCCATTTTTACATATTTGAAGCTGTTAATAAATTGCAACTGTGGTGAAATAAAATTATACATATGCTTACTAGCTTACACATTTTCTATCCTCATTTATTAGGTAACGCAGTTTAAAGGCCTATTATGAAACTTTGACAATAGGAAACATAGTAAAACAGACCACAGGAAACATAGTAAAACATTCAGTACAATATTTGAATTATGAAGGAGATAGTATACATATTGTAATTAAAATAACCATTGGTTAAAAACCGGTAAACTGTCATGTCAAAGTAAAATAATCAATCAAAATTACAAAACTCTCTTAAATAAGTGTTTATTTAGAATAATTTATCTATAATTGAAAATATTTAAATAATAACTGGAGAGAAGACCCAAATATATTCTGAGCCTGGCTTGTTGCCAGGCCCAGGTAAAATTTGAGTCTACTTCCCACACTTTTTAAATTAGTATTTTTACCCATTTATGCAAGGGACAATTTTGTTACCTACGTTACCTGTATATATTAATAGCAACAAACTATTCATCCTAGTTGAACTCGTTTATAGTAATTATTTTGTTTCATTGTGAAAGTGGTGAAAAGACATTGTACATTCCAATGCAATGTAAATTGTCAGATAGAAATCCCTACGCCAAGATTAGAGGTGACATGCTTATACGCATAATAAATATTTATTTTTCAACCTATATTGCCAGTTATAAGTTGTAAATAGCCTAAAATATGTGAAAATGGAAATTCATCATTAGAATAGAGATCTTTAATACATATTAAAGGTTGGGGGAAATGGTTTATTCTAATATGCAATCTATAACGTCATTATCTGCAATTTCGTATTAATGTAACATAAGTAACTATGACAAGCAGAAATACATCTCACACATGTATGCAATTGATGTTTATGACTAGCTCAAACATGTCAAGTTCAAATAATTTCATTAATACTTTTGAAAATATCATATTAGTCTTGTATTTTGTGTACTGCTTTTTTCAACGTTAGTAGGGTAACATAAATTACAGGCCATTTACAGATAAATGACCAAAGAAAACATAGTAAAACATGGGTTTCGAATACCCCAAGACATGTCCCAGACTGAAAGTAGTAACCAAGTTTCTCTTCCTGTGGCTTGGGAACATGGCTCATTCTTATATTCAATCTATAAAGTCAATATCTGCAATTTTGTATAAAATGTAACATAAGTAACACTGATGAGCAGTAAAATATCTCACAGATGTCTGCAATTAATTTTTATGACTAGATCAAACATTAAAACCTCAAATAAATTCATTGATACTATTATAAAATGTATTATTAGTCTTGTATTTTGTGTACTGTTATTTTCAATGTTTGTGGGGTAACGGTGATTACAGGCCATTTACAGAAAATTGACCACAGAAAACTTAGTAAAACATGGGTTTCTGAGGCCCCCAGACATGTCCCTGACTGAAAATAGTAACCAATTTTTTCTTCCTGGGGGGTGCAACAGAACTCAAAATTTGAGATTTGGCCCCTAGACCATATGTGTCTTGATCCACATCTGAATTAAGGATGAGGTTCGCACCGTAAAACCGGTTTAAGCCCTCCAGTAAAATATTTTACTGACCGTTCTAAGACTGTACTTCTTTTGTGTATCTTTTATGTTTTTTCTGTATTGTGTTTGTTATGACTTTGTACGCGTATGTTTATTTGTGACTTGTGGTCACCTGCTGGGAAAGGGCTGACCTCTTGGCTCTCGTTTATGGTGTCTAACTGTGAGTTTGTCACTGTCCCATTGGTATCCTGGGTCAGGAGTGGTAATTTATTGTATCGATTCCTGATCTTCGCACCATTACTTCCTTTGAAGACAGGTGTGTCACTTCCTGGTCATTGCTTATATTTCTAATCAGTACCAGTACCTTGTGCAAATATGTCACTATTAAATTATGGTTTTACTGTATGAATAAACGGTAAAATGCAAATCTGTATATACGACAGCGAAGTCGTTAGCGAGACTGAACATTTGTGCAGGCTCGTCTGGCATTTTCTTGATCGCCCATGCGATAAGTACCAAACTCTTCTGTGCTAGCTCAATTTCCAATGTAACCATTTGGTCGGAACATTAAATGCACATACACTACTGTCATAAAGTTCATACAAGTGGATTATTTTCGTACCATAATTATCACATACTAGGTGACCATTCAAGGCTCAAACGAAACCGCGCTACCAGACAGTCTCGCCAGAGCCTTTATTACTCGCATTAATCTTAAGAAGTTACCTTCTATCGAAAGTGGATTGTTGTGCATGTATGTTTGAATGATGTTCTTGTTTGCTTTGTGGCTTTGTGGCTTTACGTCCCAGTCAACAACTATGGTCATGTCATGACGGTCAGTTTTCTTAACCACACTGTCAGTACTTCGTGAACATACCACGCCATCACATCTTGAATCAGCGGAAGGAGGAGAATGACCATAGAAATTTTTTCATAATCTCCACAAAAGTATGAGACCCCTGGATGGGCAATCGATTCCGCTACATAGCCTGTTGTTCGAATGATGACTGTGCTGTATGTGCCACGTGTCAATATCTAATTGGCTGATTCATTTTGCTTTCAAATTAGATATCCTGGCTCACTGCATGGCCACGTAAGCTTGCTTAATTACATTATGATTTTTCATCATAAAAATTAGCTTATTTCCTTACCCTTTAGTCTAAACATATGTTTTGGGTGCCTAAAAGAACCGCCTCATTGAAGCGTTATTGTTTTTGTCATGAAATAAGAAAAATAAGTAAATACCACCAATATCAGTAGGCTTAAATTTTACTCGTAGGACTAGTTCTTTTGAGTACCCAAAACATAGGTTTAGATTGAGGAATTGAATAATTGCCACCTATATCTGGAATCTTACATTATACTCGCGAAACTCCCATCCCTCACACTCCCCTAATTAAGATAACTCATTTACATCGCTTTAAGACAAAGTCTCAATATGCACATCAATGTCACTAAAACCTGAATTGGTGTCACCAAATTTGAATCTGATTCTGTGAACCTAGTCTCTCAAAAAACGTTGCTTCTGGTAGTCCTGGAAGTGTTTCCAAAAAGATGTCTAGTTTATGAAAGTTCCTTTCTAGATACAGTTTGATCGATCTCTTCAAAACAAACGAAAGGACCAGCTATACTTGTAGTTTAAGTTATAACAATCTTTACTTTATTGGAATGAACTGAGCATAAAATGAGCTTATTTCTTTACCTTTCAGTCAAAACATATTTTTGGGTGCTCAAACTAATGCCTCTTTGAGGCGTTTCTTTTGAATACACACAGCATATGTTTTTTGTGTAGATAAATAAGAAAAATAATAATTTCTACATATATCTGTAGACTAAAATTATACAAGTATGACGTCTTCTTTTGAGTAACATTAGCATGTGTTCAGGTCAAGGAAAAAATTGATAATCACCAACTAATTTTGGAGGGTTAAATTATACTTGCAGGACTCCCCTTCCCCGCAAATAAAGATCATTTATTTACAGCGCTTTTTGGCATAGTCTATATATAAATGCACCTTGATTTCACTAAAACGTATATCAGTGTCACCAAATTTTGAATCTGACTGAATTCAGTCTTTTTAAACACGTTGCTACCTCGTTGAGACTGTTCTCAAGTCCTGGAAGAATGTCTAAAAAGATGTCTAGTTTATGAACGTTTGTCTCTAGATACAGTTTGATCGATATCAATGCTGACTTCTCTTCAAAAACAAATGAGATATCATCTAGATAGAATGACCAGCTAAACTGATAGTTGAAGTTGTAACAATCTTTACTGTAGTGGAAAAATGAGTATGTAAATGGAATTATTTTCTCACTCTTCAGTCTAAACAGAAGTTTGGGTGCTCAAAAGAACCGCCTTATTGACTAACCACAACATGTGTTTTGGTCAATAAATAAGAAAATTAATAATTTACAATCCATATCTGAAGGCTTAAATTTTACTCGCAGGGCATCCTCCTTCCCCCAAATAAAGATATTCCATTTACATCGCTTTTGGCATAGTTTATAAATGCACCTGGGTGTCACTAAAACGTGAATCGGTGTCACCAAATTTGAGTCTGACTCTGTGAATCTAGTCTCTTTAAACACGTTGCCTCGTCGTTAAGACTGTTCTCCAGTCCTGGAAGAATGTCCAAAAAGATGTCTAGTTTATGAAAGTTCCTCTCTAGATACAGTTTGATCGATATCACTGCTGACGTCTCTTCAAAAACAAACGAGATACCAACTAGATAGAAGGACCAGCTATACTTGTAGTTGAAATTGTAACAATCTTTACTTTGTTGGAAAGACAGTTCGTCATTGATGCTTGAAATATACAATATTATACCAACAGAAAGGCACAATCCTGAAACACAAATGCAATTAAGATACAGTAAAACCTGTCTTAAAAATACTACTCAGAAATCGACAAAACTAAGTTCTAAATGACAAATGGTACCTTAATGAAGGTCAAACGTATTGCAGAATGCTCCATTGGGCAATATTTCTGACCTGCATTAAGCGATAATGGGTCTTGAAAGACAATTTTTGTCTTCTTTTGAGCGGCCGTTTAAGACAGGTTTTCCTGCAAACATGACCACAGATCAAAAAGGCAGTTTCTTATATATATATTTAAATATAGATATACAATCTAACCTCAAACGGTTTACTATGAGATAAAAATATTTCACAAACAGAGAGACATCAATATTGACAACAAAATTTAAGCGACTATTAATCAGGTCATACCACAATCACATACTGCAGACCGACCCAAGAACCATCAGAAAGGGCCACAGAACATTAAAAAGAACAAGATATAAGACAATTAAAGCAAAGCAGCCAGCTCGTTCTTCCCCACCAAGATGATCGCGAAACTAGAAAGGACACTACGTAATACATACCAAAACAAATCTATCTTTAAATCAAGCAAATTACCAAACTATGTGATCTCCCACAAACCTCATCAAAATAGGGTGTTAAATAAGAAAAATAGCAATCCAAATATCAAAATTCTGACCTCAAGTTCGTTAGTCTGTAGAGACGCCCTTTCTAAATACTGAATTAGCTTCCTGTGAATTTTGAAAAGCCAATAAAATTGCAAATTTCATTGCAAACTATGCATATTTTGTTTTTCAAAATTAACTATTTTTAACAATGAGTCAATAAAATACAGAGGTAAAATGAATAGCAGGAAGCTAGTTACAAATACTATGGTTATGCATATTCAACTAGGGCTGTGAGAAGTCACACAGTCTAATTTTTTTCCCCTTTTTCGTCAGATTTGATCATATGAGGGACGTTTTATGTTCGTAGAATGGTTGATTAACTGAAAACAACGAAAGTAAATGCATACATCATGTATATATTTGGAAAGATTCAGCTTTTATCTATACATGCAACCTAAAATTATTTCAAAATGCATTACTTTAATGATTTTCAAGAGGCAAAGACATACCAAATATCGGACACTGGAAATATGGTAGGAATATGACATTTATGGACTTAGTCTCTGACAGAACGTTAGTAAAAATGCATCAAAATGGGTCCATAGCCATACGCGGCTTCTGAAAATTCGGCTGCAGATAAAGGACACAAAGTGCTGCAATTTTACATGTCCATTATAGCATATACGCAACAATTATTTGATACGGAAGATTTATTTGGAACCTCAGCAAATAGTACAGTAGGCGCATAAACATTTATTGTAAAAAAGTTGACACAAGTGGAAAGTGGTGTGGGTTTTTTTAATGTGGCTTAATGTTTAGCTGTAAAGTACTATTATATTTTTCTTGTTTATATGGTAGATGAAAGTGTTATGGTAACTTACATCTCAAAACAAAGTTAATACTTTTGTTTTTTTAGAAATTAACTGCATAATAAATAGCATAGAGAGTGCTAAAA
Organism: Loripinus fragilis; assembly: GCA_964019695.1. NCBI lineage: Eukaryota > Metazoa > Mollusca > Bivalvia > Lucinida > Lucinidae > Loripinus > Loripinus fragilis. The sequence goes on from OZ026516.1 coordinate 33,217,632, forward strand.
TCCCTTATTTTGCGCATAAATGACGTCATGGAGCGTTACTATATTCAGAAAATACATTAAAACTGGTTTTGTGCCACTTAACAGGTGTTGGAATTACTGAAATAAGAAAATTATGCAGACCTGATTGTAATTGTTTTTTTTCTACGCGGTGTTGATTTACCCCACCCACTTTTTATAACATGGGGGGTATGACAGTTCCTAAGGTTTTCAGGTACACGCTTTAATCGATAGATCAATATAACTGCTGACGAATGATTAAGTATATAATGTGCTATGACAAACCAGAAGAACTATAAAAAAAATGTTCATAATTGTAATTTGGACAGATATAATAAATAGCACTTGACTGTGATTATTTTGGTATATTGATGGAAGTTGTAAAATTGATATAGAAGAGCAAATAACATGTCTATAGTTTTGTTGCACTTGTCTACTATTAGCATTTGAATAACTAATTTTGATGGTGCAAAAGAAAAATCGGCTTGACAAATGCTTTTATTATATACCTGCAATGAAATATACCTGATACAACCACTTTTCCGACTCACAAATACAAAATCTTGTATCACCCTACTAGGGTGATATTTTTCTGTATCACCATCCTCCATGTTTTACCCCCCTAACAAGCATTAAACCCAGCACCTGACGACAAACCGCAATCTGAGCGATAACCATACCCTAACCACTAAATTCACAACCCACTCAATCTGACGTTTTGACGATTAGCCTTAATTACTTTTCCGCATTAAAAGAGGAATTAAACGCGATAAATGCATTTTCTTCATCGGCTAAACATGTTTACACAATGTGACGTCATCCAAAATTTGGCGCGACGTTATTTGCTACGGTGTTGCAACGTCACGTCACACGGTATCAATTATATAATAATAATAATAATTATATAATAATAATAATGATAATAATATATTTTTGTTGCGTTTATCACTGAAATGGAAGTGTTTGTTGTTTTTTTATGTAGGTTTATAATAAAATCATCATTTCTTTAGTAACAAGATCTGATGGGTCGGATCACGTCTTGTGGCTGCGTCAGGAAAGAGCGAATCACACTCGACTTCGTCTCGTGTGATCCGATGTTCCTGGTGCAGCCACTTGACGTGATCCAACCCATCAGATCATGTTACTAAAGTAGTAATGTGTATATAGCACCATAGCGAATGGAACTTAGCAGCGCCTAATATCCTAATGTCTGCCTGGTTAAAATTACATGGATTTCGGCCAGTGTCCTTTACTACGCCTTTTCAAAGCTATATATCTCGACCGAACTTAGAGCTAATGATGTAAAATTTATATCAGATGATAGACAGAAGCTAGACCTTTTAATATATATATACTTATGGTATTGTAAATTCTATATTTGTAGAGATACAGCTCGATTCTACGAACATAAAAAATGACCCTCGTATAGCATAAATTTATTAGGAATTTTGTTATATGACTGGAAAGAATCATGTCTATTGATTGGCCGAATTTGTCTAAATAAATCTCTATGTCTACCCGAAAACTGGTTTAAACTGGCCTACAGGTTGATATATGATGAAAACCAGCTCAAAATATAGTTTCCAGAAGTTAATATTTTTGACACTTCTCGAATATCACCCTCTACAGAGCTAAAAAATATTGCATGATGAGTATGAAACTACTATTGACAGCATGAAATTTACATAATTTGCTATTCCATAATAATAATACTCTAATGAATTTCAACAACAGTTTTTCTCTCCATTTTTTCTGCGTTTGTATTAAAAAAAATGTAAACAATGTTTTTTTATATAGTTAATTTTTAGATTCAACATTCAGAAAATCTATACAAAATACTACATTAAGATATTTTAATGTCAGTTACTGAAACCTGCGAGAAAGTCCTGAAGCTGAAAATGACTTCAACAACAAAAGTAAAAGTAGAACGTGACTTCAACAACAAAAGTGAAAAGAGAAAATTTTCATTCATAGTTGAAAAAGGAAGTGAGTATGATCAGGAAATACCACAATCACACACTGCAGACCAATCCACGGCACCGTGAGGAAGAGCTACAGAACATTTACAGTAACAATACATCTGTAAGACAATAATAACAAAGCAACTTTCTCTTCCTCTTCAAGATGATTGCAAAACTAGAATGGACACAAAGTAATGCATTACAAAACAAAGAAAAAACACTGAAAAGTCATATAATAAAACAGTTATTGACGTCAATTTCGATATACATAAGGTTTTATCTACCCTTAGAAGTTGTTTTCATCTTGGCCTTATAATCTCAGTGAAAATTTTATTTTTCAGATAGATAAATTCTCATGTCTTCTTCACAGGAGTCAATCATTCTAAAATGTCAGTCAGACATAAGTTAAGCATCGCCTCAATAGTTTTCTAGAAAAACAAGGATGCTTTCCAGTCATTAATATTTTCGTGTTTTGTTTATGAAAATAGATAAAGTGGTGACAATTTACAGCAAATTTTGATTCGATTATCAATAAGGTAAACAACCAGGCATGGTTAATCCACACTTATCCCTAAAAATGTCCAATTTCTTTACCCCATTATGGTATTTTCAAAACGCTTAGAAATATAAAGTGTTAGTGTCATATTTACAATACCAAAGACAAGTTCTGTCTGAAAATTTCAGATTAGTATCTCAAAGGAACAAAAAAAATATGTATATATAAAGAATGGCATGTTATATAGTGATAATGCAAAAATTATAAACACGCGATTAACTATATAACTGACATGAAACATTGAGTTCGACAGAATCAGTTTGGCACAAGTTTGAAAAATAGGTCTTTTTATTTCTGCGCTCATTTGAATTCAAAGTAAGCACTTTGGGTTAAGATGTGACACTTTTTAAGAGTATACTCCAAAATAGGACACCGTAGGACTTTAGCAAAATGACCAAATGGCATTCTGATCTGTTCGGCAGACTAAAGAAAGACTAGGGTAGCAAAATATCACAAATTGGTTGTTCTTCTGTAGAAATTTGTACACGAAAAACGTCTCTGAAATAATGTTTGGGTGATGCTTAACTTATGTCTGACTGTATATATAAGATTCACTTGTTTTAATATTGCTGCCCCATTTAAGGTACGCTATAATACGCCAACAGAGACGTACACTACTCAAGAAGAATTAAAATAACGATATATTTCATTTTTCAGAATGAACATTCCCATTCTGATATTTTATTGATAAAAAATGTTCCTATCTAAATACAGTGTTTTTTATATTTCAGTTTGTAGAATGGACAACACTCATTAAGTTGACAAATTTAAATGTAGCGTATGTTATATGGTCATCAGCGAACCAAACACACAGCGTCTGATCAGACTCTGTACTATTTGTTTATAGATTGAATTTATAAGATTTGAATATCAATGATGTAAACTTACTACCAATTAAAGTAAGAAAGAGAGCAAAGATCAGGAATAAATGTAATCAAGCACTACACCAGAAATTCGAACCTTTAACCCTTAAATTCGAAATGCTTCGTTTCGTTCATAAAGAAGAAAATTCTATTAAACATAATAAGGTTAGTAAATGTAGACATACCGGAGAGTATGTAGCAAACAGCAGCAAATAAAGTTTTCTTATCTTTCTTAAAATTACCAACTATACTGCACACAAAGCCCATTAAGGTTAAGAATACAGCAAGACATGTGACTGGAAACTGGATCCGAGTCGCTTCTGAAAATGAAAAAATAAGTCATTTTAAAGAAAGGTATTTAGAAATTCATAATTGCTTAGCATATAATTATAAAAAGTCATATAAACCAAGATACATGACTGAATATTTTATTATTATATACAAATCAGCGTATAATTCATGATTGAACTTTCTATAATTATATGCAAATCAGTTATGTATTGTGCATAATTATAATAATTCAGTTATAAACTCATGATTTATGATTGAACTTTGATATACAATATATACTCATATACAAATCAGCTTATGAAAAAACAAAGTTCAGTCATGATTGCATGATCTATGCTTCATGACTGAACTTTTTTTCATAATAATATACCAAAAAGCATAGAATTCCTTTTGTTGTCTTTTTTTTAATATTTGATGTGGAATTTCTGGAATATATTATTTAAACCTTAAGTTCCTCCATAGAGTACAACGTCTTACGAGCCTTATATTTGTAATTAAATTACACAGATAGTCCAAATAATACAGATTTAAAAAAACAAAACAAACATCTAGCCACCACTACCCCCCCCCCAATATTCGTGTGAGATCAAAAGTTTTTTCTAAATGTCATGTTTTTTAACATATGCGCTCTGGTGGTCAGCTATTACACTAAGCTATTACACTAATAAAACAGATAATCTTAGTAATCAGAAAATGCCACAAAAATAGACAATACAAAAACCCACTGTATTATGAAGAAGTAACACAGCACACAGACACCCACACGGCAGAAAGCGGCCATTTTCGTGGTCATCTTGATAAGCCATTTTAGGTAACGCCAGGCGTGACCCATTCGGTATCCACTGCATTCATTATCATGAATGCAGTGGATACGGAATGGATATCACAAGTCGGTAACGCCAGGCGTGACCCTTTTTGTACCCACTGCACTCATCATACATGATGAATGCAGTGGGTACGGAAAGGCTCACGCCTGGCTTGACCGAGGAAGTTGGTTAGAATGCATCAGACAAAACCTTTGGACAAATAACCACAAACTTACTTGTTACACTGGCCCTCTTGTCTATCTTTTGTCAGTCTCTGTATCAAGCAGCGATTTTGGTGGCCATCTTGATAAGCCATTCTCGGAGTGGGTAGGGAATGGGTCACGCCTGGTGTTACCAAGGATGTTGGTTAGAATGCATCGGATAAAACCCATGAACAAATCACCACAAACTTACCTGTTACAGAACCTGTGAGAAACTGTCCCTCTTGTCGATCTTTTGTCAGTCCCTGAGATAGTCCAACCTCATTACACTCTGGGGTGGGATCTGAAATCAAAATTGTTAAAAAAAACTTACTCTGCTTATCCCGACTAAATGTCGTCTGCTGTGTGTCGTTTAATTTCCCTTTTAAAACGTCTCAAACACTTGATACACATTATCATCTGAATCTTCTATGGAGAGTCTGCTGATCTAGGTCGACACTGTTTACCAGTATGCTGAGGCTAGTTTGTGATGTAAGCAACAAGAAGAAGAAGACTGCCTTATTGCGACAGCATGCATGTGCAATTTGTGCATTGTGACATATTTGATGTAGAACATGGGAATATCACCCAAAGATGCAATAATACAAAGTATATGATAAGAACAAAAGTAATGTAACTACTTATTTAGTTCTTCTCCTACTTATTCTTATAGGCGGATGGTTATATTCATCAGGTAATTCACTTCCCTCATAAGCATAAATACGAAGCATGTTGGTTTAATTTTCCAATCAGGGTAGCAAATCGATAATTTTCGTTGAAGACTTTTCAAACTCACTAATCATTCTCCTATTTATATTTCTATTCAGCCCTTGGAAAAGATTTATATGATGGTAAGTCTACTAAAAGATATAGGAACATTCTCAGAAATGAATTAGGATAAAAATGGATAACACTATTACAAACACGTCATCCACTTGGCTTTCATGATAATATCTTACATAAAGCTAATATGTTAGATTACCAGAGTTTGATTTTTTTTTTATTTTTGCGTAATAAATGGTCACATAAGCGTAAAAAAGGAATCTTAAGCACAAAATACATAGTTTAATAATTCAAGTATCAAATTAAAACAATCTGTCTGCCATATGGCAGGTTCACGTTTAGTCTTTCTTTCTATCTTTTTACTTTGTAATTTGGATATTGTTGCAAATAAATTCTATAATATAGCTTCTGTTCTGCCAGTCTAGAGTGACTATGACTTCATGCTTGGTTTACAAAGTTATCAAACTTATAATTGATAGATCACTTGTGTATTAATCCTATCCTTAGGATAAGATTAATACACACGTAATCTACCGATTCCCGTCAGCTCAAGTGAAATTTACAAGTAGTGTATCAATTAGCAAATTTAAACAAAGTATTACGTCACGGTCACTCTTGGTTGGCACGACAATAATCGAATTTATGATGCAGCAACTCTTACAAGGTGTTATACTCAACATACTCTTTGAGCTTATATTGACTCGGAAATTATTCATGTTAGGTATTTTATCGAAGTTCAATTTGTCAATAACGGAAATGAATTCACTTTAACCCAGTATATTTAAAAGATAAATCTGTTATCTCTTCAATATATCCTACTTATTTTTGAACGTGATAAATCGCCAATTATTTGTTATAAGTACAATAAACATATTCGTAGTACCGTCGTAGTAACTGGACTTGATATTGATACTTTTGGTCAATACAAGTATTTATGAGATTTGGCTGAAAATTGTATAGAATAATCGTAGGCATTCCTATGGGTACTAATTGTGCTCTCTTGTTGCAATTTGTTTTTGTTTTGTTATGAAGGAGTCTTTACGTTGTCTCTTTCTAACAATTATCACGCAGATGTTGTTGAAGCGTTTAACTTTACATAAAGATATACAGATCATTGTTGATATTCCTTAGTTTGAACAATCAATAAGTCAGATATATACCAATGAATTTCAGTTAAATAAGCCAATTCCTCAGATACTGAATCCTCCTTTTTGGACTTTGACTTGTCCATAACAAATGGCATTGTTTATCCAAAACAGGACGATTTTAATTTTGAATTAGTTAATTTTCCATTTTTGATGTGTACATTTTGTAACTTATTTGTTTTGCAAGAGAATGTTCGAATGTTGACATCTTCATTAACAGAAATATTTTTTTGATTTCTAAGTTATTAAAACAATGTTATCGATACCATAAACTTCGTAAAGTTTCTTTCTTACATCGTAAAGCTTGTCTAAATTTTATCACAGACACTCAGAGTTGATTGTTAAATACAATATTGGTTTACTGTATTTCATGGTGATTTAGTTTAACTATGCCATCTGTGAGTCATGAGCCCTTTTCTTTGATTAAGTGTTAATTTGATGAGAAGATGCATTGCATTTTTAGGAAGCCTGTATGCAAACCAAATAATATTTGTGTTTTAACAAAAACAGAATATACGGTGAAGATTTGGTGCTAGTAAAATGCCCCTCTTGGCTGCTGTCCGTTCTAAGGAAGTGGTACTGTTGTTGTTGATTTATTGTTTTGTGTACAGCCCATCCTAAATACAATGTGGCGTCTAATCGCTAACCAAATCATAACGTTGCATTTTTGCCGCTCATGTCGCGACCAATATGTAAGCAAAATCCAACGTTGACACGACATAGAAGTTAGACATTGAACTGACATCGCAGAGTAAAATTGTTCCGACCTTGTATTTAGCTTGGTGACGTCAAGATCGGAATCCAACAAAACTATTGTTGATCCAACGTCAGGTGTTTGCTGGGAGATATTAAAATTACATGTAAAGGCAGTATAGGATATATACTGTATAAAGCACCCATTACCTGGATTACGTTATAATTTTTGTTTGCGACGATTCTTATCTAACTGAAAGTATTTGTCATTCTGTGAGCAGGTTGGAAGCGATACATTCAAATATCTATTTATATGGCTGAAAGTTTTCAGGATTATTCCTAAATCCAAGCTAACACATAACGTTAATGTAACGTTTGCAAAAGGTCCCAAAATGGTTAGGTCGGACCTAACGTTTTGATAACGTTTCGAAGACGTAACTCTGATTATTATTTTTCTTATACTATTTAGACAAAATCGCATGTTCTTTTAATTCGTGCTAAAACAAACAAAAAACGTTTGTAGTAATTTAAAAATCGAGGTATCTGATATAAAAAAAGTTTAAGCGACTTTAAACTGTTTATATAAATGTTTCTAGAATGTTCGAGTGCAACGTTTTAATAACATTATTATCACGTCAGTAATGTGTTCTTGCTATAAATGATGTTGTATCCTGCATCAGATTAAACAATGATTAGAACAATGTTCTGATATATAAAACAAGTCTAAAATCATTTAGAAACGAGTTTATTTGCACGGAATGGGCCGTTAATAGTGTTTTATCAAGAAAACAAAAAAACGTCATATTAACGTTCCAAAGACGTTCTTGACTAACCATAACTGAGTTTCGCAGTTTTTCAAATGTGTTTTTAAGTAACAAAACCTTATTCATTATTCGTATTCTAATTTAATTTGCTATTGTGATAAGTACGTTTTGTACTCACACTCCACTGTATCCATCTTTATCATATTTTTTGTATCCGAATCCACCAGTTGCTCTTTCCCACCAATTTAAACACGTGGTTTTGAGAACAAAGACTGACACAGTCTTGATAATTTTGAGGAGTGTTTTCCTTTACATAACGAAATTGGACTTGCTTTAAAGTTGTTAATGTACCGCTAACATGTTGGATATATTTTGTTTTAAATGTTTACTTAATAAGCAGACTCTGCAGGTTCTACCTGCGTATTTAAATATAAAACATCCCCAGAATGTCTTGGAAAACGTTCCCATAATGTTTTCAAAAGACAAAACGATAACGTCATAGGAACATTATATAACGTTTCCATAACGTCTTTATAAAACGTTATTAGGCCGTACAAAAAACTTGCCATTTTAACGTCATTCAGACGTCCCATCAAAACATTATGTTACGTTATCTATAACGTTTTTAAAACATTTTCAAAACGTTTTTGTGTTAGCAGGGATTCAGGATTTGAGGCTGACTTTCCATAGAAATAGTGTAGGCCGCTGTGTCGAAATTTGGGCCCCGTGGGAATTTTTGGGTAAAAGTTATTCATGTCAATTTTCAACTAGAGAAATGTATGCAGTTTAAGGAAAACGATGTTTCCAATTTTTTCTTGCAGTATTAACGTCACAGTGACGTCACAAAATGACGTACCGAATTTTCACATGAATCAAACAGTTTATATCTGCTAGTGCTGTATACACCTAAATAAATCACAATTGCGTTGAAGTGGTTGAAAACGTCAATAGGAGGACCAGAATGAAAACTGATTCTACGTGGACTTCAATTTTACGTCAAACTGACGTCGATTTGATGTCAGTATGCAGCAAAATAATATTGTGAACAGAAATATAATTCTGGAAAGAATGTGTATGCCTTGCGAGTAAAATCAAATGTTAGCATAAATTAATGTTTCTAGCTAAGCTTTTTGAAACATGTTAGCTCTCTGACGGTTGGGGCGTTTGGCTGTTACAGCATGTAAACTACGTTACCACTCAATTGTTTAAAACACAAATAATGTAATAAGGTTGTTAAGGTAGCGCCTGTATAATCGAATTGGCCAAACATTCTTTTTATTGTACAAGAACATTTAATTTCCTACAAATATTTATGTTTAAGTTATTAGGGCCCATTGTAATGTCATTTATGTTACATTTAAACTACCTGAAATAGTTTCATTTAATAAGCTTCTCATTTAACATTCACGTTTTAACTATATGTTCCAAAAGACAATTAATGGGCCATTTTAAAACTGCAAGCAGCTTGTTTTTATAAAAAAAAACTTAAAGAGTTATATGCTGTTTAATATGATACCACCGAAAAGCACTTTAAATAAGGTAAGAATACTTTCATTTTAAAATTGTATGTAATGCTATATGAAAACCTTTAAACACCATGTGTGAGCATTATATTGAAATTCAATAGTAAAATGCTGTAACCAACATCGCTTCTGGTGTTAATCATCTTTTTGTTATTTGTGTGGCAATATGTAACGTATATTACAGCTTACAAGACTGTATATGACTTGCTTAATTCCTTATATTATACGTTATATGGTATTTGATATCATTTCAAAACAGCAAGTAAGTATGAATAGGAAATACCACAGTCACACACTGCAGACCAACAAATGGTACCGTGAGGAAAAGCGACAGAACACTAACAGCCATGAGACATCAGGAACACAATTAAAGTTAAGCAACCAACTCCCTTTTCCCCATAAAGGTGATTGCAACACTAGAGAGACACAAAGTACTGAATAACAAAACAAGGACCAAACACAAACCCCCACAAACAATGGGAGCAACAATAAGCAATGGATCAACAACGACAAAACGACCAGCCTAGAACGGACAGCAGCCTAAGCCACTGCAGCGGGAGGGGGCTTAAATGCATTTTAATGGTGCCAAATCTTAGTCCTAGATTATGTTGTTGTTAAAGCACAACAATTGTTTGGTTGGCATGGAAAAATGAATTGTTTTTGTTATAGATATCCAGGTTCCCGTTTGTTTGAAAAAAAATCAATTCCCCCATGCAACATTTGCAAAATATCATATCTTTTAACTTTTTATATCTTCAAAAATGATTTGCCCAAAATTATAGATTCTAAAACTCATAAGCAAATAAAATGATAGCTCTCAAGACCAGTACTAAGAAGGATACATTCCCATTTTCTGTCAAATTTGTTAAAATAACATAAAGCTGTATAAAGTATATCAAAAGGCCCCATGTTTATCAAAAATGTTGTCAAAGACGATATATAATTGAGCTTGAAAAGCTAATATATCATGAAGAGTTTAGAGATTTGTTTTGTAGTATTTATCTGGAGAAATCTAAGTTAAATTGAAATAATTAGAATCAGTAAAATCAATCACTCTATGTAACTGTTTACAGTTGTTCAAATTATGGGTACACATATTCAGTTACGTTGCATAATACAGGCTAGATTCCATGTACTCATGATTATTTAGGTTCTATTACCATACAATAGTAACCCTTCTAATTGCTAAATGTTTGGGGGGAGGTATGCATTATAACTGCCTGTAACCGGTTATTGTTTAAAGAGAATGTCATCAAATCAATTTGTATCCTGTCATCTAGTTGCGTATGCAGATGGTGAGGCATTACTGAAGCTTTTAAATTAATTCAAGTTTATATTCAACATAGCTTTCGTTGTTTAATTAACTGTCAATCACATCAACTTAGTATTTCTGGTCATTTGCTCAACTAATAATGGGAAAATAGTGGTGAGTTGTACTCTAAGGCAATGATAACATTAGATATGACCATATTCAAGGAAACTAGTTAAAGGTCAATTGTTACTTCAATACCAATTTAAATACAAATTTTATCAGCCCAAATTATGTCCATGCAAATTTGATCAGGTGACATTAAAGTTATTGAAAAATAGAATTTACAATGTTCTTTTAGAATGCTGGATAGAAAAGTGAAATATTTAATAAGAAAGTGCAAGTATAAGCTCTCACTTAGTTTTAGCAATGCATGCTTACATACCTGAACTGACTGTGACTTTGACAAAATATTACAGGAACATTGTAAACATGATAAATGGAATAATAAAGAGTTATATGTGTATTAAAGTTTTGAATAAGTTGTAAACTCACCAGGATATATATTCAAAAGAAGCACGCAAGAATGTTAACTGTTCTAGCTAATATCAGCATTAAGAGGACACTCTACTCAGTCGCCAATGATAGACTCACTTGCAAAGTACCAAAATCAAATGGGCTAAATCCCTTTAATTATTCTTTCCATTACTACTGTTAATCTATTTTGTTTGATTTGAAATATGCAAAGAAGTAATTGGATGTTTTTTTTTGTATCTATCGTAATGTTCACATTTGATTGGTATAATATCAAAATGATATTATCTGAAACCAAATTCAACTTCAAGACTAAATCTAATTGATAGAATTATACAAAAATTAACCAATACTTTATTTTGGTCCATTAATATAGCAATGGCTACAGTATATATGCTATACTTATAATGCCAGGTAGCTTTTCTAGGAGTCTGAGCTTATATTGTCACGTAGGAATAAGGAACAATTTGATAGGAATTCCTATTAATTCAGGGTAACGAAGTAACTCTGTAACCGCTACAGAGTTAATACTCATTATTCTGTGGCTTATATATTTTAGTTTGAGAAAGATGTAGTGTACAAAACTCTCTCTCAGGGGTATTTTGGCAACCTATCGTCTAGTGATAGTACTACATTAAGTAGTAATGCATTTGAAGTAAGTAACATATATAACTGTCATTTCATAGAGGTGTATTGTTTAAACGCATACTTGCTGTTTGCTGTCATTTGATAAATGCTTTTAAGACAATCAGCATGTCGATAAATAAGAATTAGATATAACTTTATATTTGCACAATATGATTACAATAGAGTAACGTAGTTAACATGGCTGTTACAGGTCAGAGAGCTGACCTGTGTCATTTTGTATCTTATATCATGTAGTTACAGTAAAGCATAGTGTACAATATTCCAGTAGTGGGAGAGGAGGGTCTATTAGCATAGTGTGATCTAATGTCATTTGAGCTTTAACTATAACATACTTTTTCATTTTGATACTGACGTCATTTGTTCCTCTGTTGACATCATTTTTAAGTTAAAGTAACCTCTTTAAAATTCTGAGTCAGAGTCTATACTCCAAATACAATATATCGCCAGTAATATTACTATAGCTGATCAAACAGTACATGTTTGCGCCAGCTGGAATTCATAGTGCTCAATTTTCAAGCCCTAAATAAGCCAAAAATGGGTACATCACTTTGTGACGTCACCATGACGTCAAAACGGCAAGAAAAAATTGGAAACATCTTTTTTCTGAAACAGAATACACTTTTCTACAAGAAAATGTATGTTTGACACTTTTACGCAAAAATTCCCACGGGATTACACAGCGGCCTACACTAAAATACTGAATTAGGGAGATTATAATAGCTTCTTTGATTAATTTTCAGATTTTCTAAACACAACTGTTGACTGGGACGTAAAGCATCAAATAAACAAAAGCCTCTTTTATTTGGAAATTATATTCTGTGACATCCAGATGAATACAATGGACCATCCCAAATTTAGTGCGCCAAACCAAGAGAGTCAAAGTAAATAAGGCCAAATAAAATAAAAAGTGTGTTTCGGGTAACGGGTCTGAAAATTTTAGATTGGGTAGGCACACGTATTTTTTATAATTATATTTTTTTCTGGAAAAAACACACATAATTTTATACATTATGAAAGGCGAAATGCCTTCAAAATACATAAAATCATCTTTTTTCCCAGACAACCTGGAAAAAAATTAGGTTTCACCAGTAAACAAAAAGGTAGAATGGGGTCACCCTAAACATAGGTTTTTGTTTTATTTGGCCTGAGGGGCTGATGTGTCACTTACCATCACTTAGGTCGGTCACGATGCACACTTTCCATAAACCGACATTAGTCCACATCGTAAAGTTGAGCCACAGTGACATATTCATACCGTCAAAAACTTCATTTCTATAACATGTCTCGACAAGATGTAGCCAGTGTGTGGTGGCAACAGCGAGCAACAGACACACGAGTGATGCGGCCCCGGAAGCAAGAGAGGCAACCGTCCAGCGCTGTGACGTCATGCGCATGCTTTGTCTCCTTACGCTTTTCCATTCGAACCGTAAGGCTCGTCTGTTTTTGTCCGGGTTATATCAGTCGATGCTTTATCCCGATGTTGTTATACACCTGCAACATAAAAGTAAAATAAGATAAATAAATTACATAATACAGCCGGTATGTAGCAAAAGCTTGAGGAAATTTTCGACCCTTGGTTACCCAAAGAGCGCCCGTAGAAGACTCTGATCAGACTGTGTGGTGCGCAGGCTCATGATTGGATCCAGAGAGGAGAGGGAACAGGGTTCCGGACCCCCCACCCCGAAAAATGACGAAACTATAGGGTTCCTTAGAAATGCTGGTCAGGATTACCTGGAAAATCACATAGCTACCAAGCCAGCATTCAATGTTGGAATGATGGGCAATCATCGACCCGCCAGCGAAACGCCATTATGGCGTTTCGCTGGTGGGCCGATGATGGTCCGCTCTTAGTGGTGTATGATCCTCTCAATCCTCATCAACTTAAATAGCCAGAAATTGAAGAAAAAAAAACAAACCCGAAACAAACACACAACGTTGTCACAGTTGGACCCCCTCTGATTTAACGTTCTGGATCCGCGCATGCAAGCTGACCCGAGTCTTCAATGGGAGCACATGTCAACTTGTATCTTTTGCTGGACACCGGCTTCATTGTAGTGATGTATTGCCAAGAATCGTTTGCAAAAAAAACCTAATGACTATCGATTATAATCGATCATCAGCCCACAACTACCGGGGCCAATGACCACATATTAATAGAAATGTGTCGTTAATTCGCATTCAAACAGTTTCCAGTAGTTCGAACTTTAAGGAGTTTGTGCGTGAAAAATGTCTATCTACCACCATCGTGTAAACTGTTAAGTGATAAAGACCACCTCAACGAATTCTTAAGCGTACATGCATATTTTGTAAGGAAATAGGAAAAAAACATTGAGATGGTTAAATTTAAGCACCATATCTAACCTAGATACACACGATGGAGTTGTTGTTTTTTCTAATTTAGTAATCGAGAGCTCTCTATTCCTGTCATACATGTAATAAACCCAAATGAACCAGTCACATTTTTTCTAAATACATGCAGGCTATAATTGCAAGCTTTTCCCAAATATCGGTAACTGTCACACAATCTGATATTGTGCAATGCAGTGTATTCTATTTGTACTTCTTACCAATGCAAAATACACGAAAGCTACAATTTTTAATCCACTTGGCTCTATTGCAAAGCAGGTAAAAAGTCACCACAATACCAAAATCACTGGGTGGAAACGTACACAGGATATTGCTCCAAAATGAGCCGATATTTACATTGAATTAGGAAAAAAACACACAACGAAGGTAAGGAAATCAGGAATTTCTCCTATTTAATTATTTTTTCGGTACTTGGCGTGTACCAATTTAGAATCGCTATATGCATATTTAGTAAATTGTATGCATGATTTGGCATCAAACACTGAACTTGATAGTGAAAATCACAAAATTAAAGTCGTGCTCATACCAAAATTTAGACACCTATCCCCAAAAAGGAATAATATTGAACCAAGAAAGCAAACTATTAAAATTCTGAATTGGCCATTTTTTTGCAATGGCATTTAAATATCAATACTGAAAATTTCAGCCTCGTAGGTTGAAACTTGACGGAGATATGGCTCAAAACTGATGGTCAGTTAGTCTCGAAAAGGGTACTGGGGATTGGGAAATCTCAGTTTTAGTGTACGGGAGTATTGTTTTTTAGTGTACTGGGTATTGAATTGAAGATTAAAGGATAAAACAGAGTTTGGTTGCTAATTGGAGCTCTTCATGATATGCCGATATGGGATGTTGTTCCAATTATATCCCTTACCGAATCTGAACCCCCATCAGCCACAATTTATCACTAAATCTTATGGTACTAGTTGTTTATATGCACAAGCACATGCAATGGAGGCTCAGCTGACTCTGTACAAAGGTATTACTTTTTCAGATTATTTGCTGCATGCACATACAAATTACAATTTTGGACGGACACACAGGCATAAATTTAGGCGTCTGGTACCCCTGGCTGGCTGCGCATGTATTTTAAGGGATGAATTTACGAAAATATACACTAGGTCACATAAGATGAGCTTCATAGATGTACATATGATACAGCGTCCAAAAGCCATACACGTTTAAGGCTATAAGAGCGTTGAAGAACCTGTCTGCACCTATGTTGTGGGCATGCAACAAAGTCAGGATGTTATTTTTTGCGGTGGGCCAATACAGCCTCTAAAAGCCGAAGTGCTGGTATGCAAACAAGGATGGCTCTGGGGAGCTTGCAGAAGTGTACAATCTTGATTGATTTGTTTGTTTGATTTGATTCTTTACATCCCATCAACAATATTTCAGTTATATAGGGACAGGTCTTCCTGGTTGAACCAGTACTAAGGTAGGAATTATGTTCTTGTTTAAGGACACAACGCAGTGACGCCTGTGAAACTTGGACCTGTGGCCCCTCGGTCTCGAATCAAGCACTCTACCACTGAGCCACTGCGCTCTTGATTGAGGCTTTCCTGCTTGCTGAAATTAAGGCGTCTGGTTTCACTTGATGGCCGTGCATGTGTTTTAAGGGATGACTTAATATTCATATGCAACAGATTGTGATTTAGTTTGATGCTACAGCCGTTAGGCCCTGGGATAGACATGGTTTAACCCCACCCTCCCACAGGCTGAATTTTGTAGACTATGATTTCCATAAAGCCTTATATGTTACAAGTTTTGTTTTTGAAACATGTTAGCCGTCTGGCAACAGTCACGTAAGCCTGTAACATCCTGTTACACATGTTTGTTTTGATTCTTTACATCCCATCTAAATTTTGGTGTGAGCATGACTTTCATTTTGTGATTTTCACTATCAAGTTCAGTGTTTGATGCCAAATCATGCATACAATTTGCTAAATATACATATAGTGATTCTAAATCAACACACGCCAAGTACCGAAAAAAGAATTAAATAGGAGAAATTCCAGCATGTCTTTCAGTTATATAGGGATGGGTCTTCCTTGGTTGAACCAGTACTTAAATGTTCTTGCTGAAGGATACAACGCAGTGACGCTGGTGAGGCTCGAACCCATGGCCCCTCGGTCTTGAGTCAAGCACTCTACCACTGAACCACTGCGCTTCCTCTGTTACACATGTTACCTATCAAAAATCGTTAAAGTGACATGAAATGTACAAAAGTCAAAATGTTATTAGAGGCATATAAATGAGTTAAAGTTTTAAATTTTCATATAGCCCAATCATAAACAACAAAACCTTTTTATTTAAAACAAAATTATACGGTCCACTATTTTACGGATGTGACATTTTGCATAACTACCCTATTTCTTGGAAACTATTGTGGCTGTCGTTTCTTCTGAAATGTTTATTGGTCATTGGGTCTGGTGTTTGATGCTGCCACAAAGACGATAAACTGAACTACCCAAACTCCAAAGACCAGCTTTTTCTTTACAAAATATCTTTTGTAGGCATTTGAAAATGGCTACCAGTGTATTAATTTTCAATAATAACAATTTCATTTTTTACTAAAAAACATGGATTAAGTCATGCAGTTTAAAGAAAGCCCAAATATATTCAGCTGGCATGTTATGAGAGAGATTAATAACAGTAAATTATACTTGAGTAGCGTGCTCATCTTGAAAAAATACTGCAAATAATAACATATATAACATCCAAAAATATCTGTGCATGGACCATCCCTTTTGGTTCTTTTTTGTACACTATGATTTTCTAAAGATACATTAAATGTTTAGAAGAATATAAGATGCAAAATGGCTCAAATAAGGTTCTGCAGTTAGGGCTTTACTTTGTTACAGTCACGTTGACTCTGTTACCTTTTAAAAATCTCTAATCCTATAGTGCAAATACAAAGTTGAATCTAATTCTTATTCATCTATATACTAATTGCATCGAAAGCACTTAAATAATTGCAGCCTACAGCCAGTATGCAACAAAATAATCAACAGCTATGATAATACTGTTATATACGTTACTTAATAAAATATATTACTATTTAGAACAGTGCTTTCACTTAACCATTGGCTGCCAAAAGACCTCCAAAGCATTGTTCATTATGATTTACTACAAACTCATTATATAAGCCACAAAGTAATGTAGTCCATGGGATACATATGGCTTTGTCTCTCATAGGGGTAATTTTTCAGACTATGCTATTCATATAGCCGAATGACTTATAAGTTTTTTGAAATGTGTTACCCCTCAGACAAGTGTCGCGTAAGCCATGTAACACCTGTCACGTACGTTACTCTCCAAAATTTATTCAAATTACATGGACTGTTAAAATGTCAAAAATGTTATGAGACATTCAAATGAATTGAAGTTTAACATTTCTATATAGCCCAACCATTTAGCAACAAAACCTTATTATTTTAAACAAAATTATGCTATCCACTATGTTACGTGACATTTTTCATTGCTACCCTATTTCTGGGAAATAATTATGCCTGTCGTTTCTTCTTATTACTGACAAAAGTGTTATCAAAAAGACAACTAACTGACCTATCCAAAATTGTAAAGACCAGCTCCCTAGCTGTTATAGAATATTTTTTGTAGACATTTGACTTGATAAGTTTACAATAATAACACACACATTTTTTGGCTTAAACATGGAATAAAGACATGCAGAGTAAAAACAATATATATTCAGCTGGCATGTTATCAGATTGGATACCAGCAGTAAATTATACATAAGCGGCATGCTTATTTTGAAACCATAGAGCAAATAGTAACATACATAACATCCAAAAATAAGCTTATGGAAGGCCTCTCCCCATTAAGTAGTTATTTAGTACAATATGATATCCTTAAACTGCATCAAATGATTTTTAGAATATAAGCTGCAAAATGGCTCACGTTAGCTTCTGGCAGTATAGGCTTCACTGTGTATCTGCCATGGTAACTCTGTTACCCTATAATAGTATCTAAACCATTGTACAAATACAAAGCTTAATCTAATTCTTATTTAACGACATGCTCATTGCATTGAAAGATGTTAATTAATGCAGCCAACAGCCAGTATGCAACAAAGCAATCTACATTTATGATAAAACTGTTGTACACGTTACTTAATATCAAATATATTATACCACAGCTGTATTAAGTACAGTGTTATCTCTTGACCATTGACTTTCATAATACCTCCGAAGCTTTGTTCATTATAGTTTGCTACAAACTCATTATATAAACCACAAAATTATATTCGTTAGCTCATACACAGTTAGGAGATTACCCTGCAATATCAAGGTTTACTATGTTACCCTAATATATAGGAGCTTCTATAGTAAGATAGGAACTTCTTAAGTGATAATATCAAAGTATTTCTTATTCTTACATGTCAATGTATTTTTTTTTATTGAAAGCAAAGGACTAGAAATATGAACCTATTTTACAGTTACATATGTTGCTTTCTTTTATATTTATCATTTAAGTGTAATAAAAGCACTATATGAGTTTAAACTACTAGTTGATATAAATTGCTGCCATTTGAAGGCCCACTTATGCGAAATATGATGAATTGTGTTCTTATTAGTATAAAGCATATTACTGAAAAAAAAAACTGATTGAAGCATGGGTGATTTAGAGGAAGATACTTGAACTTAAAGCACATAAACTACCATAGAAGTTTTTTGTATCAAATATGTAACCAACATTAAGAGAACTGCTAATTTTAATTGTCAAATTACTTTTCATAAAATGGTTTATGATATTGTTTATCTGAGTCGTAAAAATTCAGTCCACGTTTGACAACCTTCATGCCTACCCCTATATTCATCATCTATTTTTATCTAAAGCATGTCCAATTTGGCTGGATTTAATGTGAAAAATAAAATCAAATAAGCCAGCATAATTGATTTTGAGAGGGCTGGTTGCTTTGCTTAGTTTGTCTTCCTGGTGTCTCCTGATTGTTGTGTGGCTCTTCCTCGCAGTGCCATGGGATTGTCTGCAGTTTGTGATTGTGGTATTGCCTGATCATACTCACTATTTTTCTAACGCAAAATCAATATAAACCATAAATTTTCCATATATTATGTCACCCATTGTAAAATAATTTTATCAAAAATTAAAACACTTAATATTTATGAAAATGAAAGTAAAACTTTATCGATCAATTTTTTTTTCTATCAGAACTGGATTGGTTGAATGTCTGTCATAACCTCTAAATGGTGTTATGTGACTTTTTTGTGACTGTAAATGCGGCACCTCATGAATGCGTAATAAGGACTGGTCAACCTTACACATAGGTAAAAGCTGAAAATTAGGCGTGGTTTTATTAAAAAAGTAACTATCATATTGCGCCATTGCTTCAGATTAGACGCAAAACACGTTATTTAGTCCTTAAAATGCCAGCAAAATAACTGCATCTGAAAATGTCTATTTAACATAAGCATAGGGGCAAACATGGTGGACACAGATCAGACTGCTCATACAGGAGCAGTATGATCTGGGTCCTACAGGAGCAGTCTGATCTGGGTCCACAATGTTTGTCTGTGAGGCTTCAAATAGTTTAGTGGATGGCAAAAAACATACATTTTGTGATTACGTGCTTTAAGGGTTAATAAATGTGAGTTCAGTGTGTATATGGTTAAGATTTTCATGAAATGCACGCTTGCTTGTGTGTCCCAAAAAGCTGATTAACTCTTTACCAGACTATAAATAAAAGGTGATTTCCCTTCCTTAGCAGATGAAATAGCCAAGCCTAGCCCAGATATGAATATTAAATTGCCGCCTTTACAGTAAGCGAAAAGTCTATTAATACAATCATTTAGGCAAGACCTAGTTTGTAACTAAATTAAACTCCTGAAACATTTAGCAATGGAAGTGTGGGTCAGTATATATACATGTACTTCAAACTGCTTTTATTGCCAAAGCAAACACTATGGATCTTAACCAGACTGCTCCAAAGATAAGTATTATCTGGAAACATAATGTTTGCAAATGAGGCTTCCAAAGTACACCAGCAGATTAGAGGAAACATTTAGTCTGTTCTGAGTCTTAGAGGAGCGTAAAGTCAATTGTTAGTTTGTCAGGACTGAAAGGTAGAATGGCAGAGAGACGTACAGATGGAATCAAGCAATTCTATAGTACTTAAAACCGACTTTGATTAGTAGGGTGCTAAAAAGGGCTAGAAATTACCTGCCAATCCTCAGTACACCAAATTTAGACAATATGCATTACCCAGTACACCTTTTCCCAATCCCCAGTACCCTTTTCGAGACTAACTGACCATTAGTTTTGAGCCATATCTCCATCAAGTTTCAACATACGAGGCTGAAATTTTCAGCATTGATATTTTAATGCCATTGCAAAATTTGGCCGCTTCAGAATTTTAATAGTTTGCTTTCTTTGTTCAATATTATTCCTTTTTTGGGGATAGGTGTCTAAATTTTGGTGTGAGCACGACTTTCATTTTGTGATTTTCACTATCAAGTTCAGTGTTTGATGCCAAATCATGCATACAATTTGCTAAATATACATATAGTGATTCTAAATCGACACACGCCAAGTACCGAAAAAAGAATTAAATAGAAGATATTCCAGATTTCCTTACCTTCGTTGTGTGTTTTTTTCCTAATTCAGTGTAAACATCGGCTCATTTTGGAGCAATATCCTGTGTACGTTTCCACCCAGTGAAAATACATATTCGCTGCAAGATCTGCACCATATCGATACTGGTCTCATGCTCGGATCCAGAACGTTTTTTTCAGAGGGGATCTAACCCTGACACGTTCTTTTTTGATGAGGGGAAAACAGAGGATCCATATAACACTGAAATCGGGTCATCATCGGCCCACCATACGGGACATTAACGGACATCCAGGTATCTGCGATGCGCTGAAGCGGTAATAGGGAATTATAATGGAAGGTGTTAGTTTTTATACTATATCTTTTGAAATTATAAAAGCAGAATTCCTGTGCAAACAAATGTTTTACCTAAATATCTCACGATTATTCTGATATAATTTTTATGAATTTCCCTCTGCAAACTCTTCGTCCTTTTTGATGATTTTTGATAGAACCCTAAGAATGATTAAATTATATAGTAAAACAGGCTTTTTTAGATCTGCTCATTGGTAGATATTCTGTCATAGTTATTAAAGTATTCAATTTATTTTCACTGTGCAAACGGGACACTATGCTCAGATCAATTGCGAACAAATTGGTATATTTTTCATACAATTAAAATAAAATTTGATGTAGCCTTTTGAATTTTTTCTGGTACAACCCCTACTACTTTTTCACAAGCTTCCCACCGATTACGGAGGTATAATCTATTTTAGCAACTGTATCCAAGGTAACAACAGGTATTGACCACACATACACTATAGTAATCGCGTGTCTATTACTTAGCTTTTTGAAAGTTAAACTTATTTATTTATTTATTTATTTCCTTTTTTATTTATTTACATAGGTTTAAATAAACAAAAAAAAATGCGTAAAATTGTAAATATTATCTTACCAATCAGTTTTAACATATGCTTTGGGTGCTCAAAAGAACAGTCTCAGTGAGACGGTTCTTTTGAGTACCCACAACATATGTTCTGGTTGAGAAATAAGAAAATTATTTTTTTGGTACGCACTCTTAAATGCTTAAGTCCTGATTTATTTATTTATTTATTCTATAAAGTTGCATTTGATCAGGGTATGCACTGTTTGCATAAAGAATATTCTATTAAAATTTAAATAAAAATGAAAAATACCACACAACTTATTACAAAATGGACTTGCCCTAATGCCAAGAGTGGGAAATTCTATTGACCTAAATTGGTTATGATTCTTCACACTTGCTAGTGGCGATAATTTTGGCACAAATAGTTTAAATCCAGATCAGGCCCGAAAAAGCGTCGAACTGAACTGGATTCATACTGTTTGAGTGAGAAATTTTGACATTGTGTTGTTCTTTCTGAAATGAAAGGCGAAAAAGAGTTTGAAATATTGTTTCAAATGCCTATTTAAAAAGGAACCGATGGTATGCATTACTTGTTCTTGTTGAGGGACATAGAAAAAACAAATATTGCAGACCCAGATCAGACGCGACAGAACGGCGTTTCGCTTGCAGGCCGACTATAGCCCGACAATGAATGATTGCTTGGTAGCTTTGTTATTTTCCAGGGGATCCAGACCAGTATTGCTAAAAAGAACTAGATTTTTGTGATGTCCGGACCCCCTGCCCCCAACCTCCACCTCTGGATGCTCGCATGTGTCTTACCACGAAACGATCTCCATTGGAATCAGCGTATACAATTTCACTTGTACAATTGAACACTTTGGCCAATTCATAGACACGACAACAGTGGCATCAATGCTCGTGCTGTCGTACTGTCAGAAATGTCGGTTAAGAAAGTTACATGTAATCTCAAATGGAGTTTTAGCATATAAAACTTGAATTTGTAAAACAGAATTTTCAATTGTGGTTTTTCAAATTATTTATGTGTTACTAAATATAGATACGATTCCTTTATCTTGGATATTTCTTTCAATTTGATAAATGAAATGGCCGTTAAAATTCCATGAAGTGTCTAGACAACCACTAGCCCAAGGGATAGCCTAACTGAGCAATACGGTTTGAGATTCATGGTTGATTTTAAAAAACTGACCTTTATCAGCTTGAAAATTATGAATAAGCACCTCCTGCATCCTGATACAATTGTATACCTTTTTTGGGGATAAGATAAACATAGAGCGTCTTATCCATTAATTTATCTTTATTTGGTTTAAACCATATTTTATTTGAACTGCAAAGCAACACACAAGTACTTGTATTAAAGAATTATATAAAAAGGTTTTAAAAAAGACAGTAGACTAATTTGAATATTTATCCCTCGCATGTTCAATAAAATAGTGTACGCTAAAAAATGCGAGTTGTCTTTGCATTTATAAAAAATATGATCGTTAGTATTTATTTTACTATATATGTACGAAAGTAGAGAGTCGTCCAATAAAGAATGAGACTTTTTCTATAGCGCAGTGAAGTTACATGCTAGACTTATCACAGTATGTAAGCTGAAATAAACATCCTGTACCCGTTCCTCCTAGGTCGTACTTGATTCACCTGTTCGGAGTACGCTTTTTACTCTGGTCAGGCAGAATTCCAATCAAATATCAGAGAACAGCTGTTCAGAAGCTGTTCCGAGTACACCATCGTGTGGTCGGAGTAGAGAGGTCACGTGATCAAACAAAAATGGCTGAAAGTTTGAATGGAAGAGACACTTCCACAAACATAAGCTTTAAAACAAGAACCTCTATACAGGAATAGTGCCAGTAAGACCATTTCCTGTTTTGTATTGCTATCAGAATCGGAACTGCTACTTTCGTCGTTCATGAAGTAGAATTGCCATTTTTCTTTATTGCTCTGCACATGTTCCGGCGTACTTGATTCATAGAGTAACTACGGAGTACGCCGAAATGTTCTGTATCACTTGATCGCATCATCTTCTGGGAGTACTCTGGACGCGCAGAACAGTATGAATCAAGTACGACCCCAGCTTTCGCCTTGTAAACACAAATTACAGCACTCGTGCGTAACCAGTAGTCGGAAATCTTGACGATTTGAGGTTTTATCCCGACTTTTTCCTCCAGCACTTTCGGATTTCTAAAATTTTGTATTGGTTATTAAAAGAAAATAACGATTGTGCTGAATTCAAGGTCCATCTCATTCATAGAAAACATGTCCCTTTTATTGATAACACAGTAGTTGATTATGCGATGAAGGAGCTGAATTGGTGGGTTGAAAATATGAAACCTGGTTTCAAAATGTTTATATGCATTTTCCATGGTTGTACGCCTTTAAAAGAATACTAGAGGTAATTACTTTTCCGATCGTTTCATCGAATAGATCGGAATATTTGTCTATGCGGTACAAGCTAGGGTTTTTGAGTCAAATTAGACCAAAATAAAAGTGTTAGTCGAATACGCACTTGAGCAAGAGCTTATGAGTGAATGGTATTTACTCAAGGGAATCAGTTTCTAGGCGACTTTCAAAGCATAAACATCGTACATACCAAAATTTGTATAGCCTTGAAAATGTAAAATGTTGTGAACAGCAGCAGATCAAAATTATTCACTGGGTGTTGGATTGCCACCCACCCCATAGAGATATATTGCAATGTAGGTAATCCACAGCTTTTTTACACCTCATGCACAGGAGTGGAGGGTTTTTGCTGGGCGGCGAGTATCTTGCAAGAGGGTGATCTTAACTGGTATTTCACTAATCTTCATTACTACTTTTGGATACATTTGATCAGATCAAATACTTCATGTGTACGCTCTCTGTTCACGGTTATGCTTCTATATAAAGTGCGCCAAAATGCATTATTTTGTTTTATTTATTCACTAATAAGTATAGAATAGACGTGAACTTTTATCTCCGCAAACTCTCAATGACCACGTATCACCATCGGTTAAAAATCTTCAACTTATCCAAGCTCCGAAATTTAGAATGTAGTTGACGATCAAGGCGTTTGGCATTTATGCACATGTCTAAATATCAATGAAGAAATGTACAAAATATGAATCCTGAGCACTGAAAAATGCACACAGGTTTCATATAATGGACATTTTCGCAGTTGTATAACTTTAAACTAACGGCAAGCATTTGTTATTCACAGAAAGCGTTTTAACAATATCCAGATAAACTTAACATACAGCTGTAATAGAGTTATTCCTCTTCACTTAGTTCTGAACTAATGTCCATGCTACTCAGCTGTTGCTTATTTATATACTTTTTTGGTATCAAGTCAGCGCAAAAACCAACCATAAACCCTTCCTTCATGCATATCCATGCTAGACTCCACCCACTATGAAAAGTTATATAAATTTTCATGTCGGTACATAGAACAAAGAAATTATGTGTCAGGTCCTGTTGTGTAGGATCAGATATATCATATTTCAATAACAAACAGAGCTGACCCTGATCAGGCAGCTCTTGTAAGAGCTACCTGATCTGGGTCTGCTCTGCTAAAAGACGTCTCTATGAGGTCAAGGGCTAAGCTTACAAGTAGTCGAGTCATAAAAAGGCAAAAACGTCAACAGCAACGTTTATGTTTTACAGCCCCTCCAAGATCTTCATTATATCCTGTACAACTAAAATTTCAAAATTTGTTAAGATATTAGGAATCCATGGAGTACTTGAAAATATTCAAACCTTGTACAGCAACTTAGCGAAAATGCCTGTAGAATATGCAAACAATACTGACCCGAACCGACCAGAGTCGGTATTGGTGTTTCACCGTGTAACTGTCTTGATCTTTGTCTGCTTTAAAGCATTGACACGTGACATCAGTTTATGTAGACAAAGCGTTACTTCAATGTAGGACGCGGTGTTATTTTTCTTCTCTTTTCCATGATTTTCTTACGAGTGCTCAATGAGAAATCTTAACAAATCTTTTGTGGAGAATTTTTAGTCTATTTTTGCATCTTGTAAAAAGTTAGTGAGTATGATCAGGGAATACAACAATCACACACTGCAGACCAACCCACGGCACCGCGAGGAAGATTCACAGAACATTCTTAGTAACAATACATTTGTAAGACATTAATAGCAAAGCAATCAGCTTTCTCTTCTTCTCCAAGTTGATTACAGAAACTAGAGTGGACACAAAGTAATGCATAACAAATCAAATACAAAACTCCCACAAATAATTGGAAGTACATTAAACAATAGATCAACAACAACAGAACCGCCACCTTAGAACGGATACCCACAAGGGGGGGGGGGGGGGGGGGGGCTTAAATGCATTTTACTGGCGCTAAATCTTCGTCCTAAATTCTGTTGTTGTTAAAGCAAAAGTTGTTTAGCTTCCTAACTAATGCAATGAATCATCACAGAGAAACAACCAAAATAACGTATTATGACGATACAAAGAAAAGGGCTCAAGATTCACTGATAGTCAGAGCTAAAGAAAACACCAAGTCCCAGCCAACGACAAGGATCAGGCACACACCAACATATTTAAGCTTTACGCCAGGGCCGTCATTAAGTTTGAGACCTGACCCACCGTCGTGCAATTAAAGAGGAAACCATAGCCATCAACCGTGATTGGGTTCACAACCAGGCATGCACAGTGATACCTTTGTAAAATGTATCTATTACTTGGAGATTTCGTTTGTGTTGGTGATTCACCAGTGTCCTAATCAACACTTTTTCAGAGTCATGTCGAGACATTTTCTTGTCTTCCTTGGTTGAACCAGAACTAAGCAAGGATAAAGTGTCTTGCTCAAGGACACAATAAATGCCTCTGGTGAGTCTTGAACTAGCGGCCTTCGACCCCAAGTCTTAACACTCTACCAACTGTGATACTGTTCTTCTTATATATTCTTTAAGGAAAAAGAGAAATCAATCTATGCATTTAAAAACATAACCTAGTCCTGCCCCTAGTTCAAGAATATAACAAACTGTTCATAATGATACGCTGCAAGAAACATTGTCTTGAGTCTTCTTTTTGCTACAATTTTGGAAATCTCGTGAGCAAATGAACTCATCGCACGTACGTAAAGATTTCATTCTGGTGGATTATCCACTACATATTGATGCAATAAGTATGGAATCTTCCATTTTGTGTATCAAGGAATTGCCGGTCAAACTTTCTGTAAAATGATGTATTTGTGTACTTGATTATTTTTTATCATAGGAAACAGTGCAGGCCATAAGCGGTATTTCATCTGGGTCTTCAATGTTTGCAAAAGTACCTGTTTAACGATATACAGAATTAATAGTGTTAATTACGCTTGACCAGCTATGATTACTTTGGTTCTGGGCTTTTTTTCTTCCCCCGGCGGAGCCTTGCTTTTTTATTTTTTGGGTGGTACGGTTCTGGATTTTTACAGCCAGGATCATGCGTATAAAAACAAAACAAAAAAAACTTAATTATATATGCGATGATAGTGATATGGATATGATACAAGACTTATAATTAAACATCTTGTTTTGTAAAAATGGGATATATAAATTAATAAAATGCTTGTTTTGAAAAAAATGCAATTTAATATCACTGAGTAAGCTACAATGAATTTTCATTGGCTTAAAATTCTCATCGGTCATCTGTTTGCGGTTTAGACTTTCCAACTATACTCATGAGCATGACAAGATCACAAAGGCGGAGCCTTAGTAATCAAAATGAAAAAAAATCGATTATTTAAATATTTCTTCATATCTTTCTCGTTCTCTGCTTTAACAGGCCGAGTCTGGTTTTTTTCCTTTACTTGTGATCCGTCCTGGTTTATTTTTTATTGCGAAGCCCGGCCCTGATTATTTCTTTTTTCAAAAATGCTCCCGTACCCCTCGTAAAAATAAAATGGTTGCTCCCTAATCGTTTGGATTTCTTGCCGCAACAATTCAGGTTTCTTTATTTATGTTCTTGCTGCCATTATGTGTCTCTTCCTTGTGTTGTAAACTCGCTAGGGAAGAGAGAGCTTGTTGCTTTACTTTTGTTATGTTCTAAACGTCATGTCGCTGTAATCGCTATTTGACTCCTCCTCGTGGTGCCGTGGTTGGTCTGTGGTGTGTGATTTTGGAATTTCCTGGTCATGCTCACTTAACCATTTCTTGTATATAAGCAAAGCGTCCATCGAAATAATTACGTGATAAATTTGGCCGACGTATCCAGTAATGGTCTTTTGCGCCCTAAAGGTGGGACATATCACCAGCTTAAGTTGCACCAGTCACCTTCGGCTATGCAATTTGTCTCAAAGATTGCAATGCGTTCTAAAATAGGAAATCCATGAACTGAGTTGTTTGTCTCGTCTGATTTCTGACTGGAAAACTATAGAAGAAAATAGATTACATGGATGAAATGTGTAGAAATGACAATCCTCCCATTAATTATTTAAAGCCTATTGTCCACTTAAGAAGACATATTACTATAACCCCTATCAAGAACAAGTCTGTCGTCTATGAGTCCATTTGTCTGGAAAATCCCCACACCAATACTAGCTCAATAAAACAAGTGATTAGATTAACCAGGAAATGCCATAGTCATATGCAGATCAAACAGACAAACCCGATAGCAAAACTAGGAAGCACACAAAGTACTGCAAATCAAAACAAGGACCTGTAAAACCACAGAAACAATGGGAGCAACAACAAATAATGAATAAACAACAGCTTTTTGCCCAGGGTCTCATATTTTGTACACTGCAAATTTAAGAAAATAGAATAGTACTTTTGTTCTATGTTACTGGCTTCAAAACTCGCAATAAACTGTTAACTCAGGAACTTCTCAAACAAGACTATCGGTATCATAAACTTCGCATTTTTTTTTAATTTTACCGCTGATACTACGATTTAATATCTTAATTCAATATTGAGCTTAAATATCCCTTGCGCCAGGGGCGGGGCTTTCAGAACCAGAATTTTATGGCGACTTAGTGTATAAATTAAAGAAAATTATTGGCTCTAATATAATTTTTAGCGCATTTTATTAAAATAATTTCTTATTTATAACATTAATGTATTGCAAAAGACTGCGTGCTTGGTGGTCAACCCAATCATGGTTGGCAACTTTGTTTTCCTCTCTTACTGCACGCCGGCGGGTTGGACTTCAGACTCTTTGATGGTTCCGACTTAAAGACTTATCTACAGATGAGATGTCTAGGACCTGATGTTGTGTCTGTAGTCGGGCCCACTGGGGTTTAACTGTTGGATTTCCTTTACTCCGGTATTCGTTTGCATTTACTGTTGAGCCTTATCTTTGTTTTGTCTCCTTTTATATCTCGATTTGTATTTACTAGGGGATGATACATCGTCGATGAGTAAGGGATCTTTTCATGCGAACAAAACATCTATTTATGAAACAAGGGTGAGGTTGGTACCATGAAACTAGTTTAAACACTCGTGCAAATTTTTTTTACTGACCGTTCCAAGGCGGTGCTTCTTTTGTGGATCTTTTTTGTAAACTGAAACAGTGATTCATAATGTGAAAGGACAAAAAAGACCCTACTTGTACCCATTGTTTGTAAGACCAAAGGAAAAGCTGCCATCGGTATCTGTTGCAGATATGTTTTCAACATCTCACTCTATACCAAGAATAGAATTATTGCTTTGAATACAGTACAAAGAAGTGTACATATAACAAAGACAGTTATGAAATGATTCACAGGAATGACTCATAAAGAATATTTGATTCATTGTTATAATGTCCTCGCTGTTTCTAAGAACATCAAAACAGTTCCCCACCTGTGTGTTAGTCACAAGTTGCAATACTTTATAAGAAAAAGTAGCCACATTAAGAGCAATGTAAAATGTGTTTAGCAATAAGTGCATTCGCTTCGCTACAGCCTCTGCAACATTAAAGAAACCTACTGGAGTTTTCACTGAAATGTGTTTCTTATTTCTCTGCAATTTAAAACAGAGAGGTGCCTTAATGCAGAGGTAATGTTAAAACAGAGTAGTTTAATGTATGATGACAGCGCTGAAGAGAGATAGAGCCTGTTTGAGAAGAGCTGCATAAGGAAGAAGCTAGACAAAGAAAAACAGAAAGAGCAGCATCTCCATTCACACCAATTTTCATTTAAATTGCAAAGGATGTTGCAGTTGATTCAAACAAAACTGTATCTGGAATTTCTATTGAATACTGTTGGCCAGAAATAGTAGAGCTTCTTTAGGATAAATATTGACCCATTATTCCACTGTGGTCTGGAATGCTTCTGGGTACAAAATTGATTAAAATAACTTAAATTCGGTAACAAGAGACACAAATTCACCCACAGAGTCTTGGTTTAAGTTTATAAAACATTATATAGGAGCAAAACCAAGAGAAAGACCATCAGAGCTTATTATCAGCCTAAAGTCAGCGTTGAAAGTCGTCTGAAATTGCTTCAATTTCCTGGTGCCACAAGAAAAGACAGTCTAAATATAGAAGCGGAAATCTGGAACAGAAGAAAACATAAGAAAAACGTTTATCACACTGCTCCACCTTTCAAACCTGATACTGACAAAGTAATTAATTCACTTCAAAGATCATGAAATGGAGTTGCAAAAAGTGACGATTTACAGTTAACGAACACATGCACTATTGAAAATGGTCTCACCATTCTACATATTGCTTTTGAGATAAACAAAGAGTTTAGAGGAATTATTCAACAAGATGACAGAGAATTATCGAAAAATCTTATCACAATTTTCAATCACATGACAAATGAGCGTGTCCCGGATGCCAAGTGGTACTTGATTGTATCGATTCCTGATCTTTGCACCCTTACTTACTTTTATCATGGCTAGAATATACAAAGTCAGGTAAAACTAATCTGTTCGAGAATGAGACAGACTATTCACTCATCACGTCAACTTCGAATGAATCTTAAGGAGTATTACAAGGTACCAGAACACCACCTGTCCAGAAACACATGTTATAACAAATGAAGCGAAAACATAACTGTCGGGTAAATATGTAGAAATCCAACGTACCCTTATACATGAAAGTTTGGTAGGACCCCGCCAGTGAATGTTGGTAGAGCTCTATTGTTGCGTGTTGTCTTATTATGTCTCTCTATCTTTCTGTCCAGCCATCCATCTGTCCCTGCGGTTTGTGGACACTTTAACATGGTCATTATTATTGGATTCCTTCCAAATGTTATATATGGATTGCTTAATTCAAACCCTCACCCAAATATGAATATGTGTTTTGTCGGACAAACAATGAACAAGATGCCTGACAAAATGGCCGCTGCATGCCAGTTTGCACTTGTGGACACTCTTACTTAGTAGTTTATGCTTAGAAATCCTCAAGACTTTTATAAAACTCTGGCCCAAGCTTGGCTATAGGTTTTATCCAATGAACGATAATCAAGATGGCTGAAAAATTGCAGCCACACGGGGTCAGTTTGGACTTGTGGACACTCTTACTCTTACATTTATCACCTGGTTTCCCCCACATTTCATATATGGATTACTAACATGAAATGCTTGCCCAAGCTTTAACATTACCAGGATGGCCACAAAAATGCCTGTCGGTTTGCACTTGTGGGCATTCTAACCTAGTTATTTATCACCAATTTCTTCCAACTATCGTATATGAATTACTTTTATCAAACTCTCGTTCAAGTTTAAATATGGATTTTGTTCAATTAACAATTTCTAAGATGACCACCAACATGACCACCACTCTGTTGTTAGTTTGCACTTAAGTACATTCTAATTTAGTTATTTATCACCCGATATCTTCCGAATTTCATAAATATATTACTTCCATCAAACTCTTTCCTAAGATTGACTGGATATTTTCTGATCAACAATAACCAATATGGCCACCAAAATAACTGTCTGCCTGTAGACGCTATCATTTGGTCATTTATCACCAGATTTCTTACACATTTTATATATTGACTACTTTCATCAAATTATTGTTCATGTCTGAGTATTGGTTTTGTGCAATGAACAATAATCAAGATGGTCGCCAAAACAGGTCCCTCCCCTTTTCACTGCAGGGCATTAAATAATGCTGGACCCTTTGTCAGAGTCCTACTATTCTTATTTGAGCCTATGAATAATCTTTTCATAGCTACAACTATTCTAGTTTTCAGTACTTGCATAGAGGTATGTTTTTAAAACAAATCAATTAATTTTAATGGCACTCTTTATTAAAATACTAGCGTATGAAATACAGGAAAATATGGATTCAATATTATATAGATTTTAAAAAGTTATATTTCACGGTTGTGAAAATGTCCAAAGTTGTGTTTCACAGCTGTGAAAATATTATATGTTGTATTTCATGGGTGAAATTAGGTGTTCTCTGCTTTCTCAACTGGCTTCTTTGAGACCAGATTACTTTCCTTTTAGTGGACAAAACACAAAGTGCAGGTATTTATTTTTTTTCAATACATCAAGAAATATTTTGGTTATAAAATTGTCAGAATTTGCTGAAATTTTCACTTTCTCTACTCCTGCCCCTGAGGTTTTAGATTTGGCTGAAATGGCACATTGTGAAACGCCATCATTAATATGACGTAATGTTCGAACGTGCATGACGTCATCACTACAAAAACTGTCACGCTTAAAATTGTATATAATAAAAAGAAAATTCAAGTTTTTATCATGAATATGCCATATGTTTCATCTCATGAAGCAAGAAAAAGTAAATTTTATTCACAGTTTCTCAAAGTAAACGTCATCGAAGTAACAAGTCGTATTTCGAAAAGCAGGCGTAAAATGAATCAAATAAAACTAATTTGCAAAGGTTGTCAGTTGATGAAATTTTAGCAATATGTGTATTTAAGTGTGACCTTCAAAGTGAAAAAAAATTTTTGCGGAAATTCGATATTTGGACAGAAACAATTTTGATAGTTCGATCGGCTGGCGAGTTTACATTCTCAATCAGCCTTGACATTTTCAGTGTTTCCGCTTGAAATTAAAATGTTAAATCATTCGTCAACTACAGAAGTAGATAAAACGGAATAATCCCAAGAACAATTCGAATACACAGATTTTCTGATTTACTGGCAAACTAGATCTACTAATTTCTTGCATTATGCTTGACAACTTGTATATAAATGTCAATCGACAGAATTTCAAAATATTATTCTAACCACTGCCTGCCATCCAAACTCAGAAAGAGCGATAGCAAAGCTAAAAATGTGGCTTTGAGGAAAATCTTCCATTACCTGTATATACCCGAAGCCCATATAACGCGGGAACCCATATGGTTGCCTTCCACACTTCACATAACAGATTTCTCACGTTGGTTAAGGTATTGGAAATCCTATATTATGATAACTTTTGAAAGAACCCAAAATTCAACGTTGTTTGGGAGGATGTGCCCGACATATGGACAGACAGAGACAACTTAGCTAACTCTATTGTAATTAAAGTCCATACATCAGATGAACAGCTAAAAATTAGCTAATCTATAAAATAAAATTCATTATTACAAAGGGCAATATTCAGTCTCTAGGAAATTGTGTGGATATTTTTGCTAAGGAATATTTTCCAGTACTAAAAAGGCTCAAATCACACAAAGAAGAACAGACGAAACAAATTTCATGTATACTAAGTAGCGAAAACAAATTTGTGCAAAATGATATGGAAGATGAATAGGGTGTTTCATTTTTTGGACTTTTTCTCTGATCACCTTTATAATTAAACCAACTGTTCTCTAGTATAAACAATATATCCAGACCAAATTTCCGCTCAATCCATCAATGTTTAAACCTCCCCCTACCTGGTTGAATTTTTGACCCTACGGCATAGTATGTAGGCATGTAGGCAATTTTCTTTAGAATAATGGTATCATTTTGAACGTATTCCACCTACAATCTTTTGTAGTAATTATGCAATACCAATAATTTGAAGTAGTTTCAACTCATTTATGCCCATATTTTATAATAGATAAACTGAATTAATATAATGATTCAGTTTATTAACATTGCCAAAAAGGTGTGTTTTTCCTGAAAATTGAATAAAAGATAATTTTGGATTTTTTCCCATTTGTAGTCTCGAGAAGGCTCTTATCAGAGTCATCTGGTAATGGTCTAAACTGTAATAATTTTGAATACCTAATGATGTACCAATTTGATTTTACAGATATCATTATTACAATAGTGTACCATATATTTCTAAGACAGTTGTAAGTGATGTACCTATGATGGCTCATATAAATAATCTGAAAAAACAGAATCCTCAGAAATACAGAGAACCTAAAATGTAAGAAAACAGCAGACTCGGTTTTATTGAGTCTGTTCATGAGAATTAATGTCAAGTGCTGCAATTCTCACACTCCCTAGCAACTGCTTTTAGCGGTATACTGTATTGTTCTAAAAGATATAAAGTGATTGGTTGAGTGACATTCAAAGACATCAAAGAGTAATTTTTGATATTACAAGTCATCAAAATGAAAACCAAATACTCAGCATGCTCAAGGGAAGCATCCCTATGGATCTCTCATGAGATCTTGAAAGCATGCTCAGGTGTTGGAGGGTACAAATGAACTTGTGTAGCCATAATTTCCTTCAAACTAGGAACCGCAGACTCATAAAAAGGCAGGGATTACAAGGTGCTCAGTAAGATACCATAGGCTCTCATACAATGTAACTCGGAAGTCCAATCATGGTACCTCAGCAACTAGCTCTGGGTTGAAGGAACCCTGGTCCTATACTTATTGTCATATATTTTGGCAAGCATGTTTGGTGTGAGAAGTCCTGGGGGTGTTACATTGAACAACAACATAACAAGCTTCATGATATACAAGCAGGAGCAAAGAAGTCTGGCATGTTGTAATGCACCAAGAGTCTCATTAAAAGCCTCGAGCGAATAACCTGTCCACCCAGACTCTTGATGACAAGTTCACTGTTCTCTGTAGACGTCTCTTCCGAAGTCATCTTCAGGTAGGTGCTGCTGTAAGCAGTTATGCACATCTAATGAATGCTCTTGCTATCAGAAAGGCATGGGGGCAAGAAACTTCTTGCCAATATCTGTCTAAGCTGTAGTGGGCCAACTTGTGTGTGAGGGAACCTCTTTCAAACTGCCCAGAGTATGTCTGAATTTCATGAATGTGGTATTTGTTAGGTATACGTAGCTGATGGATAGAGTTGTAAACAATGAACTAAACAAAGCACCCAGTTAAGTTCCCATACTTGTCACAGGACCTGGAGCTTCAAGAATGTTGAATATGCAACTCCCCATGACAACATGCTAGCGACCTGATGCCTTTACCAAGCCCTTAATCGAAAAGTGTTGTGGAGCCATGATTCTGTCCAGTGTTTAGCTTTAGTGTCCTAACACATATGAATAATGTTGTTCACGAGTTGGCATGTGCCTTACACTGAGGGTGGTCATCAAAGTACTTTTCTTACTCAACTGCCAGACACTGTGTGTGATGTTCCAGTTATCACGAGCTGCTCATCAGCTTCTTGGTCGTTTGCATACTTTATCTTTCTGTCCTAGTGGAGAACATTGACCTGAGGAAATTGAATGGCCTGGAATTACACTTAAAGATGGACCAATCGTATTCTCCCATATATTAGCCTGTTGGGATGATTACCCGAGTCTTTGGTTTTATTCCTATTTGATGGCTATTTGTTGATGCTGAGTCCCATTCCTTGTGGGTGTTTTGTGTAAAGTCCTTCTTTTGTTTCGCAGAACTTTGTGTCTTTTCTAATTTTGTAATCAAGGCGCTGCAGAAGAGAGAGCTGGTTGCTTTACTTTTATTGTTTTCTGAATGTCAATTCCCTGTCATTGTTCTTTGCCTCTTCCTCATGGTACTATGGGTTGATCTGAAGTGTGGGATTTCCTGCTCATACTCACTTAATTTTTGGTATATCCAAAATAACACAGTAATGTCTCTCTTAACAAATCACTTTATATCTATTAGAACAATACAGTCAGTATTGCACAAGAGTTCATCATTAAGACTAAACAATCTGAAATATATGGTATTGTACAGTTACAATTAATATCAAATAAGTACATGTACATCAATTAGTATTAACACATAAAAGTAAAGATCTAGACCAGATGACTGATTATAGTCCTCTGCTTATTGCCTTGAATGCTTGCAAATGGTAAAAACAATCCAAAATTATCCTTTTTTTTCAATTTTCAGGAAAAACACACCTTTTTGACAATGTTAATTAATTGAATCATTATATTAATTTAGTATTTCTATCATAAAATAAGGGCATAAATGAGTTAAAACAACTTCAAAGCATTGGTATTGCACTGTTACAACAAAAGAATATTGGTTGAATATGTTCCAAATGATACCCTTATTGTAGTGAAAATTGCCTACAGATGGCCGTAGGGTCAAAAATTCAACCAGGTAGGGGGAGGTTCAAACATTGATGGATTGAGCTGAAATTTGGTCTAGATATATTGTTTATGCTAGAGAACAGTTGGCTTAATTATATAGGTGATCAGAGAAAAAGTCCAAAAAATGAAACACCCTAAAGATGAAGAAGAAACAGCTCTGAAAACTGCAGAAGTATTATCACATGCGAAACTGTCGAAATTTCAACCCAGTGAGATCGACAGGGATCACACGCCTGACCAGTCTACAAAATACCTCAAGGTTCCACAAAAGATGTTTCACATCAGAAATACAAGAAGCTGGAAGATAGGCTTGAAAATTATGACCAACTGAGTGAAAGTATTTTGTCTACCTTACAAAGAATTGTAGGTATATGTTGTGCAATTTCTAGCCTAAAAGAAGCTACCAAACAGATAAAAACAGAAAAGGACATAATTAAAAATCAAACAGATAGTCTTGAAATTAAATATAACGAAATCAATGTAAAATTATATTAGAAAATGAAACAAAGACTTCTCAGCTAGTCAGCAAAATAGATACTTATGTTTCTGAACAAGTGAAAAATCAGCTATCAGAGCAAAATAGTACAGCACTTCTGCTCCAAGATAAAATCAAAGAGATGTCATTAGAAAAGCATACTGGTCCAAAACTGGAAATGAGGTTAAACGGGAGAGAATATAGTAATTCTGCTTGAAGAAACCTGTTGAAGCTTTAAACAGTTAGTTAGAAAAGGAACAGTGTGAATACGACGAAACAATAAAAAGACAACAAAGGTGCATTTAAAAATTATAACCTAAATGTATAACCACAAAATGAAATAAAAAAGAGAAACTTTCTTCTGAGAACGAAAAACTAGTTTCTGAAAATTAAGGGTTACAAGCTCAAGTTACCCCTATATCACAAGACACTTATAGTGTACCTGTAGAAAATACTTTCCATTCACTGCACAATAGAACAGAAGTAATTGAAAATGATGAAATGCACACATAATCTATTAATTCTTCAAGAAACAATGAAGTCCTTATTATTTCCGACTCTCTTGGATGAACATTAGACCCAAGAAAAATGTACAGCACCAAAAGTGTTGACATAAAGTCCTGGAGAAAGGAAAGAAAAAATACGTGGAGCTATGGAGTTCGTGAATTTGGCGGACTCATTTGGAGGACAAACACTCCTCATAGTTGGTAGCAACGATATCAGCTCAGACTCCGCAACAGAAGCTTTCAAGAAGCTCCAAGCCGTTCGTGACCTGTTCTGTAGAAAATTTTCCCAGGGTGAACTCAGTATCCTACCAGCCTTACCACGTTCAGACAGTCCAGAAAATAATAGAATAGCATCTATCTTTAATAAGAGTGTCTTAGAACTAAGTTCTTATAGATACATATTGTGAATATTTCAGGTATTAACACTTTCGCTGCCAAACGCAACTGTAGTCAAATTTACCATTTACTGCCAAACGCGACTATAGTCGAAATTTAAAGGCACAGATGATAGCTGTCTATTTTAAACCGTTATAAGGGACGCAAAGCTTTGTTCTTTATTTCAAAACGTTCAGGGGACATAATACTATCGTATATGGAAGTCTAAACAATTTTCTGTACAAGAATTGACTTAACAAAAATGTTTGTAATGTCATTAGATTTCGCAGCCATCAAAAACAACGAAAACATATCCATGAGAATAACATACAGGACGCATTAAGCCCTTCAACTGCTATTTTTTTAAAATTTATTTCTGATGAAACAATATATCAAAATAAATCCTTATGTTTGATACTTGGTGTAAATGGATGTTTTATCTTTTTTTGCATAAAATATTTGTTTATAGACATTTTTTTTATATTTTCAATATGGCGTCCAAAATGGCCGCCAACGGCCACGTGACTATTTTATTATTATTCTTGGTTCAAATGAAAGTTTTATATATTAGCAACATTCTGTAAAGTTTCTTAGCAATATATTGAATGGTTCTAGAGATACTCTGTGTTTAACCCATATACCCTCAAAATTCAGGAGTCCTTGGAACATACTTGGCACTTAGGTATTGGTTTTTGGAAGTACTTGGCAGGTAACGTGTCTGGCTACAGATGCGTGCCTGACTGCAGATCAAGGGGTCGCGAGTTCGATCCCGGCATGGTCCCATACTTTCGTGGAGATTGATCATGAAATAGTTTCTACGGTCATTCTCCTCCCTTCCGCTGATTCATTCAAGAAGGGTTGTTGTCAGTTACAAGCGAAAGTATGTGCACGAATTTCTGGTTAACCGCTTGTTCAAGCCTGCCCAGGAAAACGTGTGATTAGGTGAACTGACCGTCCCGCAATGACCATAGCTGTTGACCCGGGACGTAAAGCAACAAAAACAACAGAGAAAGTATTAACTCAATTAACCATGATTTATTTGGACAAGACAACGTGCACTTATCGAAAAGTAGTAACATTGCGTTAGTTAAGAACATTAAAAATCATTAAAACCCAAAGTTAGGGTTACCTATGTATTCCTCATATACACAACAGTCTAAAGCAGAGAAGACATATAATGACATTAATAAACAGGGGTTACAATAAGAAAGGCAATCATTTAATAACAGGAAGCCACTAAGTCCAAGACGGGACGACTGGGATGACAAGAGAGACATTCTTTTAAGACTTTTAGGGCTGTAGTTATGTTTATTATGGTGCTTGTTTCATTATAGTATTAAGATAGATTTGGAGGATGCAGATTAATTCAAAGAAAATTGGACCCAGCTGTAACAATTTGATATACCCTTAAATTAAGGCTTTTTTGATGTCAGATTCTCAAATGTTTTATTTTTCATGCTAAAAAGTTAAAATGCCAACAATCTTTGGCATTTTTGAGCTTGATAAGTTCTGAATTTTGTTTAGTTTTGCATGGGCAGTGTTTTGTAACCTTTTAGCTCAATTCACTTCAGAAAATAGATATGTACAAAGGTCCAGATAAGAATTGCTCGTACACCTAAAATTGCATTTATGACCTTACCCATCAACGTTGAATATCCTCTACACTGAAACGATGTTATAAGTGGCTACCTTACATTTTTGCGCCTGTTCAGAAAATAAAAATCGCTTACAAAATTATAATTCTATAAAAAAAATCCAAGGCTTTGTCGAGACTCTGCAAATTATCTCATTTCAAAATGCACTGACAAAGACCAAGAAAAGGTACCCACATTTAGAAAAAGTCACACTTTTTAGTGTTATATGAAATATTGCTCAGATACGTTATCCATTTATATTTAAATTAGTTTGAAGCTGATACAATAAAAATCCCTCTTACAAAATAATAACTCAAAGAAAAAATCCAAGGCTTATTCGAGACTGCAAATTATCTCATTTCAAAATGCACTGACAAAGACCAAGAAAAGATACCCTCATTTAAAAAAAGTCACTTTTTAGTGTTATATGAAATATTGCTCAGATACGTTATCCAGTTATACCTAAATTAGTTTGAAGCTGTAAATAACAGTTGTGTTATAAGATGAAAAAGAATCAACGTTTTGTGACAATTGAACTATCTATTTCTCTTCTATGTTAACATGAAGAGAGCCACTATCACAGCTTAGTCAAAGAGTTTTATTAGCATTAACCATGCAATGTGCATACAGACTTTGCTTTGCTCTGTACCCTTTGCTCTGTACAACATTGAAATTTCCAGCGTTTATTTACTATGAATCGGCGTCACTGCTATACTAAATACAAATATTTTACATATGTCATTTAAATGACCTTTAAAGTTTCACGTTAAAACCGGAAGTGGAAACCAGTCTTGAAAAGATATCTTTAGAAAATGGGTTGTGTTTGTCTAACATGGTCATATTAAATAAACCTATGCAGCGATTTTAGTATGTGCAGCTGATGATTTTCGAAAATATCGGAAAATGCAGAAATTGAGATTTAAAAAAAAGATCATAAAAAATCGGTCATAAGCAAAAACCCAAGTGTTTGGTGGTTTTCAAGTCGGCGAGACGGGTTTGTAATCACCTGATCTTCTATTCGATAAACGCGTAATTTCTTCAAAAAATTGATTTTTGCATTGTGAAAAATTTTGAAGTAAAAGAAAACTCTTCTAAAGCACCGCTTAACTTTAGTCTATTATTATGCACATATTTTGGCAAAATTCATTATATATCATTAGCGCTTAGTCAGAAAAAAATAAAATTGAAAAGTGGCCACTTAGAACTTCGGTTCAGTGTATGTATTTGTCAGTTGCTAAACAGTTCATACGGCTATCACTCAATGATCAGTTCTCATTGATATCAAAAGCCCCATCCCCCCAAAAAAAAGATGAGTAAACCCAACAAGATTCCTATTAGCCAGGCTTACTTTCTATCTGATTATCCTTCACAGCACATAAGCGTATTATAAGGATACAATGTCAATGTAAAGGTGGCGCCTCATGAATGGTCTAACTTAGATATGGGTAAAAGCAGAAAATGAGGTGTGGTTTCATTTGAAAGTACCTGTATCATATTGCGCCATAACACCTCAGCAATGACAGTTAGGCACAAAACGTATGATTTAACCCTTAAAACACCAGCAAAATAACTACATCCAAAAATGTATGTTTATTGGTTAACATAAGTATAAAGACAAACAGTGTGGACCCAGATCAGACTGCTCCTACAAAAGCAGTCCCATCTGAATCTACAATGTTTGTTGAAGAGGCTTGAAACTATTTCAACAATCTGTATAAGCAAATATTTTTTTGTGGTATGCGATGTACATTGGCGCTGGCTGGTAGTTCAATATACTATTGATTAACAAGCTGGACATCCGTATCTTGCTAATTATTGAATATACTGTTTACTATACTGCCAGATGTGAATATACAGCTGTTAGTTGAATATACTGCTGAATTAGCAACTGTACATTGGGCTCTGGTTGGTAGTTCAATATACTGTTGAAAAACCAGCTGGACATTCGAAACTGCCTGGTTATTGAATATACTGCTGAATAAACCGCTGTACATTCGGATCTGGTCGGTAGTTCATTATATATTGTTAAATAACCAGCTGGATATTCGAATCTGCCTGGTTATTGAATATACTACTGAATAATCAGCTGTAAATTGGGCTCTGGTTGGTAGTTCAATATACTGTTGAATAACCAGCTGGACATTCGGATCTGTCAGTTTATTGAATAAACTGCTGATTAAACTGCCAGGGATCAATATACAGCTGGTAGTTATTGCATTTACTGCCGATAACCAGCTGTATAATAGGCGCTGGCTGGTAGTTCAACAATCTGTTGAATAACCAGGTGTGTATTCGATTCTGGCTGGTTATTGAACATACTGCCAAATTACCAGCTGTGTATTGGGCTCTGGCTGGTAGTTCAATATACTGTTGAATAACCAAGTGTGTATTCGATTCTGACTGGTTATTGAATATACTGCCAAATTACCAGATGTATATTGGACCCTGGCTGGTTATTCAAAATACTGTTGAATAACCAGTTGGACATTCTATTCTGGCTGGTTATTGAATATACTGCTGAATATACTGCCAGAGATCAATATACAGCTGTAAATAAGATAAATGGGATCGTACTACCAGCTGAATAACTATCTACTAACTACTAGCCAACTGCACCTACCTTAAAAATAATTAAATGTAGATCATTTTGCACCGCAGCCAATTAGAAATAAATCACGTTACATAGCAGAAATCTATTTCAAAAGTAGATCCACTCGTGGAGAAACCTGTCAAACTGGCAGAATTTGTCATCAAACTGTTTATATAATATGATGTCAAACCACCTTTGTCGTGAATGAAGAAACCCCAGGGTATTTGGAATCCCTATTTGATCAATGGATGCTTTGTTTTTTTGCATGCAGACAATTAAGACTGACGTCCTAGACTAGCTGATCCGTCAGTCTGGAAGGTCAATATGTTGGCAGTTTGGTCAATCAATCCAGTGGATATTAGCAATATGGTAAACACATTTCGCATATCAGTTCAGCAGAGAAACAAAAAAAATTGAGCCATGGCATGAGATTTCCAACAATATTGTATTGTCGACCAGCAAAGCCTCAGATCAGCCGCGCAGTCTGTTCAGCG
The DNA here is from genome assembly GCA_964019695.1 of Loripinus fragilis. Taxonomy (NCBI): domain Eukaryota; kingdom Metazoa; phylum Mollusca; class Bivalvia; order Lucinida; family Lucinidae; genus Loripinus; species Loripinus fragilis. The sequence goes on from OZ026516.1 coordinate 33,259,888, forward strand.
CCTTTGCTAGTCGCTTGAACATTTAATGAATGGTAAGTTACTGAATTAACATCTTTTTTGATTTCTGAGCTGAAAAGGAGCTGCACAGGCTCGTCTGAGTCTACACTTGTCAAAATGCCACATTGCTGGAAATCACATGTCGTGGCTCAGTTATTGAATTCAACGAGGTGGATATAAGGATTCAGCCTCAATAAATATTACTTGTTCATGTTGATATATACTTAGATCTATGTCATTGGAATCAATGATTGTATAGTTTTTTTTTTAACCAGAAGAATGCTGCTTCCCGAATGGATAAGAAAACTTGAATAAATAAATATTTTACTTTCAGCGAGTACGAACTTGTCTCCAGAGGTAAACAAAAATCAACAACAGTTTCTGACTAATTTTTCTTATTATTTCTACACAGCTGTAAATAGGTACAAGCGATCTATCAAAATGTAAAACTGAAATGAGCATATTGCAAAAGAATCTTGGCCAAGAATACTGAAATAAACACCATTTGCTGCTAAATCCCCCTTTTTGTCAACAAAATTGAGCTGTGCATATCATCATAAAATTGTCTTGTTTTCAGGGTCTTCATTAATTCAATGGGTGTTATTTGCAAAATGGTGCATATACATGTACCAAAATACCTATGTGATGTCGCCCATATGTTTAGAAAAGGCAACAGAAGAGAAATGAAAAAAAAACCAAAAAAACCCGACACATTAGAACCAATAGTTTTGTAGATGATCAGCTGACATGTTGTTCTAGTTTATACTTTGTGAGCACATTTAAATCGCGGAAATATGTATTCATAGGAAAGAATCATGTAATTTACCATGAAATTGTACAGGAAATTAAATGTAAGCATACAGTGAAAGGTTTCCGTCATAGTCGCCAAAGAAGCCTTTTTAGTAGACTGGTTAGGAGTCTCGAATTTATTTTTGGGCCAAGATGTCCAATAACCGCTAGAATGTGGGCGTTCACTGTTTAGCTATACCCCATCTAACCCGTCGTTTTGCTTTAAATAAACAAAAGGATGCCTTTCAAATCCGAAAACCATACATGTACGTGAAAATACACATTATAATTGTTTTGCTAAAATACAGCGCTGTCTTCACTAATTATTATGCTATAAATTTATTTGGAGTCCGCTTTCGTAATTTATCCCCAATTTTAACTTTGAATTGACTTATGTAAAATAACACACAGCAAAACGGGAAGGAAAATTCGGATATGAAAGACACAGCAACAATTTGAACACCATCAAAGTAAGCACGGCGTGATACGCCATGCTAATCAACTAGAAGTCTGAGACCTGGCCTCGAGGTTATAAAGCTTGAGTTCATTCTAAGACTCAAAATAAATCGCAATGATTGGCTGCTTGCGGACACGTGTCCGCAAGAAGCCAATCATTGCGCTTTATTTTGAGTCTGAGACTGTACCGAAGCTTTATAACCTTGAGGCCTGGCAAAACTGAAGTAATTCCCAACATGGCATGTATTTAAGAATGAATGCTTTACCCTTCTGTAAACTTTGAATGCCAATGATGCATCCCTTCCAAAGTTATTAATCAGACAAAGGACAGGCATAACTCGGTCAATATTTTGCGAAAAATCTATAAATTCAAACTTGATTTGTATTTAACAATGCTTTACCCTTCTGTAAACTTTAAATAAAATAGATGCATCTCTTTAAAAGTTCTTTATCGGAGACCAAAGGTGAGGCAATAAACTTATGTCAAAAAGGCTCATAACTCAGTCAAACTTTTGCCCATGATCTCCTAACTATAACTTGACCTGTCTTTAATGACTAGATTGGTTCCCCACGTTGATAAAGCTCCACTTCCGCTACGCATATTACGTTTGGTAACTAGTAATTTTTTACCAGTAGAGAATCCCACTCATCCGACTGCGCATGCTCCAGAAAGAGCATCTGTTTACATCCTGGGTCAATTTCGCACTTCAAAATGAGAAATGAACATGTACTGAAAACTGAGAAGATTTGCCGCACTTTCTTTTCGATACGAAGCCTTTCAAATATTGCTGTTATTGGTAATTTCGATTTTAATAATTTTTTCAATGTACTTAGATTTTGATGTAATCAAGAGATGATACCTGTCCAAATAGCGCTAGTGGTAGCGCTTTAGCTTAACGAGGTAAGGGTCTAGAGATCGAATCCCACACACCTGATTTTTTTTTCTTCCGCATATGGTATTTTTTCAAGTAGAGAACCTGCGCATGCTCCAGAAAGAGCGTCGGTGTTGAAAAAGTTCATAAATAGGCCAGGTATTATATGAATCCAGTGTGAACCAAATTCAATTAAATTTTTTACTATATAAAAGGCACAGAAAGTGGACTGGGTGGGCCAGCTCATACTCACTTACTATCCAATGATGCAAACCATGTTTCAAGGTCACCAGTCTTGTGGTTCATGTAAAGAAGGTTTAAAGGGTATTCACTACCTAAAAATAGTATGTGAGCATGATCAGGAAATACCACAATCACAAACAGCAGACAACCCCATGGCACTGCAAGGAAGAGACACACAACCATCAAGAGACACCAGGAAGACAAACTAATACATCCGTGGATCATCGTGGCTACAGCATGGGATAGAAATGTATAGAACTCCCGTAAAACAAAAATCTGCACCCTGCAGAGCGTGTCTGCATGGTCTGTGGAAAGAGCACACAAGAGGTCCGAAGGATCGAATCCACAAAAAGATCAGACATCAACGCCAAAGCATTGCTCGCCAAATACGGGGGCATTAATGTAGAGAGTGGCGTTAGGCTTAAATGAAATATATGTGTGGTTCCTGTTGCCTACCTACCCTAATTTTTTAACCCTATATACCCTAAACAATAAAATGGTCTTTGGAGAAAAAATGGGCACTTTTTCAATTTCTGTCACTATTTTCTTTGTTAAATGTTAAAACAAAATTTAATAATTTCCCTACCTACCTACCCTGAATTTTCTAGGCATGAAACAGGAACCACACATATATTTCATTTAGGCCTTATGTGTAGAAACTGTTACTCGAAATTACAGAACCTCGATCAAAGATGTAGACTTTTTTATGAGGGGTGCCAACGAAATGCAAGGATAGTGATGCGTGCTAATACTAAAAGAATGATGCGCTCCTCTCCTCTCTCTTGACCACAAAAGAGAATTAACTTCTCAAAAACACCAACAAAGACACGCAAAACACAACGCAAAACACAATTGTTTAAAGAGAGTGCCACCCCTGAAAGTACCACACCCGAGGAAATTGGCCTTAAAGTGGATTTTGTTACTGGTAGGATGTGTTTCCAGGTTTTAAGTGACCCCCGTTTTTCTTTTTTAAACAGCTTTAAAATGATCTTAGAAGAATGCACAACCTATGGATCCCCGGAGCCCCCCCCCCCCCTTCCTAAAAATCACAAGTTATTGTGATAGCAATTAGCATTTGTATCCCCCCTTGGATGGACCTCCCCTGAAAATGTTGGACCCCCTCTGGATCCTTGGGAATGTATAGTTTTCTCTGCAATAAAACCATTGCCCCCCCCCCTCTGTAAAATAAGCTGAGGACTAAAAAACGTCTCAATCTGGACCCCCCCCCCTGTCAAAAATTCCTGGATCCGCGCATGATATTATACATGCTTTAAAGTCATATTACGGGGGTCGCGCACATGCGTTCCTTTTTCGCCTCGCTCCCTAACTGTGAATGATGACCATCCCGCCCCCTCCCCTAAAATATCCACAATTTTATCATAGATCCCATAAAATATTTATTCAATCTGAACCCCCTAAAATTATTGAAATTAAAAGTTAGACCCCCTCCTTAAAAAAGGTCCGAGTCCACAAGGCTACGAAATATCAGAGTAACCCCCATCCTATCGGAAATCCCCGACACAGGCATGCACGGACCCAGGAAGTGTTGTTAGAGGGAGTCCAATTTATCTTTAACAACTTTTTTATGGTGAGAATCCAAATACCTTTCAAGGTGTATCATCATCGGCCAATTTCAATGGCGTTTCGCTAGCGGCCGAATTAATGGCCCAACATTGAATTCTGGCTTGCCTTTGAGATTTTCAAGTGGATCCAGACGAGTATTGCTAAATAAATCCTATAGCTTTGTGATTATGCTGGGCCCGGAGCCCCGGCCCCCTCTGGATCCGCGCATGGATAGTTTTCCTCGTAACCTGGCTTATTTAATGAACATGAGACAGAGGGGCCGCGGGTTCGAGCCTCGCAGGCGTCACTGCGTTGTGTCCTTGAGCAAGACACATTAATCATAGCTTAGTACCGGTTCAACCCATGAAGACCCGTCCCTACATAACTGAAAGATTGTTGATGGGACGTAAGAATCAAATCAAACAAATCTCCTTCGCAATGCTGGCCCAATGTCATGTGCTCCGGAAACATAAACTTCTTTTAACACCAAACACATTATTCAGAATACAGGCACAGAGGATTTTGTAATAATATAGTGGTGTTTAATAATGAGAGAATGGTCGACATTGTTGCGTCGGTTCGATGTTGATACAAGGTTGGTATGCGGCGACGCCCACCATTTCCACCAACTACCAACGTGGGCCCAACGTATCTTTGCTATCTGTGTAGTGACCCCAAACACAAAATATGACGTCCGCTGATATTGTTCACGAATTCCAAGCATACTCGCACCTGGGTGAGAAAGGGGGGGGGGTACTCTGATATTTTCAACCATACGTAGGCCCGGACCATTTTTGGGGTTAACTTTTTGGTATTTTTTGATGACCCCAAAAGATATCCACAAAATCTTCATACCCCAAAAAGGTATTGAAATTCAAAATTTTTGAACCCCAAAATGGTGCGAGCCTACGTATGAATGAAAATATTATAGTACCCCCCCTCCACCCTCTCCTCGCAGATAGAAACAGGGCCGGGGGCGTCCAGACTCAAATAACAGAAAAAAAACTCTGATAAGGGTGTTTATTGTTGGTTTTTTTTGCAACTATATTATATTTTTTTACGGTTCAAAAGGGTCGAAACATTTATCGGGGGGGGGGGGGGGGGGGGTGCAACTTTTTATTTTTTTTTTTTTTTTGGGGGGGGGGGGGGTACAAATCCTTATTTCTATAGAAACCTATATAACTTGTGATTTTTCGGGGGGGGGGGGGGGGGTCCGGACCACCTATCCCTCTCTGGATTCGCGCATGGGTAAGAAATAAGTAATTGCCCACTTCCCTGTCACGGATTGAGTTTTCTGAAAGTCTCAGAAGGTTTACCGGCCGGCGCAGTCGGTAACATGTGTTTTTTTTTCGGGGATGGGGGGGGGGGGGGGGGGGGGGGGCAAATGCTTATTTCCAACGAAACTTAAAGAACTTGTGATTATTATTTATTTTTATTTATTTATTTATTTATTTATTATTTTTTTTTGGGGGGGGGGGGTGTCCGGACCACCTATCCCCCTCTGGATCCGCACATCGGTTAGAAATAAGTAATTGCCCACTTCCCCGTCACGGATTGAGTTTTGTAGGTGCAAACTGAAAGTCTCATAAGTGTTTCCCCTGTGAACATTTGAAATTCCAGAAAATAGTTGTACCGGGCCGCGTTGCGTCTGACTAGATGCGGGGTAACTGTATTTTTGTTTATTTTCGGGTGGCGGGGAATGCTTATTTCTATAGAAACCCATAGAACATGTGATTTTTTAGGGGGATGGGGGGGGGGGGTAGGGTGCGGACCACCTAACCCCCTCTGGATCCACGCATCCAGTGTTGGGTTGGGGATGCTTATTTCTATAGGAACCTATAGAACTTGTAATTTTTCAGTTGCCATATTCCTGATAATAGAACAAAATAAACTTTATAAAAAAATCCAATCCGCACGTACAATTGGGCCACTTTCGGCCCGCCAACGAACCGCCATCCGCAGGTGACGGTTCGTCGGCGGGTCGATAGTGGCTCGTGATGGGATGCTAGCTGGGAGCAGTTGTTTAAAAATCGCAAATGCACTTTTTATTCAATACCGCAGATGGACTCAAGACGTCCCAGGTATTTTCCAATACTACGTATTTTTCCACTACGTCAGTGTATATGCTATAAATAGACGCAATGGCGTTTAGTAGTTACCTGTCTTAATATGCTGACAAGCTATTAAAGGGAGAGAACCAGTCTATTTAATGACGCTTTACCCTTTAACCATCTATTAAGAAATAAATTCGATTTTCGGTCTGTTCATGGAATCATGAACACTTCGGGTCTCTTGCAAAGTAAGTGCCCAAAGGGCTTCACGTTAATTTTGCAAGAGGCCCGAAGTATTCATGATTTCACGAATAGACCAAAAATTGAATTTAGTACTTATATTAACATTATATTTTATCAGTCACGTATAAGTTTTCAATTTTCACCCAGCTTGGCTAGTTTTCCGGATATTTTGAATTAAATCAGACATAACGGAGGGTTTGGAATAGCCAAAACGCCAACTTTTCGCGCTTAACGTCATGGCGATACGTGTTCAACGTCACGCAAATGTCATTAAACAAGCAACGTTATTGGATGGCGTTAACGTTGGCCCGCTTAAATGGCGCGTATGTGGGTGTGGCTTAAATCAATTTGTTCATGAATTGTAAAGGTTCATTTAAAGACTTGCAGTGGAAATGTAAATATTGAAATTTGAATGAAATTGTTGCATCCCTTCAAAAGTAATTGATCAGAAACCAAAATTGAGACAATGCCTTACTCAAGAAAGGGGCATAACTCAGTCAAATACTTACGATTATCTCCAAAATCAAACTTGACCTGTAATTATGCTTTACCCATATGTAAACTTTAAATTAAATAGATGCATCCCTTTAAAATAAATTCAAATCAATTAACTGACTGTGATAAAATAAAGAAAATGGCTCTCTATTCAATGACAGTCAGGGCTCAGTTGAGCCACAGGTGGCCCAGCCATAGTCAAATAGTCTCTAAGAGGTGGGTATACTGATTTATCAATTTATCAACCCTCAAAAGTCAGATTAAACTATGCTACTTTAATTGACAGTGTGTGTTTTCCATAATGCAGTGCAGTTCGAACACAAGCACTTATGTATGACGCATTCACTGATAATAGATACCATGGAATTTGTTTCCTGACAATGAATTTTACTATATGGAAATTGGTTTGAGTGGGTCGGTATTAGACGCACTTGTTAATTGAATAATGTCGCGCATCACCTAACAGCACCTCTTCAAAACTGAACTATAAAGAATATGTGTCAAGAATACTGGAGAAGTCTGTACTCGTATCTTTTGTCTGAGTATGGCATTTCCACATCTGCTGATCAGACTTTTTGTCGCGACATTGATCATGCGTACTAGTTTGCAATTGCTGTCTATTAGATTTCAGATAAAATGCAGTTATCCCAATTCCTATATTAACACGAAGGCAATATAAAACAGAATTTCTGCTATCCCAAGGGAAACGATGTGTTGTCGATGTCAATCTAGCGTTTATCATGCACCAGACTGTTTTCACGCATATTTCAAATCATTAATTTTCTTTGCTTCATATAAAAAACATATATCACGTAAAAAAGAACCTTAACAGTCTGTGAAATCAGGTAGCTTCTTGAGTATAGCATATTTTTCTTGAACAACGGCTAACATATCAGGGTTAGAAATTCTTAGCTTACCGTTTACTATTAAAGCGCCAAGAAAAAAATGCATCTGAAAATGCCTTCAGATGAAGTCGTCTGCTGCAAATAATTGTCTAACTTTACTGACGAATTTCAGTAAAGAAACAACCAGCATGAATCAGAATAGCAGTCTGGTCTGTGTCCAAGCTGCTTGCCATAGAGGCTTCAAGCTTCGTGGTCAACCCAATCGTGGTTGGCAACTTTGCTTTCCTCTTTAATTGCACGCCGGTGGGTCAGACTTCAGACTCTATGACCATTCCGACTTAAAAACTTATCTATTGAATAGATGGTAGGGGCCTGATGCTTTGACTGTTTGTCCAGCACACAGGGTTTACCTATTGGATTTCTTTTGCTCCTGTGTTCAGTTTTATTTACTGGTGAATCCTTACCTTTCTTTATCTCCTTTTTTATATCTTGATTTATATGTCCTAGGAGATGATGCATTGATAAGTTAGGGGTCTTACATGCAAACCAAACATCTATGTATCTTGATCCACATCTGAACTAAGGATGAGGTTGGTGCACCGTTAAACTGGTTTTAGCCCTCAAGTAAAATATTTTACTGACCGCCTCTAGTAAAATATTTTACTGACAGTTCCAAGGCGGTACTTCTTTTGTGGATGTTTATGTTTTTTTCTGTCTTGTGTTTGCTATGCCTTTGTGCGCCTCTGTTTATATGTGCCTAGTGGTCACCTGCTGGGAAAGGTTTGACCTCTTGGCTCTCGTTTGATGTGTCTAACTGTGAGCTTGTCACTTTCCCATTGGTATCCTGGGTCAGGTGTGCTACTTGATTGTATCGCTTCCTGATCTTTGCACCCTTACTTACTTTCTAAAGCATTTCGGCAGACGAGAAAAGCAGACTACTTTTTTGTGATTGGTGCTCTAAAGGTTAAGTAACCTTACTCAGTCTGTCAAATGTGGACTGTTCATTGGTTGTACCCACACTGGTAAATGTATACGTCAGTTTGGTGGTATTTATGCGTATTGCAGGTACTTCATAGACCGGAAGTGGTAGATATTGGTGTTAATACTATATAGAAAAACATGCCATATGCCTAAATGACTATATAATTAGATCATTTTTAAGTATTTGGCATTCGCATGGCGATTTATGTAAGCATTTATGAATAGATTCGAGTACCGATCTGGATGGCGATTAATGTAAGCATTTAGGAATAGATTCGTCATTAATTTTTGACGTTTATATTCAAAGGAACAGGAATAATCAAAATATTTTTGTTGCCAACAGATACTCCTTAATCACTTGCATAAAAGACAAAAGTCACGCGACATGCGCGGACGTCACCCGTCTGTTATTGATGTTTGAAATTTTAAGACTGACGTTAGCAAAGAAACACTGCGAGTGGGAATGTAATAAAACAATTATTTCTGAAAACTTATGTGTTTTTCCATTTGTTAAGACATCTGGCTACCACCTAAAAGTGTTTATTTTCAAATCAGACGACAATTGTTGAAAAACACTTACGTCGATATTACGTCAGAATGAACAGCATGAGCAAATCGAAATCCCGACAAATCACGGTCTGTTTTGCAAGAGGATAAAAATGATAAAGAAAACATCCTCAAATCAATAATGTGGATGAGACAGAGAATGTTAAATGGTGCGTTTTTAAAGTCCCTCAGTAAATATTAAACGTGCAAGAAAGATTTACAAGCAGACAATTACCTAGGCAAAGTCATTAAATGGTTTTGTTAAAATGGACTTCACAGATGCATACTATATTAAATCTTAACCCTAATTGGCATCATATGGGGACCTGACAGACAAGATAATTTGAGCGGGGACGCGAGAAAATCTGTCATTAGGGCTTCCAATCAGGCAATACTAAAACCAGCCTGCTCAGCGAAGGAGACTAGCTAGAATACAAAAATTTCGCTAATTGCAAGTTTTGTTGTGATACTTTCCAAAAAGCGCATAACAAAGGCGCTGATCATGCAGCGCGAATGAATGCAATCCTCAATACCTATGTTTCTCTTGTATATTACAGACAGCAATTTCTAGGATGAGCCAACTTAAATAAGAGCAGTCTGACCCAGGTCATAGCTGCTTGCTCTACTTAGTTACTCATACAAGGTCAAATATTTAAAAATGTTATGGTTTTGTCCATAAACTATATCAATCAGCTATTACCATACTTATAACAGGTCAATTATTACAAAATGCTTAAACGTTGTTAAAATCTGGCTACGATCCACCATTCAATTTGTTGACAATTTCAGACCGATCAGTCCATTGATGTAGAACCCATACTGGTATCTGCAGGACCTTCAATATCATAGCCATCATTAATGGCTTGATTTATCAAAGTATCAAGATCTTCTAGCATATATATAAGCGTACTGTTCCCCTATGTATGAGGCTTCCTATAAAGTCTATAGTCCAATACTTAGCAATATTTTATCACTCTTGTACTTGATAAGAGCATTCACTATCTCCTTGTTATTCCTACACATAGCCTCTGTCATATATATGTTTAAAAGTCCAAATCGAGCTGCATGTGCCTTAGCAACTTTATATGAATGTAATTAAACAATTACCTGCTTTTTTTGACCAGAACAGTGCCTTATTAGCTATTAAGGTATCTATAATTGTAGTTGGTTTGTTTGGTGCTTAACGACGCATCAACCCTTGTGGGTCATTAGCGTCAGACGTTATTAAACTAAGCATGATGAGGATTGAAAGAGTAAAAATGTATAAGATAAAATAAAAGGAATGATAATGATGAGTTTGTATAATGATAATTAGTTGCAATACGATTGTTGACAGGAGAGACCACGTACAATATCTGACAGTTTCAAAGAGCTATTCAGATAACTGTACATGTTCTTTAACTGAACAGAATACAACATAATATAATCTGTATTATGGTCTGATACAAATGTAAAACAAAACATGATTTTAAAAATAGCTATTAGATTTTTTAAAAAAGATATATTTGTCTTAAAAATGTCATAATACTATCAATATGTATATCTTGATATAATTCTTTCATGTTATCAACATGGAAGCAATTATTTCTTACTTGTGCAAAGTCGCCACATTCCAAAAGGAAGTGACGTACAGTGAATGGTGCATCGCAACCAACACAATGTGGCTGCTCTTCACCTTGTAGTAAGTATGGATGAGTGACTCTTGTATGACCTAAGCGGAGTCAAGCTAAAACTACTTCTTCTTTTCTAATGTTTCGGACAACTGATTGATATTCACCAATAGTTGGTTTGATGTCAAGAAGTTTATTTCCAATTCAGTTTTTCCATGAAGTTTGCCATTCTTCCAAGATATATTTATTGGTAGATGGCTTAAAATTAGAAAATGAAATCTTAAAAGAAGTTGGTTCTAATGAAAGCGATATTTTTGCTTGCTTATCTACCATCTCATTCCCTTGGATACCTATATGACTAGGAATCCAACAGAGAACAATTTCTTTATTCACTAAAAGCTTGTGACATTTTTCTAAAAGTTTCTGAATCTGTGGATTCTTTGAACTGGTATGGTTCATTGCTTTCAATACAGAAAGCGAGTCAGAAAATATAATAAATTCATTGTTAGCATCACTAAGTGCTAATGAAATCTAAAGCTAGATCAATTGCTTTGGCTTCAGCAGTGAAAATTGATGAATCGTCAGGTATACGTTGCATATTACTATGGGTGTCTGATATAACAGCACAGCCAACCTTTGAGTCTTCCTTTGACCTATCAGTATAAATTTTTGGTAATTCTTATAACGATTTGCATTTTCCTGAAATCATCTTTTAATATGTGTGGATTTAATTCAGATTTTTTCCCAGAATTGTAGTTGGCACGGACAAGTGTACACAATTAGTTCCTTCTAAAACATACACGAAATAAATCAGGCTATTTATAAACTGCCCTTGAGAAAAAGGTCCTTGCCAAAACACTTTATATAAACACATATAAAATAACCTTGACAAACCCACAATTGTATATCCGGATAGGGAAATAATATTTTGGTCAGAGTATATTAAATAACAATGAAAAAAAAAATCACCGGTTAAAACCAACTTCTTTATCAAAACACAGACACGCGTATCAGGTCAAGCTTACTGGTAAATCCCTTTGTTATTTGATGCTGTACTCAATCAAACTGACCTGATAATGATGACCTATTCACCTTTTGCACAGAGATCCTCAATGGACATTTTACTATAGTTGTTGTAAAATCACGGTTGTGAATACAGCTCATGTTCCAACAATATTTTAACTCCTTTGCATGCTTGTAATTTTAAATACTAATTTTGTTCAAGATTACTTCTTTGCATAAACTAAAATCCCTGACTGAGCACACCATCCTGAAGAATAAATGCTATAAGAAAATAATTTAAAAATAAAGGAAAATAAAAATAGGCTCACTTTAAATAGAACTCCTATTTAGTTCACTGACCTATCTTGTTTGTTATGCTTGCTGACTGGGTGGCATCTTTCAATACCTTCTGCTATAAAGTTTTCATCTGATGGTACAGCTGTTTTAAGAATTTCAAGAACTTTATATTCTAAGCTTCGGCTTCCTTCTAATTTAACATTGTTGAGCCTGATCGACTGCCTTCTCCCATGCTGATCTAAATAATTTATTTTAAGTAGTATTACTTTCGTTTTTATCTTATACTTTGTATTAACAGATGTCATATTTCTAAACTACAATATGCTTAAACTTATCATTTATTTTCCTGTCTATCTCCTGCTTAGATGATTCAAGATATTTGATATTTCTATCTTTCTCTTCATTCACATCTTTTTCAATCTTATATCATCATCTTTGATGCTACAGGATCTACGACATTTATTTTACAGTTTGGCAATGCTAATGATATTGCAATGTCCACACATTGTGCAATATTTATAGGGGATACTTGACTGTTTATTTCAAGGGATATGGAATATTTGGTACCCACCTTATACAAGCCTCACAAAAAACATATGTGATTCCTTGGTATCCAAATTAGTAGGAATCGAAGAGGTAAAAAAAATATTTTTAAATAAACTGGGTAAGTTTATAAATTCTGTTCCTTTGTAGACTAATTAATTTTTGATAAAAGGCTTAATATGATTAATTTCTAAGTTAATATAAGGTCAAAGAGACTGTTGAGTATAACACATTGTAAGAAGTGATGTATTTCAAATTGTTTTGAAAGTCATACATAACGATTTTAATGTAATGTGTATGGAAAATAAAGTACATGATCCTTTAATTTTTTGTGAGGTTTATTGGTCTTTCAAAAAATAATGGAATGTAACAGCCAGTCACTGCAAGAACTGTTTGAGGGTTCATAATCAGACGGTTACATGTAATAATTATCTTTATCTCTTTTCATTCTGGATACCGATTACATGTAACAGGTACATGTACTTTAGCAAACAATGAAGTCCCACACAAAAAAGGCCACTAAAGGTGACACTTTATCTAGATCTACACTGTTTCCTTAGCTAAAAACAATCTTCAGGAACAAAATACGTCATGTTTAGAAAATGACCACCAAAACCTTGAATAACAAAAGTAACTGTTTCATGCTTATTGTATCAGTGTGTATTGGATACTCCATCGGATAGAATAGGGTTAAGCGCTGATTAATTTTCCTGGATCAGTGCCGTATTCGATGAGATGCTTAGTTATCCCCTTACATGCCTCAAGGTTTTAAAATATTTTTCATGCTCAACTCTAATGAACATGGATTTTTATCACGCTCATAAATATCAAAATGCAAACAATTGTTGGCATTTTAATATTTATTAGCATGATGAATACAACATCTGAGAGTTTGAAAGAAAGAAAAGTGTAAATTTTCAGCATTTTTATGAGCAGTTGAAATTTCATTTTTAGTGAGTTGGGCATAAAGATTTGTATTACCTTGAGGACAGGTTACATACGATACGGATTACATGGCAGAATAACTGATGATGCGCCAACCATAACTGTTGATAAGATACTTATCGGATAGGATTTTGTCTAGACTTTGATTGGATTAGATGCCGTAGTTGTGCAGTATGGAATAATTAGACTCAATAATCAACATAAAGTATTTACTTTTCGCAACAGAAAATATGATAAAACAGAACAACTGATCATTGCATGCATTTTTTCTCGTCTGCATGTTTTTGTTCTAAATAACTTTGAAAAAAATATTTCAGGCATACCGTCAGTATCGATCAGTTTCGTTTCAAAGAAAGTGACACCTGAATAGGGATAATGATAAATTTAAACTGAACCTAAGGAGTTAACATCTTCATGAACATCAAACAACGAAATATTTTTATTACATTAAACGATACATGTACATGTATTTATATAGAACCTATTTACACTTTATGGTTAAAGCAATTTATATATGTTCATATTGCCCGTATATTATCAGATTATTGGGTTTTAAATCGGAACAGTCAACGTTAACCCTGAAAGCCAATGAAACATACAATAAACTTGTTTTGCACGAGGGCTCAATGTCAATCGATGCTTCATTGTCAATTTCAGCAAATGAATTCACTGCATTAAGCATATTGCATCTTGCAAGAGAGCATAAGCTATAAGATCAGTTTGTGTTTAATGCGATTCTGTACGGTAGATCATTAAGGCTTGATTTGAAAATGTAAATATTCAAAAAATAATCATTGTGTACATAATTCTCATTTTCCCAAGGGTTAGCTTTAAATGAACGCTTTCATGATACTGACACATATGTCAAAATCATCTGAGCCGCAGCATGTAACTTCTAACAATGTGGTATTTGCAACCAGCAAAGTCTCAGATCAGCCAGCGCATACGCACAGTCTGATCAGAGCCTTTGTTAGTCGCTTGAATATTCTATGATACTGACCGAACATCATTTGGAGTTTCCAAGCTTAAAAAGAAGATGCACAGGCTCGTGTGAGTCTACACTTTTCAAAATGCCACATTGTTGGAAATCACATATCGCGGCTCAAATCATGTTACAAATGGATTGCTATAAAACTTAAGCTTATCAACAATCTCAGGAGAGACTATCTATCGACAGTACCATAATCAACTGACTGTGATGTGCACGACCCGTGGTGAACGTAGATTAATCCGTAACCGGTGCCAGAAGGAATATCAAATTGAATTAACAGACAGTATCACACAGTGATTTCAGTGCACACTTGTTGGTCGTGCAACATTTCGATACCAAGTCTTCAAAATATTGTTGTTATTGATAATTTTGATTTTCATATTTTCATAAAATAGATATTGTGATTTTCGGCAGAGTATTAAAGTTTAAATTCTCACAGCAGTCTCGACACGGTTTTGCATACGAATGGCTGGACAATGTTTAAATAAAAAACAAGCATACAATTTGATCCAAATATATCACGTGGTTCAAAAGTTATAAGCATTTTCACTAACTGACGACGACCGACTGGACTGATGCTCAGCAAAGCCACATCCATCAAAAAAGGATGTTACGCATGCCAGTGGTTAGACAAGTGTTAACATACATACGTATGCACAATTTGATCAAAATATACCATGCGTCTCAAGCACACCGTTTACCTAGTTACCTCCAATGCGGGTATGTTATACTAATGCGGGTATAAACACTACTTTATGCAAGGCGGGGGAAATGTAAGCATCTGTTTTAACTTATTTTGATGCAATTTGATATAGTTTATTTTAAACCATTATACGAAACTGTATATTGAGATTCTGTTGTTTTCTCAAAAGCTTGATTCATAAAACCGCCTGCTTAGAGAATTGGAGGCTTCGAAATCCTTATATTTCTACGCTCAACTATGCCAAAAAAAACCTGTTTATTGATCTGTACATCAATTACATCAAAATAAAATAAAGAAATAGCGATGCCTTTCCTGTCCCTAGGGGCTGTCGTGTTCTCGTCAAATGGTGCAGACACAATGGTGACGTGCAGCTTAATGGTGCACTTCATCTGGGTCTTCACTGTTTGATAAAGTACGGACGGGTTAATAGTCTGGTGTATGGACTCGATTTTTTAAGTAAAAAATACAACCATCGTTAGAAAGGATGAAAGTGGTCTCAAAATTTAGCTAATCATGTCTGCTTTCAATATTCGCCTGTTGACACTTCGAAAAAGTGTAGCGTCATAGTGTAAAATGGGGAGATAACTCTATACCATGCATATCTGAAAAATGCCAGATAGTCATTTAAGAGATAAAATCGACATGTTTTCATTCTTATTGTACTCCAAATGTTTATATTTTTCAAAAGTAAAATTAATTTTAAGGAGATTCATACTTTTAAAAATATAATTTAAGCTGTTTTGACGTTAATGACGTCACGTTACGTAACTTGACCCTAAAAATTCGTTAAAATAAACTTTTTCACATTGTTTCCTGAGCTGGATATTCAATATTCTATCAAATATTTTACATTATCAAATCCCAAAATATCTTAGCTTTGCAAATATATAAACAGTTGTTTCCTATTATTTATACGCAGAAAGTTATACCGCTTTAAAGATACCCACCCCTTTGCTAGCGATCCGCCATATTTGGCATGATTTCATAAGTATATGGAATTCAAATAAGCCCTAAATAATGATAAAATACACCACTCATTCGAAAAAAATGAAAAAGGTCTCAGTTTAAAGCTTATCATATATACTTTCAATATCCAGGTATTGTCACTTCGATAAGGTGTAGGGTCATAGTGTAAAATGGGGAGATAACCTACCGCCCACGTTTGTGTACTTGTCGAACTCGCGTTGAAAACGCATTGAAAACGCACTGTATTTTCAACGCGAATTCCATATAGCCAATCCCTGCTCGTCATTGATAATGCGTTGAACTGCAGTAAAACGCATTTACCTGTCCACCAATCGATCCAGCTGATTTATCAACGCGAATCAACGTTTATCACTGCGTAGCAACGCAGATCCGCATTGCAATGCATTGCTGCATACATGTAGTCATTCATTAGAGGAAGGATAAAAGACGTTTAAACGGATTTTATAGCAAAATAAAACATTGAGGTAAGAAATAATATTGTTTTACGCAAGATAATATAGCAAATTTCAAACTTTAGATTAGATTTACCTAACACATTTCAAGATCGATTTCTCTCAATACGCAATTTGATTGGTTAACGCGCTAACGCTTACCATCTAATGTGAATATTCATGGTTTTGCCTTGCGTTGATACGAGTTGATTCGCGTTTTCAACGCCCTTTAAATCGTATGTGCGTACAACGCATTGAAAATGCGCACGAAACGCGAATTCGCAGTACAAATATGTGGGCGTCAGTGTAACTCGATACTATGATATTCGAAATCTATGAGGAAAAATAATACAATCTTGCATACCCATTGAAGAACTTATGTTGTGTTGTGTGTTTTTCTATATTAAGAATAATAACTATACTTTTTATCTTGCCTTAACCCATCTTCCAAAATTTAAAAGGAGTCAAAGTCAAACATCAGTAATTTTATTGGCTATTAAATTCTTTTAAATATATTTAAAGAATTCCTTACAAATTGTGCAGGGGCCAACTTAGCTAATCTTGCACTCTTTGACAACTTTTCATGGGTACCATTTTTTTTAAAAAAAAATTAGGACCCCTTAATGCAAAACAAAGACATCCAAAAAATAAACCTGTTTGGGCTATGAGAAAATGAATGGTTTCCATGGCTATCCATAACAGATTCAAGAATGGGGGTATGCCTACAAATTTAATCATATCTATGCTGCTACTTATCCTAGACTGCTTAATTTCATACCACATTAAAGCTTAGGCATATACCTTTTTATTTATTTGTCACATATGCAAATTATCTAATTTTCATATCCATATATAACATTAAAAATTGATTCAATAATGGGGGTGTACCTACAAAATTAATGATATTGCAGCTGCTACGTATCATAGACTACTAAAATTTGTACCAAATAAAAGCTGAGACACAAGCCTTTTATTTCATGGTCTTATTTACATAATTTGCGTATTCATGAATCATAGGTTTAGATAAACAAAATTTTTGAGCACAAATTGTATAAAATTTCTAACCTATCAGTTTAAACATAGGTTTTGGGTGCTCAAAAGAACCGTCACATTATAACGGTTCTTTTTAGTACCCACAACATATGCTTTGGTTGAAAAATAAGAAAATTACTTTTTGGTACGCACTCTTAACTAAAGGCCTGATGAATATAAGATAAACTTTAAAAGTAAGGCAGCATTATTAAAAACATTATCAGGTTGATTTCATCCCCCTTGTAACATTGTTGCATGTTGTGTTGTCATCAGTGATATAATTTGGCTAGTCCATTCAATTAGTGGTCCTATTTGAATACTGTCTTATTTGCAGATTCATGAATCTATATGAAATCTTAAAAAGAGGGAAAATCATATAAAATCTATAAGCCCTGTGTGATGCTTTTGGGAATTAGACCTAACTGGCACCCTTAGGGCATTTTGTCATGCATGCCAAATGAGAAAAAGTTGTTATAAAAAATAAACCTGTTTGGGCTTTGTGTGCATAGTTTCCATGGCAACTCATAATGTCATTCTCAAAATACTCATTTCTCAGCAGTATCTCATCCTTGAATACTATACATGGTACCAAATTAAAGCTTAAACTTCATTCTCTCATTGATCAAATAAGCAAGTGTTCTAATTGTATGTTCATAACTATTAATGAAAACAATAGAAATGAGAGAAAAAAATCAGAAATTTAAGGGGGTGTACCTACAAAATAACCTATATCTCAGCTGCTTTTTATCCTTTACAACTGAACTTGGTACAAAATTAATGCTACGAATGGCACCTTTAGTTAATAGTCCGATGTGCAAGTTATCTTATTTACATATTCATAAATATTAACGAAGATATTAGAAATAAGATGGGAAAAACCTAGAAAACTAAAAGGGTAATGCTAACAAAATTAGCTATATCTCAGTTGCTAGGTGTTCTATACTACCAATTTTGTATCAGATTAATGCTAAGACATAACAAAATTTATTCAATTCACTTTTAGTAGTATTAGATATTTAGCAATTGAGATCTTAGTGATATTGTAAGTACACTCCCATTAATTCGACTTCAAATATTTTCTTTTTTCTTACGTTTTCATTTACATGCATGAATATTAAAATCAGAAAAATTAGCACATCAAATAACAGACATTGACTTTGATTAGGTACAAAGTTTTGAAGTTTATGATATATGGCTATTGAGATATGAGTAGTTTTGCAGGTACACGCTCATTAATGTTTTTCACCATTTTCTCTCATTTCTTATGTTTTCATTAATATTCATTAATATTGTAATTAGATAATTTGCATATCTTATCAAAAGATAAAAGGTTTGTATCTTAGAATCTGTTTGGTACCAAGTTTGGTTCTCTAAGGCAATAACCAACTGAAATATGGGAAATTTTCTAGGTACACCCCTACTTTTTCTCCAATTTTTCATGTTTTCATTAATATTCATGGACATTAGAATTAGGTAATTTGCATATATGTCCCTTGGGTAAATGGACTATGACTTAGCATAAATTTGGCTCCAAGATTAGTACTCTAGGGCAATTAGCAGCTGAGATAATAGAAATTTTGTAGGTGCCTTCCATTATTATTCTGCAAGTTTTGCTTTCATTTCTAATGGTTTTATTAACATGCATGCCTTTTTTAAATTAGATAAGTTGCTAACCAAATAACAGAATAAAGCAAAATTGTCTAGGCTTTGATTAGGTACCAAGTTTGGAAATTTGTAATTAATGGCAGCTGAGATAGGAGTTTAGTTTTGTTAATACTTCCCCATGTTTTCTATGATTTTCTCTCATTTCTAATGTTTTCATTAATATTCATAAATATGATAATTTGCATATTTTATCATAATGTAAAATGGCTGTACCTTAGCATACATTTGGTACCAAGTTTGGTACTTTGGGCAACTAAAATAAATACAGGACATTTTGTAGGCACACCCCCTTAACTGTCCTCTGATTTTCTTTAATTTCTCATATTTTCATGAATACTATTAATGAATATAAGAATTAGATCATTTGCATATCAAACCAGTGGATAAAAGTGCTATAACTAAGCATTAATTTGGTACCAGACTGTAATTGTTCTATGTTTTGTTGTACGTTACTTTATGTCCATTCTAGTATTGCAATCATCTTGGTGGGGAAGAGAGAGCTTGTTGCTTTGCTAAGTTTGTCTCCCTGGTGTCTCGTGATGGTTGAGTAGCTCTTCCTCGCGGTGCCTTGGGGTTGTCTGCAGTTTGTGATTGTGGTATTTCCAGATCATACTCACTTACCATTTTTATTAGTACTCTAGATCAATTAGCAAATAAGATATGAGTAAATTTGTAGGTACACCCCCTTTATTGTTCTGCAACTTTTATCATTTCAATTTTTTCATAAAAATTCACGAATATTCAAATTATGTAATTTGCATATCGGACCATTTGGGTAAGATCGCATTGCCTTTGCATTGATTCAGTACCAAGTTTGCTAGACTGTGATGGTTAGCAGCTGATATATAGGTAATTTTGTAGGTTCAAACTTAAATTTTTCTATAAGTTTCCTCTCATTACTAATGTTTTATTAAGTTCATTTATATGCAACTAAAATACTTTGCAAATCGGCCCTTCAGGTTAAAGTACTACGACATAGCATTAATTTGGTACTTAGTTTTGTATCATAGAATGTGTTGCTGGTGAGCTTTGCGTATTTCTGTAGGTATACCCAATTCTTTAGGATTGCCTTATTGATTACCATTGAAACCCTGTGTTTCAACATAACGAGTTTCATTTTGTTGGTCCAAATGAAAAATTTGACACCCATAAGAAATTGTCCTAGGTGTGCAAGGTAGGTCTAACTATCCCCCCTATCTCCGTTGCAAAATGACTTGTCAGACTGTATCACCGATTGTGTAACTAAATGCATCGCTCAATGCTTTTTTTATGATTTTTCCACAATTTCTTTAAAGTTTTCATTAATATTCATGAATATACAAATTTAACATAAAAAGACCATTTGCATATCTGATCATGCGATGAATGTCCTATACATAAGCTTTATTTTGGCTTCAAGTTTAGTAGTCTAGGATAAGTAAGTGTCAAGATATGAATGAGTTTGTAGGTACAGTCCCATTCTTGAGAATCGCATTAGGGTTTGACATGAAAACTATGCATTTTCACATAGCCCAAACAGGTTTATTTTTAGGACAATTTGGCACCCATTAAAAATTGTCCTGTGATGCAAGGTAGGTCGAATAAGCTCCCAGACAAATTCTAATCTGTGGAAATATAATATGATAAGGCTTGTATAACAGGAATGGATGTTTTTGGTAGACATTCTTCCTGATGATATACGAGTAAGTACACCGCATACAGAAACATGACCAGTTATGCGTATGCACGGACGCATGCGTATGCGTTTTTACCGACAGACATTTATGCGGACAGATCATTATACAAATAGTATATAATGAACCAAATGGAATATCCCCTTCATATTTTAATAAAAAAGAGAACAGCAAAAGCGATGCTCATCTTTGGAAATCCACAGGCTACTAGTTGTGTTACGTCATATTATACGTAGATATTCAGTCAGAATCAGTAAGCTCTGTATGGGCGCTTCACTCTATGGCACTTTAGTATTTTTGTATTTCTATGAGAATTCGCCTCTCATATGCTGTATATTCCAATCACATTCTGCACTAAGCAAGTACAGGAAAGCTGCTATGAAATTCGTTTTCAGGTTTTCATTTCTTTTATTTAACTGACGTTATGTTATGGTACTAAGGGTTAAGTTACGTTAGTCTTCCATCGTACCTTGTAGTCAGAAACGTCATAACGAAAATCTTAGATGTAAAAATCTATTTTTGTGTTACTGTATGTTTTGGATTCTTTTTGTACTTATTGTATATAAACTCGTTTGTTTGTCGCTCCACAGGGAAGTATACTCTTTGTTAACATACTATGTACGCATTGGTTCTAGCGGACACAGGGCTCGCAGTGGGCTCGTTCTTATGTCGTCCAAGCAGTTACGATGTATAATCGACTGCATAACTTAAGTCTCGTCCTGTTGATATGTTAACTCTTGGACGACGCTGTGGCTCTTTTAAATTTCATATCCACTACTTGCTTAGCTGCTCTATGCATGATGTTTCTCCGCATCCTCCAGCTTTAGATCACTACAAACGGCCTAGGCGCGATTGAAATTCAGATATACAGGATGCGGATAGGCTTACATTATGGGCGTCACTGTAAGGTTAAAGGTATAGCGCATCTAACAACTTTCGAATTAATAATTTTCCTGTCACTTCTATTAATAAATGCCGGGGATATCGAACTCAACCCAGGCCCTGACACTTCTCAAAACGACACAGGGTCAGTCGACGATTCGCTAATATCAAGCTACTTCTCTGTAGTCCGTTACAACATACAAAGCGTTTTGAACAAAGTTGACTTGATAGGTTCTGACCTTAGAAACTTCATATAATTTGTCTGACGGAGACCTGGTTAGGTCCTAACACAACAGATGAGGCTCTAAGAATAGACGACTATAGTCTTTATCGTCGCGACCGACCAACAGACAATCATGGTGGCGTATGCGTGTACCTCAAGGAATATATTTACTCTCGACGCAGAACTGACCTAGAATTACCACATGTAGAATGCGTATGGGTCGAAATCAACATTCACCACAAAAAGATTCTAATAGGAACATTTTATAGGCCACCGAACTCACCTGCCCAAACATTATCATATATTGAAGACTCAATCAACTTAGCATTAGATTGCAATATTAATGATATATTTGTTACTGGTGATTTTAACCTTGATACACTAAAACATGCAAGTAATCAAAAAGTTCGTGACATATGCCAACACTTCAATTTTGATCAGTTAATAGTAGAACCAACTCATTTTACCGAAAGCTCCTCCTCCATTATTGACCTTATATTCACCTCTAACAAAAGTAGCATACTGCTAAGTGGCGTTGGAGATCCCTTTCTCGATCAAAGCGTACGCTATCACTGTCCAGCATATTTTGTCCTAAGCTACCATAAGGCCCCTACCCCAATATCAACTAGACATATTTGGCTATACGACCGAGGCAACTATCAATCATTTGCACGTGAAACCAACTGGGAACTTTTAAAAGATAACGATATAGACGCATATGCAAAAAACATTATAGATCGAATCATTGCACTAGCAAAACAGCACATTCCAAACAAAACAATTAAAATACGCCAATCAGATCCCCCCTGGTTAACATGTGAAATAAAGAAAATTATAAGAAAACGCAAACGTTTATACAAAAAATACAAGAAAACAAAACGACCCGCTGACTTCGAAAAATACAAACATACTCGAAACATTACCACAGCTGAAATCCGTAAAGCGAAACAATCTGTAATTGACAAATTGGCAGCGAAACTAAGAAACACTGACGATGGACCACGTGACTGGTGGAAAACCCTTAAACATTTTATTAAACCAAATAATACCACATCAATTCCTCCACTTTGTAAAGATGACATTGTACACACTGAAGAAGCCGATAAGGCGTCTTTGATGAATGATTTCTTTGTTGAACAAACTATTCTTGATGAGTCAAATGCTACACTACCTCCCAACATTGATCCCCCTGAAAATAATCTCAATTCCATTTCAACTTCACCTCATGAAGTACAATCTATCTTGAAATCTCTTCAATTAGGATAAGCCTCAGGACCTGAAGAAATAAGTAATCATATTCTGAAAAAACTAGCTACACCTCTGTCCGGTCCTCGTAGTAACCTCTTCAATTTTTCTCTGGCCACTGGCAAAGTTCCCTTGCTCTGGAAAGAGGCAAATGTGAACCCAATTTTTAAAAAAGATGATCCTTCTGTCGTTTCTAATTATAGACCTATCTCTCTTTTAAGTGCAGTGGGCAAGGTCCTGGAAAAAGTTGTACATAAGCATCTATTTAATTATATTCGTGACCATGAAATTTTGTCTGCCTTACAGTCAGGTTTTATTCCTGGAGATTCAACAGTAAACCAACTCGTTGACATATACAACACATTTTGTAAATCCCTTGATGAAGGCAAAGAAGTCCGTGCTGTATTTTGTGACATAAGCAAAGCATTTGACAGAGTATGGCACAGAGGCCTCCTCTTTAAACTTGAGTCTATGGGTGTTTCTGATTCCCTATTATTATGGTTCAAGAGTTATTTAGCTGACCGTAATCAGAGAGTAGTACTGCCTGGAGCAGTATCTGCCTGGAAATACATTAAAGCAGGTGTGCCCCAAGGCTCTATCTTAGGACCTCTTTTATTTCTAATCTATATTAATGATATTGTTGTAGACATTCACTCAATTATCAGGCTTTTTGCAGATGACACATCTCTCTACATCATTGTTGACAATCCTGAACAGGCAGCAAATTTATTAAATGCAGACCTTGCGAAAATTCACTTATGGGCTTCTAGATGGCTTGTATCTTTTAATCCCTCCAAATTTGAATCTATAACACTTTCACGCAAACAAAACAAACCTCTACACCCTCCTTTGAATATGGCTCAACTAAACATCAACGAAGTCACGTCGCATAAACACTTAGGACTTATTTTTTCTGACGATGGCAGCTGGCATGAGCACATTGACCATGTCAAGGCCAAATCTTGGTTTAGATTAAACATCATGCGTAAGCTGAAGTTTCAGCTTGACAGAAAATCACTTGAAATAATATATACTTCATTTATAAGACCCCTTCTTGAATATTCCAACGTAGTCTGGGACAACTGCACTCAATATGAATCAAATGACCTGGAAAAAATCCAAAACAAAGCTGCCCGCATTGTCACAGGAGCCACAAAACTAACATCACTGCAATCTCTCTACATTGAAACTGGATGGGAAAGCCTTGCTTCTAGACGACAAAAATCAAAGCTTGTCCTCTTTTACAAAATGCAAAATGAAATGACCCCTGAATACCTCTCATCTCTTGCACCTCCGACTGTCGGTAGTACAACAAGATACAGATTACACAATGAATCAGACCTTCAAACTATTCCTGCTAAATCTCAACAATACTATCACTCTTTTCTGCCCTCAGTTACACGAGCCTGGAACAGATTACCTGAAGAAACAAAAACATCGCCTTCTATCACAGCATTCAAACACAAACTTAACAAAGATATAAAAAAGCCACCCCAATATTTTATTATTGCGGTAAGAGACTAGGCCAAGTACACCATACACGCCTACGACTAAATTGTTCTTCTCTACATCAAAATCTATTCTCAAAAAACATCATAAATGATCCCTATTGTGAGTGTGGAGAAATTGAAGACACTGAGCACTACCTCCTAAATTGTAATCTTTACCAAAACCTGCGTGAAGAACTCTTAAACACAGTCACCACTTACTGCCAGCCTACTTTAAATATACTCTTGTATGGATATGCTAACTTATCAGATTCAGAGAACAAAACTATTTTTCTGCAGTTCAAGAATTTATCTTGAAGACTAAACGCTTCTGACCCAACAACAACAACAACTTATTTTCTAACACATAATACATCTGTGATCTCTTCAGCCACTTACGCCTCGTGTTTGTTCTTGCCTTCTTGTAGTTCTTTGCGGCCTAGTGATCATCTGCGTGAAGAAACTGGTGAAATACTTTACTATATCGATTTCTGATCTTTGTCCTTTACTTACTTTTATATCTCTACACAAACAATTGATTTTGCCTTACGAGCCAAGCACTTGAGCTAGACATATTATCATGCTTCCACATTATCGTAGTATAAGATAGAATGAGCTACAAAACGAAGCGCGCTGCTTGATCCTGTTATCGCGTTGAACCTGTGTGACAATCAAAAAAACAACAATCTAAGTTCCATCCCCATGGAGCGATATGCAATCGATATGCAATCGTTGTTATATATTATAACTAATGATTACTAAAAGATCCAAAATATTATTTGTATATTGCATGAATACGAAGATAATCACATCATCTTAGCTATTGAACATGTGAGGGATACAGATTTGAATAAGTCTTCGGACTTCCTTCTGAATCCCGTTTGTATAATGCTTATATATATATCATAACCTTTTTGCTTTGTAAGTATTTATGTATTGTACAAATGAAATAAAGTTTAAACTAATTACAAACGCAAAAATATAGCTATGCTACAAATTTTTAAGGTAAGTTGGGATCGATAAAAGTGTGACCTCAACAAGCAACATTAGAACATACTCTTGCAAAACGAATAAGTTGCAAAATGTATACACCATAGGAAGGGGAGCGAGGAACATCTCCATCAAGAAATGGAAAATTAACTATTTCAAAATTAAAATTGTCCCGTTTATCATAAATTTTAGTTGAAACTATGCTATTTGTAATTGACAAGTCTAAGTC
This sequence comes from Loripinus fragilis, assembly GCA_964019695.1. NCBI lineage: Eukaryota > Metazoa > Mollusca > Bivalvia > Lucinida > Lucinidae > Loripinus > Loripinus fragilis. Next base: position 33,285,904 of record OZ026516.1, read on the forward strand.
TAAAGGGGGGGGGGGGGGGCTTCACTCTTTGAGAAATTTGAAGTTCAGTGGGCTATATCCGACTTACCATTTCTTCAAAATAAGGATAATTAATATTAAGCAATTTATCTAGATGTCTTGATATAGAGTTATGCTTCAACAACATCTACTTCATTATTGTCAGAAAGAGACAAAATGATTTATATAATATGTTCTTAAAGGGGTATCCTTTGGGAGCAAAGAATGCACCAAAGAACTGAAACTAGAGTGTGCATATTTTCTGGGCTAGCTAGTTTCGGCCATTTAGGCATCATCAGGGATCCTCTAATAGTTTCAAAGTTCCACAAGGAAACCCATTATCCCAAAGGACAAGAAAATAAAATCTACACTACGAGGGGCATTTGGAAAGTTCTTAACATGGTCTTTTATCTGATTAACCGATTTACAAACCCTATCATATTTGGTATCATTTTAACAAGCTATTTTTTTTCTATATTATGACACAAATTTTATGAGGATACTATAATGCAGACACGAAAACTATTTTTGTGAATACATGCACTGTTTGTATACTGGAAAACGCAAAATTTCAGTGGACAATATAACATTTGACCTTTTGAAAAGTGTGCAGAACATTAACAATAGTTCATGAAATTAGATAAATTTTTACCATTTGGTAGGCCACAATCTGGTGAAGTTATTATACAATTAATGATCGAGTTGGATGTTTCTAATAACTAAATACTGGAACAGCAATACCAAAACCGTCTTGAAAGCAAAGCAATGCGCTAATTTTTTCGTCTAAAAATCGCATGTCACAATGCACGTTTTTTTAAAATATATAACCAACAGTACTTTAAAAATGCCGTGCATTGCTATTTTAGTCAAGCACACTTTATGCTCTTTTTATTGGAACCAAGAGAAATTTTGTAAACCAGAGCAAAGGGAAGATTACTCTTATAATCTTCCCACTATGATTGACGTTCTGATTCATTTCAATTGAAAACGGTGGCAAATAAAAAAGGAAAAATACCTTGAGAGTAGAAATCAATCACCTTTGTGATGGAGAACGCAATAGCATGAGAAATTCTTATGCCATTAAGAAAATGTGAGGAGTGAAGTTACCCCACCCACTTCTTGAAAAGTAGGAGTGGTGTTATAAGGAATGATTTTCTTAAATACAGAACTAAACAAGTCACACTTTATGCGCGACAAAATGATTGTTGTGCATTGTTTGCTACAAATAAAGAAAACCATATACTCAAAAGACATTTTTGTGAACCTGTAGTGACACAATTTACAGTAAAAGTATAAAGAAAAATAAAAAAAACGTCCAATTTTTGAAAGTTTACCATTTCTCTATTAGTCAACATTTTCCGAATGTAAAGGTATAAGTCGTGCAAGCAGTGAGCACACAATATATTTTAATAAAAATTAAGTTGGCACCAAAACGTTAATTTGCCAAACCATGATCGTAAAAATAAGGTCCCCAATTTTCCTTCGTTTTTTTAACAATTATTTTGCTTAAAATTTTAGCCAGTGTATAAACCCTACTCATTTTGAACATGCGCTGCACGTGCACCCCAAGTCCTTTTTCGACAAAAATTAAACCACCAAGTAGCCCGTGAATTCTAGTTTCCAAAAATGTATTCTCTGGAAGCATTTCATCAACGCATTGTGAAGCTATGATGTTGTGCTAAGAACTTTCCAAATGCCCCTCGTATAGTGAAGTCTCTCTTATAACAAATCAAAAACACATCGACAACAAGAGGAGCACAATTAGTACCCATGGGAATACCTACAATTTGTCCATACAATTTTGAAATAAATTTTATTAATATATAAAGGCATTGTCCGAAAGATAATGGAGAGCATCACACACTTTCTGACATATCCACAATTTAAACCTTGTAGGTTGCTCAGAAGTGAAAAATGCGTGTTTATCATTTCAAGCCAAATAAAGTCCACAGGGTTTGTTTATACATTCAAGATGTGTTTCAAGACTCATTTTAGCATTAATTTAACTATTAAGTCGTCTGCTTAAAAAGTTTGCTGCATATTTATCCTAACATTGTTTTACTTGTGTTAGTATGGGGGCAAACCGTGGCAACCCGGATAAGACTACTCCTACATGAGCAGTCTGATAGGGGTTCACACTAATAGTCATAAGAGCTACTGTTCATTTCACAAACATCAAAAGCAGACTGCTTGTGATTGGCGATTTAAGATTTTACTCTGTGTACTGGGTAATTTTGCATACAACTTTGTTGTCTGCTGATTTTTTTCCAAAGCACACCTTTTTCAAATATTCTTACAGGAATACCGTCAGTGTCAAACAGTTTGGAGCCAGATCAGGCCTGGCGTTAAGTCAGAGCCTGATCTGGGTCAAACTGTTTGCAAAGATGTAAGCCTGATTAGACTCTATACTCTGCAGCAGCTGATCTGGGCCTGCACTGTTTGCCAATGTCTGAAAACATGTCTCCAGAAAATCAGTAAATGACGTGAGTTTCGACCATTGACATTCGTATATAGCTAGGTTCATTTCAAAGCATGCAGAGACAATCCAATATATTTGTTTCATTTCTTTTTTTATCTAGGAGATTGACAATACTTGAACGGCCATTTCGGCCTTACACCAGCCACAACTCCAATGGGCTTCTTCGCTTGAAAACCTGCCTCTGGGGTTTCTGACAAAGTTTCAAACCAGTCTCCTTAGCTACAGAGACTAGTCACAGAATTGAAATTATACCTGTAGCAAGATTACATATGATACTTTCCTAATCACAAAGACGCAGGCTTGTTTGCGCCTGTGTTGTTTGAAAACCCCTATAAGACAGGTTTTCTGGCGTCGAGGCCCCAATCATAGTAGCGGATAATGTACGGGAATCCGATGACGAGAATGTTGTCGAAGAAAACAGAACTGTAGATGCGGCAGAACAGGTGAGATAATTCGTGAATGACGATTCAGGCAGTTATTCTGAATTAAGTGACAATGTAAATGGTGAAAATGCACCTCTACCCTTTAAAATGTAACATCAACGAGATGATATAGAAAGAAAATGAGTGTGGATGCAAAACAAAATATCATTAAAGTGATAATTCCGACTTTTTTTCATATACATTTAATATTGAGCTAACAGTATACCGGGAATCATTTGACCATTTATTTTGTTGAAACTGCTCCAATTAGCCCATAATTTAATTGCACTCACATGCCACAGGGGATCGCCATTAATCACTTGAATACTCCAAGAAGAAATCCTCAGGCAGCACTACACAAGGTGCAGTTATCAGGTCAAGCAGGTTAATTACAGTCAGTGTATAATGTTCGGTCTGATCTATTTCTAAACTGTTTGGAAAGATTACTAAAGAGTGTCAAACAGTTTGGATCTAGATCAGGCCCGACAACATGTCATACCTCTTATCAAAATGTTTGTAAAGCTTATCAGCAGACGACACAAACAGGTTTAAAGTAAAATGGTATGAGCATCAAGCACCGCATCTGCGTTTGATTATAGTCTGATCAGTGTGGGTAGCTAAGTATCCAAGCTTCGAGGAATCTGGCTAGAATTGGCAGATGCATGAACAAACAGGCGAGACTCAGATCAGCCTGGATATAGACACTGTATGGTCAGAGTCTTTGCTGTCTGCGTGGATCAATGCGCAGGCTGATCTGAGTCTGTTAGGCTTGCAAGCCATCTTGTTGGATTGGACTTAATAAACTGGACTTGGTTTTGAATTTTCAAGAATTTGCTCAGATTTATGTAAATGATAAAAGAAATGATAAAAATTATGACATGAAACAACGCAAATACATGTACTCTTTGCGAATACAGGATTATTTTGAATGTTTTAATTGTCTGCGTTTTGCTTTAAGAAATCACTTTTCCAAAAAACTTTTTTCAGGAATGCGATCAGAGCACAAAACATTTTTGGGATCCTGATCAGGGCCCTTATTTTGGTGGGCCTGATCTGGGTTTAAAATGTTTGCAAAGCAGAAGATAGCATGCACAGAGCTAAATGTTACGATTTCAAATAATGCTATTAACTATTACTCACTTAGGGGCCCTGAACCAGACTGCTTATTTCTGTAGTGCAAAAATGTAAGGTAGTCCCTGTCTAAAGTTATTCTCATTCTTATCACTTGAAGCCATTATTGCTCAATGAAATAATTGAATGGAAGCACAGCCTAATTATAAGCTCTCTCCACTGAGATGTGGTGCCATTAACTCACAATTGAGGTGACCAGATGCTTGATTTCAAACTATTTGGCAACCATGAGGGAAAACATGTCAGCAGCCAGTTATTGGTTTTATGGGCAATAAACTTGCTTTTAATCACCTTAGCTGATGAAGAAGCAGAGTGGTATAAATAAATTGGTAATTAATGAGGAATTTATTTTTGATCAAGATAAATATTAAAAGGGCTGGAATATTCCCTTTAAAAACATATTTAAATGCAATTGTATGAACATATCCTGAATATCAGAGATGAACAAAGAAGCAAGGGGATATGTGTTATGGGTGCGCTGATTGATTGTTCTGATAAAGAAGTAGCTTAAACGAGGGAAGAAGCGGATGGGGTCACGCAATACATTTAAATGTTTGCTGGAAAATCAGTCTGCAAAAAGATGTTCATGCTTGTGTTTGATATGGGTAGACATTGCCTGCATAATCTGGAAACACACAGATAATAATGGGGCGACGCCAAGAAAAGATGGAAATGTAGGTCGAAAGACAAAACATTATTTAAAATATGAAGACATCAGTTCATTGACAATTATCCTCATGAGTTCTGTATACCCCAACCAGCTGCCCCAAGGGACGGGGATGATACTGCCCCCATTTGTCTAACATCTAGCACATTAAAGAAGGATGTTCATAAAAAGTATGTTGAAAGTTGCGCCAATTCAGAACCACATTCTCGTTACGTGAAGCTGATGACTTTTCGTCATATATGGGCCAAATGCTTACCGCACATTAAAAGTGCTACTCCGATGAGATGACATGAGCGCAACCTGTGAAAAACTGCGAAAGACGATTATGGACTCAGTTAACGAACAGGAAAACCTTGATTCAACAAATAAGCTACCCTAACATATGAGCAGGTACATGAGATTTCCAACAATGTGGTATGTGCGACTAGCAAAGCCTTAGATCAGCCTGCGCATACGCGGTTCAGGGACCCAATGCTGTCATTTCCATGATAGAGTGTGCTATGCAAGCTTAAGGAAGTGATGAACGAATATCTATACTTCATGCTGACAATTTCTCTGGACAAAAAATCAGTATGTTCTTGGGTAAGTGACTGGACAGCATGATAAAATAGAATATCTTATGCGAATTCCTGGTAACGTAAGTTGTCTGGTGGACAGCGGGTTCTAATCTTTGAAACAAATGTACCACAGAGGTGATTGTGAATCAATTGGCGTCTTACATATCGTTAACAGGTCCTCCACAAATAATGTTGCAGTGCGGTACCCAGCATGGTGCTGGTGGGATTCTGTCAGCCCTTTTTCGCCCCATTCCTGAGATTAGAAAGTTCCAGTACTTCAGAATGGAATCGTCATCTCCCGTAGTAGTTACTGTGAAAGTAAACAAGGATGCTGCGGAACAGCAGTCCAACATTCATAAATGTGGAGGTTTAGGTTTGAACGGCCAGTCATTCTACAAGCAGAGGGATTGAGCCATCAGCGCCAACAATATCTCTACAAGACAGTGTGGCGGTTTGTGAGACCCTCTCGTCAAGATGTCACGTGCCCTGCACCTGCTCAACATTAAACCGAATGCAATCAAAATACGCTTATGATAAAGAGATATTGGCTTCAAAGTAAATCGATGAATTACCTGTATGGAACTGATCTTGCTTATCTTGTGCGCAAAAATAGGGAATTTTCATCGTTTTTCGCTGGCATAAAACCCTATCAAAAGTAATGCAGTCTATGTCCACTACAGATTTTCATTTTATTGTTCATCATAGCTAATTGAATTGAAAAAATAAACAATATATAATCTATTTTAGCAGCATTTATCAACACACTAACTTCTCGGGTTTTTTTTTTAGAATGTTGATCAAACTGCCTTAAAAAAGATATCGTACAATCATTTAGGTATTTTTCAAATGAAACGCAGTAAAAAATTGTGTTAAAAAGAAATGCTAGCAAAACTATTACTGATATTTATCATATGATGTTACTGTTTTTCAGTGGATAACGTCATGTCATAAATACTGTTATGACCACACTTACACTTTCTGCGGGAACAAGTAACGTTATAATGACGTCCGTTAGACAGATGCAAATTTTCATTGAAATATTCAAAAGTTGTAAGCGGTAAAATCGCATTTTAAAGGTCATATGTTAAACAGAATCTTACACTTGTGATCAGTTCATATTAAATTTAATATGAAATAGGCACAAGTTATGGGCAACCAACCAATTTGTTCTGAGAGGATAGCACAGTAATAGGGCACTCTTGTGAGTGGGTACCCTTGCGAGTAAAACCTCACTCTGAGTATACAGTGGTGACATACTACACCAAAGCATGGATGTTTGAACCATTTGGATCGCAGTCATTTTTGAATTACAATTTAAATTGTACCGCTCGTAAAACAATTCTAATAAATTTCTGCCAACACCCTTCAACAGAATTTATAATGAGCGAGTCCCAAAATGCCGCTGCCTTTGCTTTGTAATCATCCCACAGTCAAACAGGTGGACGGTTTTAGCAGAGCTATCGTGTACAGTACTGATAAGAAGTTTTGTATTTTTCTAATGTAAACACTTTCCTTGAAGCAGTTTATTTACCTTTTTTGCACCAAAATGACGGATATCCAAATATTTTAGAGATCTCTGCCATGGCGTAGTTTGTCCCCCTTCATATTATAAGTAAATCAGATTTAGCTGTAAAATAATGATGCAAGCTTTTTTGAAGGCGCCAGAGCCATTGAAGTCCCTGCTATATCGTGATTAGGCCTGTTACTGTTACTATACAAACTTAAAGGCAAGACAATGCACGAGGCAGTTGGCGTTTGGCAAAAGACGTTATCACTTCGTGACGTTTCCTTATAAGGTTTGTGACGTCACGTCATGAGGATCACACATGCGCTTGCTTGCAAAGTAAGTAAGGGTGCAAAGATCAGGAATCGATACAATTAGGTACCACACCTGACCCAGGATACCAATGGGAAAGTTACAAACTCACAGTAGACACCACAAACGAGAGCCAAGAGGTCAGCCCTTTCCCAGCAGGTGACCACAAAGCACATATAAACAGACGCGCACAAAACATAGCAAACACAAGACAGAACAAAAACATAAAAGATCCACAAAAGAAGTACCGCCTTGGAACGGTCAGTAAAATATTTTACTGGAGGGCATAAACCGGTTTAACGGCGCCAACCTCACCCTTAATTCAGATGTGGATCAAGACACATAGATATTTGGTTTGCATGAAAGACCCCTAACTTATCAATGTATCATCTCGTAAAACATATAAATCAATATATAACAAGGGGATAAAGCAAGGTAGGGACCCAACAGTAAATTAAACTGAATACCGGAGCAAAAAAAATCCAACAGGTAAACCCCGGTGGACCGGACAAACAGCCAAAGCATCAGGCTCCTACCATCTCATCAATAGATAAGTCTTTAAGTCGGAACCATCATAGAGTCTAAAGTCCAATCCACCTGCGTGCAATTAAAGAGGAAAGCAAAGTTGCCAACCGTGATTGGGTTGTATACCAAGCATGCAGTCTGTTGCAATACATTAATGTTATAGCCAATCTTTTTATAATGGGAAATTATTTTAATGAACTGCACTGAAAAATTATTAGAGCCAACAATCTTCTTCAACTTATACACCAAGTCACCATAGAAATCAGGTTCTGAAAGTTCTTGGCCCAAGAGAGATTTAAGTTCAACTTGGAATTTGGAAATCAAATCATAGTATCGTCTATAAAATTTTGAAAATGTTTTGCAAAGTTTATGATACCGATAGCCTTGTTTAAGAAGTTTCTGAGTTAACAATTTATTGCGAGTGTTGAAGTCAGCAACATAGCTAGATGCTCTAGCAAAACGAATGAGTTGAGAGATATAGACTCCATAGGATGTAGAACGAGGAACATCACCATCTAAAAATGGGAAATTGACAATTTCAAAATCAAAGTCGTCACGTTTATCATAAATTTTGGTAGAAACAATAACGCATCAATAACATCAGCCTGCTTATCATCAGAAAGAGACATAAAGTCCCTTTCATAACAAAACAGGAATAAATCTGCAACCAGGGGAGCACAATTAGTGAACCATAGGTATCCCAACTACTTGTCTATAGAGCTTGGTGCCAAATCGAATAAAAATGTTGTCCAACAAAAAGGTCAGCGCATCACATACATTTTGACACGACCATGCATGATATTTATTAGGTTTTTCTGAAGTAAAAAATGCATTTCTGTCACTACATGCAAGGTAAGGAGAGCCTTCTCTCTGGAAGGTTCTTTCAATAAGATCAATAAGTTTATCTTTAATAAAATTATGAGGTAAAGTAGTGTAAAGAGACGAAAAATCATAAGTAGACAAACTGGTCGCATTAAAATCTCTAGCTTTAAGTCTATCTAAAATTTCACCTGAATTTTTAATCGACCAAAATAAGTTTTTACCGGATCTCTCATATACCTTTTCACAATATTTGATAACAAGAACTATCATTAACAAGCTCTTGGTGTCAAGTAAATCCCTCAGTCTGTTAGCCAAATTATAACTTAAATAGTAACAAAACTGGTATCTTTGCGATCCAATTTTATTTTTTTGTATTTTTTCACTGCCAAACATGATTGCGTCACAATTTTACAATGGATGAATAAGGTTCTTCTTTTAATCGATCCCACTCCGTAAAGATAAGGGAACTAGGCGACAAAGCAAAATTTGCATCCATATTGCAACTGAATAGAACAGATTAGTACCCTCTAATCGTAAAAGCAACCAACTCTCATTGTTAAATTTCATATGAAATGATCAATGTTGTAGGATCCTCTATCTTAATGATGTCAAATTTTTTTTTTCTGTGCCATCTAGCTGGAAATTTTGGACTTTAGAATAAGGTGCATAGCATTTTTTGCTTATATATCCGGATTGTCCTGGAGGCCATAAACACATAGTTAAAATGGCTTATGACTTGAATATTACGATCCGATGTTCAGTACTCGATTTTACGTTTATAAATTCAATTCTGAGCTTATTTCACCAAGGATGGTATTAAGACATATTCAACAGTCTTCAAGTTTTTGCTTCATCACATTCACGTTTGTTAAACGTTGAAGACGTCACTATGGCGTCAAATCGTGTTAAATTTTGAAACCCCCATGATGCAAAAACGCATTTAAAAATGGAACGATCAGGCTTATTCGTTTGCTAGAGTGTGCTTTAATGTTGATGACTTCAACAACAGAAACTTATTTTTAACTGCTAAATTATTAAAACAAGGTTATAGATATCATAAAATTTGAAAAGCATTTTCTAAATTCTACTACAGACACTCAGAGTTACTTGTTAAATACAACATTGGGTTAAAAACTCCCTGCAACAAGGCATATCAGAACCTATATTTTATGGTGATTTAGTCTATAAATTCAAACGAATTGTTGGAAAACTTATTTTAGTGATCAATTCAAAAAGATAGTAAACGTTATATAAGGGTTGGATATAATTTGGATATCATGCGACAGTCTTCATGCCTAGTTTTAAAACCCAATCACGGTTTATAGCTATGGTTTCCTCTTTAATTGCACGACGGTGGGTCAGGCCTCATACTCTATGACGGCTCTGACGTAAAGCTTTAATCGGTGGGTTGGTGCCTGATGTTTATCTGTAGCTGGACCCACCGTGGCTCAACTTGAGGTTTTCTTTAGCTCTGACTATCTGTGAGTCATGAGCCCTTTTCTTTGTTTCATCATGGAGTGTTAATTTGATTAGAGTGTTTTCCATGATGATACATTGCATTAGTTAGATGGCCTCCATGCGAGCTGAACATTTCTTGTACTTCAACAACAGCAGAATCTAGAGCGAATATGGTACCAGTAAAATGCATTTAAGCCCCCCGGTGGCTTAGGCTGCTGTCTGTTCTAAGGCGGTGGTTCTGTTGTTGTTGACTTTTTGTTTATTGTAAATCCCATTGTGGGAGTCTGTAATTGATCTATGTTTTGTTGTACATTACTTTATGACCATTCTAGTATTGCAATCATCTTGATGGGGAAGAGAGAGCTGATTGCTCTGCTTAATTTGTCTTCTTGGTGTCTCCTGATGGTTGAGCGGCTCTTCCTCGCGGTGCCACGGGGTTGTCTGCAGTTTGTGATTGCGGTATTTCCTGATCATACTCACTATTTTTAAAGCCAAAAATATAGCAGATTTAGAAAGGTTATATGATGTAGTTTATGAATATGTAAAAAACGAATTGTGAAAATGTGTCATTAATGCCGTTTTTCACAGATCCGTAGCTCCCAACATCCCATATAATATTATACAGTATAACTGTTAGGAAATATCCTAAATATTAAGTCACTGTCTCAATATATATTAGCGAAATTTATTATATACTGCCTTATCGCATGTTCAAACAAAGTAGCATATTTTTGCGACAAGGGAGCTACTTCACTTTGGTTGTATAACGTATGTAAGGAGCTAAATCACTAGCAGGACAAGTTTTAAAGCCGAAATAGAGCCAAAACTAATTTTTAAGGTTATTGGTGATTTTCCGTCCAAAAAACAATTATTTGCTTATAAGATGGCCAATTCTGCTGACGCATAAAAATTGATATTATTTTGGAGGGTTCCTAGGATTTTTAAAAAAAAGTTCAGAGCAATATTTTTCTTGGCAGGCCCAAGTCACCGTTTTGCATACCTTTATCTTCATAATGTTAAAATATATTAGTATGCAACATTTGATTAGAATATACCATGTGGTTCAAGAGTTATGAGCAGTTACAATAACAGACCTCGACCCACTAAAATGATGCTCTGCAAACCCTCGCCACCGTGTTGCATTACAGTGGCTGGACAATATTAAAATAAATAAGTATGCGAAATTTGATAAAAATAAATCATGTGGTTAAAGAGTTCTGAGTATTTGCAGTAACTGGCTACGGACGAATGGACTCACATAGTGATTAAAGTGCACTCGAAAGTGTACTTGGCACGTTCGTTGCACATTTGTTGACCTAGACAAAACGTTTCTGATAATAATGACACCTTTATGTACGTTCAGAAAATATGCTTCAATTTATGCATCATTTTACCAATATTGGCGTCTAGCTTTCCATTTTTCAATGACATGTAAGGTCTATACTTTGCTACATAAGCTTATGGTAGGTCTGTGACTATTTGCATGCTTGGTAATGTTTCATGTAGTATCGTCGTCTGCTGGCTTTTGTCAAAACTTTTACAAACAAATTGTTCGATCCAGATCAGGACCAACAGAACTGTATTGGTCCTGGTCTGGGTCCAAGCCGTTTGCAAAGGATATCCACAGACAACACAATAAAAGCGATAATGTAACAAAAAAGTCAAGTAGTTTCAACCATAATTTAAAGGTTTCATACTTGTATTGTATAAACATCTTTATATATAGTCCGTGCTCGATAAGAGTAGGGGGACGAAAACAGATTTACAGATAGAGTTATGAAAGAAAACCCTATATTAGTCCGACCAGGTTAATAAAGTACCATAACGTGACCAACTACGTAACTTTACTCTTATCGAGCACGGACTATAGGAATGAATTGTTATTTTTGCCGATTTTATTGATGTGTAAACTCCGTCCAATCACTCGCAAACTTTGAATAAAGGGTCTTTATGTAAAGTTTGTGAGTGATTCGCCTGAGTTACACATCGATAAAATCCACAACAATAACAATTCATTCCTTTTAATTCCAACTTGGGAACAAAACAGTACATTTGTAATGCACTAGTCATCTGTAACCCCTGCCACTTGGAGTTGGGGAATAGCGGGGTTTTAGTTTTCAAAGCCCTGCTTAAAGCCTTGCACTGCAGGGCCAAATATGTGGTAAAATCCCTGCTAAATGTCCCGCCGCCTGGGGTTTGACATTTATTAATAACAACAAATGACCTAAATCATTTGAGGGTTAAAGCTTTCCATCTTTTCCCCTATCCCATGGTGGTGCCACATGAAATTTAGCTTCAGTTGCACAAGAGAATGTACAAATATTCTGTCCAGAGCATAACACAGAAACTATAAGAAGTATCAACTTGAAACTTCAATGGTAGATAGATAAAAGTATGTAAACTATCTTAACACTGTAAAATTAAGGCAGACATCAAATGTTCTGACATGTGGGTTTTTACTGAAGTGTAAAACGGATTGGACTTTGCCATGGATCACTCAAAATCGCTGAAAAAAACATAGAGTTGGAATTATTTATTCTTAAGACTTCTCAGAGTGCTTTTAGTATTGCTTCTTCACGTGTAAAAGGCCTTTAATGCAAGACTGTAATATTTATATTTTACCACTATAACTCTTTGAAAAATAACAATGCATTTACTCATAGTTTGATCGAAACTGTACCCAGTATAAATAAATAAAATGAGGAGGGGTGGGCGTAGAAATCGCAAGTTTTCATGGCTTTGCTTTGAAACCTACTTTGATGCAAAGTATGTATATGTTATTGCAGAGCCAGGCCAAATTTAATTATATTATGGCAGTTTGAAAACTTGGTGCTGGAAATCATCTAGGAAAAATATACGCATTGTCCCAATAACTTCTTGTTCATTTTTATAGTTCTGTTTACTTGTTCTGGAGTTTGTTTTTAACCTTTAGTGCTTTATTCTCCCCGTCAACTGGTATACAGAGGGTTGGGGAGGGCCATCCTTCTGCATACCTTACAAACTACAAGATGTTTATCGTTATATTAGGTTATCTTGCTCACACCTTTCATGCGCCACTCGTATCTTTATGAATATCTGGTGTGTGTTGAAGGGCAATAAAGGTTAAAACGGCTTAGCCAAGTTAAAGGGGACACTTGTGTTTCACAAAGGTCAATTTTCGTGTTCTGGAGTTAATGGAAGTCATCAGCATTCCCTATTGTTCATTCGTTAGAATGATATTCTACACACCTTTCCCTTTAATTTGTTATGAAACATGACCACTTTCAGAAAAATATTGATTTTTTTGCCCCAATTCAGGGATTAAATGCATGTAAAAGAGCAACATATTTGCTTGCATGGCGTTCTAAGCTTGATTCCTGTAAAATTGATATGCAACATGACTAATTTCAGAAAACATAACATTTTTTAACCTTTTGGCCTAAACCAAGAGGTCGAGGGTTTAAGTAAGGGCAAATATATGCTAGCATGTTATTGTTTGCTTCATTCCTTTTAATTTGATATGTACCATGCCAATAATATGAAAAAGTAAATTTGTGGCAATAGCCAAACCAATCCCCTAGGTCCACATAGGGAATCAGACCCTGGCCTGAGTAAAATTTACGTTAAAATTTTAAAATTGACTGTTATTGGGTAATATGTGACACTGTTGAACTGGGCAATCATGGCTTATAGGGAAAAGTTGTTAGCTCTAATAGCTTTAGGGACATGTGAAGTTTCTTACACAAAGAGTCGAGGTAGCTTTCACACTATCATCATCCTATACAAAACAAGAGACTCCTGGGGCAGGGCTATACTTTGAACAACTTTTCGTAGAGGTTCATTAGGCGATATGACCAGTGGCTCCAGACAGGAAGATTTTACTATGTTTTACCTATATATGGCTATTTAATAGAATTGAATCCCACACAGGACATTTATAGCCCCAGGGAAATAATTTGAACAAATATAATAGGTTTACTAGATGATGTTACATACCAACTCTCAAGGCTCTAAGCCTTGTGGTTTCAGACATATAGTTTTTATTCGACTCATCCATTCCCTAACCATTTCTATTATTACTGAAGGAACGATAGTTTGGATGGCTTGGCCCAATTTGTTGTGATAATCTCTGAACAACCACTTGTACGTTTACAGTGCTGCACTTTACTATGTCCCTGAGTCTCTACCCTTAGGGACAGAACGAGGTACATTGTGGCCCTGGATGCTGCTCCTTGACATGCGGCAATCTTATCATGAGATAAAGAAAAAATATTGGTTGATCATATCAGATACATTGTCAACATTATGTATGCTTATACGAAGAGTAATATACAGTTTTAGGCAACTGACTATTTAAAGTCTTTGAACAAAACAGTTAAATCTGAAAAGGCTTAATTAGTGCAAGGCTCTACTATTTTATGAGACATTGGCCATACATTCAGGTTGTTAAACCCAAGAAGCTGCAAATGACACGTATCAAGATTGCCTCTTAAAATGTTATTGGTAACTACTTTAGTGAACTTGAGCACATTTATCAAGAGAACAGCCTATATAGCATTCCTGAGAGACTATATAATGTAAACGAAACCCAAATAAGTCTTGAACACCCCCTTACCCCCCCCCCCCCCAAGCAGTGACATCACCCCAAATCAGATACCACAGGAAACAACATACCTCATTATTTTCCTGGTAAGCGATGGACAGAAGATTTGTTAAATGGAGCTACAGCAAGATCCTCATGAAGAAGAGTCTGAGACTTGTTGGTCGAAGACAGGAATATTTGAATATCAAGTTTTGGAACATTCAGCTAAATCACTAGGTATGAAGTGGCCTAGCTGTTCGAAAACCCCTATTTGAAAGCCCTATCTCCAGTAAATATTGAATCTGCATTTCAGAAAACAGTTTTCCACAAAATACAGATCCCTTAAAATGCAAAAGCGCAAATAGCCAAACTCAGTCTTCTATGTTAGCATCACCAGTTACTACTACTCCAGAGGTTCATCCAATTGGAACTGCCTTTGGCCGGTTCCGTGGAATCAGACCTCAATATACACCGAGGATCTACTTGGATAATGTGGCGCTGACGTTACATAACATAACGTGACGCCGAAGTCACAGAAACCATGTTAACACAATAACAAATGTGAATGCACAAAACAATTGGTTATAAGAGAATGAAGTTTATGTTGTGTTGTTTCTTTCAATAAAATATCGCTATAGCCATATCTTATTGAAAAATACATAAACCGAATTTTACTTAATCTGCTGATTAAACTTTTCTGGTAATGAGAAAAAATGGATTTTAATAGGGCTGAACCCACATCCTACAAAACTAATTTTTCTTACGCCAGTTCAAGCTACCCAAAATGGAGCTTTTTCGTACATAGTACCACAAGTAATGTGCTTTACGTACACCAGAGGCTTGATTTGATTCTCAAATTGTGCCAGGCTTACCCAATTGAGATTCAGCTTACTCCTAGGACACCTCTCACTGTAAATGAAAATGCTGAAAAAATAAATGAACTTCTTCAGAGAAAAATGATCAAGTTGTCGAGAGACCAAGAACGAGTCGTTACATCATATGTTATTAGTTAAAACCTATTAAAACCTGCTCCTATAGAGACATTAACTGTCCAGACTGAAAAGAGAGAACTAAGCAAAACAACAAACAATCAACAAGGCTTTAAAGTGTCAACCTAAGAAAGTGTCAACATAAACCTGTGAAAAATAGCAATTGTGGATGATCCTCAGCCAATAACTTCTAATACAAGTACTAAGCCCATTAATCTTTCTCCATCCGATGAGTTGTCTGATAGTGACAGTTCAATTGGGAGAGAACAAATGTTGCTTCTGTCATCATTCCTCCCCCACTCCCTCCCCAAGTTACCTTGGCTGTCAAATAAAAAACACAGTACACAAAACAGTAATGGTCATGCGTCAGTTCACAAACTGATTGGAAATGCCCCCATGTAATGAGACAATGGAGATCAATACCATCCAAGCTCATGAAGTATCGATGTGTCATTTCTTTTGTCAATCAGAAAAAAACTGATGGGAAACAGCACAAACCAGATTCCTTTCACGGGGATATTGACAGGTAGTTGCGCAACAAAACTATCCATTGTCACGTCAAACACACGGAATTTAGCATAAGGCGAAAGAAACTGAAACAAAAGGACAAGACAAATCGCCTGAATGCAACAAAATCATTGTCGATAGGAGAAATAAAAGGCCTGAATGCCAAAAAAATGACTAACTAGTCCCCATCTGCCCATGTATAAAATATGGCAGCAAAATACCATGCTTTTCTGGAATATGCCCTGGACCAAAAGTTCACAGTCTTAGCTGAAGTTATATTAAACTATGTACATGAACATGAGAACAGGCACAATAATCTTGAATTTGAGTATGAACTTAGGGTCACAGACAAGGACCAGTGAGGCTAGTGATACCCCTTCATTCCGTCTAAAACAATTTGCTCATCTTGATGACCCTGATGATTGTGGAAGCTTATAAAGCTTTTCAGAAACATTGACCCATTAATATGAACTATCTCAAAAGCCAGATGTACCTTGACAATCACATTCACCACCTGCGTAGAAACATTGTAAAAAGGGCAGCCCCTGAAGGAAATTCACTGCAAGCAATTATGAAAAGCATGGCTTCTATAGCCAAACTTCATGGGAGAAAAACTAACCATTCTGCCAGGAAAACTACAAGTATCAGGCTTCTTTATGCTGGTGAGCCCCAACTACAATTCAACAGCTGACAGGACACAAAAATGTTCAGAGCGTAAATAACTATGCCATCGTTTCTAATGAAATGCAACACATGATTCCTGGCATAATTTTAAACATGAGTCGTAGGAATCGCTTATCTATTTAGATAAGCGATTCCCACTTGTGCGTCATGTATATATAAGAATGATCATTACACGCGATATTGCCATTCTGAGTCTTCATGTAGTCACGTTTAGTCCAAATACGTATCATTTCGATCCAATAAATAGTTCTGCACAAGATATCATTTGAATATTTTCTATATGTCTGCATTTTTGGCCATTCTGGATCACTGAATTGAATAATTTTAGCTTTTCTGAAACTCCTCATTTCTTGAAGCCTCCCACGAGTTTTCAGTTTATTCTTGCATATGACTCTGCAGTAAATGCTGGTTGCACAGGTATCTTGGATATCAGAAGGGACGTTTTTGGACTTCTGAATCATCATGTCCCAATGCTTTCCAGTTCAATCATACATATGGTTTGTGGATGCTTTTTTTTTAGAATTCCATATGGCCACCAAGGCACTATCTTTGATATCGGAACGGAATGATCGCATGCTAACTATAGTAAAACGCCAAGTCATTAACCACTAATTGCAAACATCTCCCATTTAATACAGTTAACACACCGCAAAAATTCTAAAAAGTTGGGTAACAAACTCTTTTTTACATGGAGCCTATGTTGCCGTGTAAATACATAATTTAAAGTATACTAAAGGTGATGAACGACCAAGTTTTCCAATCTAAGACGGATTTACACTTAATAAATTCACAAGCTGAAATGTACTAAATGCCTCATTGTTTTGTATAAAAGCAAATAATGAGAAATTAAATTTGCAAATTACAGTCAGCATTTGCATAACACGAATCCTGACAAAGGAAAATGATCTTTTTACAGTATGAACAATTATATAATGACAATTACGGACATGCACATACACACAGTCTGGTTAACATAATGGATGTTTGCGGCGTGGAAATAATGCCATTTAGTTGAAATATCCTAACTTTCATTATAATGGCTAATCTATGTAGCTGAGCAGGCTGGTCTAAGAATCACCAAGTCGCAATTCACGAACCGTTTTTACTTAGCAAGTGAAAGAAAGTACTCTCCAGAGTCATTTGCAAGCAAATAAAGGATACGGTACGTCGTGAATGGCAATAATTGAACGAAAGTACTTGTAAACACTTTCTTCTTACAGTACCACTGGTTAGGCTTCCGATAGAAAACAATTAACGCTCAATACGACGATCATGATTTTACTCGTACAAATTTTGTCATAGGTCCAGATAGGGACACTTTCAGAGGGTAAAAGTGTTATTTTTTTCTTACCCATTAAATTAAACGTGTTTGGGGCGCTCAAAAGAACCGTCTAATTGAGACGATTCTTTTGCGTACCCCCAACATGTTTTAGGTAAAGAAATAAGAAAACTTACTTTAAATTACGCACTCTTATATGAAGGTCTGTCGTAGCATTGTGTTGTGACTATTTTTGAAGCAAAATACAAATAGTAGAGTCAGAACTTAGTTGACACCCTTTGGTCACTTGAGGTGCAAACTTTACTATTATTCCTTACCAAAGCCCAAGGTACACTAATGTGTAAACTTTAGTTTAATTTTTTTGTTTCTTTGTTTGGATTGTGGTTTCAGTTCCCAGTCAACAGCTATGGTCATATCGAGACGGTCAGTAAACTTAACCACGCTTTTCCTGCGCAAGATTAGACCAGGCGATTAATCAGTACTTTGTACACATACTTTCGCCTGTAAATGAAAACAGCCCTTCTTGGATCAGTGGAAGGAGGAGAGGTCGCTAGAAAATATTTTATAACCAATCTCCACGAAAGTATACGGTCAGGCGGAGATCGAGCTCATGACCCCTAGATCATAAATCAGACCTGCTACCGATTACACAGCAAGATTTGGTATATAAGCTTAGATAGTCAATGGCTTATGTGGCCACTTAACTTTTCATAATAGTGACAAGATCTATGCTGAGATTGTCGAAAGTAAATTTGGGCAATTTTTTAAGGAACTGAGGCCCTTGAATCGTGTTAGAAATTTGTTTCTGTTCGATATTGTTAGAATGAATAGACTCTTTAAGTTATGGTTAAGTGACGTGTAACAGTGCCAAGTATGGTAACTGAAAGTGGCTGGCTGAAGTCTGGGAACTTCCAGTTAAGGCCATCCGGTTAGTATGTCTAATCTTGTATTAGAAAAAGAATCATATCTATTGAAATATTGTATTTTTTAGAAAATTGTGTTTGAAAAGACTTGCTTCTGAAATTCAATGAGAATAACAAGATGATGATGACTAAGCTGATCTCTTTAAAAACCTAAACAATCAGTTCAAAGTCAAAAGATGTATTAAAATATGAAAACAAATCAGCCATGGAAGCAGATTATACCACAGTTGAGGATTATGGGCATCAGAACACATCAAAAGTGTCGCTAAAGGTCCACATAAATAATCTAAAAGGAAAATAAATCTTACTCTTACATTTACAGCAAAAGCCATGCTCTAGAAAGAAGTGAGACGTGAAACACTGGCGGATGTTCAGTTGTACTTCAAAAGCAAGTACAATAAAAGACTTTGCATCAACTGTAAGAGTCTTGAAGAAAGCCCCCCCCCCCCCCCCAAAAAAAAAAAAAAAAAAAAGAGGATAAGTGAAACAACGTGGCAAAATGGCGGGCACTGTTGTGTTTTTTTATCTGTAGACATTATTTCGAACCTATGTTGTTCTAAGACTTTTTTGAGATTGAAATTCAGTTTGATTAATGATATTAAAACATGGACTTTATAGATAATACAGAAAAGATGCTTCATTTTATCTTAATGTAACATTTGACCATTTTCTATTTTGAACATAACATCTTCAATAGATTTAGCCGCCAGTACAGCCAAGTCACGGTGAAATATTTTTGAAGTATACTTCACATGAAAAGAAGAGTGTAACACGTAATGTCATAACACAACACCGATATATTAAGTATATGTGTATTATGAGTAACCTTGTGAGCTCCACTCCTCTGGCTTCCAGTATAAAGCGAAAACTCCAGTCACCTGACGACCCAAGTGATTTAAAGAAGAACAGATTTGTTACCGCTTCAGTTAATTCATCTCAATCTGACTTTGAAACCACAATGGATGAGCAATCAGTTCTACCTCATTGCAGTGATGAACATGATTTCAATACAACAAACATGGATAGTGCCTCTCATGAAAATCAGAACATAACAATAGGTAACTCCAACATGGAGGCCATAGCAGCTGTCTTGAAAGAGCTATTTAAGTTTGATTTGAAGGAGTCTATAAAAGAGCAGCTTCCGATTATGGTAAATGACATTATCTCTAGTGGTGTCACAGGCTTAAATGTTAAAATTAGTATGTTAGAGCATGAAAATAAGAAACTTGTTGCTGAAAACACGGATTTGAAAGTTAGAATGAATAAGCTCGAGTTGGCAATGGAAAATGCCGAACAGTATAGTAGGCACAACTCCCTAAGGACTGTAACAGCAAAAAAGAACTTTAAGAAATATACATATCTAAATATGTTGTTAGCGCATTATGCAAGAATTGGCAATTTTTCTGCACAATTGTAAAATGATAAATCTAACAATATAATGGACATCATCAATTGGGCAATTTGAACACTCGATTTACATTGTAGAGAAGACCAAAACTCTACTCTGGACCTGCGTTTACAAATACTGTTTGTGCATTGATCTACCTATTAGGGGAGCTATGTAAACTAATTAACCCTCCACCCACACATACCTTCCAAGGAATTTTAATGAGATTTGTATGTATGTAAGGTTTGTATTAAAGGAATGGACGCTTTTCACAAAACAAGCACCCCATAAGTGCTGCAGACGTAATGTCTAAGTGCAACGTGTTGTGGTTGTGAAAAATATAAGACAAATATCAAAACTGCACAAAATAGGAGGTGCACATCTTCAATATGAAAGAAATCAGTGTTCAAGATTTCAATAAACGACGGACAGACGGAGTAGACCCACTACAAGACCTGCTTTCGATTTAAAAGCGACACAGGTTAAAATCAAAACGGAGGGAATCGTGGTCCGTGCTTTGGAACTTTTCTACATTATTTTCCACTTTACTGAGGGCAGCTCTCTTTATTTACACCATTCATTTTGCCGTTTACCCCATTCTTATCAAGTGTTCTGTTGCTATTTTGTGTGAAGCGATATATTGACCCTTCAACCTCTTGCTGGTTTCAAAACAAAACATACTAATATAAGCAACATTATTGATAACGTTTCGATACTACCAAGACATATCAGCTAAATGAGAAAACTCATTTCTCAAGACTGTATACTAGATCTCATTTAATTCCATAAACAGACCAAAACATGTTATGCCCCAAGCTACTAAACGAATTAACTAGTCGAAATTGAGCAGAGAGAAATAGATAGTGCATTAAGTCGAATTACAGAACTCTTCTTACAACGAAATTTGTGAAGAGATCCAAAACAAATTTCATCACAATTGACCCAAGCTGCGATAAAGGCTATTTATGCCATAAACGAACAGCAAATACGAAGACCAGACTGCGCATATACGCAGTATGGTCTGCGAAATTGCTGTTGGCTCTCTTGAAAAGTAAAAAATGGGACAGCTACATCAAAAATTTCGAGAAGGTAAATTCTATAAAGGTGCATGTGTGAGCCAAGCCATAAAGCTGAGTTTCTCGTGGCATGGTTTGATGGTATAAATGTCTTACTTTCTAACGAAGCCAGCATTATGAGCTTGTCAAAACGGTTTGGCATGATTTACCCTGTAAAGATTTTTGAGAATTGTTTCTCATATGACACTATTCATCACTCTCCAAATCTATCTAATGTAAGTATTTTCTTAGAAATACAGATAAAGCTGAAATTGAAAAGAATCTCGCGCTGTCAATATCTATTGAACTATAGGTACTGAATGTACTTATAATCATACAGCAAATCATTTGTTCGATAATGAATCACATTTTCAGTTAAGCCAACAAGTTGAGCATAAAATTTGTAAGTTATTTTCTTAAGCTTGGTCTGTCTGTGCTTCTTGTCGTCTGTTAACTTTTGCCATTTTGTCGTCTGCTGATACACTTTACAGATAATTTGAACCAGATCAGGACTGACATAGGACCGCCTGATGTTCTGATCTGATTCCGAAGGGTTCCTGAAAGAATTTTCTGAAAAAGTTAGTTTTCGAAAAATCGGCAGACGACAACAAAAACATGAACAATTACCCAGTATGCAAAGAATTAAAGCAGACGAACAGTCAAGGCGAAGACCAGCGTGCAATTCCGCGTTGTCTGGTCAGTATCTTTGCTTTCTTAATTTGGAAAAATTCGATAAATAAACTTGCGACAAACACTATTTCAAGATTCTAGCTAGTCTCTGGGTGGGAAAGAAATTAGGTTTTATTTCGAGTTTTCAGTTGTTCGAGTTATAGGGATGTACTTATTTGCCCCCCCCCCCCCCCCCCCCCCCGGAATGTTTTCTGCTTTTCCCTATCCATCATATGTTTAGTATATCCTTCACGCACCAAAACGTATGTATATATCAATAGACATTAAAACAGCTCTTCTCAGAATTTAGTATGCCTCAAATTTATTTCAATGTTACATGTCTTTCGAAAATCGAAGTTCGAATATTCGAGGTCTTACTGTATATCTTTAAGAGACGCAGAAAAAATAAGGCCAAATAAAAAAGACTGTGTTTAGAGTAACCTGACCCTACCTAAATTTACTAGTGAAACCTAGGATTTTTTCAGGTTTTCTGGAAAAAATATATATAATTTAATGCATTTTGAAAGGCGAAATGCCTTTCAAAATGCATAAAATTATATTTGTTTCCAGAAAAAAAAAGAATTAAAAAAAAATATGTGTGCCTAACCTACCTCAAATGTTCAGACCCGTTACCCAAATCACACTTATTTTTTTATTTGGCCTAACTTTGAGCTTATGTGCAGACCCTCCTTTATTTATCTCCTCAGTCATACATTTTGTGTGAACATCATTTATCTTTTTACCATTTGTTTGGTGTTGTTATCCTCAGGGCGATTATAAATTATTCCGTTACAGCTGCGCCTCGCTTACGCGCGACTCGTTAGAGAAATGTACGACCTATTTGCAACCATTATGGGCTTGGAATGTTCGCCACAGGGATCGTTTATGACAATTAATGCAGTCCCAATGGAAATGTAATGTAGGACGTGTACTCTCTACAATCCATGCTGTGTCTAGCTAGGAAAACAAGCTACGCGTCTTGACAATGCAACCCTGAATACTCCCGTGTATGAGGGGCATTTTATGCTAAGTCGCATACTTGGTGTGTCGCCTGCGAAGCATAGCAGTCACATAGGGATCATGTCTCTGTCCACGCCACCACACTTTTGGTTTCAGATCAATAACTTTTGAAAAGATAGATCATTTTCATTCAAAGTTTATAGAAGGGTAATTCATTATCAAATACAGGTCAAATTAGAATTTGGTGATCATCGACAATATTTTGACTGAGTTATGGCATTTTGCCTCATTTTTGGCTACTGTTCAATAACTTTTGAAGGGATGCATCAATGTCGTTAAAAGTTAACATAAAGGTGAAATATTGTTCAAAACAGGTCAAGTTTGAAAATAAAGAACATCGACAAAATTTTGACAGAGTTATGTCCTTTTTTACTTAGGTTTTGCCATGCGATGTGTCATCGGATTCTCAGAATTCTAGTTTATTACTTTTCTTACAAATGTGCAGCAGAATTCCTGATGTTCTGGACCATTCAATTAGTTTGACAATATAATACTACAAAGATACGATGAATGGAACACATTATAGGGCTAGGTTTATTGTATAAACACTATAAATTACACGATATGATTTGTCCAAATAAAGCCTTTATATGATTTTCTTTGATAACTTATTAGATGTGTTTTTGATAGCGTGTTATTATTATTACGGACGGAATATTGAATAAATCATATATCAATTCAAGCCCTGTGTAATAAATATGAATCGAATTTGATCAATGATTAACATCTGAAAGACAAATGAGCCTCTACATGTGAATTCAAACAATGTGGCAATTTGACGTGTGTAGACCGAGACGAGCCTGTGCAGCCTCCTTTAAAGATTAAAAACGCCAAATGATGTTCGGACAATAGCCTTACTATCATAGAATATTAATGCGACTAGCAAAGGCTCTGATCAGACTGCGCGTATGCACAGGGTGATCTGAGGCTTTGGTGGTCGCACATGCCACACTGTTTGAAATCTCATGTCGCGGCTCAAATTATATTTATTGGGACCCAAAGGAGTTAAGAATTGGTTCTTGCAAAATCCCCTGGATCAACTCAAATCAGCATGACATTTCAACTGCTTTTAAAAACAAGACCAAACTCTGCAATGGACCTTCGTGGTCGGTGCATATGATCAATTATGCGAAGTTCGAATATAAAGGAATGAAATCTGTTTGAGTCACAGATTACACACAAATAACATAATGTAACACTCCAAAGGTGGTGTAGACATATTAATATCTAAGTTCAAAACTCCCACATATATTATCAAATGTGCACAAAATATAGGATCTTCACTGCGTGAATAATCATAGTGCAAGGTTTGAATATAGAGGAATGAAAACTGCTGTGTTACAGATTACACAAACTATAGGCACCCCTAAGCATTCGTGAAATGTGCACAAAATAAAAGGTACACATCTTTAAAGAGTGAACAATCATTATGCAAAGTTTGAATATAAAGGAATGAAAACTATTGGGAGCTACAGATTACACAAACTAGGCACCCCTAAGCATTTCGGATGGACACAATGTCGTTTAACACCCGTCAATATAGTCCGGTAGAAAACAAGAATGACCTGGAACTTGATTTTAAAGTCTTTTTCTTCATGGCTTCTTGTTGTTCAGACATTGTACATGATGAATCCAACTGATGCCACTCTGGCATCATTGAGCGTTTTGAAAAATTAAAGATGGCGTCCAAGATGGCCGTCAGTTATGCTCCTAACACCTATCTGGCCAACAGGTTTGCTAAAAAGAGCTCTAATTTTAACTTTTTATGGATGTTAAGAGGCTAAATGATACAGACAATTAAAATGGAACATTGATTTGATTCAGAATGTTGAAATATTAAAGATGGCGCCCAAGGTTGCCGTCATTTAGTCCCCTAAGACCTGTCTAACCAAAAAACGCAATAAAAAGCATTTTAATGTTGACTTTGTATGGCTTTTTAGAGTCGAAATGATACAAATGATTAAAATGGAACATTGTTTGATTCAGAAGGTTGAACTATTTACGATGGTGTTCAAGATGGCCGCCATTTTAAAGCAAAATCTCACTTGAAATCAGAATCACAGTTAATAGCCTTTTTTCTGATAGTTTTCAACAGTAGCTGCATTCAGCGAATTTGACTGGCATGATGTTGTTGTGTTTCAGCGTTGTAAAATATCCAAGATGTCGTCCAAGATGGCAGAAATAGCAGGATGTATATTGTGGAATCACATGGGTTTTTATTATACACTGCACTGAAAAAAATAACAGACTTATTTTTTCATAATGGTAATGTTTTTGTGTGTGTCTTTGTTCTGGTAATCGTATCTATCAATCCATGCACTACTTTCAAGACTACTCTTGGCTGGATCTGATAAAACGAACCTTAATATCATGTTATTCTCATAAAAGTTCCTACTTTGGTCAAACATTCTGTCAAGAAATAATGAAATGATAAATGCCAGGGTATGCTGAATGAACAATATCACCGTAAACTCTGTGAAAGCGTGCTTGCTCAAAGTACACACCTTTTTTTAATCAATATGTGGGAAAAATCAGCTTGAAAGTAGTTTATGGATAGATTGCTAAAAAATAAAATTAAAAATACCAAAAGAGGAGGGAAATACTATTTGCTTATGGAGCGCAGTGTATCAACAAACCAACGAGTGAGAGATATATCTGCATGCTGCAGATGTTAATTACCATCATGACTGCTGGTTGGGTGTAACCATTAAAGACATTCCTGCTGCTTAGGAGAAACAGTTACTGTAAAATACAGGCCTGTTGGTCCGGTGCAGTTGTAACAACCATTACTACTATACTAGTCTGGTGCAAGTGCAACAGACAGCACAGATGGTTGGATATTTCTGTAACAAATATGAATACTAGTACTGGTCCGGTGCAAGTTTTTCAGACATGCATGCGTGTAGGTGCAAGTTTAACAGACATGACTGCTGGTAAGTGCAACTGTTAAAGACATGACAAATGGTCGGATACAATTGTTACAGACATGGCTGATGGCTGGGTGCAAATATAACATTCATGGAAGCTGATAAGATGAAACTGTAATAGACATGCATGCTGATTGTATGCAACATATAACGACATAACTGCTGGTCAGGTGCTACTGTAACATACATGCCTGATAGTCTGTGCAATCGTGTTTAACAGCCCATTGGTCGGGTACAAGCATATAAGACATAACTGCGGGTCTGAGGCAAGTGTAACAGACATACCTGCTGGCACAGCCCCACAACTATAAATGTGTTTGCAAATCTTACAGAAATGCATGCTTGTATTCGATGTGCCAAATGGCCGGGTGCAACTGTTACAAACATGTCTGCTGTTTCAGAGCAAAGTTTAAAGACATGGCTACTGCAACAAGCCTGATAGTCTTGTGAAGCTGTTACATATATAACTGCTGGCCTGGAGTCTTGGTTTCAGACATGTGTGCTTGATCAAACATGGAAATGGTAAAGATAGCTACTGACCCTGTGGCAATAATGACTGGGTTGCTGGTCTGGTACAAGTATAACAGACATGCACACTGATCCAATGCATGATTACCCAGCATTCCTGTTAGTCGGGTGCAATTGTAATATACATTATTGCTGGTGTGATGTAACAAACACACATGCCTGCAGATCCTGCGTCTCGGCAACAGGCATACATGTGTGATGTTTCAGTACCACATAATTTGCATGTATGCTGGTAAGAATGTCTGATGTGATGGCCTTGTGGCAATACCTGGGTGCCGTTCGATGAAACTTCAGTAGATATGCCTGAGAACTTGGTACCATTCAATCAGACATGTCTCCTTTGAAAATCAAAGAGAAAAGCTACTCGATCGACGCCCCTCCATCAGACATGCCAACTTAAACTGTGAAACTTTAGTAGGCAAGACTATTGCTACGTTGTCAATGCAACATACATGCCTGCTGGTCCAGTGAGACTCCATTGCTATGTCGCTACAGCTGCAACAAATATGTATTCTGGCCTAGTGTAACTTCCACAAACATCACTGCTGTTCAAACATGCCTACTGGTTGAGTGATGTGCAAGATGGGTGCTTGCTGGACTGTTGCCACTCAATATGCCTGCCGATCTTTTACCACTCAAATATACCACTCAATCAGTATGCCTGCCGATCTTTTACCACTCATTCCTGCATGCTTGCTGGTGTTGTGTATCTCTTTTTGCCATACCTGCGTGTATGGTGTCTCACTATCAGCCGTGCCTGCTGGTGTGGAGCCTCACTATATGCCATGCTTTCTGGTGTGATGCCTCATTATCAACCATGCCTTCTGGTGTGTTGTCTCACCATAGGCCACGCCTTCTGGTGTGGTCCCTCATTATCAACCATGCCCATTGGTGTGGAGCCTCACTATATGCCATGCCTTCTGGTGTGATGCCTCATTATCAGCCATGCCTTCTAATGTGTTGTCTCACCATAGGCCACGCCTTCTGGTGTGGTCCCTCATTATCAACCATGCCCATTGGTGTGGTGCCTCACTATTGGCCATGTCTGCTGGTCAGTTGCCACTGCAACCGACATTTTTACTAGTTAAGTGCAGATAGAAGGATGGATACAAATACGGTGCTACTTGTACAGAGGAATCATCACATCAGACATGTTTGCTGAACTGGGCCCAAAATATAATGCTTCCTTAAAGTTAAGGACGACTTAAGCGAAGTATTGATATTTCAAAATGTTACATTAAATGTTTAATAAATCGCCAGGATTGATGCAGCACGTATTGTCAAAGACACCATTGTGATCTACAGAAAAAACGAAACTATTTTGATTTTAATGAGTTCGAAACGTATTTTAAACAATACTTAATTTAAGTCTTCCTTTATTTAAGGAAGCATTGTAATTTTGGGCCTTGGTGCCATTCTCAGATATGCCTGCATTTACAGTGCAACTCTATTATACACGCATACCAGGTTTGTTTATTCAGATATGTGTGTTTGTAAAGGCATCTGGTCGGTTACAAATCCATCATTATGCCTACATGAAGGGTGCCGCTCCCACGGGTTTGAAAAAATTGTTGGCCACGATCTTGGACGCCATCTTGAATATGTCAAATGCTGAGTGATAGCATCACTGGGATCACAAGGATGATGTCTGTCATTCAAGAATCAGTAAAATAAGCATTTTGCATGCAAATCCATGGACTTTGTCGGTCTCAGGGAAGATTTTCTTATACTTTTTGTGATAAACTGCCATCTTGGCGGCCATCTTGTCCGCATTCTTATTTTATTTGGTTACAAGCTAGTGTGTTCAGTTAGATTCCAACTTCATAGCAACAATTTAAGAAAGAAAAAGAGTTTGAGATATTATTTCCGTATCACACAATTTTCTCTTTTAATTGTCTACCATCTTGGACGCCATCTTGGATATATCGAAATGCTCAATGATGCCAGAGTGGCATCACTCGGATTTTTCAAGGACAATGTATGCACTACCAGAATCAACAAAGAAAAAAAGTTTAAAATCAAGTTCCAGGTCCCCCTAAAATTCGCCTGAATACTGCCGGACTAATAATGAGAAAACATTTATCAAATTACAGATTACACAAAACAGACACCATCTAAGCATATTTGACGGAAAAATATCTAAGTTCAATACCCGTAAAAAATGAGGAAATATTCATGAAATGTGCATAAAATAGGAGGTCCAAATATTTAATATGTGAACAATCATTATTCAGTTTGAATAAAAAGGACGGACAGACGAACGGAGAGGGCCGACTACTAGACCTGCTTTCGCTAAAGCGACGCAGGTGATCAAAATGTGGAAAAATATAGATGTTTTTGCTTTACACTCTCCTTTGGTGTATTAGTATGGTTATTAATTCTGTTAATAAATAAATGTTAGAATGACAATGTTGTTGGTACTTTAACATTTATGAGCAGAATAAATTTCATGTCGAGATGAGTTGAGCATGGAAAAGTGTCAATACCTCGAGGCCAGTATATTCCAACCCATTGCCATTTCCAATTATTGTACTACACCATAGTGGTACATGAATCAAGTACAACTATTAACTATGTACGAGTATATATATATATATATATACTAGAAGTAAACATGATTATGGGGTGCCGTTTTAGTATTTATTCCTTATTTATGGATATCCATAATACATTTTTGGAAATCCATAAATCATTTTTGAAAATCCATAAATCATTTTTGGGTATCCATAAATGATTATTGAATACCCTTAAATGAATAAAGGATATCCATAAATGTTTTTGGATATCCATAAATGAATTATGGATATCCATAAATGAGGAATAAATACTAATACGGCACCCCACAATATTCATGACTTATGGATATCCATAAATAAGGGATAAATAGTATTACTAAAACGGCACCCCATAGAATATCTCTTAGAATGAACAAACTAAAGTTATGTATTTGAGTGCCGTTTAACGTTTAATTAGTCAAGCGTATCTCCAGAAAAAAATCTATTGCTGTTTGAGAAAACAACCTCGTTTTATGACAGGGGTCAGCAATTTTGTGTGACATAGGATTTCAGCCACTTTTGCTTTGTTTCCAGACACAACACATTGGCATGGACAACTTGTTTACCATTGTAAAATCGTTCCTTGAACACAGAAAATGCGTTTATAATGTTCAGACAATGGTTTTATGCTTCAGCTGAACGAGGCAACTTACACCACCCACTCCTTTGCCATGAATTTGAGTAAAAATTAAAATTGTTTGCTTTGCAAAGTGGTTGAAATTATTGTAACGAATAATTTCAAACTTGACTGTTCCAGATTACCGTTTCGGATGACGTAAACGTATATCACAAGGCGACCATTGTGCGTGACAGCTCATCGTTAATGACGTGGCTCTATGTAATCATATTTGTGGAGCATTAACAAACATGTCCCTTATCATTTTTCCGTTACTGAAGCTAAAACGAGAGCGTTGTCAAGTTTTATCAACGGGCCTCGCATTTTGTCTTAAATATGTCATCATTTTATAAAACTATTGCTCGCAAGCATGACTGTTTGAAAAACTGATCCAAAATTTGAACATGGTTAGCAAAAAAATTAAACGGCATAAACTGAAATCTAAATCATAAGCGATTGGTGAAAAATGACGTCATTTGTACGTTGGACCTGTATGACATCATAAGAATAACACGATACCGTAATACCAAATTTACGTCATTTTCCAACCTCGCTCAACCTATACATGAATAAGCAGTACGTGGCTGACCAATCTGTTATACTATTGCTAAGAAAACAGAGATTATGAGTGATGACTCCAGTATATTTCACTCCCTTGCGCAGAAGTTGGTTCCGTTTCCATGCTCTTACTGCATGGGATGGACGGTAAACTATGATACATTTCCATCTTCAAACTTGGTACGAGTGTAACACTCTGAACGTGTTTAACTTTGCTTTTGGCATGACATTTCAACACATAGTAACAAATTAAATACAACAGCTTAAGAGCGTCGTCTGTCTAGACAATAACGTCGAGGTTAGCGGCATTGTTGACCTGGTTTTGTGATATAGTACGGTGTGTCATGTCTAGTTTTACAATCATCTCACTCTGAGAGAGAGACAGAGAGAATACTAGGTGAGTGTCTTTTGATATCAAGTTTACCAGGCAAGGCTTTTAGAACGCTTGTTGACATTGCGAGGCTTGCCGAGCAATTCAACATGCATTCTCAAAGCCGAGCCTGGTAAACTTGATATCAAAAGACGCGAACCTGGTATTCTATTTATCAGTTTACCCATTGTTGAACGCTCCTCAAACTAGCGATTATGACGAAATTTTTTATGTTTGGGTTGATTCAGCGTCATTAGCGACGTCATTCAAAAAGTGCAACGTCATCATGACCTGATAAAGGTAACATGCCGTGAGATAAGTAACGTTTATTAGGTTATGTTGAAACAATTCAGTGAATATTAGGGGTGACTGATAAAGAGAGAGAACATGTTGCCTCATTATAAAAAAAATACTTTAATTGGGCCTCGACGTGAGATAACCTTTCTTCGTGAGTTTGCGAACAACAAATGTGCAGACCAGCCTGCGCATACGCGCAGACTGATCAACACCCTTGTTGTTGGGTTTTGGGAAAGAACTACAATCGACTTGCTTGCTAAAGGTGAAATTTCAGTTTTCCAGCTAGTCTATGTATTAGAGTCTTGCTATATGAGAAATTCCTGAGAGAGGTTTTCTCGAGTCGAGGCCCAATTATATTCTTGTTTTGTGTACGTTAATTTGTCGTTGTCTAAAAGCATCTTCCTCGTGGTGCCATAGGTTGGTCTGTAATTGATGCATTTCCTGGTTATACTCATGTGTTTCTGTTGGTAGCGCTCAATCAAGTTAGTATACTACTGGCAACTTCGAAATACAAGAGCTAGTCCCGAAGTTTAATTGGCAGAACTTACACGAGTATGGAATTTATTTCGGTTATAAAGTTAATGGTGGCAATAATTGGTACAGCTGGCGACGAGTTTTATCGACTGCTGGTCATCTTTGCAGTTTGGACAAATCTTCGTCTGCTTATAATATTTGCAAACAGTTTGGACCCAATGACCAGAATTAAAAGCATTACAAAATACACTGCTAAATATTCAAGGAACACAGCATGTTTTGCCATCAATCCCTTTAGTCAGGTCAAAACTGAGGTTTAGTTTTATAATATGAAGTTACTGTTATTAAGTTGCTAATAGACTAGTACAAATAAGGATGAAACTAACGACTATCGACTAATGACTAAAAACCAAACTCACTGGTTATAATAGTGTACACTGTAACTAATTGTACTGTAGCGGAAAATGAATCTAAACACAAAAAAGGGACAGCTACGTGCTACAACCTTTATAGTGTAGCGGCTAGCAACCATGACTCGTAGGCTTGTGGTTACGGGTTTGAGCCTCATGACGGACAATATTTGGACCGCTTATATACATACTGATACGGATTTAAACGAACAGCTATAATTAAAGGAAAGTGGTCTCTATCCACTTTTACTGTCATGCCAGCCAAGAGTGACAGTGACGTCATGTTTTGTTTACAAAGTTATCAGGGACTAATAACCGATGGATCACTTGTGTATTAATCCTATCCACAGGATAAGATTAATACACATGTGATCTATCGATTCCCGTTAGCTCAAGTGGAGTGTACAAAATGTTTAACTTAACAATTGAAAACAAAAGATTACGTCACTGTCACTCTTTGTTGGCACGACGGTAGTTCGAGCGACTGCATGATTGACCAACTGTTTTAAAATGACAGATTAATTATATCGATGTTAGTTTGATCGCCATTCAACTAAAAGAGGATGAATAGGCACCCTAAGTTTACCTCCCCATTGAGAGCTGGAGTCTTAACTTTCATAGGACCTGTCAGGTAATGTAAAACGTGTTGCACAGAGTATCTACCTTCTTTCTGGAGGAAAGTCTGCCTTTCCAAAACCATTTGTCCGTTCCTTATAGACCAACTAGTACTCATGATGTAACACGGGGTGCAACGTTTGTGTGCTAGAAGTCACTGTTTTCGTTTTATTAAAATTAAATTTGTTTGGATAGGTCTTGTTATATATTTACTAGTGAACGATTTGTAGATTTTTTGGTCTTTGTTACATAGGTAAAAAGAATACAAATGTATCGATGTATGTCTGAACTATTAGACGCCCAGAAAACCGCATATTGAAGTTTTTAGAGCACCACACATATTCAGTCGAGATTTCAAGATACTAGTTATGTAACATAGCAGTCACCACATCGTGCATTAGGTCAATTATATGACAACATCTACTCATTCAACTTTGATATGAAAAAAAGCAAAACGATGGACCTCTAAATCACAATATACTGCACCCCGCGATAAACAACATGATCAGTCTATCGGCGCCTTTAATTACAGACAAATATCCAGGTTCATTGGTTTGTTTCTATGAATGGAAAACTTCGACTTCCTGAACAACTCGGCTAAATCGAAATAGGATAGTGAGACAAACTTACTCATAAGGCTTCTGGGTTAATTCAAAATTAAGTAACTCAAGAAGACCCTGTCTTTTCTGTTGTAATTATTACCGATCTACCAATAAGGCGGCGATCAAGAACGATCTGATTGCCCAAAACAACGGCTTTGATCATTTACCAAAGTAGAAGAATGTTGACAGAAGTACGGCTTTACTGTGTGTGACAAGCCAGCTCACAACTCGGCTATCACGGTTACTTTTCTCCTAGGGTAGGGCAAAGAGTTCCGATAACTAAAAAAAAGTTTCATATATGAAATACCATATTTAATGATTATTTAGCAATATAATTATTCAGAAGTAAGATATATTAGCTCATTGCAATAAACGATGGCCAATTGTATATATTGAGGGGCCACGAGTTATATTTTCGGAAAAAAGCATTTTTTCACTGACGATCGATTTTGTCTTGGCAAACAGTGTAGACTTTGATCAAATGCGCATCTGGGTCTGCACTGTTTGCCAAAATAAGGATTTAGGAGCCAATAGTAGATAAAGGGATATTAATGATTGCGAATAATTTGGTCGTTTTATTAACACTTCCTACACTCAAACCAATTAAGTGAGTGAAGAGCTATCCTACAAAAGGAAACGTGAGAGCAAGGTGTGTTCGAAATGTTATGTGTGTGGTCAACAAAGTGAGTATGATCAGGAAATGATGCAATCATAGACCACAAGCTAACCCTCGCCACCGTAAATTAAACACTGACCACTGACAGCTACACGACAACCTTGAGACTGCATTTTAATGGAATGTTTAGGGTAATCTCTCCAGATGTAAGTGACCTCACACCGGATGGCGTGCATGTGTGTGTGTGTGTGTGTGTGTGTGTGTGTGTGTGTGTGTGTGTAAATTTCCGTCAACAGCTTAGGCCAGATGGAGCCAGTGTCATGGCTTAAATCCGCATCTGATAAAGCCCCGTTCTCACTGTCCCGGTTTAACGTGCCGGTTCACCCCGGTTTGATGATCCAGGATGAACCGTGATGAACAGTGTCACAACCGTGGCGGCACCGTGGACAACCTTGGAGATCCGGGATAAACCGTGTTGAACCGTGTTAAACAGGCTCATGTCCCCGGTTGTTTTAAAATGTTTAAAACAACCGGGACTCATCGGGAGTAATCGGGAAGGCTGTCAAATACCGTGATAAACCGGGAAGACGCCGGGAGCAACCGTGTCTCCACCGGGACGGCGTCGGGGCGATACCGGCGTAATCCGGGAACATCCGTGTCTCCACCGTAATAAACCGTGTGGTTCCACTGCCTATGTATATGTAATAAAATGCAAAATAAAAATGAAAAGTCACTCCTGCTGCACCTAAAATGAAAGTGGATTTGTCCAAATGATGAGGATGGGAAAGTCCATTCGTCACAAGTTGGTTAAATTGTCAGCAGTATAAATGTGCTCATTGTCAGCAGTATAAATGTGCTCATTTACAAAGCTAAATATGAATAAGTGCACTTACAATTACTGAAGAGTCAAGCATATATGAGCCACGACATGAGATCTCCAACAATGAGGTAGTTGCCATTAGCAAAGCCTCAGATCAGCCTGCGCCTAGGCGCAGTCTGATAAGAGCCTTTGCTTGTCGCTTGATTATTCTATGACTTTTAAGCTACTGACCGAACAACTTTACAGCTTAATTGGGGACTGCACAGGCTTGTCTGAGTCTACACTTCTCAAAATATCACATTGTTTGAAATCACATGCTCCGCTCAAAGTGTTTATATATTTTTACGAAACAGCAAGACAATCTGGGCCTAGAATTACAATGTATCCTTAAAGTTAAGGAGTACTTAAGTTAAGTATTGAATTTCCAGGATGCGAAAAATATCGTTTCCAAACTGATTAAAACCAAAATAGTTTCATTTTTTCTGTAGATCACATTGATATCTTTGACCATGAGTACTACATCGGTCTTGGCAATTTATTAAGCATTTAATGTACATGTTGAAGTATCAAGACTTAAATTAAGTATTCCTTAACTTTAAGGAGACATTGTAATTCTGGGCCCAGATCAACAACATTTAAACCTCGTCGTTAGAAAACAGGTCTGCTTCTGCTTATTTGTCATGCAACTGAGCTGCGAGGTTACTACGCGATTTTGCTTTCGCTGCACAGATCATGATTCCTCTAGTTACTCGTATATGGATGTGCAGTCCAATTTGTGTCATAACTGTTATGCGATAGAGACAGAAGAAAACTGATGTTACTCCATGTGTAGAGTAGCACCGGGACGCAACCGTGGCCCTACCGGCATGTAACCGTGGCGCAACCGGCAACCACCGTAAACAACCTGGGTAACACCGGGGTATACCGGCACGAACCATGGCTCCACCGTAAGTGCTCCGTGGTGAACCGGGGCTCAACCGGCGTCTTGCTTTCTCGAGAACCGGGGCTATACCGGGGTAACGTCGGCACAAAGAGAACGCAATTTATTTTTTATGAAATGTGTCCCGGTGCATCACGGTATACCGGCTGTCCTTCATCGGGATGAACCGTGGCTACACCGGCACAGTGAGAATGGGGCTTAAACTGGAGAAGCCAGAGAGCCGTAGTCGAAAGGAAGTCTATAACCAATATTTCGATAACTCTCAGGGACTGCTAAGGTCAGTCTAAGTATGGGCTTTCAATCCCAACCTCCTCCCCTTCCCCTACCAACAAACACACGCACTCACGTGTTTGTTTGCATCTCCATACCCAACATATCAACGAAAAGCATTTACAACTACATCATAAAAAATAATATCGGCGTTTGTGTTGGTGCGTGCACTGGGTTTCCTTCGATTAAACATGACTTGTCCAATGGATACCAGGGCTATTGTATACAAGGCACTGTTTGGGCCCAGGTTTCGGGTGTGCAAGGACTGTTTTGACTCCCTGTCTGACAGACGCTGTGGTAAAAGGTGTGAAGGTGCGGGGAAGACTGCATGTGAGCTCTTGTACAGCCAGAGTCGTGTTGTTGTAGTGGAACTCAGTGTTCAGAGCTGCAGAGATACAGAAACAGGCTTCTCTAACCTTATTTCTATTGCCTTTATAACAGCCTGGCAATCATTTATCAAAGAGGGTGCATGTCATGGCTAGTGGGGTTCCCGTCCATATGGGTGTCGCCGCCCGAGTGCTTATTTGGACGGTTTCAGCTAGATTTGGGATTTTGGCTGAAGATGTCATTGCGGAGACGTTTGTAGGTTAAAGCTCGAATACACTACTCTCTGGGTTTTGGCCGAGTCAGGTAGTATTTATTTCCCTAGGGACTTCTCATAACACCCCAATTCCACTAGACGGCGCTTCCGCTACGCATGATTCGAAATTTTGGTCAAAATGACGCGAATGGCAGCATAAACGGCAAGAGCGTAGTAGAAGCGCAGTAAAAGCGCTTAGGTCGTAGTAGAAGCGTATCGGAATCTTCATGATCGCCACCTCATGGCGACTGTTTTGACCTGCTCAAAATTTACGTAGCGACATCGCTTTGGCCACGAAGCGCAGCGGACGCGTAGTCACATCGTAGTAGGATCTTCATGAGCGTAGCCGTACTCACGGCGGCATCGTGAGCATCGTAGCACACTCGCCATCACATTGTGGTGAAATCGCCGAGTTATTCATCCGTGATACGGCTACGCTCTGCGCGACCTTGCTACGCTCTGTACGCTCTCACTACGACCTCGCTGCGACCAACGTGCTTCCGCGGCGACTGTGTTATTAAGCATAGTCAACCTTGGCGCTTCTGCCACGCTTCCACTACGCTCTTGGCGTTCTGGCCAACTCCAGGCCTTGTTCAAGTACTCTCCTAAAGTTGTTGTCGCTCTTTTGGATTCTAGGACCAATTCTGAGCGGTTCCATTCTAATGTTATTGAAGAATGAATAGCCACCTTCCATGCTCATTGCTCTTATGAATATAAGTTGCCATAGTGCCCACATTGTAGCCGTGTGTCTGCGGATAATCATCGACGGACCCAGGACCTTTTGGCCCTCCGACTCCGTCCTGCCTGGACCTCCGAAGGTTCATTATGGCCAGATGAAGCATAGCGACTTGATCGCGTCTATCGTTGACATTCAACGGAACATATCAGATGAACTTCAGATTTTATATAGAAAGGATACAAAGGCATATCGAAAGCGTAGCTCCATCGCCTAGGTCGTAGCAAGGTCGCAGCTGCATCGCCATCAGCGTAGACTAAGCGTAGCCGCATCTTCATTGTCGTAGTGGGGTCGTAGCAGAAGCGTTACGGAAGCGTAGTAGAAGCGTAGTGGAAGCGTACTGGAAGCGTCAAGCCCCCAAATCGTGTGGTTGTCTAGGCTTCCGCGCCGATTTGGAATAATTTTAGAGAAAATCCTAGATCGCCATGAGCGTAGCGGAATCGCCGTCCAGTGGAATGGGGTGGGGGGGGTAAGTTGAATAGTTTTAACTGCAGATCGCCGATATAACCAAGAGTAGTATCTGAAAGGCCACTTGTTCGAGTCTCAACAAGACCAATGTGTTGTGTCCTTTAGGAAGACGCTTTATATGTTCTGCTTAGAACTGGTTTAACCCAAAAATTTATGAAACGTCCCAATATGACTGAAAGATTGTTGACTGATGAGTAAACCATCAGCGCAGACAAAAAAGACATTTCGACATTATTTGAACACAGCCATCTTAAAAGCCCAATAAGGCCTAGCACCCATATAAAGGAATTTGACAAACAGTGCAGATCCAACATAGACACAAGGCAGATGGTGAATGAAATAATGTCTGATAAGGTCTACGCTGTTTGCTTAAATGATACAACAATTTCTGTAAAGTGATAACCCTATAATTACAGATTGACCAGTCAGTTTACTGAAATGGATTGAAGACTCCAGTAGGCATAAATGGATTAACCGATCTACACTGTTCCATACCTAATCAATATTGAGTACCCACTATTTCGTTGCTCTAATTGAGACAGCGGAGGGGAAAGGATGACCATAGAAACTATTTTTAGAACGGATTTCTACCAAAACGGGGTCTCTGAATTGGCAGCCAAGCACATTGAAGATTGCACCAGCGGTCCCACCAGTGTGTGGTGAAAAACAGGTCTTTTTGACATCCAAAAGTGTTTCTAAAACTATATAATGTTATTATGTAATATCATATAAAACATTATTTTGGGACTAAATGTACATTGGCACATTCTACAGTCCCAGTGAAAGAACAAATAAAAAAAGCCACTTGAGCGTTAGACTTGGGATCGAAAGGCTAATGCCAGTTCGAGACTCACCGCCAGCGCAGTCACTATTACACACGTTATCCACTGCTTACTACTGGTTCAACCTATGAAGAGAGGAAAACGTCCCGACATTACTGAAAATTTGTTTACGCGGACGTAAAGCTCCAAAAAAACAAACAAACAAAAACTTGAAAAAATACGTGTTAGGTAGGAATCGAACCAGCGACCACACCTATATGAGTTAGCTGTTCTAACCACTAGACCACAGACTCTGCTGTATTGTATGCCTCTTATTTTGTTTTCTTAATTTGAACATGTTTGTAACTTTAGACGAGTACAACTATCCATAACAGTGAATATACGTCATTGTATGCGCATGAATAATTTTCTAAGCGAGGCGGATCTAGTTTCCATTAATATTTGTTTCAATCAAAATTACAAATAAACATGAAAATTATTCAAAAAATACACCGGATTTTATGACACTGAGGTTTGGGCTCTTATTTACACGAGCAGAAGCTGGCGATGTAGCAAATTTGTTGTGTTTTAAAATAGCGTTAAGTATAAGTTGAACCTGCCACCATTCCTTAGTCATAAACTTTAGTATTAGTCGTTAGTCACTCCTTATTTGTACTAGTCCATTGTCATATCATAAATACTGCTATGACCATACGTTACGTAACACTTACGACGGGAACAAGTCAAGGCATGACGACGTCCGTGACAACAATGCAAATTTTCATTGAAATGAACATAGTTTGAAGGCGATAAAATCGCATTTAAAAGGTCATATGATAAACAGAATCTTACGCTCGCTATCATTTCATATTAAATTCATTAAACTCTACGGAGGCTCGTTTAATTAATTTCATATGAAATTATGACTTGTGTAAGATCATCTATATAAAAGATTGAGACATGTTTGTTTTGTGATTAGTTTGGTGGTGCATATTGACAAGACTGTACAAATCTCTTCCAATACATATCCATGGATTGTTTTATGTACAAACGAAATCTTGCTGAAAATAACCTGTTTTCCTAAACAATATTTTAAGAGTAATTCACTAATCACTGTAGGAGCATTGCTTCAATAGTTTTTGTTGCAAAGTCTATGAAGCAGAAAACATTAGGCCACATATTCATTGAATTCCAAAGATTCTACAGACTTTCTGAAAAGTCAATATTTTCAAGAAAATGAGAAATGACAGCTATGAGCTTGGGGAGCGACTGTTTTATCCAAATTTTAATTTGACTCAATACTTAAAAACGCAGCAAAACTGGACTTCTGTCTCATTGTCTAGTGAGGTGTGTTATTTGTCTAATAGGCAAAGCGCTAACAAAAGCATCACGCTTTCCTTTAAATATCTAAGCAGTATATTTACCTTTCAGTGATACTTCTCAGATTGTCCAGGTGAGAGATAACACTTCAGTCTTAGTGGGCAGGTACAGCTCCTGAAATTACAATACAAGAGTCAAACTTTTAAAGTAAGTAAGGGTGCAAAGATCAGGAATCGATAAAATCAAGTACCACACCTGACCCAGGATACCAATGGGAAAGTGACAAACTCATAGTAGACACCACAAACGAGAGCCAAAAGGTCAGCCCTTTCCCAGCAGGTGACCACAAAGCACATATAAACAGACGCGCACAAAGACATAGCAAACACAAGACAGAACAAAAACATAAAAGATCCACAAAAGAAGTACCGCCTTGGAACGGTCAGTAAAATATTTTACTGGAGGGCTTAAACCAGTTAAATGGCGCGTACCTCACCCTTGATTCTGATGTGGACCAGGACACGTTTGGAAAAGTGACAAAACACAAAACACACGACAGCCAAGAGGCCAGCCCTTTCACAGCAGATGATCACAAGGCTACAAAGAACAGACACACACCAACCCTTTTGTATTACCCCATAAATATGATACAATAAGTATGGGACTGCCTATAGCGTACTTTATAGGGTCGCGCGTGGAATTTTCTAAATTATGATGTATTTCTGTCCCTGAAGATTGTTTTACATTCGCAGTGATGACCCTGATAAAATGCAGCATCATGCTGTATTTCATCTGGGTCTTCACCGTTTGCCAAATTCCCCATGTAGGGGTTTCCACAAAGGGTTAACAGCAGATAACAAAGGTACCGTATATATTCGAAAAACATGTATAAAGATTTCCTTTCCATTGTGCACCTAAAAAAAGTAAATTGTTGTTTTTATTTATTTTAATCGTTATAAAAGTGCCTGCACAATATACGAAAATGTCGTCTGCTATATCCTTTTGAAAAGTTGTTGAGCAAGATGAGAATGCGTCTATGAGACCAGACACAGCAAAATGCAACCTGCGCAGCTACCGAAACCAGACTAGTATACTGAAATAAGCGAGAAACAAGTTTACCCAGATGTTTGGATACTTTCTAGTGAGCAAATAAACGTACTTAAGGCCCTGTTCAGAATGCGAAAATGTGCAGGCTGGTCAGCATCTTAGTTGTTTGTGCGATTTTGGCGGAC
This sequence comes from Loripinus fragilis, assembly GCA_964019695.1. Classification (NCBI taxonomy): domain Eukaryota; kingdom Metazoa; phylum Mollusca; class Bivalvia; order Lucinida; family Lucinidae; genus Loripinus; species Loripinus fragilis. The sequence continues at coordinate 33,326,547 of OZ026516.1, forward strand.
AAATTCTAGTTTTTATCAAGTGTGTATATGTAACTTTTTTACTCTATAAACGGAGTCTACTACAAGTGTTTTCTTCGAATAAGTGCCGCGTGAAATCTAATTAATGAAATGTCGTTAAATTACATCGTTTCCTTCCTCAGGATAGTCTATACCATTGAAACACGAACATTCTGATTAAATTTGGATAATGTTTCAGTCATCTTACGAGTGTATTGATATTTACTTAAGGGCCATTTGCCATCTTAACACTTAAAGTGCCCGTTAAAAAATCATCTGAAAATTCCGCCTACTCCATTTTTTGTTCCAACAAAATGTGCAAGTATTTGGCTAAAGTTAGAATAGAGTAAAACTGTGTGTAGTCAGGGGCGATCGGGACTCCCGTGCGAATTTGATGCCGATTTATGGTGACCTATACCAAATCAAACTTTAGGGGATAACTAATGAAAATCACCTGGTCACCCATCTGGATTTCACGTCTGGACGTCATTATGACGTCATCAAAATAACGTATATTGTATCAGTGCAATTTAAAAGATGTCCATTATAGTCTATGGCGATCAGGACTTTCTTGCATTTTGTTTGCCAATTTCAGTCGAAATACACCGAATTTAATCTTAGGAGGTTAATAATAAAAATTAACATGTCGCCCATAGTGTTTTCGCATCAGAACAAAAAGATGACGTCATTAAAATGACGCCTAATATGTAAATACCACATATATATGCGTTTTGTCCATTTCCAACGCATTGAAATATGCCTTTAATAAACTGGCAGCCTTATCATGACTAAATACAAACTCTTTTAAATCGTAACATACAAAATATATTCAGATAGTGTGAAGTCAGTTCGAGGGTGGGACGTAAATGCCGTCACGATTTACGAATAAAAAAACAGTGGAGTGAATGAAAAACACGATAATGAACGGTGCAAATATAATCTCTTATGCTTATATATATATATATATATATATATATATATATATATATATATATATATATATATATATATATATATATATATATATATATATATATATATATATATATGTGTGTGTGTGTACCACGACCTCTGCTCAATGACCTTTGGGTCTTTCTATTTCAAACGATTGATGCAGAATACGTAAAATGAGCCAGTCCGGGTAGAACATATGTGTATGTCAAAGCTTTTATAGTAAATGTAAATAAATACCCAAAAACCTTTTTTCTAGTACAACATATCAATATTGTAAATAGAGTCACGCTCAAAAGCTTTTGGCTTATCGGTAGCTGCTTACCCTACACTCAAAGAAAAGATAGTAGTAATAATCATTTGCATATACTATCAACCAAACTCATTATAGTCCGATTTTGACCCCTGAAGGACCAAACGTTAGAAGAGTCTACTTAGTAGTAAGTTCATGATATGGAAATAAGGATAAACCCTCTACAAGTTACCCATTGTACTTCGATAGCACGGCCAATAGAAAATTGTTACAATCTGATTTATCTTTCGCATGCTTATAGGTAGAATCGTCTTCAAAGGTCAAAATCGGACAATAAGGCATTCTTGTTGATACGGCTAAAGAAATATCTGAATCCACATGAAAATAGTTGTTCAAAAGTCATAAGCATATTGAAAACTGGCAATATTTTACATGAGTCCTCTTCTGCTCCTCGGCAACACAAATTAGTACAATATAAATGGTTTACTTTGTACTTACACCGAGATGTTTCGCATACAGACATGCTGCAACTACATTTAATCAGCTGCAGAGGGGTTTCGGGGGCAGGAGGCAACATGCGCGGATCCAGAGATTTTTGTAAGTCTTATTTAGTCCTCAGCTTATTTTACAGTTTACAGAGGGGGTCCAATGGTTTTATTGCTGAGAAAACTATACTTATACTTTACCAAGGATCCAGAGGGGATCATTATTTTCTAGGGGGGGGGTGTCAAACTTTTTCCAGGGTGGGGGGGAGGGGTCCAAATGCTAATTTCTTTAGAAACCCATGTACTTGTTATTTTCCAAGGGGGGTGTCCGGACCCCCTATCCCCCTCTGGATCCGCACATGGGCAATGTCATCAATGATAATAACAAGACAATATTTATCACAGTCCCGCTTCTAACCATAATTGTCAGGCATTGATTTGTCAGGATTAATGACAGATGAGGTTTTCCAAATGATGCACTGGTACTGCGCACGTTTGACACCTTCGAGAAACACAGCTCTTGGAAGTGGTAGTTTTTGCAATTCAGCTTTTTTTCTCCTAAATATCCACTACGTCATCGCAGTGAGTCGAACAATATCGGTGACTGGCTAATACAAAGTAAGAAAGACGGCAAAGATCAGGAATCGATACAATCAAGTACCGCACCTGACCCAGGATACCAATGGGAAAGTAGCAAACTCACAGTTAGACATCACAGACGAGAGCTAAGAAGTCAGGACAAGAATTTCTAGCGATAAGGCGAACAATCTCCCTAAACGAGACGTTGGTTTTATTTTGTTGAAATAACGACTGGAGAAACTAGGCGCATTCAACAAATATATATAGACGAGCCGTCGATGCACATTTGCCCCCGAATTTGTATATTGAAAACGGGGTTTCCTTCATGCATGTAATAACTCTACTTCTTATTGAATGAGAATTTATTTCGATCATCAACTGTGCTTTCTAATCAGTAACATATATGGGAACTAGACCGTTAAACAAGGAACCACGCTATGTACAGTAAAACTATTTATACAGTTGATGTACAATAAAAACGACCATCTGGCAAAGTGGTTTATTTTGTAAGATATTTGATGTCTTCTTTCGCTTATACGACCCCTTTCCCCCCCCACTAGACCCAAGACGCCCTTTACATATGTTATATATTTGTATAGCGACATTTTATTGTCCAAAGGGCATCTTGGGTCTAGGGGGTGGGGGGAAGCATCTAAAAACAAACTGAAAGACGCCAGTTTCATCTTTTCAATGACAAACATCACAATTTTAAGTATATTTCGTGCGCATGCGCAGAAGGAATACCGCAAAGTTTTGGAAACAAAGGGCACTTATATCCTTAATATTTTAGCACTTTTACTTTAGAAAACTTGCAAAGAATTTACTAAAACTCTCGTCTAAACGGCACCCGGTCTAAAGACGTAAAATGAGGGGTGGGAGTAGAAGGCCCAAGTTTTAACGGCTTTGTTAATGATAAATCGCTTTGAAACATATTTTGATGCTTTCTTTGTATATTTTACTACCGAAACAGTCCAATTTCAAAAACATTATGGCAATTTGAAAATTTAGGTTTTGTAATCATGTCAGCTAGGGAAAATTTACGCCTTATCGCTAGAGCTTCTTTACAAATATATTACTCTAGTGCATCCGCCAAAGTGCTTTCTGAGCCGAGGTGAAAGAATGCATCGTGGATAGAGTCTCTAGCATAGCTAAATGCCTGCCAATATGATTTCTTGCTCTTTCTTGACATTGAACTAGTTAATATCAGCACCTGAAAGTGCATGGAATTCGATCAGAGCCCTGGTTGTGACATCACCAATGCCACATTGACATCTTTAATAAGTGTTCTGATCTTAGAAACTTGATGATACATGAGCAAGACTGTTTTAGAAAATGTAAAATATCAACACTCTGCAATTGTTTTATATATGTTTTATTTAAGCGGCGAAAACAAAATTTGCTCCTCTGGAAAACTGGGAGTAGGGTTGTGCATTAGCTCATATAAGACAAAATATTTACGATAGAAAAGCAAACTTTGGTTATTGTATTCGTCAATTGAGTATAGGTTTGTTAAACCTAATCTAAACCGATATTCATTTATATTCCATAGGGAACAATGTTAAACACATATGATAATTTTACTCTTAATTCAATATTTCGGCCAAAGGCCTTTATCAAGAAAAACATGCACTTCAATGTCAACTACATAGTCTCTGTTCAACCATCTTGTACTTGACATTGAAGTGCACGTTTTCTTAATAATGGCCTTTGGCAGAACTATTGAATTAAGAGTAAAATTATAATGATAATCTAAAATGGTTTGAAACCGACTCAGAGCAGTTGTTAAACTAAATGACGATAGCCAAAATTACCACTTTTAAATTATAATTAAGTTCATGTAACGCACATAATACAACATGTAGTTTTCTGTAGCTCAAACTTTCAATTTTCTTATTCTCAAATTGATAAAGTATCATATGTAACAAGCTGTTACAGGCTAACACCCATGCTTACAGTGTGCAAACATCTCCTATTCGATGCACCTTGAATTGGTACATACGAATGAGTATATCTAAAATAGTTTGGGATGGAGTAGGTCAATACTCAGCTTGCAGTCAAAATCTTGTTTGATGATTATTCTGGTTTTTATGAGATGAGGACAATTATTTTACCAGAGAGGCAGAAATAATAATCGATATTGTATATGACTTGGATAAGGATTGGTTTAGAATATTTACATTAGAAAGGGACATTAACTAAATTGTACTGTTTAAATGTGAAACGATTATTTTCTATGTTCCTCTAGGATGTATCTTTATTTTAGAATTATTCATATTAGGAAATATTGAAAACAAATATTTATAACATCTGTAACAAAGGTACAGGGGCTTAATAATGATCAATGCCTAAGACTTAGGCTCCAGAGGCTGGAGACTTTAGCTAGGAAAACATGCGAAATATATTCATTTTATCCTGAAATATCATCTCTTACATCAAGTCAATGTCCTTGCTCATTAATTATGTCATGTAACATATGTTACAACTTTTAACAAGTGCTTCAATCTTGTTGTTTAACCTGCAAATTCTGAAATTTTAATAATATAAGCAAGACAATCCCAAATATGCAAGATATCCAACAGCAGCAAATGTTTTCATATATTTTTACTTAAATGATGCCTACCAAATTCGGCTCCTTAAAATCAGGTATAGCCTTTGGGTTGTTTAATTGCACGTATAAGATACTATATTTAAAGTATAAAAGCAAATTTTGGATTTTCTCTAACCAAAATGAGCTTGTTAGTACAAAATAATCAAAACATTTCGGAAAATGCACATATCAGCTAAAAAGTAAATGATATAGGTCACAAGTTTCATGTTTAAAGGGTAATCTAATTAAAGTAACGTACATAACACCACAGGAAGCTGTAATTTTGCTCCAAAAGAATTTATATGTAGCTTAATTTGTCAATATGCAGACCATATGAGTAATTTAAATAATTAGCAATCTTTCTGTAGCTCAAACTTTTAATTTTCTTTCTTTTCTAAATTTAATATGGTAACATATGTAACAGGCTGTCAGAGACTAACGCCCCGGCGAACATAGTGCAAACATCTATTAAAAGACGCAGCTTGAAATCCTCTTTTAGTTGGAAAAGGTTGCAAAATTCCCCATGGGGAGCAATAACATTCCCAGCCATCAGTCTAAAGGTGGCCCAATAAGCTGGGTATTTATAGGCAATCTACGGTATTTTGCATGCAAAATATAGTTATCGATAAAAAATTCATTGTCAAAGTCAGGTAAAGCATTGATGTAACCATCATTTGACTAAAATAATTGATACTATGTTAAAAAAAGCGTTCGTGTTGGATAAATATGACCATACCAACACAAACTATAGCTTTAATTAACGGGCAGTTTCTTATTATGGTCGCCATATTTATGACGTCATAACTAGCCTCAGACGCGGATTTGAGATGGGTGACCACCTTAAAATTAAAGGTAAGACTCCACTGAAGGTTTTGATATAGGTCACCATAAATCGACACACACTTCGCACGGGACCTATTTTTTGTCCCTAAGGGCCCTGACTAGTGGACCAAAATCAAGCCTTTAGAAGTATTCTGATGATGAATGATCTAATTTTTGTTTGTTTGTTTTGTTGCTTTACATCCCAAGTCAAAAGCTATGGTAATGGCGGGACGGTCAGTTCTGCTAACCACACTTTTTCCTGGGCAAGCTCACAAGCAGTAAACTAGTACTTCGTGCACATACTTTCGCTTGTAACTGACAACAACCCTTCTTGAATGATTCAGTGGAAGGGAGCAGAATGACCTTAGAAATTATTTCATGATCAATCTCCACGAAAGTATGGGACTGGGCCGGGATCGAGCTAGCGACCCCTGGATCTGCAGCCAGACTCGCATATATTGCAAGACACGTTACCGACCGTGCTTTGCGGCTGAGTGATCTAATGCTACACTGTCGGAGAGGCTTCCAAAAAATTCAAGCTGATGCTTACAAGATTGTAAAAATTGGACCCCGATCCACAGTGCTCTGGGTCTACACTGAATGTTTGAAAGGTTATTAAAAAATTTCGTCAGATGACAAAATCAGAGACTTTTGTTGTTAAGACTTAATTCCAATATACATGAACATCCTGCTTGCAGTGCCAGTTTCAACCTCCAGTATCAGGTTGATACCTGTCTCATTTTTAGTATTCATTAACATTCAACTCTTTGCAAACTGGTTATTTTTCTCATGATTTTTGTCTTCTGCTGATTTTATTTTCACAATTAACTACCACAGACAAAATGATTAATTCACAGAATAAGAACGGATACATGTATTCATCATATGAGCCGCGACATGTGATTTCCAACATTCTGACATGTGCAGTCTCAGATGAGCCTGTGCATCCTCCTTTAAAGCTTAGAAACTTCAAATGATTGTCAGAAGCTTAACACTCATAGAATATCCAAGCGACTAGCAAAGACTCTAATCAAACAGCACGTATGCGCATGCTGATCTGAGGATTTGCAGGTAGCATATACCATATTGTGGGAAATTTCATGTTGTGGCTCATGTATAACTAAACAAATAAACATCATATGATTACAATTTGGACGAGTAAGAACTACAGCCAGAACATCTTCAAATGTGATTGCTTCCAAGCAAGCATCAATGTACCATTGCAGACAGAAGTGACATTGACATAATATGTCAGTGTTATAGGCAATTCATTACCAACATTTGTTTTTTTATATAAAAAGACAAATAATTATCTGATGAATTATGTCCTCCCAGATGTGATTTTGATGGTATAATTCTAATATGTTCCAGGCGTATCTGAAAAGTTTTTTCATTACGTATACCCAAATTTGAGCTACTTCTAGAAATAAAACGTTGCTACATTATAACGGGCACTCATTCCATGTATAAAACAGGTAACTGATATGGCCTTAAATTATGCTGAAAGTATTCAGTGGTTAAGATTGCTTCGACCAAGGGATCAATAAATATAATATTTGTCCGATTGCATGCAACCATACACCAAAGTTATGACGCCAACAAAAATATCATTTCAGCATTTAGAAAGATAGATGGTTATCCCATAACGATAGCTAAAATTACTGACGAAACGTTAACACATGTGAACCATTCACTGCTCTTAATAAATATCACAGTGTTCAAAATTAATAGTTACGTTTTTACTTTGGAAAATAGAAATTTCAATTTTGAAAATTTTCAGAATTCAGACATTTTCCTCCTTTCTTTTTAGACAAAAATAGTTTTATAATTATATTCCGATATTAATTGATATATTAAATAAATAGTTGTTAAAAGTTTGACTTCCTGAAAGCTTCCAACATGTCTGAAAAGAGTTATGTTCCTGTGACCTTAATCATGGGTCACTTAAGTTAGTATTGTGTTTTATCAACTTTTTTCAATCTTATCGTTTTTTATACCACCATGTAGCTGATGAATTAACCTTTCGGTTTATATATACCCGACCCACCAGTTGATTGTTTGACATTTTCTTGAGAACTACTAGGAATATATAGAGGATCTTACATGAGTGCTCATGTTCTATTGAATTTTTTAAAGGAGTTGGGGAAAAGAGATAAAATGCGAGGCTTGCCGAGCATTTTATCGCTTTTTCGCATCGAGTTTAATAAATTCAATAATACAAGAGCACGAATGTTAGATTCTATTTATCATATGACAAATACTTTGAAATCTCATTTCTGGCGTAACAACGTTATAATTTGTCATTATGTACGCAACGTTGTTATGGACGTCATAACGTTTCTCGTAAATCTATAAACCACTATTGGTTTATCGATTTTATTGCATGGCGTTATTTCACTCCCAGACGCGACGTCATATGACAAAACAAATTCATTTATATAGTTGTAAAGATACATACCTGGACCGTTCATTCCTAGAATTTCATTACATTATGTCAATTCAGTACGTTTTGACGCGTCTCAGAACAAGACAGGGGTCAGTTTTCAATGTCACCGTGTTAAATTATATGTGTGCCCTCCCTTGGCTCGTATACATGCCGTACATATCTCCTATGCATCGAACCGATGATATTTCTATCAAGAATGGAATGCGATACCTCAGAATTAGATTAAGGACATCAGCATTGACCACTGTGATATTGCAAACTGACCCCTATCTTGTTCTGAGACGCATCAAAAATACTGAATAGACATAATTTAATGAAATTTTAGGAATGAACTTTTCGATTGCCTCTCTTCACAACACTCACTATAAATGAATTTGTAAGATTTTTTTGTAGTTTTCAAGACAACGCCATACAATGAAATGGTTTTGTCGAGTATATTACACATGCACACTTCATTTTATATACTTAAGATATTTATCAAAAAGTAAAATTTATGTAACAAAGACTTTTGGTATGAAAGTTAACAAAGTGCTTGCAAAATCGTATCTGTGATTTTTTCTTATTTTTGGAGGTTTGAGGAGGATAATGGAATAAAGTTTATGATGCGAGTTATCGTCTTGATATTTCGCCTCAATGTCATATTAAGTGAACAATGTATTATGTAAGTGTTTGAAGAGAATAACATAGGACTCCTGTTGAAAAAATACTGTAATGACTTTAAAAGGCAAATCACACCGAGTAAATTTACAGTTGATCACCATAAGTCAATATTAAAAATGAGTTCTAATGTGAAAAGGGGTCAAAGAAAAGAAATTGGTCAACACCCACTCATTCTAAGCAAACAAGAAATTTAAACAGCCGACAAAAACTGTAATTGTAGACACTCAATCTGATAGTGAAAACTGGACTGATTTAAATGGGGCAAACGATGATGTAATTGACCAGCTCATAGACGTAGACTTTAAAAATTCTCAAAAAGTACATCCAGTTCGTCTTTCAATGTTTCACCGACCCAGGGTGGTCCATCAACAAGAATGAGTTATTGTGTTATTAATATCAGCAGTGCTTCTAATGCTGACACCAATGCAGCTACAGCCTTATCCTCTCCTAGTGTTCGTGCTACACATATGAAGGCATGTAAAAATACGTACACAAGTATCAACACAGCTGCTGCTGATCCTTTGAGTACACCTATGACCTTGGATTTTCTTCACAATTGTCACAGCAGCATGTACTGCCTATGCCGTCTATGCATGTGCTAGAACCGTATAATTCTGCAATATCTGACCAGGATGTGATGTGAATCGTGCTACAAGCTCGAGATATTATGAGAGATGAGTTAGACACACTTGTGTAAGCCAAAGTAAAGCAGGCAACTCCAGATCTGCAAGCAGAGGTAAACCAATGGAAAGCTGATAACACTTAACTAATAGATCAGGCTGATGAAGTGAAATTCCAGATATACGATCTTGAGCAGTATAGTTGGTCAAGTGTCCATCAGGTTTAAGGTGGAGAGGAAAGAATATCTAATTTAAACGGTCATGGATCTCTTGAATGATCTAAAAACAAAGATATCAGCTCGCGATATAGACAGACTGCATAGGGTTGGTGACGTAAAAACGGCAATGAAACAACCAAGCTCAAGGAATATCATTGTAACATTTACAAACTCCAGTGCGTGCCTTGAGATATTGAAAACTATATGAGATAGAAAAGCATCCATCTACATCAATGAGGACCTCACCTCATGCTGCATGGGTTTATTATATGAAAATCATCAAGCCCAGTGACGATCATAAGTCAGATTTTGTCGCCTTAAATACCGACTTCTCCCAACTTATCTGGAATAACATTGGAGTATTAAACTGCTTGGCTCCAGATCGGGCTCACTGTTGGTCTGAAATGCTCTTGAACATTTTCAGAGTGACAAACAGTTTGGATCCAGATCAGGCTCTACGTTTGGTTTAGGCATGATTTTGATCCAAATTGTTTGCATAGGCAATCATACTTCCTGTTAGCTGCAGGTCATTTCCCTAAAAAAAGCTCAACTTTACAAAAAGTTAGGGATGTTAATCTTAATGGGAGCAGTTTGGATCCAGATCAGGCTCGATGCTTGGTCTTCTTTGGGCGTGATCCTGGCACAAATTGCTTTCATAGTCAATCAGATTTGCTGTATCTGCAGATTGTTTTCCCATAAAAATAGTAAGTGAGTATGATCAGGAAATACCATAATCACAAACAACCCCATGCACTGCGAGGAAGAGCCACTCAACCAGACACCAGGAAGACTAATTAAGCATAGCAACCAGCTCTCTCTTGCCCACAATGGGAGTAACAATAAACAAAAGTCAAAAACAACAGACAATTAGAATGGATAGCAGCCTAAGCCACCGGGAGGGGGGGGGGTAAATGCATTTTACTGGTACCAAATCTTTGCCCTAGATTCTGCTGTTGTTCAAGTTCAAGGAATGTTCAGCTCGCATGGAGGCCTTCTAACTAATGCAATGTTTCATCATGGAGAAACACTCTAATCAAAACACCATGATGAAACAAAGAAAAGGGCTCATGACTCACAGATAGTCAGAGCTAAAGAAAACCTCAAGTTGAGCCATGGTGGTAAGTGCAACTTTTCAAAAAGGTCTCAATCAAAATCAGCATGGTGCAGAGTTTGGATCCAGACCAGGCTCGACATTAATAGGGCGTTAATAGGTAACCAGACTTGCTGTAGTCTGCAAGACCTAAAACGCTGTCTTTTTAAAAATTTAAAATGATAAAAATTTACTTTGTTCTATTAAAAAACCAGATGAAATTCTTAATAAATTAAAGTCTAGAGGTTTTCCAGAATCTAGTTTGTCTACATATGATTTCTCTACTCTCTATACTACATTTCCTTATAATCTTATCAAAGAAAAAACTAACAGAGTTGATTGAACAAACATTTAGTACTAAAGTGAGTGCTCACTTTTTTTGGCTTGTAATAATAAAAAAAGTTGTTTGTTTTTTTATTTACTTCTGAACAACCTAAACGATATAAATTGCGATTATGTCAGAAAATGTTTGCTGTACTCCATTATCTTTTAAACAATATATTTATAAGATTTGGCTAAAAATTATATAGACAAATTGTAGGTATTTCGATGGGTACTAAATGTGCTCCTCTTGTTGCAGATTTGTTTAGTTTTGTTATGAGAGAGACTTAATGTTGCTTCTGTCAGACAATAATCAAACTGATATTATTGAAGCTTTTAAGTCCACCTCCAGATATTTAGATGACTTAATATTGATAATCCTTATTTAGAACAAATGAAAGGTAAGATATATCCTTCTGAACTTCTGATGGGAAAGAGATAGCTGGTTGCTTTGCTTAGTGTGTCTTCCTAGTGTCTTGTGATTGATGTGTGGCTCTTTCTCGCGGCGCCATGGGTTTGTCTGCAGTTTGTGATTGTGGTATTTCCTGATCATACTCACTATTTTAGTTTTATGCATTTTTCATTGGTTCTCATATTTTATGATATAACATGACCTTTTATTCATGAAAACGTTTCTATCATTTACCATGCTGGTAATTTTGATCCAGTTATGTTTCAATCAGCATCTAGTGCATATAGCGTTCAATATCCTCGAGGTCAGGTTTTCCTTTTCCTGTTATCATTTTTACTTACTAAAGAAGGAATATATCTGAAACATGTTACAATAGTACAGATTTCTTTGTTTTTTCAATCTAACGAAAATAAATAAAAGTTCTCAATATAAACTTTTGAAATGTAAATGTTAGGAACCAGTACTTGGCAGAGGGGAGAATAAAGTGTTTTCACAATAAGGATACAATGCAGTGCCTCAAGTAAGGTTCCAAACAGGGACCACTCAAGCTCAAGTTTGGACCACTCAAGCTCAAGTTTTGCGACCTCAGCTATAACGTGTAAGTAATGGAAATCTTTTTTAGGGTTAATAATGTTTTTACTGCAATTGATTGATCAAAATCAGTAGAAAATGGGCGGAATATTAGTTACAAATTAATTTATCTTTACTAAACATGTTCTAGTGTAGAATTCGTAAATGTCACAGGAGATATTTCCTAGGTTCAAAACAAAAGATGCAATAATCTCTTTTAATAATAAGCATTATACAATCTCGCTGTACTCCTTCAAGGAGGGAAGTGCACATGCTCAGAAATAAAGTTCAACAAACAATTACTTTATTCTGTTTGTTTTTTATAGCTAATCAAGAAATGAACTTTACTCACTTAAATTTTAAACGAATTAAAATAATTATTTGCGTTCTAGAACAGCAACAAATCAGTTAAACTTGGTGTGTAATTCGACCTAAATAGAAACAATGTGAGAGTTGAACAAAAAATACAAGCAAAACATATGCAGTGTGTTCCATTCTCCAATTTTAACTGTTGAAAGCAATAAAATGCCTAAGGTGGTCACAATGGACAAATTTTCCAGCCCATCCTCACAAAAATTATGGATTCTTTTTCTTGATCACCACTAAATACCTCATTTTAAATGGGAAATTAACAGTTAACTTCTTTTAATGTTTTGATAGTTTTCCACACAGGTGCATGCTGATAAAACCGTGATAATTGGCTTTTACCTCTTGTTTTCTAGGGTTAAGCATATCTCTTAAACTATATGGAAACGTTTCATTAAACTCTTGATGCAACATCGTGGTTACAATACAAAATGAATTGGTGTTACTACGATGGGAAAGAGATGGGCACAGTGCATCGAGTAATTATAATTTTAACTATTTCATTTCAGAAAAAAAACATTTATCAAAACAGTATATAGTCACTAAAATGACTATTTATCCAACCAGTATATAGTCACTAAAACGACTATCTTAAAGTAACAGACATTTAATACACAAAATTAATCAAAAATGATATTCACTCATGTGTGACCATTGCTATTTCAAAAAGCCAGTTCAGTTCAGAACAAGGATTTGGAGGTTAGTTGGTTAGTGTTTAACTACGCATCAACCCTTGTGGGACTTAAAGACTGATCTATTGATGAGATAGTAGGGGCCTGATGGTTTGGCTGTTGTCAGCCCCACGGGTGTTTACCTGATTTCTTTTGCTCCGGTGTTTAGTTTTATTTACTGTTGAGTCCTTATCTTTGCTTTATCTCCTTTTCATATCTTGATTTATATGATCTAGGAGATGATGCATTGATAAGTTAGGGGTATTTTATGCAAACAAAACAAATATGTGTCTTGATCAACATCTGAACTAAAGGTGAGGTTGGTGCACTGTTAAACTGGTTTAAGCCCTTTCAGTAAAATATTTTACTGACCGTTCCAAGGTGGTGCTTCTTTTGTGGATCATTTATGTTATTTCTGTCTTGTTTCGTTTGCTTTTATGTACATCTGTATGTTGATGCCTTGTGGTCACCTGCTGGGAAAGGGCTGGCCTGTGATGTCTATTTGTGACGTTGTCACTTTCCCATTGGTATCCTGGGTCAGGTCGATTCCTGATCTTTGCCATCTTTCATGTTACAATGACTCGGTGTAAGAGTAAGACAATGTAGATTGAGAAAAGACTAAATGCAGTGTGACAACAATGATTGGTTAGATAAATGTTTAATATAACTTAACTATTTAAATTAATAAGTGAGTTTTAACATTCTTCCTACCAATCTTTGTTATCACAGTGCATATAACTAAGAGGAGGGTATCTCTTCTGTTAGTGACGCCATAACATCATGGTTACAATACACAATGAATTGGTGTTATTAAGATGAAAAAAATGGGCACAGTGCATCACGTAAATATAATTGTAACTATTACATTTCAGAAAGAACATTTATCAAAACAGTGAACAGTAACAGACATTTAATTCACAGAATGAATCAAAAATGATATTCAATCATGTATGACCATTGCTCTTCCAGAAAGCCAGTTCAGTTAAGAACAAGCATCTAAAGGTTAGTTGGTTGGTTGGTGTTAAACTACGCATCAACCCTTGTGGGTCATTAGCATCAACAGATGTTAGAGTAAGACAATGTGGATTGAGAAAAGACCATATGCAGTGTGACAACAATGATTGGTTAGATAAATGTTAAAAATCACTTAACTATTTACATGAATAAATGATTTTTAACATTTTTTTTATATTACCAATCATTGTTATCACAGTGCATATAACTAAGAGAAGGGCATCTCTTCTGTTAGAGACGCTAATGGCCAGGATTCCTCCAACTCAAATGCTTCTTTACAAAACAAGTGAGTTTGTTTATGTACATCTTGCATACAATAGTCTCCCATGACCCTAAACTTGATATTAGGAATAGACGCATTGGTAATAGTTAAGATATATGGAAAAGGCAAAACTTGTAAGCAGAATATGTTGATCATTCTCACGAGATCTTTCTTGTTACTTCTGAAACAAGAAACATTAAAAACGTTATTTTGAATATCTTCAGAAGCAGAGGAAAACGTTTTGAAAACAAGTTGCTGATGGTTCTGATGTGACTTTGCATGTATCGTTGATAGGCAACTCTTTCCTCGATATATAATATACGTTGGACTACAGATGGCTATATCATAAACAGTTTGTTACAATCATTGCACGAATTAAATGCTGGGTCTGTTAAATAACCGACAGTCACAGAGTGGACCAGCATGATAGGCAAATGGCATGACATGCAATCAGTTGTAAGCAGGATTGAGACTAAATCTCATAGAATTTATAGACGAATGACTGAAAGAGAAACATTGTAGAAACATTATATAAAACAATCTAGACACAGGCACTTCAACTGCATAAACACCCCAAGTTGTAGTGAACAATGAATTTGTTTTATGATACGTGAAAGAGTGGATTTAGTTGACATAAATACGACGCTGTTACGTTCAGGCTCCTACGGACCATCTGAACCAATGCCAAGCTAGTTTTACCCACTGACACGAGATTACTTGCAGGCAAAATATATACATCTGGGTACCACCTTATAAAGATTACTTGTAGACAAAATATATACATCTAGGTATCCCTTATAACGTCATTTTCTGCTCTCCAAAATTTACGGAGGCTTTTGAACGAGAGTAGCATGCCGACGATTTAATAGGAAGATTTCGAAGTAGTAAACCACGCTTCTGGGAACCTGAAACTTTATTGAATTTTTGGAATTCTCTATCATTACACTAGGAGTGAAGTTGTGTGCTGGCTTGTCACATTGTAGATTCGTACCCCTTTCAACACTGTGATTTTGTTTCTTATACTTTGGTAAATACACCGGTTAACCCAAGATCTATGAGTACCATTTTTGTTTATATAAAAGAGACGTTTCCAAACGCCATAAACAGCTTTTATGATTACAAAAATGCGTTCTATTATCATTGTTATACGACCAAAACCATCAATTACGGCAATCAATGCCTTCGTGATTGCTGTCTATCTGGTGTGGTAGAGCTTTGCGTTCAAATAGTCCACACATTTTTAAGCCATGCATTACTTATTACAGAAATAAAAGGGGTCTTCCTCAGTTTCCTAATTACAAATTAACCCAGAGGCCTTAGAAAAGTTTACCGCTCTATCATATTTCGACTTATCAGAGTTTACAGGAAGGTTTTTTTGCATTCTTTAAAGACAATAGACTTTAAAGCTGTCGTTGTTTCTGTGTGAAGTTGGTAAAACTTCACGTGCATCGATAAAGTGTTGATATTTGTTCATAATCTGGTCTTTCATGAATATTGGGTTCAAATGAATGCAGAATACAGCTTAAGGAGGTATAGGGGCGTGAGAATTGTTGCTCTTTCCATTAGTTCTATTAAACTGACTCAATGAAACCGAGTCTAATGTTTTCTAATAATGTAGGTTCTCACTATTTATGAAGGATCCGTTTTTCCACATTATTAACTTTTCATTCTAAAGGGAAAAAACAAACCTATAGGACATATCAAAGTAAGCTTTAGTGAAAGGCTCTGGTACAATGAAACATGTTCATAATCATGGGGTGCTGCGTATTGTGATTTAAGCAGAAGGCAGAAACAGGAAACAAAAAAGTGCTTTTGATTGCAAGAAATACCGGGCCTTTTTACTTCTTGTTGTTGACATTAACACGCCCTGAAAATATAAATTTTATGATTTTGCTGTTGTCTTTGAACTGACTGGTCAAATGAGCCAGAATTTGACAGAGATGAGTGAGCGACTTGCAGAAAGTGGAAAACAAGCTGAGACATGATAGGCTTACCTGTCAGTTTGTCTTTGAAACAGCAAACATATTTTTAATTACTATAAGCCCTGTCCCTAGAATTCACATCAAGCTCTGAAAGACGACAGAAACCGTTATCGTTTTTCCGCTGATTAACGTGATTTTCGCCAATTTTGTAATGATGTAGACATGTTTCCTTTACCGGATAGAATAAGAACGCAGGGCAATCATCAAGATCAAAGGTTTTGTATGATTTAAGCTACCCAGTGTATTTAAAAAGCTAAGAATGGTCAGAATCTGCGGATGCAAAACTTAATAGACTTGGATGCCTCCCATGTTGATCTGACTCTGGCTGCGTGTTCCAATTTTAGACAGTTAATTTGACTTACCTTTTTGTCAAAACTTTTGATATGCACACACATTAAAGATGCTCATGACTATATTTCCATCAACACTGTAAAGGTAACTTTCAATACTTCCGAGTTTGTTAATTTATAGCTATACAGTACAACCCATTCATTTAGAACTGGGGTATACAACCCTAACATAATCAACGATGGTGACAGTGGCAACAGCGTGTTATTATTGGAAATGGGCAACCAATGACTTACAAATATGTATAAACCATGCTGTTGAAGCTCATGGTGAGAAATTATAAAAAAAAGTAAAGACAGCTATTGAGGACAAAACAGCATGCACGCAGGGACAATTTTCAAAAATTTCAGATTTATTTCAAATGAAATTCTACAACCAGGACGGTAACTAATCGTACTCATGTTTTATTGAATTTATTAAACAAGTAGAGGAAAATAAATAAAATGTCAAGCATTTTATCTTTAGTCGCATTGAATTTAATAAAGAAACTAATACAGGAACACGAATGTTAGATTCTGTTTATCACATGACATTACAGTAAAATTTGCAATTTTGGCTTGAAACGTAACAAATTCTAAGTCTGATATATCCCACTCAAATTTAGTTGAATATGGTGAATTCCTTTGATAATTCTTGTTTGCATTTGGGATTTTTCAATTATAAATGACATAATTTTATCTAAAATTTAAGATAAACGGATGGTTTTAAATCATTTAAGTAATTAGTTTTCATTTCTTGATTGAGTCGTTCCTCGCCCCCCTTCCTATGGTGTATACATTTGGCAGCATTTTGTTTTGCAAGAGTGTGTTCTAATGGTACATGTAGTGACTTCAACATCAGAAAACATTTTTTAACTGCTTAGTTACTAAAACAAGGTTATCAATATAAAAAAAATCGTAAAGCTTCTAAATTCTACCAGGAACACTTAGGGATGATTGTTAAATACCATATTGGTTTAAAACTCGCCTGTAACATCAGAACCAGTATGATCTGGTGATTTAATTGATAAATTAAAAATAATTGTTGGAAAGCATAACTTTAGTGATCAGTTTTAAACGTTAAAAAGGTGGGACATACATAATATAGAAATAATGCAAAATTCTGCAAGCCTGGTTGTAAATCCAACCGCTGTTTATATCTATGGCTTTCTCTGAAATTTCATGAAGGTGGGCCAGTCTTCAGACTCAATGACATCCCTAACATACAGGCTTTATCGGTGGGTTGGTGCCTGATGCCTGCCTTTGGCTCATGTTCTGTTGCCTGCTGGTTACAGAGATATTTAGACAGGATCAATCCAAATGACCCTAGTAATTAGACTCAGAATAAGCAAATGAAATCCCCTTGGAATTCTTTGCATTATTCCAGAGAAGAAACTGCACATATATCTCGATAAAATGCAATCCAGATATTGATTCAGATTTCCTTGTAGGCCTCTTATTGCTTTATCGTTCGTATGCACAAATACATACTCGTTTATCAAAATGCACATTTAATTGCAAACTCCTCTCACTCTCTCTTACTCAAGTGACTGGTTTTATTACTTTAAAATCGTAATCACTCGCAACTACAGTAAAACCTAGAAAAATCGAACGTCAATTTTTCGAAATACTTGCTAAAATCAAATTAAATGTGGTACACACTGAATTCAGGGAATATGACCTATTCATATTGAGACGTTTCTTTAACGGGACCCAAAACTTTTTTTGATAGAGAAAAAAAACCTGATTATAATTACTTTTGGTATTTTTACTATCAGTCTATCTCCCTATACAATATATAAGAGAGATCATCCAGAAATACGTGAAAAAGTACCATTATTTCCGAAATATTAATGCAAATTGTAAATCATTTTTGTACACAATTAGAAAGGTTTTTAAATTTATTTTTTGTGTTTAATAATTAATGTTATTAGGCGTCGTCATGACACCGTCAAAATTATAAACAAGCACATTGGCGCACGTTGCAATGTCTTTTCGTAGCAAAATAGTTTTCCTTAAAATGCACACACTTTCAGCTGTGAAAATTGTTTCTAATATTCAAAACAAGGCACAAGGCCGAAAAATTAAGAAAGAGTGAATACAATTCATTGACTTTATTGTTATTATTCCCCATGAAATTATATTGAATTATCTAAACAAATATTTGTTTCACAGCACAATGTGGCTTAAACGGCCACCGGATTTTTTTTGCCAAACCAGTTTTTGGCAAAATGACCTAGTACTTTTAGTTGACATAGAAAGCTAAAGTGACTTATTTCCCTTAGATTAGACCCTACTGAGGAAATTCTATAGGTTTTTGACTTAAAGTCTGTACTGACCTAGAAAATATTTCACGACAAAGGTCAAAATCCTCGCGGGGATATTTCCCCGCGGGGATTTTTCACCATCCCCGCGGGGATTTTCCCCCGTGCGAAAAATTTCCCCGCGGGGATTTTCGAAAATTCTAAAACTCAGTTTTTTATTCAAATATGACAAGATCTCATGTTAATGGTGTGTAAAAATGAATGTCCACCAGTAATAACAATTTTTCATTTTTCCCCGCCGGGAATTTTTTCCCGCAGGGATTTTTGAAGAAATAATCCCCGCGGGGATTTTTTAAAACATCTGTTTAAGGGTCTTAAATCAAGCTTAGGTTCACTCTTGCAATCTGTATGACACATTTGAGTATGTTTCAAGTATATATTAACATTTTGATTTTCCCCATGGGGAAAAATCCCCGCGGGGATATTTCCCCACAGGAATTTTTCCCCGCAGGGATTTTTCCCCATGGGGATTTTTTTTTCTGCACAGTATTCATCCTTAGAGGATCTTATTCAATGGCAAAGTATTTTTTCTGCATTTATTCACATTTATATTGTATATGGTATGGATCCAGCTCAGTTGCTGCATGTTGTAGTGAAGCAAGCGGGTAAACTGTATTTTAGATTTACTTGGTCACAAACCCAAAGACAGTTTTTCACATTATGCTGCCCATATACCTGTATTTACAGTAAAGCTGCACCTGTTAGGGCCACCTGCTTGTTCCATCTCTTTATTCACTTTGCAAAGAGTTTAGATCCAGATCAGGCCCTACATCTCAGGTACAGATAACAGGATCAGGATCCAAGTTGTTTGATATTGTGGTGTTTTTTTTCTGAATTTGCTTGGGCATAGTAATAAAACTAATATTATTAATATCAGCTAATAAAAATAAAACAGTTGTTAAATAGTTGAGAGGTAATATGATTTTAGCATTTGTGTTGTCTGCTGATTCTTCATGATTTAGCTTCTTCAAAACAAATTCAGTAATACCAACAGAATGACAAACAGTTGGATTCCGACTTTGTCTTAAGGGATAATTAGTAGGTTTGTTTTTACATGCACAGTCAAACAAGCTGTGCCTCCTTTAAGCAATAACTGTTTGAACCCAGATCAGGCCCAACAATGTGTTAGACTTGATCTGGGTACAAACTGTTTGCTTAATATTTTGTTTATCAGCAGACAACATTAGCGGATAAAAGGTCGGAGAGGTGCTATGCATATGACTTAATTACTGGCAATAATACAGTGTACTGGGCCGACTGGATTAGTACTTGGCATATGCCAGAACAACCACCTAACACAAGTAAAACTGGACACTTTGGAGTACTCCACAATAAATCAAGTTATACAAATACTTGGAACTAAAAATCACCACCCTCTACCACCTGACCGCCCCGCGCCCCCCCCCCCTTCTTTTTTCTTTAGACACTTGCTCAATCGATACTGATCATTACGCAAATTTTAGAATTTTGAGAAAAAAGAAAATAGAATCTGTTGGTTGTGCTTTTTAATAATTTAGGAGTGCCCTAAACTCCTCAGTGGTCTGGGAATTGACCACCGAAGGAGAAAAACTTTTCCACTGTGAATAGTCCGCAGAAAAAAGTTCTTCAGGGCACCTGTGTTTCGCCATCTCCGGCAGGTCCAGCGGGCTGCTGTCCTCTGAACTTTCTCTACCTGATTAATCTGGGGTTTTGAGTAAGGGCTCCAAAAAGGTGCTGCATACTCTAGTTTAGGCCTAACCAAAGTTTTGTATGCAACTTCCTTAGTACTTGTAGTTGCAAAAGCCAAATTCCTGCGAAGGAAACCGAGTGTCTTAGTTGCTTTGGAAGAAATTTCTGAAATGTGTTGACCCCAATCCATATTATCAGAGATGGTTATTCCAAGGTATTTTGCTGGCTGAACTTTTCCAAAGCTTTCTTGTGAAGGGAATAATCAAAGAGAATTTGTTTGTAATGCTGATGCCGAGTCACTCTCATGGAGTGACATTTGGCCACATTGAACTTCATTTGCCAATGATTGGCCACAGATTGAAGACCTTGTGTTATCCGACAGGTCATTTATAAAAGTAAGGAACAGGATCGGTCATACATACCCCCCCCCTACACACACGCACATACTTCCTGACTTAAATTACTTAAACTCTAGAT
Organism: Loripinus fragilis; assembly: GCA_964019695.1. Classification (NCBI taxonomy): domain Eukaryota; kingdom Metazoa; phylum Mollusca; class Bivalvia; order Lucinida; family Lucinidae; genus Loripinus; species Loripinus fragilis. The sequence goes on from OZ026516.1 coordinate 33,347,648, forward strand.
CTTTCTGGGTTCGGACACGGAACAATTTTATATAATGTTTATTTTGCTCTTACTCACATTCTGTAAAATGATTTTATTTAAGCCCTCCAATTAAAATTTTCAACTGTCTGTTCCAAGGCGGTGCTTCTTTTGTGGATCATTTATGTTATTTATGTCTTGTATTTGTTATGCGTTTGTGCACCTCTGTTTATTGATGCCGTGTGGTCACTGCTGGGACCTCTTGGCTCTCGTTTGTGATGTCTAATTGTGAATTCGTCACTCTCCCATTGGTATCCTGGGTCAGGTGTGGATGCTTGATTGTGTATCGATTCCTGATCTTTCTCCTCTTTGTTACTTTTAGTAAAAGCCGATACTTGGTTAAGCCGAGAGACTTAGCAAAATGTGCCACAGAAAATGTTTTTTCTTTGTTTAAATAACTAGTCATCTGTATTCAATGGCAGAAAAAGAGAGAAAGAATGTTTTGGAGGTAAGAAATCATACAGATCGCGTTGTTTCATTCCTAATTCGTCTGTTGAAGCGAAAAAAATTGTTGCGTTTCGTCCCCAAAGCAGTTCGTACTCAGTCCATTGGCTTTATTCATTCTGCTAGGCGTTTCCCCTAAGTGTCTGTTGTAAAGGATGAGGCACTCAAGGCCTCTGTCCTGTCAAGATTTAAATTCGAAAAGAAAGTTTCTACCAAGATACAAGAAACTTTATTAAAAGTCAGCATTCAATTTTAACATATCAAACATTAGCCATCAAGGCTATTTTACTGACAAACAAAGTGAAAGACTGTACAAGTATAAACATATAACAAATCACAGGAAATTTTGGTTAATATCACAGAAATTTACATTGCTATACTAGTATATATAGCACAGATATTTATAAATTAAGATCATATGTAGGATAAAATCTTATAAAGATATTTTTTTTTATAAAACTGATATTTTTTCTATTGTTAAAATATATATTATGAGCATATAAATAAGAGATCCTTTGCGATCTATCTAGGGGAAGGAGAAAAATCCCCGCGGGGAAATATTTTCCCTGCGGGGATTTGCAAATCCCCGCGGGGATTTTGACCTTTGTCGTGGAATATTTTCTAGGTCATTACAGATTTTAAGTCAAAAACCTATAGAATTTCCTCAGTAGGGTCTAATCTACTGGAAATAAGTCACTTTAGCTTTCTATGTCAACTAAAAGTACTAGGTCATTTTGCCAAAAACTGGTTTGGCAAAAAAATTCCGGTGGCAGTTCTTAGCATTTTTTGTGTATTTCTTTGTTAGTAATGGCTAGTGTGCCTATAAAAAGATATATTTGGCCTTCAGATTTTGGTCCAGCAGCAGGAAAATATGATTATTTATTTATTATGATTTATTACCAGTTATGTGTATATATCTAATATGTAAATAATAGGTAATAAGTCATTATGTTAAAGATCAATATCTTCATAGATATATAACCAAAATAAACTTGAATGTTGAAAATAAAAATTGGGGAAAAGAAATGGTTTGCTTATTTCCTCTCCTTATCTTTTCAGTGTAATCCTCAGCAACTGTCTGCCTGAGCAAAGTACAGGCTATACTCTCCTACAGCAATGACCAATGCATTCAATGCTGTTAAAGAAGACAATATGCCAGTATTGTGACCGTCAAAGCAGTTTGGTGTGCCTGAGAACACTGTGAGGGATCGTGTTTTGGGGAATATTTACCCAGAAACTGTGACTTAGGGGAGAGAGCCCTTGTTAACAACTTTAGAAGAAGCAACAATGGTCTTGATTTATATGTTCTAGGAGTTGGTGCATAAATAAGTTAGGGGTATTTCATTCAAACCAAACAGCTATGTGTCTTAATCCACATCTGGACTAAGGGCGAGGTTGGTGCGTCGTGGAACAGTTTAATGGGAAATTAACAGTTAACTTCTTTTAATGTTTTGATAGTTTTCCACACAGGTGCATGCTGATAAAACCGTGATAATTGGCTTTTACCTCTTGTTTTCTAGGGTTAAGCATATCTCTTAAACTATATGGAAACGTTTCATTAAACTCTTGATGCAACATCGTGGTTACAATACAAAATGAATTGGTGTTACTACGATGGGAAAGAGATGGGCACAGTGCATCGAGTAATTATAATTTTAACTATTTCATTTCAGAAAAAAAACATTTATCAAAACAGTATATAGTCACTAAAATGACTATTTATCCAACCAGTATATAGTCACTAAAACGACTATCTTAAAGTAACAGACATTTAATACACAAAATTAATCAAAAATGATATTCACTCATGTGTGACCATTGCTATTTCAAAAAGCCAGTTCAGTTCAGAACAAGGATTTGGAGGTTAGTTGGTTAGTGTTTAACTACGCATCAACCCTTGTGGGACTTAAAGACTGATCTATTGATGAGATAGTAGGGGCCTGATGGTTTGGCTGTTGTCAGCCCCGCGGGTGTTTACCTGATTTCTTTTGCTCCGGTGTTTAGTTTTATTTACTGTTGAGTCCTTATCTTTGCTTTATCTCCTTTTCATATCTTGATTTATATGATCTAGGAGATGATGCATTGATAAGTAAGGGGTATTTTATGCAAACAAAACAAATATGTGTCTTGATCAACATCTGAACTAAAGGTGAGGTTGGTGCACTGTTAAACTGGTTTAAGCCCTTTCAGTAAAATATTTTTATTGACCGTTTCAAGGCGGTGCTTCTTTTGTGGATCATTTATGTTATTTCTGTCTTGTTTTTGTTGTGCTTTTTGCGCGTCTGTTTATTGATGCCCTGTGGCCACTGGGAAAGTGCTGACTCTTGGCTCTCGTTTGTCATGTCTAATTGTGAGGTTGCGACTTTCCAATTGGTATCATGGGTCAGGTGTGGTGCTTGATTGTATCGATTCCTGATCTTTGCCCTTTTTTCTTATTTTGACCATATTAAAAAGATACCCAGTTATGGGTATGGCTATTCCAGGCACGAGTTGGAGGATAGAGCATCTGACTATGCTTTCCAACTGGACAAAAGGTATAAGGACAATCCTTTATCAATTAAGTGGGTGATTGGTTTTCTTCGGCGATGGCCAGAGTTGAGAGTCCTGAACCCAAGCAGCTTCAAACATATAAGAGCCAATGTGACGTCACATCAGAGGTGTTGGTTTCCAATTACTTTAAGGAACTAAAAGTAACGATGGGGAATAATGACTTGACTGGTAAACCTTACTTGATTTTTAATGTTGACAAAAAGGGTATATCACAGGATCACACCCCATCTCATGTTTTTCCAGTACATTAATACATCCTCCAGCTGTTTCCTCTGGAAAGTCAAGCAGCCAGTGCATGAGATTTCCAACAATGTGGTAATTTGACATGTGTAGACTCAGATGAGCCTCTACAATCTTCTTTTAAGCTTAGCAGGCTGATCTGAGGCTTTGCTGGTCGCACATACCACATTGTTGGAAATCTCATGCACAGGCTCATTTTAGGTTGTGGCAGTGTCAGTGGCATGACGGTACCACCTTTATTTGTGTTTCCAGGTAAACGCATGATGCCAGACATACAGACAGGTGCCAGTCCAGGATCTGATGGTTGTATGAGTGATTCTGGATGGTCCAATTCGGCGGTGTTTCGCCATTATCTCCAAAACCATTTTCTGAAGTTTGTTCATTCCTACTATGATCAAAAAAGTCTACTAATTTTAGATAGGCATAAATTCCATGTTTCACTTGGACTGGTGTAATGGGCCCAAATACAAGGAATTATTATATACATGCATATTACCAGCCATCTACTTCAGCCTGTGGAAGTAGGTTGCAATGGTCCATATATAACTCAATGTGCCACCAATTCATGAGAGAAATTCTGGATAATAACATGCTTTAAAGAATGTGAATTAGCGTGTAAGGCCTAAACCAGGGCTCTGCCAGCTGAAAAACTGCAAGCTGCCTTCCGCAGAACAGGTATCTTCCTACTAGACAATGATGCAATTGCCAAGAAATGCTTAATTCCCTCTGAAGTTATAGTAATGATAATTCTGTAGAGGATGTAGATAATGATGTTCATTCGGACAGTGATTCCACAGTTGAGGATTGTGTATTTGTTGAAACAGAAAATGTAGACAACTTTAAATGAAACCTTCAAAAACAAAAAGAATCAGCTGAGGCAGATAAAGTCTGAATTAACTAGAGTTGGTGTTGCAAGCAGTACGGCAGATTTTTTAAATATTTGGCCTCAAGTAATTGTGGTGACAAAAAACAGGAATACAATGAGCAAGATACTATCTGAGCATGTCAAAACTGAATGGGGAATAGAAAACTTGATGAAGAAACATGAATTATGACAAAAAGAGAAAAACCAACAGAAAATCTCAAAGCAAGGAAAAAAATAAAGCCAAAAAATAAATGGACATTTTTGTTGGTAAACAAAAGCGATCGGGCAGGAAAATGACTGTCATGAAATTGGCTCCAACAGTTTCAACCTATGCTGAACCAAAGCCAGGACCTTCATGCATCACAGTTGCTGATTTTGATATGTCAATGAACAGTGATACACTGCTTGACAAGTTATGCTGTGTTGGCAAAAGAAATACCCATAAAGAGTTGCGAAATAGTGTCTCAATGGTTTTTCCTAAATGAGCTCAGTGTGATGGGTTTAAAGCTAATGGAATGACATGCAATCATTGGACCCCACATACTTCATTGCAGTGATGCTGGAGTTCTGTGCCTCAATGATGAGCTTCGTTGCCCTCTTTGTGTACATGCAACTGAAGAATAGAATTCTAGGTCCAGTGACTGCAAGGCATTGATTAGTATTTTAATAATTGACAAATAAAAAAAGTGTTAAATGCCAAATTAAATTGTATTGTCTAAAATGACAGATAATTTAACCAACCTGTAATCCCATGTTACCAATAGAAGTCAAAAACACCCTTAACCGAAGAATTTGTTTTCTTTGCCTAAAAGTTATACCTTGGGATTTTTCCACCGGTCGCCATCTTGTTTATACCTTGTGAGTCTGTTGTTGTTTTGATGCACTTGTAATTAAAATGAAAGACAAATGATTAATTATTCTAAGGTTATTTGGCAATTTCTTTGTTCTGTTACTAAGTTTCTATTATTTTTCAAAAATTAAGATCGGAATTTTCAGTTACACTAGAAAACAAGGCTTTAACAATTTCGTACATTGTATTTTGATCGGAGGTAAAAGCGGGAACGGAGACTGCGATTTAAAATTTTCGAGGGAGGATGGGGGATGCAGGGGGTCCTGTAAAAAATCTGGAAACGGTGCTGGTCTCTGTTTGCCTTTTTAACTAACCTGTGGGCACCTGGAATGTGGATGAATAAGAATTAAACTTTGATCATACTCAGCTATTAAAATGTGTTGGGAAAGCAAGACAGAATCCTGTGTCTAGAGCTGCCACCAATTATAACAGCAAGAAATGCTATTGGTGAAATCCTCCCACCATACGTTATTTACAAGGAAAAGGTTTAACGGAAGAACTAACAAAGACATTGGTGTAGCTCCAATTACAGAATTTCGCACGTGCGCAATAAAAATAGTAACATTCAAGGGAAGTCACCTTGTGTGGTAAGAGATTCCCCATACCATGAGGAACTGCTCTTAAAGAAAAGTATTCGCTACCTCAGGGAGCAAATTCTTTCCTTTAAGAGAAGTTCTCATTTGAAAAGGGACGCAATGGAAGAGAAAAACTACCTACGCCAGTTGTCTCCCTTTGATGTGCACAACCTTTACAGCGGCCTGGCTACGCCATTGAAAGAATTTACAAGTGGTGTTATTGAACGAACGAAGATCAACACATCTGAACAGGGAAAAAGACTAACAGTAGCCCAGTGCCCCTACTTTTTTGGCTGAGCCCCCAAAACTAAATGTTAAGGGCCCAGCTTGCCCCTGAAAATAGGATAGTATGTAAATGTATGAAGTCTTGTTAAATCTGACACTAGCTGTTGGAAGTTTACAAATATTCATTCAGCTATTTACAAATACTGCTAATTAACCCTTAAAATGTCAATAACGACTGCAGCAGACGAGAAATTTTATGACATCTTTCCTAATTTTCGAAAAAAAATAAGGAATGATATTTCATGAGCCAGCAGACGATTTTCATGAAATACCATGCCTTTTTGTTAATTTTGAAAAAGCAGCAAAATTTGAAATTGTCATCTGCTGTAAATTATAGGTGGCGCTATATGGGTTAATTAAAATGGTAAATAATTAGAGGATTACAGATTTTGAGGGTCTCTGACTTCAATTATGAGTAAAGCAAAATTAATGCTTGGCAATGCTATTGAAATTAGTTTAATTTTCCGCTGAATTCTGGGCCCCTTAGTTTTTGGCTGGGCCCCCAATCATTTTGTTTTAGAGGCCCAGCTTGCTCCTGGCGAAAAAAGGTTAGTCTGTATCCCTGCTGAAACCGGCTGTTCAAAATCAAATATTTTCATGGATGAGTTTGAGATAGATTTCTTACTCTCATGCATGAATTTGTTTGAGATAATTCCTTACATCATTATTGTACAAAACCCTTCACCCTTTTGTACGATGAACATGCTACTCAAGTAATGGCTGATGTTACGTGACGTTATGATGTTCATCTGTTGGTTCTTCCAGCTCGGCCATATACTTCAGCCCCTTGATGTTCCTGCAAAGGACTTCTTCAGCAGAATGCCATACATTCGTTCATGAATATCCAAACTGTGTTGTCACTAAATGTAATTGCGTCTGCAAACAGAAGTAGAACATGTTGGCAGCCTTCAGAAAAATAGGCATTTTCCTATTTAATCCAGATGTTGCCTTGGTACAAGTCAATTGACATTCTTCTCATCTTCTACTACCGAACCGTCAAACAGGAATGAAAAGATAGATAATAGAGTGGTGAAGGTACTTTTGTCAGAGAAGGTTTGGCGAATTTAAAATACTATTGCAGAAAAAATGACATAGTTTGAAAACGTGTTATTGTAAATCACATATTTTGGTGGGTATTTTTATTTGGCGCTTTTGGTGGTAAAAATATAAATTACCAAAATATTCAATTTAGTTGAAAAGCACGTCTCTCACCAAACAATCATGCCTTGTTTCCACATGGTTCATTAAAGGCCTTCAAATGAAAGTTGAAAGGTTCTAACCCGATTCTTACAATTTTGATAACACCAATCCTATGAATAAAAACAATCATGCAACATGTGGTAGCCACTAATATATTTCTTCCAAATATTATCATAAAGAGGACATTCTAAGACACTATGAAATGCATCCACTAGATGATTATATAACTTACATTTTCATCTTCAAAGGTAACTCAATTCTTCAGTATCCCAACTCAATTATTCAGTATCCCTTGTTTGTTTTTTCAATTTTAAGTCTATTCGAGGAGTTACAAGGTTTTGTAAAAGCTATTATTTTATTATTAATGTTTACTATCATATCTAAATTTTCACTGAACTGAAAACGCGCAATTTGTCTATAGAAACAGCACAAGAAGATTCATTAATTTCTTCATTCCAATTTTGAATAGAATTATCTTGTATGCGTTGTTCGTTCACTGTTAATAAGCCTTAATATCACCTACGATCTGTTGTAACCAGACCTCAGGAAAACCCTCAGTACAAATGTGTACATACATGCAAGAATAAAAACGCTCTCATCTTGAGCGAGACTATTGCCAAGCTCGAGTTCATTTATTACAAATAAAACGTCTAGACAGTTTGGCTGCAATATGGTTTAGTTATAAACTGATATAAAGAATAGCTCTGTTCATTTAATCTGCTGTTGGAGACCATAAAGGGGGCAGTATCCAGCACAAAGTATAAGTTGGCATGTGCGCACAGCAAAGATTCATATTAATCTGCGCATGCGCACAGTTTCAGATTTTTCTATGAAAAAAACGTTGGACACTTTGCTACCCATAGGGTGCCCATCAAAGAATTATCAGACTGCGATACGCAGTCTGATCAATCTTTGTTGGGCACCCATGCTAACTTGTAACTTTTGCCGGACAAGGCTCATATCATGAATATCAATCACTGTCTATGGAGGTTATACGTACATGCCAATCAGCCTTTGTTTGCAATTTTACAACAACTGCAAATTTGTCTGACCCATTCAGATTAAAATCAATGCGATATGTGAAATTTACTTGTAAAACATACCAGAAACATATTTCAAAACATACCAGAAACATACATTCAAATAACATCTAACTATTAGCCGGAATTAACAATAGTTTCATAAAAAAATAATGTTCAACAGAATGCCACTCTGCTGAAAAAAAAGCCAACAGAGCTAAAATATCAATTCTAACACCTCGCCTATAGAGTAAATGCTAAAAAAACGTGATATGTCAAACAATAATTCAAGTTTTGAAAGCGCGAGGAAAGTGCGTGCTAGCTGACGTCATTTATCACTGTAAAATGACGACAATTATGGCGTTAGACGGTGTAACGTCGTTTTTACGCTTGGAAGACGTTACAAATATTCGTAAACGAATGTGACGTAGCCTAAGTTTTGGCTGCGCGCTCGTGATTTGATCTTATTTACAACTGAACTCCAAACAGTGAATTATTACACAACAATTCACTACTAGAGCTGATCTATTTCTTAAATAAAACTTTCAACGATATATTCAAGACCACTCTTAAAGAAATTCTACACATATGTTCCTATGTTGCACTCTACCAAAATTCAGAACTGGTTCTGATTCACTGAGGAGAATAGCCACCAAAGCTCAACATAACAAAAGGAAGAAGACGACACCGTGAGGAAGAGCCACAGATCAGTTATAGTACCGTTACACCTGTAAGACAATAATAGCAAAGCAACCAGCTTTATCTTCAAGATGATTGCAAAACTAGAATGGACAACAGAACCACCGCCCCCGAACGGACAGCAGCCTAAGCCACTGGGATGGGGGCCTAAATGCATTTTACTAGCGCTAAATCTTCGCCCTAGATTCTGCTGTTGTTAAAACACAAAATGGTATAGCTCGCAGGGAGGTTTCTAGCAAATGCAATTTATCATCACAGAGAAACTATCAAATTAACACATTACGATTATACAAAGAAAAGGGCTCATGAGAAGCAGATAGTCAGAGCTAAAGAAACCCTCAGATTGAGCTACGGTGGGCCCAGCAAACGACAAGCATCAGGCACCAACCAACGGATTAAAACTCTACGTCAGGGCCGTCATTAAGTCCTCTTGACACCCACATGTAACATAATTTCATATAAATAGTCTCCATAACGCCCGCTACCGATATTGTACAATCCATTCCACTCTGCCATCAGAGAAAAAAAGAGGAGAAAATCTTTAAACAGCATCTCGTTCAAGATCATTGGCCCAAATTCAAAATAATATCTCCATTTTTTTACCATTAATGCCCTCAACCAAACCTTCAACAAGTGTTTCTGCTTCGCTCAAAAAAATAAATGCGACCAGTGCTTATTATACGCATAATGATTCCTCTTTATTGAGCAAAATGAGTTCTTAGAACAACATTCTGAATATTTTTTCTCAAATATTCCCCAAGATGCATACTACTACTATTTCATAAAGCGTTTTACTCCACAGAAGAAATGATCGAAGAAAAACAAAACATCTCCTGAACCAACGTCCAAATTTCAAAAATAATCCTTATAGTGTCCTCTACCTTTATTGCGCAAATACACCCTCTCTGCTGAAAAATAGCTGCTTGAACTAAAGTACAGTAAAAACCTGTGTAAAACGGCCACTCTCAAAAAGATAAAAATTAGTTTTCAAGACCAATTATCGCTTAATGAAGGTCAAAAGTATTGTAGAACCCTCCTGTAGTACTTTCGACCTTCATTAAGCTAAGATTTGTCATTAAGATCTTCGTTTTGTCTAATTTTGAGTGGCCGTTTTTGCAGGTTTTACTGTATAATCCCTTTATCAAAGCAACGCCTCCTCTTAGGCCAAGGCTTAAGTGAGCGGCCTAGGGCCATGGGGCCTCTTGTTTTATCATCGCATGGGACTCTGGAGTTATGTTATAGCATTAAAATGACATATTGACAAATTTCACACAGGCTGTCTTGGCTTTTTACTGAACCCAAGGGATATTGCTAGAAAATCAATTTACCAATAAGAAACAATTAGCGAAGAACTTGGCTCATAAGGTGCTCATTCTGTTCAGAATTAATGGGCCTGTGCTCTGGTGAGCACCTAAGGTGCTATATCAAATATTGTAATCGTCGAATATTTCTTTTTTGCCCATATATATACAGCCAATGTTCTCAATCGTTCAAACAAAACCTCTAATTATTGCTGGGTTACTGGTGAGACTTAACTGAGGATCGCGACATATCCGTTATAAAAATGTTATAACACACTTTAAATGGTTTTGACTATTACTGCGTTGTTGTTGCTTTTCAAAATATTAAACTTCCCTGCTACTTAGGTCTGAAGGTAACGCGTCATATAAACTTCCTGGGTTTAACAGAGCAAACTATCATGACAGCTGGAAATAGTCAATTTGAAAATTTGTTGCTTTACAAACGGTGTTAACTAGATGATTTAATAATAATAATCCTTGTGTGACTGTTTTTCCATGTCACATTTAACGTATCCTTCGGACAGCAGTACCAGTCTCACATACTGTCATACATGTACAGACAGGAAACGTGAAAATTGTCGACTTTGAGACAGTGAGTATACATCAATCAATGCAGAAATATGAAATATAAAAACAAAGCTTCAAGCGATGTGAACAGCCATGTCGTAAACATCTGGATCGATTGGCCTACGTTGTCGTCTATCAAGAAGTATCCTACTCTTTTGATCCCACAATGATTATCTATTTACTTTCAATCCAGAAAATTGAAATATTTACGTCTCAAGCATGCGCAAAAGTAAATAAACTTGATCCACGGACGTTGGCATCTGTTAACTACAGGCCTCCATTTAAGTTTGTGTAATAAAAATATTATTAATTTCTCAGCCAAAACATATGTGTTGCGTAGTCAAATCACCCTCATTGAGATGGAGCTTTTGACCACCCAAACATATGTTTAAACTGATGGACATGAAATAAGTCATGTTATCCCACATTTGCCTATGTAGGCTCAGCTCATGTAAGAGATTTTAGATCTTACATGACCACTTGTGTAAGAAATTTTATATATTACATGACCACGTGACAGCTTTCTTACATGGGCAGCGCAAAATATTCATTTTCTTCGAGAAAGGAACAAAAAACCAACATGTTATGCTTAAGTACATCAAAGACTCTTAGCAAGGTTAAGTGTTACTTGTGGATGTCACTGAAAGGTAGACGTCACCAAACGTAATTTAAATGTCAATATCGTCAACGTAACGCTAACAATACAGGGAACATAGCATTTTTTTTCTTTTTCAATTAGCAACTTAACCAGTGCTCCAATCGTATTTTCCAGTCAATAACAAGGTAGAAAGTATGTTTACACTCATTTTCATACCCGATAAACACACTCATGAACTCAAAATTAATGAGTAAAAAGTTGAATTTTTTACGTTTTATTGACATTTTTTCAACAAAAAGCTTAGTAAAGTGGGTGAAAAACAATTCATTATGAGCCTGTCCATATAGGATAGAGAAAGCTCACCCTCCGGGTCAAAATTTAACCAGTAACTCAGCAAACCTTATCCCTGGTTTAAATTCCCACCCCTGGGGTAAGATATTTCTATCCTACATGGGCACTTACAATGGTTCGTTATATTAAACTCTAAAAACTTCGCTTAGCTGGACCTATGTTAATGTTACTTACTTACTATGTTATTGTTCTAGATAGAATATTGTAATCTGTAGAGTGCGTAATAATATTAAAACTTAGATGTATTGTTTGGCAGAATTAACCCGACAGTTTTGGACATTCAACTACCTTTCTCCCTAATTTCGGGTATGTATTATATCAACGTACCTAAGTGCAAGATTATACAATTCATTGGGTTTGCATTGATTATGAACATTAGCTCCCAAGTGTATACAAAACAAAATAATGGTAAAAATATACCATTGTTTGTCCATCTGTACATGTAGATAATTCACGAGCTTTGACATTACGAGAATTATGGTATGCAGTTGTAGGATACCACAGATAATATTTCGCACATGTTTGATCTCAAGGGAACGGATTTACAAAATTTATCATTTGTGTAATATATCACTGGCAATATGCAAAAAAGTTCAGAGTTTCTTTTGTATATTGCAAGTGATATATATTGCAATGATTTTAATGACAAACTTCGTAAACTACATACAAAGAAGTTAAATCTAAATCAATCGCTTAAGACATATTCCCAGTGACTTTGTTCAATATACAAACAATCAACTGCAGAGATCCAAAACTGCTGATAAAGAAAAAAACGCACAATCGATTAAGTGATTGATGAATGCTGATTAAATTCTCGACCAGTTTTGTTAAACATTCTCTGTAGTTGTCGGACGGTGTGGCAGCTACACAAAAGATCGTCATATAAAGTAGGTAATGTTTTGATTAAATGTCTAAACTGTTTTGTGAAACAATCGTCTCTACTCCGGAATAGAAATGTTACTCTCGGGAGTTTTACATTCAAACAAATTTGCAACAGCCGCTAACTATATCAATTATTGCTTGTAAAATGATTGGTACATTCGTAATAAAAGTGCCCCATGGGCATTCAATAGTCTTTCCTAACAAGTTATTTGAATTGAACATCATTCATATAACAACACTAATTTGGTTTTGTTTTGAGATAGATGACTAACTTTAATACTTGTAGACAAATTATTTGTTTCTGAAATATTGTTTCTGTTTTCGGAATGTTAACCACTGAGGCCAAATAAAAAAACTGTTTCACGGGTCTGAAAATTTAAGGTAGGGAAGGCACACATACTGTTCAAGAAAACCTGAATAAATAAAATCTGACTAGTGAATCTTCAGCATCATCATCTGTTTCATGAAAAAAAATCTAAAAACCCCTATTTTCTAGTTAATTCATATAAATCTTCCTGTAACTAATGCGTTATTCCTTTGTTGCGTAGGTGTAAATTTCAAACCTCTCATTAATACACTTTCTTCAACAGTCTTTAATTTTCTATGCGAGAAATTTAAGATTTTAATTGTTACTGATGTCAAGTCACTAGCTACACAATTTCATAGATGCACCGATGGTCTGTCTCTGTTCTGCTGACTTCCAAAAATAATTATCATCTAGATCAGTGTACTTCCAATTGTTCCATAGGTGGGAATCGTGATAGTTTCTAATAGCACTATTATCGCGACCTCTACTCCGCTGCCGATAATGATTATTCTTTGTGAAGTCTGTGTGCTCTGTCTTTGTCTATATTCACACTGGTAAATGTATACGTCGATTTGGTGGTATTTACGCGTATTGCCGTTACTTCATAGATGCCATATGCCTAAAGGACTATAGAATTTGATCATTTTTTAAGTATTCGGAATGCACATGGCGATTTATGTAAGCATTTAAAAATAGATTCGAGTACCGATCTGGATGATCGGTACTCGAATCTATTCCTAAATGCTTTCTTTAAATCGCCATGCATATACTGAATACTTAAAAATGATTGAAGTCTATAGTCATTTAGGCATATGGCATGTTTTTCTATATAGTATTAACACCAATATCTACCACTTCCGGTCTATGAAGTACGGCAATACGCGTAAATACCACCAAATCGACGTATACATTTACCAGACTGTGATATTGTTGTCTGTCTCTGTTGCTCTCAATGACTGTTGTTTCCTGATAGTCCTGGGGCTGGTGATCACGTCTTCTATTGAATCGCTGACCAGTTTGGTTATGACTGTTTGTCCATTGTTGGTATCTTTGTGTCTATATCCCTGATTAGAATTACCACTGAGTGCTTCAGCATACGAAGTTTGTGTATTATTTTCGTTTGTATAATGAGGGCGATCATAGTACCTGTTTTGTGGATTCCGGGACATCTCGGCCCCTAACAAACTCGGCCCCTGCCAAACTCGACCCCTAACAAACTCGGCCCCTGACAAACTCGGACCCCATATATTTGGGGACCAAATTCGACCCCTACAAACTCGGCCCCCAACCGAAATATGGTTCAGGAGGCTGGCTTTTTTCATTTTGGCTAAAAACATTAGTGCCCATTAAAAACGTATGCAGACAATGCATACTCGGGTATGTTTACTCAAACGTGCATGAGCGTTCTACATGAAACCCGAGACAGTTTCGATGTTGAGAATTCGAGGCGAGAAAACCAGAGCTTTCGACCGCCATTCTGTAAATAAAGCTTATATGCGGAAATCGAATGGGTGATTTGGGTCTTGGTTAAGCTAATAGACTTCGAGCTAAAAAAGGTCCTGCTCCCCCCCCCCCCCCTAGGGAATTTCGCAGACATATCCTATCTTGAAGAAAATTTCAAGCCGCATCTTTTAAGAGATGTTTGCACTCTGTGCTCCGGGGCGTTAGTATCTGACAGCCTGTTACATATGTTACTGTAACAAACTAGGGAAAAATCAAAATGAAAGCTTGAGCTACAGAAAGAAGACATTAAACCATCTAATTATTTAAATTTCTTATGTAGTTTGCAAGCTGGATGCCTAAGCTACATAAAAGCAGCATTTTAAACAAAATTACAGCCTCCAATGGTGTTATATGCGTTACATAGATTAAATTTCCCTTTGAAAGTTGAAATCGTGACTAACATCATTCATTTTACAGACGATTTGTGCATTTTTACAAGTGTTTTTAATCTTAGTATACTAAAATACTCATTTGACTAATAGAAAAAACAAAGTTTGCTTTTCTATCTCAAATACATTGTTTTATATGAGCTATTAAACAACCCTACCCCCAATTTTAAGTATCCAATTTTGGTATCTATTATTGAAGAAAAATATATGAAAATTATTTGACGCTCGTGGATATCTTACATTTTTGGCACTGTCTTGCTAATGCAATAAAGAATCATACATTTGCAAGTTTGACATCAGGATCAGAGCACTTATTAAAGTATGTAACGTATGTTACATGGCATAATGAATGAGCTAGGAAATTTTCTTGGAAGTAAGAGATGATATTTCAGAAAAATACCATTTTCACTTGTTTTCCTATTAATCTCTAGCCTCTGGTGCCTTAGTCTTAGTAATTACAGTTATTGCTGATAACAAGCCCATGGAATTGTGTTACCTATGTTATATATAACGTTTTTAATCACATATTTTCTAATGCCTATAATATTAAAATATATAGACATATAGATAGAAAATAATAGTTCTCATTTAAATGACACAATTTAATAAATATTCCTATTAAATAAAATCATTCAAAAACAATCTTTATTCAAGTCACCCTCACAATGTCTATCATTATGTCTGCTTCTATTGCAAAATAATCACCAATTTCATCACAACCAGTAGAATCATGGCATTGTATTAGGACTGCAAACTGAGTACAATCCTGTTCCTCTCCAACCCTTTGAGAATTGTGCAGACATATCCTACCTAAAAGAACAATTCAAGCTGCATCAAATAAGAGATGTTTGCACTCTATTAAATTGGGGGTTAGCCTGTAATGGTATGATATGTACATTACCATATCAATTTAAGAATAAATGAATTAAAAGTCTGAGAAACAGAAAGAAGACATAAAACTATCTATTTATTTGAATTATTCATGTAGTTTGCATGCCGAATACCTTTGATACATAAGAAAAGATTTTTTAACAAATATACAGCTTCCTATGGTGTTATATGTGTTACACTAATTAAGATTACTTTTTAAAATTGGTAATTGTGACAAACATCACTTATAAGCATTTCGTGTGATCCTCCTCTTTAGCCATCAAAAGACTTAATTTTCTTGATATGTGTGGCCAGTGCCAGCGTCAAACAACTTGACTCAGCCAAACTTGAATCCTTAGCATTCTTCAAAAGCAGAAACAGCATGTGTCATGGGATCAAACACCTGATTAAATATGGGTTTAATGCCATTTCACATATATGCATACAATGGAGTATGACTCTGGTATATATCTCTTCCTTTGAAGTGGCAAGAGCAATCTAACTGCAGCTGCCTCTGCATCCGTGCTAGTCAAATGATAACTTTGCTCTGATTTTGCAAAATCTATGTCTCTACTGTGTACCTCTAAGAATACTTTAAGATTTCTGACATTGGTCAAACAGAAATTTGATAGGCTGCTTTTTTCATCATTTGCCATGGAACCTATCCAGTCTTTTGGTGCTTAAGTCCTCAGGTCTTAGATCAATAGTATTTTGCTGCGCCCAAAGAACTTTATAAGTTTTCTTTAGTTACAATGTTGACTCTTGATGGTTTTGTCAGACCGTCTGAAACAATTTCTGTTACACCTTGAAAGTTATCTGGTATTAGGGAAAGAATATGAAGTTGGACATTGCCATCAATTATGTTTGCAGTTGGTTGTTTTTTGATGTCAGTACATTAAAGCATGTCTTTAAATAATGTAAAACCTATGATTTCTCAGTTTTTGCAGCCATATCATTAGCTGTTGCATTCAAAAGAAGGAAAGTGGACTATAGGTAGAATGGGATAACCAGTAGTTCTATATTATGCTCTATGGAAGATTTATACAGAGTAAACAAGTTGATAAGGTGCCTCATTTCATGATCCATTGAAAACACTGAAATTGAAAACACTTGCCTCTGATTGTGTAATCAAAAAGGATGTCACGACAATGCCCTTGCTCATTTATTATGACGGGTTATATATGTTACATCCTTTAATAAGTGCTCTTATCTTAGAAACTTAGTTAATCATTGAATTGAAAGGGTCTAATTTGCGCTCTGTTCATCCTGCATTTCATTGCTTTACCTGCTGTGATACATCTAGTTTGTTTATCTGAAGGGAAAGAGTTACCTCGGCTTCAGCACTTCAGAAGTAGTAAGACTTCAAGTAAGTGTTTGAATGCTTGGGGAAAAAGATAATAAGTGCAGAGACATTATTAGATGAAAATATGTGGGTTGCATGTATGGAAAGGCTACATTTATAAAAGTTAACTAGCTAAGATATGATTCTTTATCACGGAAATATCAAGGTACATCAGTCCAGGTACTCATTGCTCTTAATGGCATAGTTTCCTCCTTGTAAAGCTTTAGTCTTTCTCCTACTTGTAGAGTATCACTTGAAACACATACTAAAAGAGCCAACTATTAGGAATTCATATCAGTTTCCGAATGTTCCAAGCCATAAATGGCAAAATTTGAAAGTTGATAATGGCTCATCAATTTTGAGTGGACTGGTGGTAAAATTGAATAACATTAAATGATTGAAATATTGTGTGATGATTCTACTATTTGCAAGGAGGCGTGTGATAATAATGATTACCAAAGAAGCAGACAATGACAAACGTTTAACATGAGTGTTAAATCGATGAGAAATAGTTTGGACCATTTCATTTATTGTATTTTCTTGTAAAAATATAAAACTATCTTCTCTATTTGTGGCTCTATATTTAGCATTATATGCACAGTATTAGGAAATGTGCCCAAAAGGTCATGGTAACATCTGTAACACCAGTCCATGGGCTTGATAATCAGAAATGAATATAATTTCTAGTGTTTTGGCACTAACGACTTATAAGTACACATTAAGTGTCCTGATCTTTAACTTAATGACATCTTGTAGATATATGAGCAAGACAGACTAAGAAAATGAAAAATATCCACACGCTGTGATCGCTTTCATGTGTTTTACTTAAACTGTAACAACAAAATTCGCTTCTCTGTAAAACTGGGAGTAGGGCTGTGTATTAGCTCCTATAAGATAATATATTTAAGATAGAAAAGCAAACTTGGATTTTCCTATTCATCAATTGAGTATATGTTTGTAAAATCTAATAAAACAGTTTGAAACCAAGTCATAGTAGTTGTTTAACTACATGACGATAGCCACAATTACAGCTTTTAAATTATAATTAGGTTCATGTAACGCACATAACACCACAGTTAGCCCTATTAATGTTAAACAGCTTCCATATGTAGTAAAGACATCCAGTATAAAGAAAATAAGAATGTCAATTTATTAGATAATTTTAATGTCTTCTTTTGGTAGCTCAAACATTCAAATTTCTTATTCTCAAATTGATATAGTAACATATGTAACAAGCTGTTACAGGCTAACGCCCAGACTTACAGAGTGCAAACATTCCTTATTAAATGCACCTTGA
Organism: Loripinus fragilis; assembly: GCA_964019695.1. Taxonomy (NCBI): domain Eukaryota; kingdom Metazoa; phylum Mollusca; class Bivalvia; order Lucinida; family Lucinidae; genus Loripinus; species Loripinus fragilis. The sequence goes on from OZ026516.1 coordinate 33,365,800, forward strand.
ATGGTTACATAAGATGCAATTTGTCTGCAGAATTCCAAAGGGGATTAGGATGGAGCAGGCCCTTACTCAGCTTGACGTCAAAATACTGTTTGATGATTTTACTTATCATGCTAAAATATGTAACGCTCTCTGATCTTTAAAACTTGATGACAACTAGCAGATCTATAAGTCTTTATCATAGGAGCCAGTATAAAATCCCTAAATAATGTAAGATATCCAACAGCTGCGAGTTTTTTTCACAATTTTAGCTCAAACTTTCAAACTACATTTCCTTTATTTGATATAGTAACACATGTAACACACTGTTTCAGACTAAGGCCCCAACATAGAGAGTGCAAACATCCCTTATTCAATGCAGCTTGAGTTGTACTATAAGAAGGAATATGTCTGCAAAATTCCCTCGAGGAGATTAAAACATTTTTAGGCATATCTTACGTAAAGACAATGAGCTTGCCCATTAACTACATCAGGTAACATATGTTACAGCCTCTGATATTAAAATTTTTGCAACAAACTTGCAGATTTATGAGTCTTTTCATATAAGCAAATAAATCCCAAACAATGAAACACATTCATCAACTGCAAATATTTTTTAACTATTTTTACTTTAGTTTAAATACCAAACATTTCACCTTAAAACTGGGTAGGGGTAGGGTTGTTTAATTGCTTATTTCAGAAAAAATATTTAAGCTAGGAAAACAAACTTTAATTTTTCTGTTAGCCAATTGCATAAGCTAGTCAGACATGGTTAAAAACATTTTGCAAAACACACAGAGAGATTGTGAATGTAAATGATGTTAGCCACACTTGCAAATTTTAATGGGTTATCTGATTTATGTAATGCATATGACACCTTAGGAAGCCGCAATTTTGTTCAAATGGCTGTCATATGTAGTTAAGATATCCAGTATGCAGACTATATGAATGACTTTTAAAAATAAATATTTTAATGTCTTTAATTTGTAGCCCAAACTTTCAATTTACTTTTTCTTAGTTTGATTAAGTAACGTATGTTACAGGCTCTTACAGACTAACGCCCCGGAGCACAGAGTGCAAACATCTCTTAAAAGACTCCGCTTTCAATTCTCTACAAGATAGGATATGTCTGCAAAATTCCCTAGGGGGGGGGAGCAAACCCATTCTCAGCCATCCGTCTATAAAGCTCTCATGATCGAGCCTCAGCAAATGCACAGACTCGAGAGAGTTTTGGACCGCTCCTCGGATAAAAAATGTTGTGGCTAGAGCATCATACATAACATGTGAAAATCGAAGGAGTGATCATTTATCGCACATGTTTAGGCTCAATTAATCGAGGTTGAGCAAATGCACAGACTCGACAGAGCTTTCGACCACCGTTCTGTGAATAAAGCATACATATGCGGAAATCGAATGGGTGATACCAGTCTTGGATAATTTTAGACATGTTTAATATACAGTCGAATCTCGAAAATTCGAAGTCATAAGGACCAGAGATTTTATTTTGAAATATCGAGAGTTCGAATTATAGGGAGAAAAATATATACTTTCAAAAATATATAGTTATTATCAGCGCTTTTTCCATATCTTTTACGCACACAAACATAATATTTTAAATAATTCATAAATAGGCCCTATATTCTCTGATTCCGATGTGTTCGAAATTTATATCGAAATTAGGGAGTATTTCGAAAAATCGGAGTTCAATTTTCCGAGTTTTTACTGTACAAAATTCGATTTCTGTAACGAATATTTCCAAATATTTCCGTTTCGCAAAGGAACTAGCATTATGTCAGAACGATAATTATGTGGGAAGATATGAAAATGCGTTGATATATAATGGATGCAGCATACAAGACTATCGAGATCGGCGAGGAAACCCAACGCAGCTCGCATATAAAAGGCAGTGATTGACAAAAGATGAAACATCTATAGCCCCACTTTAGACACCAGTTATCATGCGTTCTGTGCAAAAAAAAAAACTACATTATTTAGATTATATAGGGGCCGAGTTGGTTAGGGGCCGAGTTTGCTAGGGGCCGAGTTTGTGGGGGCCGAGTTTGTTAGGGGCCGAGTTTGTTAGGGGCCGAGATGTCCAGAAACCGTTTTGTGTGTTGCTTTTTATTACTCCGTTTTGTCTTTGTCTTATAGCAGTATTTTGTACAGTAATCTGCCCCTCTTTGATGAATGGATTCTTGTCTGCATACTGCCTGTTGAATTATGTTTGGTATTTTTGTAGCCTTACTTTATTTTCACTGTCCCATCAGCGATTTTAGATTTATTCCTCTTTTAGTGTCAATTACCCATAATTCTAGAAGATTATCTATCTTTGATTCTTCCAGCGGCCTTTTCTGAGAATAGAGAGGGTATTTCTGTATCGATTTGTTTGCATCTTCCATCATTGCTACCTGCGCGTAAGGTAAGTAAGTCCTTTTCTACACGGAAATTGTCAAGTACTTGGCACTCTCTCCTCTATGTCTGATCGAGAGTTTCCCCATTTATATGAAACATTTGTAGTTTTTGAAGAACAATTGGTGTTGCATTTCGCGGTATTTCATATGTCTCTGCTGGTCTCTCACTTTTTAGTTTCAGCCAAAATTGTTGGCGCCTGTTTAGAAGATTTTCGGACCATATATTCTCCATGGAACGCTTTATCCTTTGCGTCTCCCTTCAATGGTAGGTTGATTAGTTTCATTGATCAGTTGTGCTATTCTTTCACTCAATTCCTGCGTAGCTTACACACATGGCCTTCTTCCTGGGTCTGTATTTTCAGTCAAAGCTGAATGTTCGCAGTGATTGTTCATTATTCTTGGTAAAAAAATCTAATATTTGCTCAAATTTTCCGTAATTGATACAATATTTTCCAGTGCTTGGCCTAGTTTCCTTAGCTAAGCTGTCGTCAATTTCTATACTTTGAACATTGCTTTCTTTTCAAGAATTTATTTGTGAGCTTTTATGAACCTTTGACAGGCCATAGAAATTGCTATCTTCCCTTCCGATTCAAAATCCCTTAGATAATCAATTTCTTTTTTAATTGAAGTGACCCTTAGATTTATTTAAAAGACGTGTATAAGTTAGTTTATTTGATTTGTATCATGTGTTGACTTATTCTTAATCCCAATTTGAGCACAATCCGTCAATTATGAACACATAGAAAGTGTTTATTTTAGCTATGGCCTTGAGTGTATGAAGAAAAACCTTGCATTTATAGATTAATAAAGTATTGCGCCAAAAAATTAAGTGATCAATACATTTTATATACATCGTACTCTTCGTAATAAAGAGTTGGAGTTAACTAGATAATAAAGTAACAGTTCCCAAAATATTTTAGAAGTTTCTTTACAATAATTCCTATCTGTGCTTTATCAGTAGGTTGTTTTATTCGCCCTTGCATCGCTATCATCAAGGAATTTAATCAAGCATATATAATAAAAGTAAGAAAGATGACAAAGATCAGGAATCGATACAATCAAGTACCGCACCCAACAAATGACGCTGTATAGAAAAGTGATTTGCTGTTACTACCCAACTGGACAAAACCAGGTATGAAAATAAAAAGGAGAAAATAGCACTTTTTAACCATATCTAAAAATAATAATGAAAGTGATGGCAAAATAACTAGTGACACGTATTGTTAATATCATAAGCAGACATATAAAAAAAAGTTGGGTGACTTTAATTGTTCATTTTGGCGAGTTAAAATACTGTATACTCGTTTTGCTGAACATCACAAACGGACGTGATGGATTTCCATAAGTTTACAGACTGATAAATGGGCCACGAACCAGACTATACTTAATACTAACATATCAATCATTGTGTTCGAAGTAAACCCTCATGCTGATTGCCCTGGGTCAAGGAACCGATATATTCGTAGATTGATATTGGTCAGTTGCAAACTTTGTATTACAAATAGTTGGTATTGCATATTCGTTTGGACTCATTCAGCTGGCGTTTCGCTGGCCCGTATTTACATGCTTACTGAGGCTTTTAAAGGGGTTTTAGGGCTCCAGATAGGAAAATTTCGGTGTCCAAACACGCATTCTCTAATGTCATTTGCAGGGATGACACTAGGTAAGTGCATCGTCCTTCGGATCGGGACGTTAACTGGATGTCCCCTGTGCAGGGAAAGTCACCCCTTGTGCAGGTTAAAGAACCCTACAGTAATTTAGATATGGTTACTTGTAGGCTTTCATCCTGCAACCCGGAGTGTACAAAGTACACCTGCCGATAATATTCGCAAGCGAGGATCGGGCAGTATATAGAGAAAGGTAGATATTGCCATTTTACCTCCATTTAGGGATATGGGATACTATCCATTTTACTTCCAGGGATATGGAATTTTGTCTTCAATAGTTTTGTTTACTTTAAGGGATATAGGATATTTAGTAAGATTTATTGTGGGGATATTTGCTAGTTTATAAGAGATAGGCTTTCATCCTGCAACCCGGAGTGTACAAAGTACACCTGCCGATAATATTCGCAAGCGAGGATCGGGCAGTATATAGAGAAAGGTAGATATTGCCATTTTACCTCCATTTAGGGATATGGGATACTATCCATTTTACTTCCAGGGATATGGAATTTTGTCTTCAATAGTTTTGTTTACTTTAAGGGATATAGGATATTTAGTAAGATTTATTGTGGGGATATTTGCTAGTTTATAAGAGATACTAGCCTGTTTACTTCATGGGATATTGGTATCTTCTAGGTTCTGGTAACTGGAGATAGGTCATCCATTAAACTATCCTGCGCTCTTTGACCCTTTTACCGACATATAAATGTCTTTCTACTACAAATCGTTATGCTTTTTTAAGTTGGAAACCCATTTGGACCCTAATAGCCGTTCATTGTAGGAAGCAATCTCATCTGGCTCCACAACTGTTTTATAGGTGGTGTATTTCATGTGATTATATGCTTAAATAGAAAGGTACGATTTAATAATAATTTTAAATCAAAAGCTTAAATGAGCCGCGACATGAGATTTCCAACAATGTGGTATGTGCGACCAGCAAAGTAATACGGGCAGTCTGATCAGAGTCTTTGCGTGTTGCTTGAATGTTCTATAAGTGTTAAGCTACCAACTGACCACCATTTGACGTTTCTAAGCTTAAGAGGAGGATTCAAAGGCTCGTCTTAGTCTACACTTGTCAAAATACCACATTGTTGGAAATCACGTGTCGCGGCTCAAATGCTAAGGATGGTGACTGAGCTACGATTAAATAATAATTTTAAATTAAAAGTTTAAATGCTAAGGATGGTGACTGAGTAAGTTATATCTGGTGACTAGTATGCATTGCACTGTGCAGTAGATGTTCTAAAGCAATGCACTCACATAACATGTATGATCCATCTAGACAGCTGGATATAATCTGAGCAGCTATTTACAAATTGATCTTGGAAACTCAAGGATGTAACGGTCAAGGCAATATAATACATGTTAAAGTTGTACAGTCGCTTGACATGCAATTTTGCACTGGTTTCATATTTTGTACATTTCCTGCGGCCATATTTAAGAGCCTTTAAAGATGCATTCTGGGATGGATGCCAGCAATTAGCCAGTTTTGTCCATTGTAGGTAATAAGCTTTAATAATTATTATTGTAAATTTTACGAATGACAAATCTTGTGAATGTCACCACCTCTTATTTAGTGTAACACCTCATGCGCGAATCCAGAAGAAAGGGAAGGGGTCCGGACAAAATCACAAAAAATATAGAATTTCTTAGCAATACTGAGCTGGATCCCTTGAAAAATCCCAAAGCTACCATTCAATGTTGGACCATCACCGGGCGTTTCGCTAGCAGGTCCATAATGGCACGCTTATTGTGGTATTTGAAGTCTCATATAGCTGCAATATAATAATACAGCAACCAATATTGACAAATATCACTTGCTGTATTATTATATTTCAGCTGTATGCGAATAAAGAGAAATACCTTAAGAGAAAAAATTCTAAATTCCCAAAGAATGTATAGATTCCCGATCTTTGCCTTTTCTTTACCTTAATTAATCTGATAAAGATTTACAACGTGTTTACATCCCTTCCCACATAATATAAAAATATGTAATAGCTATATCATGGTTTGTCTCCCTGTATGTGCAGATAATCCACGAGCTTTACTGTCCTGCCAGCCAAAAGTGACAGTGACATCATGGTTTGTTTACAAAGTCATCAGGGACTTAGAATCGACAGATGGATAGGATTCATACACAAGTGATCTATCGATTAACGTTAGCTCAAGTGGAGTATTCAAGTTAAAATTTTACTTAACAATTGTAAACAAAATAGTACGTCACCGTCACTCTTGGTTGGCACGACAGTAGCTAGTAGATTAGCTCATGTACAGGTGGACAAACATGGTATAGGATGAAATAACTATTGTATACTACATATATCAGTCTAGACCTTGCAGATTAGGAGATATTTCGGGCTGAAGTTGATAAGGGTGGAATAGATACTGTTGTGATGGAAGAGCTATATTATTAAAGAAGTGGTGCCAATAACGGTGTTGGGAGGTGTATGCCTTTCTTGGTTAAGCTGCAAAAATGTTGACAAGCAAATTCAGATAGTTTATTTCCCGGCATCTTAATGCTTGTTTTTTATGAGCTTTTATGAAAGTGAGATTTTTATCATGCGCGCACTGTCACCATAGCATAAGCACATGCAAAATTTAAAAAAGAATGGTATAAAACTGTAGGAGCGGTACCGCCTATATATATATACTCAACTACAAAAGAAACCCATCAGTCACTTTTAAGGGCAATTATGATAAAATAATTAAGAAGTCAAAATATATTTTATACCATATTCTTTAACAATCAATTATGCATCCAATTATCGAATAATCTAACCGTTTTACTTAAACCCGTTCATGCTGTACGCCAGAGTATAGACAAGGAGTCATTTCTAAAAATGACAAGTTTCAGACAATTGGTTTTCACTCAAATACTAGTCTTTATCAGTTCCATTCTTCCAATAACCGGTATGTCCCTCTCTGACGAGGTAATCAAGTGTGTTCGGAAGCCAAAATAAACCGTGTAAGTTTAGTAAGCCCGGATCTTAATACGATAGAGCATTTGTTGGATGAGCTCTGGCGACGCATCTGGGATCGTTCAGTACAACCTCTTACTTTTCGACAGCTTCAGATTGCTCTCCATTAAGAATGGGCGTGGATTCCCAAGAACGGTGTGCGGCGTCACCTGCTTTTGGTTCGACCTCGTTATGAGGCAGTTATTGCTGCAAGCGAGGGCTATGCCTGTTTTTGGACGAATTTAACTTGAGTGAACTGATTCAGACGAGAACGAGATATTCATTCCCAAATGTCATTTTTGAAAATGACCCCTTGTCTAAACACTGGCGAATAACATGAACAGATGCAAGTAAAACTGTTACATAATTCAATGAAATGATGCAGAACTGATTGCTTCGGAATATGGTATAAATATATTTTCATTTCTTAATTCTGATTTCCATAATGGCCCCCAGAAGTGAATGATGGGTTTCTTTTGTAGTTGAGTATACATTGATGACATGTCTAAGTTCACATTCTGGAAAATCTTACCATCTGAGGATTAAATAAAAACAGAGACCATGACAAAAGCATGACAAAAGCACCTGTAAAGGTTCAAGTCAAAATAAACTGCTAGAAGTTGCGCACACAAGGTACCCAGTATAAACATCGGCCACTTTGATACTAGTAAATGCCTAAAAAACTCAATTTGAAAAATGTAAAATATAATCTGAGGATAATATCCAAAACATATTTTTTTCAGATCATGACCAATACATAGCTAAAGTTTCTGAGGAGTTGTGCACACAAGGTACCCACCATCTATTTACGAGAGTCATTCAATAAGTAACCAGCATACCCTACTTCAGATTGGGATAGATAGCTTTTTCTTTCATTAAATAAATCTCTAGCAAGATACTAGAGATAAAAATTTTGACAAGCCTCGCCTTTTATCTCTTTTCCTCAACTCATTTAATAAATTCAATAAAACATGAGCACTCATGTTAGATCCTCTATTAAAATGTATGTGATAGTCCTAGCATATAACTGCTGGGAATCTTCGGACTGAATATGAAACCTGTGCATTTTCGCGTGTTTCGATCCTGCTCTAAATAGGAAGAAAATTAACCACTCAATACCCTTTAACTGTGTGCCTGCTGATAACCTTTGCAAATTGTTTGGACCACTGAAGACCAGGACCGACAGAACATCTGATCTGGACCCAAACCGTCTGATAGTGTTCCTGGAGTATTATTTTTAAGTGTGAAAAAGTAAGCAGACGACAACAAACGCATGAAAGGACCTCGGACAGTCTTAATGAAGGATTGCCCATAAAAATGACCAGAGAAAAGTTTCAAAGAAAATGATATTTTTTCTATGAGAAAGATAGTAGGTTCAATCCCCGACTTATCCACAAAAGCCGTTTTCTCATTGGACAAGTACCTATTGAAAAATATGGGCTGAAAACTCTGTTTTTGCTATCCAACATATAGAAAATAGAAAAAGTTTTACTGAAGTGCTTTCCCCCCCGTGACCAAACTAATCCTTTTGCATACAGTTGTAGTTTTACATTTCACACATCATATAAAAACGGCATGATTGGTCACGGGGGGGGGAACGATGTCAAAATGCTCAAAAACGCTTTATTATAAAACCTTATTGGAAACTTATTTTGTAAAGACCTGTAGGTAAATGGCATGTATCAGAGCTTTAGTTATGAGTGCTTACAAAGTAATTAATTGTCTCATTTCTCAACCAAAACATATGTTGTGGGTACTCAAAAGAACCGTCGCAATGAGACAATTCTTTTAAGCACCAAATTGTAGATAAAATCTGATGTGTAAAAAAAATATTAACGATTTTACACTCAACATCTGTGTTTATCTAGACTATGATTTATACAGTATGCAGATATGATACACCTCAGTGCACAAGTCAACTGGATGAACTTGAAACATTACAGGTAATAGTCAAAAGTCATTGACAGCACACTTCTTTAGATGAAACAATGTAATCTTCTCAACCCGAATTTTATGCAAACCCATCACTTTTGCCTCAATTTTTATGCCGCAAACATAATATTTACATGTATTTAGGTGAATACTCGACGAATCTTTGACTTTCTGTGAAATGAAATTTGGTCACATAGATTACCCCCACCCCCTAAACCCTAACTTCCTGGCATAGTTATGCAATATTTTCAAAATATTTTTATATTGCTAGGTTCACTAAATGTCAGGGTTTGGTTTAAGCACAAAACTATAGTTGTCAGTTATGCATTATCCTAGCCACAGGCTGTCAAAATTTGGGCAGATTGAACAGGAAACTGTCCGAGGTCCTTACCTAGCGTATAAAGAAATTTTGCAAAATATTTGATTCAGATTAAAGAACATTAGTGTAAACAATTATAGTGCGTACAGGAATTCAGTGAGCATCGCTTTTTGCGTTTATTTTTATATGTGCAGACTAATCGCAGAATAAACATCAGAATTTAATACATCTATACACCGCCTAATTGGTGATATTTTTTTCGTTACAAAAGGTATTGCCATATGGGCTGGGATATGATGGAATTTGTCCTCATTTGAGCATCTGCATTTTTAATTTACCCTTAACGCACCTTTGTACGGATCACTGCCTTAAGTTGACTGTCGATGAATAATTATACAGTTTTGTAAGACGTAGTAACGTGTTAGGAGAAGGGTTTCTTTTCATATCAAAATAGTTCCACCAAATGCAAAGTATGGCCATAGTTTGGCCTCATTGAATTTAAGCATACAAGAAAATATTGAGGCCTTCCCAGGGGGTACCCATCCGCTTGTTCCTATGAAATGAATTGCTGTGTTCCGTTGTACCTCGATTCAAAATCTTGACTTTCTGTGTCCCCTGCTCCTTGAAAGTTTTATCGCTCTGATCATCAGGTTTAAACAATTTTCCAACTTGTTTTATTAAATTAATTGAGCTTTCTATCTGTTTATTCCAAATACTGATTTGTTAATACCAGTCAATGCAAAATATGCATCGTAATTCCGGGCAACAAAATTGATAAGAGAAAAAGATCACAGGGCTCACTCGGTAGGCGTGATCCAAGTGAAAATAGACCCGTCCAATAAAAATAATAAAATAATGCTCGTTCAGCCCTTTAATAGATGAGGTCAGAAAGAGAAACTAGTGATGGGGTGGGAATGTTCTTGGAAATAGGTTGAAAAATATATCAGCGGATGTCATATTTTGTGTTTGGGGTCAAATCATTATTTTTTTTTTTTTTTTTTTGGGGGGGCGGGTGGTGGTGGCTGAAAACTAAATTTTCATGCGAAGTGCATCATAGGCTATAAATGATGCACCGGTCATTTGCAAGCCCCTGGGCAGGGCGAGGATAGCCTGGCAAAGGTGCTGTGATTTTATTTTACATTTTCTCCATAATGCGGAGGAAATATAGGTGTTTGATAGACATAGACAACCATGGCAGTGCAGTATAATAACAGACTGTGGGGGAGAACTGCCATGGTTTTGACAGCTAGTTGTCCCCACGAAACTGCGGACACAAAAACAAAGTGCTCTGGGGGGGGGGGCGGTGGGGGGGGGGGGGGGCAGTGGTCACAAATGACTAGTGCATAAACGCGAAATAAGTTATGCCCACCAGTCATTTGTAACGACACCCCGTCCGGGGAAATGAGCTGTTAATACAGGGTCATGCTAGGGACCTGCAAGAAGAAAATCAAAGTCCCCACCGTCTCCCGTGTGTGGGCTGTAGTTACGAATGACTTGTGTATTAGACGATGTAGAGCACAGCCAAATGATGTGACTCCCGTTAACATATCTGATGAATAGCTTCCTCATTATTTTTTTTAATATTATTATCTGTTGCATTTGTAATCCTTTCCTAGAGCTGTCGCAGCAACTGAGAAATACGAGGCCACGACACAAGAAAACCTGTCTTCTGGGTTTCTGACAAAGCGAGTCTCAAACATGCAGCCTCCTCGGGTTAACAGGCTAGCAAGAAAATTGAAGTTTTGCTGTCTGTGAGTCTAGATATGACTTCCAAAAAGCAGATAACGAAGTTGATGATGAGACTGCGCCTTTGTTATTACAAATTACCGAAGACAGTTTTTCTCAGTCACAGTCCAATTGCTATATGTCATTTTACAATGAACGCTTAGAAAAGATGTTCGTAAAATATGATATAACTCAGACAGAATTGATATTTACGCAGTCTCTTAAAAGCACTTGCAGTGTGTATGTAGACACACTAAGAGTTATCCTGCTAGTGAGCGTTTTCTTTATCATACAACCTGATATATGAAAGTAAACATGGTTATCATTGAACTGTAAAAACCACGTGCTACCCATATGAAATACATTGGGCGAAATGAGGAGTTTTTCTAAATCGAACACGACTAAGTAATTTTAATTTACAAGAGATTCCAGACTTATTTTCCAATCTTAAATGTTCAAACTTGAAATTGTATATTAGGCTGTGATATATTATATGCATGTGCAAAATTTCAGTCCGAAATGATATCATTAAAGACATTTTAAAAAAGAAAAACGATGTCCAATGAATTTCTGACGGCATAATAGATATGTTGTTTCCTTTTTTCCTATCATAATGCACGCGGGACCGTCTCATGCGACCTTCTCATAAGAGCTATCGTGTCTTGCCAGCGATATTCTGCTCACAAACTCAAAAAGTTTAGACTTTTCCATTGGTTATCTCATTTATTGATGAACTTAATGGCTACATCATCAGATTCGCTTTAAGAGGTATCGCTTGTTGGAATCAGGATAAACTAATGTCAATATAAGGAATGATATTGTCTGGCGGTAAAACGAGGCGAGTAATGATATAACTGCAATGTGATAAAGCTTCCAGGCGTCCAGAAAAATGACGCCATACCACTGTGCAGTAAAGCCAGTTACTGACTTATAGACCCTTTTCAAGCGAAAAGAGGCGATATTACGCGAGTGGCCATTTATTTGCGTGCTTTTGTCGTCTGCTGACACCTTTTCCAAACAGTTCTGACCCAGATCAGGCCCGACGGAAATAATTCTTTGAAAAAAAAGTTGATTTTGAAAAGAAAAAACAGCAGACGACAAAAAATTGTGGCGGATAAAAGTCTTGAAAAAATAACGCCATGCCATTGTGTTTCGAAGACCTTTTCAAGCAAAATATTTGGATATTGCACGACCCTTGGGTCTGCACTATAATGACTATGTGAGTCCGCTCGTCCGTCCATTAGATATTAGTGAAAATTTTCATAACTCTTGAACCACATGATATATTTGATCACATTTTGCATACATATGCATGTCGACATTCCCTCACCACTGGCATGCGAAACCGCCTTTATTGATGGAAGAGGGTTTGCAGAGGATCAGACCAGCCTTTTGTTGTCAGTTAGTGAGAATCCTCAGAACTCATGAACCTAATGGGATATTTGGATTAAATTTTACATACTTATTTATTTTAATATTGTCCAGTCACTGGTATGCTAAACGGTGACGAGGGTTTGTCTAGCATCATTTTTGCAGGTGTGGGTCTTTTAGTAAAAATGCTCATAAATCTTGAACATCATGGTATATTTTAATCAAATTTTGCATACTAATTTTATCATTATCGAGACACCGGTATGCAAAACGTTGACTAGGCTTTGCCATTTTTTCATAAATCCCAAGACCCTTGCACACTTTGTACAACGTAAATAAATTAGGTCCAATGTTGCACGGCTTGTGTAGTAGTCCCAGGTCAGGATCAATAGATCTGGTCATACTCAATCACATTTAACAGTGGAACTGTAAATTTTGGCTTTGTATGACAGAAAACTTACAGGTATTTTAGCGTCTAGATTCTTTTTAAAAAGCTATTCATTTTCGTGGTTTTCCGTTATACTCGTGCATTTCCATGATATATAATTAGAAGTTTGCTTTGGTCAGCTGTGTCCAATACTTAACTTGTATGGGACAATAATGTCCTCTGTCAAGTTAGTAAGGAAAGGCAGTTTAAGTTGTTTATCAAAACTAAGGGACAGAAAATGTCTGGTTACTCCCATTTATTGTCTGAGCTTATTTCAGGGAAAATTGTGCCTGAGTTTCTTGAAACCATTAATTTCATTAACCAGGCGATATATAATCTTAAGCCAAGGTTGTAAACTCGATTTCTCAAAGTATACGTGTGTGCATAAAACTGGGCGTTTTGTGAGCGCTCTATATGCCAGAGGCGGAGGCGCTGCACTGCGTGGAAATCAGCACCAAAAATGATAGTAGTAAACATCACTTGAATCTTTCCGTTCCGCTAACCAAACGCTGCATCCATATTGAACCGGCTTTCATATAGAAGCTATATCAGAACGACTTTCCACTTCCCTTGATAAATTTGTTGAAACACTCAGTTTGGATACCTGATCATTGTTTTCGATTTAAATTATAGAGTTTTATTCTAATTAGCAAACCTTCAACGTGGGTCGTGCGTATCACTGTCAGTTGATTACATGACATAACTTAACATTAATTTTATTGCATCAAACATACAAATATGCGTATAGCATGTTTTAAATGGTGACCTGTAAAATAACGACACTATAAGAGTTTGTAATTATTCTGCTAATAAATATTAAAAATGCCAACACTTACCAATAACTTATCGTAACACAAGTTACTGCATATAGTATTTGCTTTTAGCTTTACACTATTTCGGTTTGACGCTTATGACCCACATGGGTTTAACTTGATGCCTCGCTCAAGCAACCAACGATTGCTGGCATTTTTGAGAAGGATATTTCATGCTCATTTTTTCGAGCATGAAAAAAGTTTTATAACCTCGAGGTCTGGTTGCAACAAATGTTATACAGCTCAAAACCGTGGATATATCCTATTTATTATTGCATTGCAGTTTCAAGCAGGTGTAGTCTTCAGTTTCAAGTACCAGTTACATGAAAGCTAGTCCCTAGCACTACCAGCTGAAATCTGTAAATGATTTGAGCCGTGACATGTGATTTTCAACAATGTGGTATTTTTACATGTGTAGACTCAGACGAGCCTGGGCAACCTCCTTTTAAGCTTAGAAACTCCAAATGATGTTCAGTCAGTAGCGTTAGAGTCATAGAATATTCAAGCGACTAGCAAAGGCTGTGATCAGACTGTGCGTATCCACAGGCTGGTCTGAGCATTTGCTGGTTGCACATACCACATTGTTGGAAATCCCATGTTGTGGCTCATTTACAAAATTGTTTTGTTTTTCAAAATATATAAGATAAAAAATGGTACTTTTCCTTTGGGGGTTGAGTATATAGAAAAGCATTTCAAAGTCTAAGAAAAAAAATGATTAAGAAAAAAAGTACAATGATGCAACAGAAACTTATTGTAATGACAATTCCTTACCCATCAAGGACACGGCCTAAACTAATTATAGCAACTATAATAAGGAATTGTTAATCCCAGGCGTGCAGCATTCTCGTATGTGTCAAATGTGTCTGGCACCGTGTTTCTTTATATCAACAGCATGGTTTTATTGTTCCCATTATTACCATCTATGTACATCCATAAACATAAGGCGATTGCTTATGTGCCTATTGCTAATCACAACTGTCACAACAACTTACATAGTACCTAATGAGGCTATGCGTTATCAAACCACTCAATATTGCCCTACAGCATTATCTATCATGATTATTGGAACTAATCAATTTACTGTACTGTAATACGACGCAATTTTTTAAATGTTTTACAGTATACATGTATATCATCTAATTTTAATGCGTTGTTAATAAAGTTGTTTTTGTCATATGGTACCGTTCTTAAGTTGTTTTATTAATACTGTTACTTCAAAAAGGCAATCAGGACGAGACGGGGGATCTCAATAGACGTTGACACTCAAAAGCCACCTTTTACCTTGAGTTTAACTGACCAATAGAGATTTATGAATTAAGACGCTGACGGTTACAAAGGACGGACCTCGGAATTATAATGGAGGTCGCTTAAAGCTGCATAGTCTATAACGTTTGATCTTCTAATTTTGGAAATAAAGTTTCTATTTTTCATGTATACAGTCAAAATACTCGAATTCAGGTAAACATTTTACCATTTTCATAAACCTTAACAAATTATCACAATCAAAACAACACCATTTATGTTTAAAATCAACTGTCTAGAATTATTGGGGGGACGTAAATAATACATAACAAGAGAAAAAAATCACATGTTTTTATAGTAAAATTCATTTTTCCATGCAGCTTTCAGCTGTACTGAACATATTTATTGTGAAAACATAACTTAATTCTATTTTTTCAAATGATTTAAAAAGAAAAAAAATCGAAAATTGTTCATAGGTACAGACCTAGTCTCTTTAAAAGTGTACAGAGAAAAATCATGTGGACAAATGTTCAAAATTACTTGTTTGTCGCGAAATGCTTTAAATGACTTCCGTCGTCTTTGTAGCAAAGAATCTAAAGGTAGAGGCTTAACATAATAAGAGTACAGTGACGTCACTAATTATAACTGTAATCGGAGAGGTCCATTGTCAATAACAGATAATCCTGCATTTAGACAGGTAAACAAACGAGGATATTGGTAGTTATATCCTTACTAATGCATTAAATCTATCATTGGGTGTCACAGACCAGTGGTTAAGTAGCGACATTTACATATTCGAACCTGTATTTTTTTCTGAGGGGTCGAATCCCTGAGTTTTTTTTTTTCTTGCTTTTTCTTACTCCTTAAGTGGACGGTTTGAATTACCTTGCGCTGTAACAAACAGCGGTAGATCCAGAAGGGGTTCAGAACAGATTATTTCATTTTTATAGGGATATTCATGAAAAATGAGAGATCATCTGCAAATCGACCCCCTCTAACTAATTTATCTGACTCCCCTCTCCTGGAGTCGTGGATCCGCCTTTGAACAAAAAGGCGTACATTATGTATGTCGATATTTCAGGCTTTACAGGAAAACGAGTGAAAGGCTAGGGTTTTAACGGCCTACGAGGTGTCAAGCACATGTTAGTGTATCAAAAAAACGTGTTTGATCGTTATTATTGCATAAAGTCATTTGGTCACTTGAAAACTTTGGAAAAACGCTTCGAAAAGTTCATTTTTTGTATTACTATAATGGCGCACAAAAGCATGAAGGATTCGTATGTTTTGAAAAAGTATGTTCCAGAGCAAAGACTTACGTCATGAATTGCCTGATTAATACATGTTTTTTGCCGGTTAAAACATGGCTGTTAATAGCGTGCGACACGGGGTTTTTATGCAATTATTAAAGTTAAAATGAGTCTTCATCTACATCCCCACAGTACGTTGTGTATGCGAGTGGCAAACGCTCTGGTGAGTTTGCGTATCTCTGCAGGCTCACATGATCCTTTGATGCCCAGTATTGCAATAAAAATCAAAATCTCACTATGCTGGCATTATTTTATGAACTTTTTATATCATGTATATATTGAAATAAAATACTATTCGTAAAAAAAGATTTAAAATATAGAAATTGAAAAAATAAAATATTAAAAAAATATAAAGAAAAAATACACGAAATAAAAATATATCTAGAATAAGAAAATACACAATGAAAACAAATGAAAAAATAGAGAATATCAATAAACCTATAAAATGCTAAACAATGGGATTCGAACCCGTAACTTTTTACATATAGCTCACGTGCATATTATTACAGTTGCCTCTCTAAGCTACCTACTGAGCCACCGAGGCTTTACATGCCATGGTCATTATTTATCGCTAAATCCGTACAATTGTTTTACCTGCAGTGTTATTATTTTTTTTTCTGAATGAACTTGAATGAATGAATGAATAAAGGTATTAAGCTGCTACACCTGTTTTCTATTGGACTCTATCCATGACGGACTATACTCTTTCTGTGTGAGATCTATATATCATAGTGATTACTACTGATGAATTATAAAAATTAGGAGAAAAACTAAAACATTAACAGGCCGAAATGCTTAAACATCTATCACTAGAGACATGTTGACCTCAAACTGTTTTAGAAGGAAAATGAGTGTAAATTTACCTCAAATGAGCCGCGACATGAGATTTCCAACAATGTGGTATGTGCGACCAGCATAGGCTCAGACCAACCTGCGCATACACGCAGTCTGATCAGAGCCTTTGCTTGTCGCTTGAATATTCTTTGACTCTTAAGCTACTGACCGAACATGATTTGGAGTTTCTAAGCTTAAAAAGAGGCTACATAGGCAGGTCTGAGTCTACACTTGTCAACATGCCACATTGTTGGGAATCTCATGTCCCGGCTCTAATGGGCTCAGCTGCCACCTCTAATGGTGAAAAATTAAACTTATTTTTTGACAGTGAACACTCGAAAAAAGATATCTTAATTAGTAGGATCATGATAAAGCAGAATCAGCTTGCTGAAGTAATCATACTGTGCTGTGTGCTAAAATGATAGCTAATGTCGAAGTTACATGATTGTATGAAGCGAACAGCAAAGAGTGATCAGACTGAGCTGCTAACCCAACTAATCTGCGTTTTCGATGAGTGCAGTAATCAGCCTGTGCTGTGCGTTAAATGGTTAGCTAACATAGAGGTCAAAGTTGCATACATGTATGAAGTAATCAGACTGAGCTGATAACCCAACTAATCTGAGTATTATATGAGTGCAATAATCAGCCTGTGCTGTGCGTTAAATGGTTAGCTAAAGTAAAGGTCGAAGTTGCATACATGATGTGCAGGCTGATCTTGGGCTTTGCTGGTAGCACATACCACAATGTTGGAAATCTCATGTCACGGCTCAATTAGAAATGACACCAAGAACCACACGCCACAAAACAAAGACACAACGCTGACAATACCACACACAATGGGAACAGTAACAAACAGTGAATAAACAACAACAGTGTCACCCCTTAAGGACGGACAGCAGCCTAGACCACTGGGGTATCTAAATGCATTTAACAGGCCAAATCTTTGTTTTAGATTCTGTTGTTGATCACAAATAATGTTCAGCTGGTATGGCGGCTTCCTTATTTATGCAAAGTCAATCAAATAGTATGATGAAGCGAAGAAAATGGCTTTAAGTAACAAACCATCAAAACTAAAGAAACCCTTGCGTCAAGCCCAATCCAAGACAAGCATTAAACAGTCTCTACATCGATAAAAGTTTACTTTATGGTCGTCACTGTGTCTGGGGCCTGACTCATCAGGGAAATTCATACGTTTGTTTTAGCTGTAAACCGTGATTAGGTTTTTAACCAGGTACGCAGACTGTCACAATTTATCCATTTTATATCCAAATTGTTATTAAATATGCTGGTACAGAAATAAAAAGATGATGTCAATATTGAGAACTGTCCCTTTTGGTGAAGCTGAAAAATGATTATGAAAAGATTTGCACTGTGGACCTATTTGCAAGCCAATTTTTCGAGTTTTCATTCAAACTGCAGTTTTATCGCTGGTTCATGTACATGTTGTTAAAGTCTAATAATCAAAGTATAATGTTATCACATACACCTAAGGGACATGATCCTATTGCACTATGTCTTATAACTGTAGTTATCTTACATCATATTATGACGTCATTAACGCTTTGTTGCGAATTGATGGCGTTACCTATCAGTTTGTGTCATTTAGTGTTGTCAGTAAACCTGTTATTGGCACTAAGTGTTCATTGTGAATTTAACAATGGCAGCAGAGTGAACTAAATGATGCTACAATATGGAAAAGTATATCATGGAACTGTGAAAAAATGGCGAAATCTTTCAAAAGGAAAAGGATTTTAATTTAGAGATGAGCAGTTAATAGCAGATAATGGCTACATAGATCAGTGTTCCAACCTTGACAGGGTCAACACATTATGAGCTGTGGAAGCTGATTACACAGGCCGGGACAGTTGTAACATAACTGAGAAAGGAGATACACGCTGTAGCAGTGGCATGTAGTCTTCCAGAAGGTGACACAGTCAAAATAAAGGAAAGGTATTTGATGAATTGGAACTATATGAACTCAGGAGTGAAACTGATATGAGTGCATTGTTTGATTTTTGGATCGACATTTGCTGGAAGATGAGCTGATGAATAGTTGGAATAAGGTTTTAAGACATTTGGGAGGAATTATTATCAGAACATAAGGGAGTGTGTTGCTAATTTTGATCTAAAATTCATAAAAAAATTGAAGCACTACAAATAAAACTACCATCTGATAATTTGGTATTTAAACTTTTTAGGAAGGCAAACTCGAGTAAACACGAAAAATTGATTGTTTGACTGGTGTGAACTTTATAGATAAAAAAAGGGCATGTATAAGCAAACCAAACAATAAAATTAATGAGAGATTGAACAGAGGAAAAAACTGAGACAGGGCTAGATGTTAGACTAGAACCAGCATGGACGAAGTCAATTAGCAGCAGTTACGTAAAGGGATGTGCTTAACGTTGTAACATTTTGGGGATAAAAAAAAAATTGAATTCTTAAGGATCAGACGGAAATATATTATCGTGCTATTCGTGTGGGTCCTACAGGCATCTTGTGGCTAAATGTCACAACAGCTGGGAAAACATCGTAAAAAGAAAAACCTGTGAATGTGAAGTTGAGAAGCCAAAATGATAAAAATAAACTGAACGGTAAAGAAAGTAGCAGTAGAGAACCTATGGAACTTGGAGAAGTGTGTGACATATCAGTTTATAACGAACAGTTGGCTGGAGAAGTGACTAAACTATATATATAGAGATAAGAAAATTATTAGCTGAAATTGAGGAAATAAAAGTAAAAGATAAAAAAACTAAAGAGACAGAAGGAAGAATTTCTTAGTCATGAAAGAATCATTGAATATGAGAAAGAAGACAATGTAAAGAGAGTGGTTCTATCCTGCAATAGCCAGTTTAAAGCATTATAAGTTACAGAAAGTGGTAAGGCTTGTAGGTACAAATGATTATGATAGACAAACCAGTAAGAAAGAAACAAAGACAAAAGGAATGCATCAGAAGCTAAATGAACATAGTAGGACAAAGCACTCTTAGAAAAAGCCAAGAAAAACATACTAGAGCTACAAATTACCCAAGGAAGGACAAAGACAACATCGTGGATAAGTGAAAAGCAAATGAAATAAAAATTGGAAACAGATAAAACTAACCAAGTAAGGCCATGGTTTTGGTGGCCTGTGGAGAGGCAACATATAAATGATATAACATTACAATTGGTAACTGGTATACAAAACTTTTACACAACAGGTATGTGGCAAATGACATTAAAGAAGATATATGAAAACTGGTTGCAAAGTAACTTTTTCTAGTTGTATGTGTCTTTCATGTTCAAATTCATATTCCCATTTATCATTTTACTGGTAATCAGACATCCATTGATTTCAGGTAGAATCACTGAGCAGTATTTCTTTTATTTTCATTCAATTAATTGATGAGAAAACTTTCCTAACATAAACAAAACTAAAAAAGTATGTTAAAGTCTAATGATCAAGTTATTATGTTATCACATGCATCTAAGGGACACAATTCTATTGCAATGATGTCTTATAACTGTATATGTATCTTACATGATTATGTCTCCCTCCTGGAAGGGTCAGGAGACATAGTGTCTTTCCCCTTGCATCCCTCTGTTTGTCTGTCCATCACAAAATTGTGTCCGCTCTATTACTTGATAACCGTTAGAGATATTTCAACAAAACTTCATACACATGAAAAGCACATTCAGACAAAGTGTCATGCGCAAGAACCATAACTCTGCTTTGGATATTTTTGAGTCATTTCCCTTTGATCATTTGCTATGCTATTTTGTGTCCACTATAACCGTCAGAGTGATTTCAACGAAACTTCGTACATTTGTAAAGCACATTCAGACGACGCGTCATGCACACGAACCATAACTCTTGCATGTTTATTTTTCAAATTATTTCAATTTTGTCGGTTCTGTAAGTTGAACACTGTTAGAGCTATTTGGTTGAAACTTCATGCATGTTTATTTTTCAAATTATTTCTCTTGTAACATAACTAAATGCAATTTTGTCCGCTCTGTAAGTTGAACATTGTTAGAGCTTTTTGTTGAAACTTCATTCACTTTTAGAGCACAATGTGTCATGCACAAGAACTATAACTCTTGCATGTAAAATATTCCACTTGTAACATAACTAAGTGCAATTTTGTGTTTTTTTTTTTTTTTATTCCAAAAAGTGGGATACATCTGTTTTTTGCAGAAAAACAATTCTAGTTGTATTATGACGTCATTAACTAGTGACGTTACCTATCAGTTTGTGTTATTAAGTGTTGTCAGTAAACATCTGTAATGTGCACTGAGTGTTTTGTTTTAATTGTTGATTGAAAACATGTATCCGTTAAAATTAAATTAGCTTTTTTATTCCCCGCTTTTTCAGGGGCATAGTTCTCAGCTGCTTAAAATATCTGCTTTGCCACTTCCTTTTACAGAATGTTTTGTCTAGATATTAAAGATACCCAGATAAAAGTTGTTTTTAGCCCAAGATTGTCAGAGAAAAAGATTCAGAATTCATCATTAATACAAGTGTTAGAGATGGAACATAAAATATAGGCATTTTGCTTAGTGGGAAGAGACAAAAAACAACATAAAAAATCATTTATCTGGGACAATAAAAGGTTTTGGGTAGGGGGTTGGGGTATATTGCTGGGTAGAAAGGAAACAGCAAACTTTTTTTTTAATTAAGGCCTTGTGTGTGTTGCGTAGTTCCATATTTATAGTAGGTACATGTACCTTGTGGGTGCAATTCCTACTACAGTGTTGGCCAATTGTTCTGAAACTTTAAAAGTGTTATAATGATGGTCTGGAAATATGTATGTGCTTTGTTCAGAAATCTGATTAGTTTCTTGGGGTTTTTTTTACATTTTTTTTATTTTTAACTTAAGACTTTTTTTTTATAAATCTAGAAGTGTGTAGGGAGTCGGTACCTTGTAAGCACAACATCTCTTACAGCTTTTTGCAAATCGTTTTGAAACTTTACAAGGCGAAAACCAGGGCCCTTATCAGCGATGGAAATATCTGCCATACGGTACATGTGCCACTTGGATAGAGGTTTTCTTGGCGTAGTATCTCAGTGTAAATTGCATTAATCTGAAATGATTTACTCTCTTTTTGTCATCATGTATAGTTTTGGTACATGTAACCATTTTCCAATCTTTAAAATTTTAACCGCTATATTATATGAGCCGAACATGCGATTTCCAACAATGTGACATTTTGACAAGTGTAGACTCAAAGGAGCCTGTGCAGTCTCCTTTTTTAACTTAGAAACTCCAAATGATGTCCGGTCAGTAGTCTTGGAGACATCTAATAATCAAGCGTATTGCAAAGGCTCTGATACGATTGCGCGTAGCGCAGGCTGGTCTGAGCCTTTACTGGTCGCACACACCGCATTGTTGGAAATCTGATGTCGCGGCTCATATTTAGTATCACCAGTCAGTTAAATACTGCTTTATATACCGGAAGTAACTCAATAGCAGGACTGACAAGCAGATATCACGTGATACAGATAAAAAAAAGTGTACATATAGTAGGAATTCCTAGAGGTTTTGGCTGATTAGTTTTGTTGATTCACAGGTGTTTCAATAATGATCTAAAGATTCCTGAAATCCCATTTTTACTCTAATTTCGTGAACTGATACTGCAAAAGTAAGTAGTTATACCATGTATTTCGTTTGTTTGTTGCCTTTCTTTCATAATCGATTCTCCTAATAAAAAAGAGTATCTTAAAAGACAAACTTCTAGTGGCGGACATTCAAAATGGGCTACTGGCGGACTTTCAAAATGGGCTACTGGCGGACTTTCAAAATGGGCTGATATGATTAAAACTAAGCAGCCCCGTTACACATGTGCTATAGCTAATTCTTTTTAACAATTACGCCATATCAAGTTATCTCCGTTGAATTTGTACTTTACACTTTTTAAGCAAGTTGATTTGAAGCAAAAAAGTGACCTGACGTTTGAAATTAGCAACTTACATAAAATATGACCAGCTTCAAATCTTTCTAACATAAGTGATACTAACCATTTGAACGAACGATAAAACCTCACTCTCAGTTCCCCCTAAGTTGAGCTAAGTCATGAGCTTTTGGTTTCTAATCGCATAAGACTTCGTTGCTCGCACACACAACGCAGGAACAAAATCTAGTGAAGAGGCCCACATGTTTTCTAGTAGCCCGGCCTTATGAACTTTGATTAACATCGATGCTCAATAGATAAGTCTATTTGTTGCAAGTTTGATGAATTATTTATAAGGATCGACAGAGTTCTTATGGGATTCATAATGTGAACATTTGCATGCTGTTACCTTGCCAAGAAACCACAACATACGTCACAGACATTTATTAGGACAATTTATAAGATCAAGATCCACATTAAATAGGATTTATTTTGGTAAATAAATAGAGGATCTTAAATGAGTGCTCATGTTTATTAAAGGGGTACACTTACGCCCGCGTATTTGTCCTGCGAATTCGCGTTTCATGTACGTTTCCAACGCGCGTTGTACGTGCGTTGAGTTTAAATTGCGTATGAAACGCGAATCAACGTATTTCGATACTCATGAATATTCATTAGCAGCCCTCTAACGCGTTTCAACGATAAAATATGCGTTTCTTCCTTTAGCCAATCAAATCGTTTTGTTACAACGCAGTAATGCGTAAACCAATCAAAATTGAGTTGACCTTGCTCAATGTTTACATTGTTGTTCACGGTTTAACTTTGCTTTGAATATTTCTGATAAGACTTGTCTTGCAAATCTCAATTCCCGTTTCCTTTGAGGTTTTAAAGCCCATTTTGAATCAAATATCTCACTCCATTCATTGATCAATATTTTGAGCCGACTATCACTACTTTTCAGCAGAGAAATGAATGGAGTTACTCAAGGCCGAGAAATGAATATATAACAGTAAAATCACATCGATATTCATCAGATCAGTGACCTATATAAGAGTGACTAGAAACTCCAATGAAATACCAATACTCAACTAAAATAACACTGTCGTGTATCTTACACAGGTAAATGAGGGAAACTCGATATCATTTATCTACACGATTGGCTTTTACCGCTGTTTTGGAATACACAGCGTAATTTCTCTATTGTTTACCTAAACTTTTAACACCTTTATAAACACCAAAATTATATTATATAATAACAATAATTATGAATCATTGGGCATCTTAGTTTAATAGAGACACAGATATAGCCATGTTTGAAGCTTTATTCGTCAGAGTGAAAGAGGTATTTTTGAAGCCATTTTGCCAATTTCCGCAACTTTCTTTAAATCGGTCGATAATTACACGGTCATAACTCAATCGGATTAGTTTTTACATTGCAGAAACATAGCTTTTAGCAATATTTCATATATATTTTTTCGATTGTTATTAACAATATTTACCAATAAGCGATATTTACGAAGTACGCTCTCTAAAGTACCTATAAATGCAGCGGTCTCACAAGCTGCATCGCCATTTTGAGTGTGTATGATAAAAGGCGCACCAGGCGTTAGTCACGTGACACATGCCACGACATACCTATATAGCTGAAAAATGAAGTGTCCAGTCACTCTAATATAGGTCACTGATCAGATATAGATCTATAATTAGTCTCTTTTAGCGCCCAATGTAAAATATTTTTCTTAAAACAACGACATGAAGCAAACGAATTGAAAATATCTCGCACTGCATTCAATTTTGTTTCTTTGGATTCGCATCAAACAATTTCGAACTTTCAGATTGGGTCAACTGAGATTAGATGCAAACTCTCCTTGTTAAGTAAAATAATCGAGCCAAACTCACTTGTTGACATTCTAACTGAATAGATCTCTCTCAAAAGAAAAACGAAGGCACTCCAAAGCAAAAGCAATTGCATGTGCCCAGGCGTAACCTGATCAGTCCTAAAATAAAAATAGAGCAGTATATCCAGTTCTGCCCATCTAACCTGCTCAGGAGGTAGAAACTGACACCGCCTAAACAGCCTGCACCCCTGCTCGACAATGCCAAGGAGGTAGGTTCAGACCCCATTTAAACAGCCTGCACCACTGCCCCAACAGTGCCGGGGAGGTAGGTTCCAACACTGCTTAAACAGCCTGCACCCCTGCAACACAGTGCCCGGCAGGTAGGTTCCAATACTGCTTAAACAGCCTGCACCTCTGCATCACAGTGCCGGCAGGTAGGTTCCGACAGCGCCTAAACAGCTGCACCCCTTCAGCATAGTGCCGGCAAATGGGTTGCAACACCACCTAAACAGCTACACCCATGCAGCACAGTGCCGGCAGATAGGTTTCGACACTGCTTAAGCAGCTGCACCCCTGCAACACAGTGCCGGCAGATAGGTTTCGACACCACTTAAACAGCTGCAGCACAGTGTCGGCAGATAGGTTGCGACACCGCTTAAACAGCTGCACGTTCGAGCCTCACCGGCGTCACTGCGTTGTGGTCCTTGAGCAAGACACATTTATCCTAGCTTAGTACTGGTTCAACCCAGGAAGACCGTCCCGCATAACTGAAAGATTGTTGAGTGGATGTAAAGAATCAAATCAAACAAAACAAATAAACAGCTGCACCCCTGCAGCACAGTGCCCGGCAGATAGGTTGTGACACCACTTAAACAGCCTGCAGCCCTAGAACACAGTGCAGGCAGATAGGTTTCCACACCACTAAAACAGCTACAACCCTGCAGCACAGTGCCCAGCAGAAAGGTTCGACACCTCTTAAACAGCTGCACCCCTGAAACACAGTGCCGACAGATAGGTTTTGACACCACTTAAACAGCTGCACCCCTGCAGCACAGTGCCGGCAGATAGGTTGCGACACCGCTTAAACAGCTGCACCCCTGCAGCACAGTGCTGGCAGATAGGCTTTGACACCGCTTAAAAAGCTGAACCCCTGCAACACAGTGCCCGCAGATAGTTTTTGACACCACTTAAACAGCTGCACCCCTGCAGCACAGTGCCCGCAGATAGGTTGCGACACTGCTTAAACTGCCTGCAGCCCTAGAACACAGTACAGGTAGATTGGTTTCGACACCACTAAAACAGCTGCACCCCTGCAGCACAGTGCCCGCAGATAGGTTGCGACACTGCTTAAATAGCTGCACCCCTGCAGCACAGTGCCCGGCAGATAGGTTGTCACACCGCTTAGACAGCCTGCAGCCCTAGAACTAAGTGCCGGCAGATAGGTTTCGAAACCGCTTAAACAGCTGAACCCCTGCAACACAGTGCCGGCAAATAGGTTTAGACACCACTAAAACAGCTGCACCCCTGCAGCACATTTCCAGCAGATAGGTTGCGATACTACTTAAACAGCTGCACCCCTGCAGCACAGTGCCCGGCAGATAGGTTGCGACAATGCTTAAACAGCCTGCAGCCCTAGAACACAGTGCCAGCAGATAGGTTTCTACACCGCTTAAACAGCTGCACCCTGGCAGCACAGTGCCGGCAGATAGGTTGCGACACCGCTTAAATAGCATGCACCCCTCCAACATAGTGCCGGCAGGTAGGTTTCGACACCGCTTAAACAGCCTGCAGCACAGTGCCAGCGGATATGTTCCAACACCGTTTAAACAGCCTTCTTTCTCTCTCTCTCTCTCTCTCTCTCTCTCTCTCTCTCTCTCTCTCTCTCTCTCTCTCTGAACACAGTGCCTTCTGTGAGGCTTGGACCCGGAGCCTCATCAACTGAAGACCCAAATTTAATCAAGCCATTAAGAAGAGATTGATCGATAAAGACTTCAAGCTAATTATTTGATCAAAATGCAGCATGTTCGTGTTCTTAAAGCTGACCCCAAGGCCTGATAACACAGAATTACGGACCTGTTTGATATGGGTGGACTAAACACGACGAACTGGTCCACATATTTAAATTTTTACCGATGTTTAACAAATGTTATGGGATGTGAAGTCATCTGACATGAAATATCTCGCAACGATGGCTATAAATGAGTGAGTGTCATTGACACAAAAAAGAAAAAAGAAACGATAAGCAAAGCATTTTGTGGGATAATGTTTTCGCTGTTTTCTTGGTTTCAATAATAAAATTATCATTGATTTAAACGTTACAGGTCTGGCAACGCAATTGAACCTTTCTGATTGGCTGTTCAACAATGCGTTTCAACGTGAATTGTACGTTGAACTGCGTTGCTATACTTGAGTTATTGATTGGTTAACAGGTAAATGCGTTGCACTGCAGTTCAACGCGTATCGAAAGTGGGCTTTGATTGGATTTTCGAAATTCGCGTTGGAAAACTAATGCGTATTACGTGCGTTTTCAACGCGAATTCGACAAGGACAAATAGATTGGCGGTAGTGTAAGTGCATTAAGGGGCAAATTTGGCCCCCTATGGAGCCAAAAACTGAAAGTTGCTTTTCACCAATTGATTTTATTAGAAGAATGGTCCAAGTGTAAAATTCTGGCAATTATCCTACTTTTTCCGTTGCTATGGTAACAAAAATGGCCGACAAAAAAGGCTTAAAATAGAGAAATTGTCATTTGAGCCAAATTTAAGGCTTTTCAGACCGATTTTTTTATAAATTAGATATCAGCACAAGCGAATACCAAAAAAAAAACCCTTTTAATATATTGTGTCCCGTGATAATTTTCACCCTCTGTTAAAATATTTTTATTTTTTTTTGTATTTGCTTGTGCTCTATGTTAATTTCTCTGTGAATGTCTTAAATTTGCTCCAAAATGGTCACTTTTCTATTTTCAGCCTATTTTGGCAGCCATTTTTGTTACCATATCAACGGTAAAACTAGAATCAATCCCAGACTTTTAAACTTTTGCTACTGTACTAAAAAACTAATAAGAAAACAAATTGTAAAAAAGGAATTTTCATTTTTTGGCCTCATAGGGGTGGGGGGGGATGCAAATTAGCCTCTTAATGCACGTACCCCATTTATTAAACGGATTGGGAAGAAGAGATAAAACACTGTAAATTATGTGAAAGTTCATACCAAAAGTGGTGTAAATGTGACACTTACATGTACTTTCCCACTAAAACAATTCTAAGCCAACGTTTTCCAGTGATTAAAACATGTTCGTCGTGTAAACTATAGATAACCATCTTTAATTTAAATACTGGGTACACTCACATTCCAGTATGCCTGTTAAATACAATGTACGCGCCTTAAAAGTTGATCGGTATAAAAATGTATATAAATCCAGCAGTTAAGATCAATCAGTTTTATACCATTTACTTGTAGGTACATGTACTTGTAGGCATCACCTAGTAGACCTCTACCGAGTTTGTTTTAATTATGCCCCTGGGGCCAAAAATTGGGCCCGCCCGAGGTCAAATGATTAACATACGCTTATATAGGGAAATCATGAAAAATATTCTTGTCTAAAACGACAAGGCCGAGAGCATAGATATTTGGTATGAAGCATCATCCAGTGGAGCTCTATCAAGTTTGTTCAAATTTGTTTCATCTTTGCCGTCTTTCTTACTTTTATACAGGGAAAACATGAAAAATATTCTTGTCTAAAACCACAAGGCCTAGGGCCTTGATATTTAGTGTGTAGCATCATTTAGTAGACGTCTACCAGCTTTGTTCAAATTATGCCCCTTGGGCACAAAATGACCCTGTCCCGAGGGTCATATGTTTCATATAAACTTATAATGGGAAAACATGAAAAATCCTCTAGTCTGAAAACACAATGCCTATAGCCTTGGTATTTGGTATATAGCAGCATCTAGTAGGCCTCTACCAAGTTTGTTCAAATTATGTCCCTGGGGCCAAAAATGGGCCCGCCACAGGGGTCACATAGCCTTGTATTAAACTTTTTCAGAATATGGTCATGTTGCATATCAAATTAAAGGGGATGAAGCATACAATAACATCCTAGTACATATTTTGCTCTTACACTTACTCTTGACCCTTGGGTTGGGATCAAAGAGTTATTTTTTCTGAAGGTAGTCTTGTTGCATATCAAATTAATTGGAATAAAGCATGCAACACCATGCAAGCAAATGTTCTGCCCTTTTACACACCCTTGACCCCTGAATGGGGTAAAATGTCAAACCATTTTTTTTTTTGAAGAAGGTTTTGTTTGTTTGTTTGATTCTTTACGTCCCATCAACAATCTTTCAGTTAAACAAGGGCGAGTCTTCCTGGGTTGAACATGTACTAAGCTAGGATAAATGTGTCTCGCTCAAGGACCACAACGCAGTGACGCCGGTGAGGCTCGAACCCGCGGCCTCTTGGTCTCGAGTCAAGCAATTAAAATGTTTGACCTTATGCATACTCCTGTTTGTTTGGGGTGGATAAAACTAGCTGACAATGATTCATGTGAGCGATCCAGGGCTCATGTGCCCTCTTGTTACTAACTGACCACGGACGGACGTGCTTACATAGTGATTATAGGGCAGACCTAAGGGTCGTGCAATATTGTAGCAAGCCCTTTATGAGACTGTTGCGAGTTGAAAACTCCGAGACATTACTTATTAGAATGCAATGGATTTGGGACAAAGCATGCTTAATAATGTGTCCCAAACGAGTCCGCAATCACATAACATACTCTTGGTTTTCAGATGCGAAAAATAAACAAGTTATCAACATTGTAAATGACTACATTTTTTTTTAAATTGAAGCAATTTCAAGTACAGTAATGATTAAAAAAACACATGAATCGGCCTTTTACACTGAAATACGACAACAGCAAAAAAACAAGTCCTCGTCGCATGTACCTTCTTAACTGCATAGCATTGTCTAATAATAAATACTCCATTCCTATGGAGCCATCAGACTAAAGAAGCGTTTTAATATAAAACTTCTTCTTTTCAGCAAGATTTTGTAAATAGAATCTTTGTGCACAGGCACATGTTTCCGTATGTTAGTATTTTTTATCATGTAATTGCTATTATACAGTAAAACCTGTGTAAACCGGCCACTGAAAATAGACAAAACAAAGGTCTTAACATGAATTCTCTGTAAGAATCAAAAAAAGTTGGCCACGCTATGTCTGGGATTTTCATAATTTTTTGTGTATATGTTGGGTCTGACCCAAAACATACATAACTGGTGCCAAACATTTCGATTTATTATTCGTTGCCATGGAAACGGCGATTATTTAATCCTGTAAAAATGCAGCAGAAATTGACAGGAAAAATTCTAGACCCTGCCAAATTGTGCTGTTGTTTTCTTGTCATTATGTAATTCTTTACAAAAGTTTTTTAGGTGTGATTGAGGCTACTTAATTGGAACGACATTATAATACAAGAATAAAACCATTATCTTCTACAGACGCCTCATACGAGGGGCCCAAATATGGGGAAATTTGGCAAAATGCCAAATATGTGAAAATCGCAAAATTACACATATTTAGCTATTATTATGAACACTTTTGCAACGGTCCTCAAGAAAACCACTCATGTGTATATACGGAGCAACATCTGAACTATTGAACTTAGAAAAAATCTGGTTGGAGAAATTGATGTATGAAGGTCAAGGTCAAGGTCATAATTTGTCTATTTTCAAAATGTAGAAAAAAGGGATTTTTCACTAATTTAAACCCTTTTTTATGAAGGGTAGCTGAAGATGGTAAGATAAATACTAATATGGTTATAAAGAAAAAAGTATCTTTTATTTATACCAAAACCTAAACAGATGATGAATATAAATGTCAAGGTCAATGTCAAGGTCACAAATGGTACATTTTCAAAAAAGGCGAAAAAAAACAGTAATTTAGGCATGTTTTGAAACAAAATTTTGTAATGTTTCTAGAATATATTTATAAATCCTTTGATATCTCGACAAAGATAATAATAACAACTATTTAAAATTATATCAAACCGGTTGGAGAAATAGGTGTATGAAGGTCATGGTCAAGGTCATAAATTGTCTACTTTCAAAATGAAGAAAAAGGGGATTTTTCACTAATTTAAACCCTTTTTTGTGAAGTGTAGCTGAAGATGGTAAGAATAAAACTAATATGGTTATGTAGAATAGGGTATCTTTTATTGACACCAAACCTAAACAGATGATGAATATAAATGTGAAGGTCAATGTCAAGGTCACAAATGGTACATTTTCAAAAATGTTGAAAAAACAGTAATTTAGTCATATTTTGAAACAAAATTTTGCAATGTTCCCATAATATATTTATAAATCCTTTGACATATTCACAAAGATAAAAATAGCAATTATTTGAAAATATATCAAACCGGTTGGAGAAATTGATGTGTGAAGGTCAAGGTCAAGGTCATAAATTGTCTACTTTCAAAATGAAGAAAAAAGGGAATTTTCACTAATTTAAACAGTTTTTGTAAAGTATAGCTGAAGATGGTAAGAAAAGAGCTAATATGGTTAAAAAGAAAAAAAGTATCTTTTAATGACACCAAAACCTTAACAGATGATGAAAATAAATGAGAAGGCCAATGTCAAGGTCACAAATGGTACATTTTCAACAAAGGTGAAAAAACAGTTACAACATAAGTTTAGTCATATTTTGAAACAAAATTTTGTAATATTTCCAGAATATATTTATAAATCCTTCGATATATTCACAAAGATAATAATAGCAACTATTTAAAATTAAATCAAACCGGTTGGAGAAATTGGTGTATAAAGGTCAAGGTCAATGTCATGTTGTCTACTTTCAAAATGAAGGAAAAAAGGGATTTTTCACTAATTTAAACCCATTTTGTGAATTGTAGCTGAAGATGGTAATAAAAAAAAAAAACTAATATGGTTATATAGAAAAAGAAATATCTTTTATTGACACCAAAACCTTAACAGATGATAAACAAAAAATGTGAAGGTCAATGTCAAGGTCACAAATGGTACATTTTCTGAAAAGGCGAAAAAACAGTAATTTAGTCATAGTTCGTAACACATTTTTATAATGTGTCCAAAATGTATTTATAAATCATTTGATATATTAATACAAATAATAGCAACTATTTAAATTAAATCAAACTGGTGGAAAGATATAAATATGAAGGTCAAGGTCACAAATTTTTCTATATCCAAATGTTGAATTTGGCGATTTTCATCTATTTATTAACAGTTTTTGGTTTGGTTTAATTTTAAGCGTTTCTGAAAAGGCCACATATCAACACAACATAAAAAAAGCCAAATTTAAAAGAATAAACATATTTAAATGTGAAGGTCAAGTTCAAGGTCACAGAACATAAAAATTCAACTTGAAAAAAAAAACGGATTTTGCTCATTTGGTTACTCAGATTGCCGGGGTTGTTTGTGGGTAAAAAACCCTATGAAATCTACTTGTACGGTCAAAAAGGACACCATAATAAATGTAAGCAGTAGCAAATAAATTAAACATATGTTATAAGAATAGAAAGTCAAGGTCAAAGATAGCATTTTTCCAATTTTAAGAAGATGTGAGCTTTCTTTCTTTTTAAAAGCCCATACTTGTTAAAAATAATCTGGAAGCTCTTCTTTGCAAAACACAAAGTTTGAGTATTCATTTTCTTAAGTATATCTCGAGGAAAAGTTTGGAAATAAAATTATCACGATTTACTGACATTTTTTCTTTCTCTTCTCCTGCTGGACGACAGTCACACAATGCAATGTTTCATTGAAATAAACAAATTTTGAAGGTGATAAAATTGCATTTAGTATGTCAAATGAATGTTTTTTGTTTTTGTTTTTTTTATTTGATTCTTTACGTCCACTCAACAATCTTTCAGTTATGTGGGACGGGTCTTCCTGGGTTGAACCAGTACTAAGCTAGGATAAATGTGTCTTGCTCAAGGACCACAACGCAGTGACGCCGGTGAGGCTCAAACCCGCGGCCCTACAGTCTCGAGTCAAGCACTCTACCACTGAGCCACTGCGCTCCCTCAAATGAATGGTAAAAAGATTCTTTCAAAGGCTCATTTAATAAATTTCAAATGAAATGATCACTCATGTAAGATCCTCTTTTTAAGACATAATTCAGTGGGTGTGGAAATAGCAAATTTTACTTCATTCAAAGAACAGATAACTTAGATCTTTTTGTAATGCACTATATCATATACAAACTCCTTTGAAAAAAAGTATAAAATCAGATATAGACTCTATCAAAACATTGAAGAAATAGAGAATTTTACATGAGCGCTCATGTTTTATTGAATTTATTAAACGAGTTGGGGAAAAGAGATAAAATACGAGGCTTGTCGAGCATTTTATCTCTTTTTCGCAATGAATACTTTGAAATCTCATTTCTGGCGTAAAAACGTTATAATTTTGTCATTACATGTTATGTATGCAACGTTGTTATGGATGTCATAACATTTCCCGTAAATCTATAAACCACTAGTTGTTTATTGATTTTATTGCATGGAATTATTTCACTCACAGATGCGACGTCATATGATAAGCTGAATCTTTCTGTATAGCCGGAAGAATACTTGAGACATCAGCAGTTCAAGCATCAATAGGCAGACAAGGCTCAGATGACCCTGCGCATATGCAAAGTTTCCCTAGGGCATATACTGCAAATAATGGATGTAGAATAGATGATGACTAATCCCAAAGTAACAGCTTTTATATACTCATTTAAATATGGTATCTAAGCATGTGAAAATTACAGTTTTTCCACATTTTGAATTTGGACTACATTTGATATCCTTGACATTGACCTCCGCATTTGAATAGATTCATCCATTTTGTTTATTGCTTTTAGTTACTAATATATTGTTCCTAATGCATAGTTTAGTTGCTTTCTTGCAATCTTTCATTTACCAATCTAAATATTGTTTCAAAATATGTGATAACGGAGTACTGCTTTTGTTAACTGATGTATTGTTCTTAATGGAGGACTGGTATCTTTCTTACCTTATTTCATGCACCCATCTTAATATTGTCCCAAAACATGCAAAAATCGAATATTTCAAAATTGTTATTTAGATGTACTATATTTGATGACCTTGACCTTCACATTCGAATATTTTCATTAATTTGGTTATGTTTTTTAACTGATGTGTTGTTCTTAATGCATATACTAGCTTTTCTCTTACTTTCCTTCATTTGCCCATCTAAATAATGCTCTAAAACGTGCAGCAAACTAAGTTTTTCAACATTTAAATTTCTACATTAAATGACCTTGACCATCAAATCTAAATATATTCATCCATTACAGTATTGCTTTTGTTAACTGATATGTTGTTCTAAATGTGGACACTAGTGGCTTTCTTATTTATTTCATATTCCCATCTGAATGTGTTTAATATTCCAAAACATGTGAAAATCACAGATTTTCTACATTTTGAATTTCTACATTTAATGACCTTGACTTAGACCTTTACATCAAAATATTTTAATCCATGTAATAATTGATTCAATAACTGATGTGTTGTTCTTAATGCATAGACTAGTTGCTTTCTTTCTTTCTTTCATTTACCCATCTTAATATTGTGCCAAAAAATGTGAAAAACCAAGTTTTTCCGTAATTTGAAATTCTACATTTTGTGACCTTGACCTTGACTTTCACCTTCAAATAAATTCATACATATTATTATTGTGTTTGGTTACTTATAGGTTGTTCTTAGTGAATGTAACACTTGCTTTCTTTCTTTCTCTCATTTACTCTTCTTAATAGTGTGCCAAAAAATGTGAAAAACCAAGTTTTTTCCATATTTTGAAATTCTACATTTTATGACCTTGACCTTCACCTTCAAATAAATTCATACATTTTATTATTGTGTTTGATTACTTATATGTTGTTCTTAGTGAATGTAACACTTGCTTTCTTATTTAGTTTCATTTACCCATCCAGATATTGGTCCAAAACACGTGAAAATACCAAATTTTAAAAAATCATGAACTGGAGTTTTTATGACCTTGACCTTAAATAAAGAATTTCTCCATCTAGTTTTTTATTGTTTCAAACAGAAGACATATTGCTTGTTATATTCATATCAGTGGTTTACTTGTAAACCGTTGCAAAAATTATCAAAAACTGCTTCAAAATATGTCAAATTCCCATTTTTTCCACATTTTGGAAATTGTAAAAATCTGCATATTTAAACAGTTACGTGCTACTCATGTGTGTAATATACCTTATGTTTTCTTATTCTCTCATATAGAGCAAAGTTGGTACAGTATACAAGTATGTTAGTTTCAGAAATTTGATGAACACACTTTGAAGGAATGATCAGCCAAGTATGCCTATTTTTCACTTTTTTCTTTGCATTTTCTACAAAGCTCAGCTTGACACCAATAACCCTGGTTACCATGGTAACCAGATTTCATTTTGAAAATTTAAGGCTTGTTTTGCTGTTTGGGGGTCATACCGGATTCACACACAAAGAAGGAGAAAAATCCCAGACATAGCGTGCCGGACCCCTATGGGAAGTTTTTGGTTCTTACAGAGAATCCATTTTAACATGGATTCTCTGTAAGAATCAAAAAAAGTTGGCCACGCTATGTCTGGGATTTTCATAATTTTTTGTGTATATGTTGGGTGTGACCCAAAACCTACATAACTGGTGCCAAACATTTCGATTTATTATTCGTTGCCATGGAAACGGCGATTATTTGATCCTGTGAAAATGCAGCAGAAATTGACAGGAAAAATTCTAGACCCTGCCAAATTGTGCTGTTGTTTTCTTGTCATTATATAATTCTTTACAAAAGTTTTTTAGGTGTGATTGAGGCTACTAAATTGGAACGACAAAATAATACAAGAATAAAACCATTATCTTCTACAGATGCCTCATACGAGGGGCCCAAATATGGGGAAATTTGGCAAAATGCCAAATATGTGAAAATTGCAAAATTACACATATTTAGCTATTATTATGAACACTTTTGCAACGGTCCTCAAGAAAACCACTCATGTGTATATACGGAGCAACATCTGAACTATTGAACTTAGAAAAAATCTGGTTGGAGAAATTGATGTATGAAGGTCAAGGTCAAGGCCATAAATTGTCTATTTTCAAAATGTAGAAAAAAAGGATTTTTCACTAATTTAAACCCTTTTTTATGAAGGGTAGCTGAAGATGGTAAGAAAAATACTAATATGGTTATAAAGAAAAAAGTATCTTTTATTGATACCAAAACCTAAACAGATGATGAATATAAATGTCAAGGTCAATGTCAAGGTCACAAATGGTACATTTTCAAAAAAGGCGAAAAAAACAGTAATTTAGGCATATTTTGAAACAAAATTTTGTAATGTTTCTAGAATATATTTATAAATCCTTTAATATCTCGACAAAGATAATAATAACAACTATTTAAAATTATATCAAACCCGTTGGAGAAATGGGTGTATGAAGGTCATGGTCAAGGTCATAAATTGTCTACTTTCAAAATGAAGAAAAAGGGGATTTTTCACTAATTTAAACTCTTTTTTGTGAAGTGTAGCTGAAGATGGTAAGAATAAAACTAATATGGTTATGTAGAATAGGGTATCTTTTATTGACACCAAACCTAAACAGATGATGAATATAAATGTGAAGGTCAATGTCAAGGTCACAAATGGTACATTTTCAAAAAAGTTGAAAAAAACAGTAATTTAGTCATATTTTGAAACAAAATTTTGCAATGTTCCCATAATATATTTATAAATCCTTTGACATATTCACAAAGATAATAATAGCAACTATTTGAAAATATATCAAACCGATTGGAGAAATTGATGTGTGAAAGTCAAGGTCAAGGTCATAAATTGTCTACTTTCAAAATGAAGAAAAAAGGGAGTTTTCACTAATTTAAACAGTGTTTGTAAAGTATAGCTGAAGATGGTAAGAAAAAAGCTAATATGGTTAAAAAGAAAAAAGTATCTTTTATTGAGACCAAAACCTTAACAGATGATGAATATAAATGAGAAGGCCAATGTCAAGGTCACAAATGGTACATTTTCAACAAAGGTATAAAACAGTTACAACATAAATTTTGTCATATTTTGAAACAAAATTTTGTAATGTTTCCAGAATATATTTATAAATCCTTTGATATATTCACAAAGATAATAATAGCAACTATTTAAAATTAAATCAAACTGGTTGGAGAAATTGGTGTATAAAGGTCAAGGTCAATGTCATGTTTACTTTCAAAATGAAGGAAAAAAGGGATTTTTCACTAATTTAAACCCATTTTGTGAAGTGTAACTGAAAATGGTAATAAAAAAACTAATATGGTTATAAAGAAAAAGAAATATATTTTATTGACACCAATACCTAAACAGATGATAAATAAAAATTTGAAGGTCAATGTCAAGGTCACAAATGGTACATTTTTGGAAAAGGCGAAAAAACAGTAATTTAGTCATAGTTCATAACTAATTTTTATGATGTGTCCAAAATATATTTATAAATCATTTGATATATTAAATTATGATAGCAACTATTTAAATTAAATCAAACTGGTGGAAAGATATAAATATGAAGGCCAAGGTCGCAAATTTTTCTATAGCCAAATGTTGAATTATGGCGAATTTCATCTATGTATAAACAGTTTTTAGTTTGGTTAAATTTTAAGCCTTTCTGAAAAGGCCACATATCAGCACAACATAAAAAAGCCAAATTTAAAAGGATAAACATATTTAAATGTGAAGGTCAAGTTCAAGGTCACAGAACATAAAAATTCAACTTGAAAAAAAAACGGATTTTGCTCATTTGGTTACTCAGATTGCCGAGGTTGTTTTTGGGTAAAGAGCCCTATGAAATCTACTTGTACAGTCAAAAAGGACACCAGAATAAATGTAAGCAGTAGCAAATAAATAAACATATGTTATAAGAATGGAAAGTCAAGGTCAAAGATAGCATTTTTCCCATTTTAAGAAGATGTGAGCTTTCTTTCTTTATAAAAGCCCATACTTGTTAAATATAATCTGGAAGCTCTTCTTTGCAAAACATGAAGTGTGAGTATTCATTTTCTTAATTATATCTCTAGGAAAAGCTTGGAAATAAAAGTATCATGATTTACTGACATTTTTTCTTTCTCTTCTCCTGCTGGACGACAGTCACATAATACAATGTTTCATTGAAATAAACACATTTTGAAGGTGATAAAATTGCATTTAGTATGTCAAATGAATGGTTATTGTTTGTTTGTTTGATCCACTCAACAATCTT
Organism: Loripinus fragilis; assembly: GCA_964019695.1. NCBI lineage: Eukaryota > Metazoa > Mollusca > Bivalvia > Lucinida > Lucinidae > Loripinus > Loripinus fragilis. The sequence goes on from OZ026516.1 coordinate 33,403,772, forward strand.
TCAGTTATGTGGGACGGGTCTTCCTGGGTTGAACCAGTACTAAGCTAGGATAAATGTGTCTTGCTCAAGGACCGCAACGCAGTGACGCCCGTAAGGCTCGAACCCGCGGCCCTTCGGTCTCGAGTCAAGCACTCTACCACTGAGCCACTGCGCTTACTCAAATAAATGGTAAAAAGATTCTTTCAAAGGCTCGTTTAATAAATTTCAAATGAAATGATCACTCATGTAAGATCCTCTTTTTAAGACATAATTCAGTGGGTGTGGAAATAGCAAATTTTACTTCATTCAAAGAACAGATAACTTAGATCTTTTCGTAATGCGCTGTATCATATACAAACTCCTTTGAAAAAAATATAAAATCAGATATAGACTCTATTAAAACATTGAAGAAATAGAGAATTTTACATGAGTGCTCATGTTTTATTGAATTTATTAAACGAGTTGGGGAAAAGAGATAAATGTGAGGCTTGTCGAGCATTTTATCTCTATTTCCCAATGAATACTTTGAAATCTCATTTCTGGCGAAAAAACGTTATAATTTTGTCATTACATGTTATGTATGCAACGTTGTTATGGATGTCATAACATTTCTTGTAAATCTATAAACCACTGGTTGTTTATCGATTTGATTGCATGGCATTATTTCACTCACAGATGCGACGTCATATGATAAGCTGAATTTTTCTGTATAGCCTGAAGAATACTTGAGATATCAGCAGTTCAAGCATCAATAGGCAGACAAGGCTCAGATGACCCCGCGCATATGTAAAGTTTCCTTAGGGCATATACTGCAAATAATAGATGAAGACTAATCCCAAAGTAACAGCTTTTATATACTCATTTAAATATGGTATCTAAGCATGTGAAAATTGCAGTCTTTCCACATTTTGAATTTGGACTACATTTGATATCCTTCACATTGACCTCCGCATTTGAATAGATTCATCAATTTTGTTTATGGCTTTTAGTTACTAATGTATTGTTCCTAATGCATAGTTTAGTTGCTTTCTTGCGTTCTTTCATTTACCAATCTAAATATTTTTTCAAATCAAGTGAAAACGCCAGTATTTTACACATATTTTGAATTTTAACAGTGGATGACCTTGACCTTTACATGTAAATAAATTCTTTTTTAGTACTGCTTTTGTTAACTGATGTATTGTTCTTAATGGAAGGACCGGTATCTTTTTTACCTTATTTCATGTACCCATCTTAATATTGTCCCAAAACATGCAAAAATCGGATATTTCAAAACTGTTATTTAGATGTACTATATTTGATGACCTTGACATTGACCTTCACATTCGAATATTTTCATTCATTTGGTTATGTTTTTTAACTGATGTGTTGTTCTTAATGCATATACTAGCTTTTTTCTTACTTTCCTTCATTTGCCCATCTAAATAATGCTCTAAAACGTGCAGCAAACTAAGTTTTTCAACATTTAAATTTCTACATTAAATGACCTTGACCTTGACCTTCAAATCTAAATATATTCATCCATTACAGTATTGCTTTTGAAACTGATAAGTTTTGTTTAAATGTAGACACTAGTGGCTTTCTTATTTATTTCATATTCCCATCTGAATGTGTTTAATATTCCAAAACATGTGAAAATCACAGTTTTTCTACATTTTGAATTTCTACATTTAATGACCTTGACTTTGACCTTTACATTAAAATATTTTAATCCATGCGATAATTGATTCTAATAACTGATGTGTTGTTCTTAATGCATAGACTAGTTGCTTTCTTTCTTTCTTTCATTTACCCATCTTAATATTGTGCCAAAAAATGCGAAAAACCAAGTTTTTCCGTAATTTGAAATTCTACATTTTGTGACCTTGACCTTGACTTTTACCTCCAAATAAATTCATACATATTATTATTGTGTTTGGTTACTTATATGTTGTTCTTAGTGAATGTAACACTTGCTTTCTTTCTTTCTTTCATTTACCCTTCTTAATAGTGTGCCAAAAAATGTGAAAAACCAAGTTTTATCCGTATTTTGAAATTCTACATTTTATGAATTTGACCTTGACCTTCACCTTCAAATAAATTCATACATTTCATTATTGTGTTTGATTACTTATATGTTGTTCTTAGTGAATGTAACAATTGCTTTCTTATTTAGTTTCATTTACCCATCCAGGTATTGGTCCAAAACAAGTGAAAATACCAAATTTAAAAAAATCATGAACTGGAGTTTTTATGACCTTGACCTTGACCTTAAATAAATAATTTCTCCATCCAGTTTTTTATTGTTTCCAACAGAAGACATATTGCTTGTTATATTCATATCAGTGGTTTACTTGTACACCGTTGCAAAACTTATCAAAAACTGCTTCAAAATATGTCAAATTCTCATTTTTTCCACATTTTGGAAATTGTAAAAATCTGCATATTTAAACAGTCACGTGCTACTCATGTGTGTAATATACCTTATGTTTTCTTATTCTCTCATATAGAGCAAAGTTGGTACAGTATACAAGTATGTTAGTTTCAGAAATTTGATGAACACATTTTGAAGGAATGATCAGCAAAGTATGCCTATTTTTCACTTTTTTCTTTGCATTTTCTACAAAGCTCAGCTTGACACCAATAACCCTGGTTACCATGGTAACCAGATGTCATTTTGAAATTTTAAGGCTTGTTTTGCTGTTTGGGGGTCATACCGGCTTCACACACAAAGAATGAGAAAAATCCCAGACGTAGCGTGCCGGACCCCTATGGGAATATTTTGATTCTTACAGAGAATCCATGTTAATAACAACTGTTAGCTTAATGAATGTCGAAAGTATTGCAGAATGCTCAAAGAGCATTCTGCAATACATATGACCCTCATTACGCGATAATTAGCCTTAAAATCAAGATTTGGTCTTTTAGACAGTGGCCGTTTTACACAGGTTTTACTGTACCAAATTATTAATTTGTACGAATAAATCTTGCGCTTGAATGCGACACATATTAGTATAAGTAGAGAGGAAGGCGAAAATCAGGAATCCATGACCATACCTGACCCACAGCACCATATGGGGAGTCACAAAAACACGCAAGAAAATACAACACACATGAAGTCAGCCCTTTCCCAGTATGTGATCACAAGGCTGGAAGGAACAGAGAACACAGCATAGCAAAGACAAACATGAAACATAAGTAACAAATCTACGCAAGAAGCCCCGCATTGGAACGGTTAGTAAAAATCACTAGAAGGCTTTACAGGTTTAACGGTATCAACCACATCCTTAGTTCTGATGTGAATCAAGACATAAAGCTGTTTGGTACGCATGAAAGATCCCTAATTTATCGATGTATCATCTCCAGGTACATACACATCAAGATATAAAAAGAGGAAGACTTCCGAATCCCATGTGTATACTAATTGTGTGTATATTATTGTACAAATGAGCCGCGACATGAGCTTTCCAACAATGTGGTATGTGCGACCAGCAAAAGGGGCTCAGACCAGCCTGCGCATACGCGCAGTCTGATCAGAGCCGTTGCTTGTCGCTTGAATATTCTATGACTCTAAGGCTACTGACCGAACAACATTTGGAGTTTCTAAGCTTAAAAGGAGGCTGCACGAGCTCGTCTGAGTCTACACTTGTCAAAATGCCACATTGTTGGAAATCACGTGTCGCGGCTCAAATGTATTGATGTAATGTCCGTGATATTAGCTATACAAATAAAATCTGTTTTAACCAATCCCTCCTTCTTTTCCACTGACCATAGAAAAAGTATGCAAATATTTCGTGTCTAAAATCGAACCGAAGCCCCTTTAATACGGATGTATCAATAAATCTAATTGGCTAAATGTGATAAATAAAATTACTGAATTTATGAAACGAGTTGCACGAGTTGAGAAAAAGTATGATATTAAAATACTTAAAAAATGCATTCTTGGCGTGAAAACTTCAAGTGTTTTCCCTCTTTTACGCAACGTTATAATGGACTATTATAGTGGTTTATCAAGTTTTATGCATGTCGTTATATCACTCCCAGACGCGACGTCATGTGATAAAACCTATTATGCTATTTTGATGACAGAAAAAAACTGCATCTGAAAATTTCGCCTGCTTAAAAGCATCAGTATTAACCCAGATCAGCTAGTATCTACAGTTGTAGTCTGATTCTAGTCCACACTGTTTGTCTAAGAGGCCTATAAAACATTTTCACAGGCGACAAGTTGTGACTGGTGGACCTAGATGAGTATCAGATCTGGAGACTAGTGGACGCTAGAAGGCGAAACGTTAGCTGTGTGTCATAGTCCATTAATATTCAACGATTGAATCATTGTCAGATAGACACATAATGACGTTTTATTGCCGATTTATTCGGATCGCTTCCTGGTAACACTTGTAGTCTGCAGAGTTACCTCTTTGCAGGCTGGATCAGTTTTCGTCGTCTGCTAACATTTGGGCCGTGGCATGAAATTTCCAACAATTTGACATTTTGTATACTCAGACGAGCCTCTGCAGCCTTCTTTTAAGCTTAGAAACTCCAAATGGTATTCAGTCAGTAGCTTAACAATCATAGAATACTCAAGCGACAAGCAAAGGCTCTGATCAGACTGCGCATATGCGCAGGCTGATTTGAGGCTTTGCTGGTCGCACATACCACACTGTTGGAAATCTCATGCACTGGCTCATTTTTAAAAACTAACTTTTTCAAAAATATCTTTCAGCATCAAATGGTTTGGACGCAGTTCAGGACCGACGTTCTGTCGGTCCTGATCTGGGTCCAAACTGTTTGCAAAGATTAAAGCAATAACCACTATATAAATTCAAACATTAATAAGAACAACAGAGCACAATTAAAAAGAACCTGGTACTTATTGCTATTTGTTCCGTTTATTAAATCATATATGCTTCGGGTTAAACAGCTATGGTATATAGTGTAGTATAAAGATATCTATAATCTTAAATGAAGGAGTGTTTAGTAATCTAAAAGTAGGAAAATTGCAGGCCCGTGTTGATCTAGTATTTTCATGTTAGACAATTAAAACCATTATTCATACCTCTGGAACTGGCTTAAGTGCTTTTAGATATGTTTTGTAAAAAGTAAAGTCTAATCATCGCTTATAGAAAGTTCTACCTATGAGAAAACGTCTTTATGGCTAAAGATTACTAGGCTCACCTGTGCCCAACTATCTGTGAGTCATGAGCCATTTTCTTTGTATCATCATAGTGTGTTAAATTGATTTGTTTGTGTCTCTTGATTGTAATGATACATTACATTAATCACGAAGGCTCCATGTCAGCTAAACAATTGTGTGTTTTAACAACAACGGAATCTAGGGTGAAGATTTTTTGGCGCAAGTAAAATGCATTTAAGCCCCCCTCCCCGGTAGCTTAGGTTGCTGCCCTTTCTAAGGCAGTGGTTCTGTTGTTGTTGATTTATTGTTTAATTTGTTGGGGTTCATTGTTTGTTTTTTGTTTTGTTATGCATTACTTTGTGTCCATTCTAGTTTTGCGATCATCTTGAAGAGGAAGAAAAAGCTGGTAGCTTTGCTGTTATTGTCTTACAGATCGATGTATTGTTACTGCTAATGTTCGGTGGCTCTTCTTCACGGTACCGTTGGTTGGTCTGCTGTGTGTGGTTGTGCTATTTCCTGATCATACTCGCTTACTTTTTATGACTAAAAGTAAGTAAGGGTGCAATGATCAGGAATCGATACAATCAAGTACCACACCTGACCCAGGATACCAATGAGAAAGTGACAAACTCACAGAAGACACCACAAACGAGAGCCAAGAGGTCAGAGATGTTTGATTGAGCTTTAACTGATTCCAATACCATAAAACATACTCTCTTGCGACAACTATTAAAAGACAAATAATTAAATCAAGCAAAGACAACACCCCTAGAATTATCACGATAGATCATAAATATTACTACACGTAGACTTGTAGAAGAACCTACTTTGCAACACAACTAACCCCCAGCTAAAGGCGGAGTGATATGTGTGGCGTTATTTGCCCATTCCTTTTGTCCTCAGCCATAACTAGGTAACGAATGGATGGAAATACATCAAAATTATACTGAATGTATAAGACCATGGTGAAGTTCATCAGGATTTACCAGTTGTCCTTTGCTTGCCTAAATTTCATTGAATTTTTCCTTCCTCAGCCATAACTTTTTTAGCAATGAATGGAGTTTCATGAAACTTATACTGAATATATTTGACCATTGTGTGATAATGCACTTGAGGTTTTGTCAGAATATCCTTAGTAATGGAGGAGTTACTGGCCTTTGATTACCTAAATGTCAATGCATTTTTTCATAATCCATAATTTTGTAAGCACATGATGGAATTTCATGAAACTTATAACAAGTATATATTACTATAGTGTGATGATTCTTGTATATACTTAAGGAATTTGAAACGCGCGCGTCACCCAGATTATTACTTTATTTTACAAACCCTGAGACTGTCAGCGAGATAATTGTTATTGCATGTCATAGTCTGACCAACTTGTAGTGTGTCCTAAAAAATTCATGGTTGTAAATTTACTTAAAGGTATAGAATGGGTATCCATTTTAAGACAGGGGTTGTCGATTTTGAAGAACGCCAATTCAGCTGCATTTTTTAACACGCGTTAGTTTTGATTCCTGCTCAACATATTTGCGTCCTGGGCTTCTTTCACGGTTGCATATTCATCGTTGAGCGATTCGAAATTAATTGACAAGTCGTTATGCATAAATTTACACCCCTTTACAGACATTAACATACCCCACCCACTCTGATTACTATAGTCTAGTAATAAAATTCAACATCTTGGACCTTTCAGTTTCGATTTTTATGTCCAGTTTTGTTGGAAGAGGCTAAGGGCATACACAAATGACAGATTATGCAAAAATTACGCTTGTATCACGATATTTTTGTATTGTGCAAGTGACTTTAAAGTATTTTTAAAGACGTTCTCGATCACATGACAGCATATCTCCTGCCATGATTGACATAAAACGTCTTCCCCACACGATTGTCAGTGTATGTAGTCAATATCAGTAATGAAAGCGTGCATAAAGGTAACTTATGGAGATGTTTCTAAAAAGGAGCTGTACATTGATGTTCAAAGTTGACGTTTATTTTCGAAATATTGCAATTATCAATTGCTTTTAATTAGAAAAGTGTATAAACTCTTTTGCTGATATGGTATCATACACGCCACAATTTAAACACAAAAATACTCAAAAAGCTTCAACTGACTGTGCAGAAAGGTGCTGGATGCTGTATGTACCCATGTGACGTCATCAGTAGCGTCGCGTGATAATGCAGTCAAATAAACAACTGATTCATACTAATTCTGTGTTGCACTTTAAAACCTGCTAGTAACTTTTCAATCGCATATAAGGTATCCTGGGTGTGGTTCTTGATTTATCGATTCCTGATCTTTGCACCCTTACTTACTTTGCAAGAAAAGTGCAGAAATATGGTGATGCGTTTTTAAAGTCCTCTAGTATAGTTTCATGATCGGATTCAGCAGTAGAGGAGCTATTGGAAGAGTTTTATTGATTCCATACGGCTACTTTGTGCTCAGTTCAAACCCATATTGTCACTGTTTTACGATATAGTGCACATTTAAACAGTTGATTAGGTTATATTTTCAGATATGCTCATGCAAACTACTACTACATGCAAGTTACTACCGGCTGATCAAAACTGCTTCAAACTAAACTCCGCTCATCTAGCATTTACCTCAAAAAGATTTTGCCTTTAAAACAAAGGCCAATATATGGACCAATGAAAATCTTCATGTAGCAGGTTTTATCTAGAAAATGCTAGTAGCTGAAAAATGCATAGAAAAACTTTTGAGGGCCGCGACAACCAAGATCGTATAGAAAGTTGGTTAAATTTACAGGGCATATTTGCTGCTAAATGAACTTTGAGCAGCCATGAAAACAAATGTCTGAGACTGCTCATGTTTGATTTGTGGGTTCCTTAATGTGCACGATCTGGTTATTAAATCAGTGCCTTGAGGGCATGGCTGTTTCGAGTTTGATTCCCAGTCGCTCCTTCAAGTAATATAAAAACTGTTAGAGATGTGTATAGACAACTAAAATTTTGCGGGGCAAATTTGAATTATTCGAATTATCGAGATATTATCAAAGTCTCAAAACATTTAACGCTTTATGCTGGTTCCTTAGACTTCTGATTATCCAGATTCAACTCAGTGTAGTCCAAACTTGGTATTGATTCATTTTTTCTAGATAATTTCGACATATTGTACTCAAGTGGATTGTAGTATTGATCATTTATCTCAATTCTTCATCCCAGGACAACTTAGATTTATGACGTTTGGAATTATGTGCACACCACAGAGCCATAATAAGGTCATATATATGTACAGTACTACATAAATCACACACTGTTAATTATTGCGAAGAATTCAGTTCCCAATAAGATAAGACTGAGATGAATGTAAAAAAAAACGAAAAATATTCCATGTAAAGTCGGTCGTACATGTAGCTTAGTCCAACCCAAAAAGTTCTCTGCATCCCTGGTTATATATAGAGAATACTAGGTAAGTGTCTTTCCACACGAAGTTTTGAGAACGCTTGTTGACATCGCGGGGCTTGCCGAGCGATGCAACAAGCGTTCTCAAAGCTGAGTCTGTTAAACTTGATGTCAAAAGACGCGAACCTGGTATTCTATTTATCAGCTTACCAAGTTGATTCAATCTGCAATCTAGCGAATATGACGTAATGATCGGTTTTTGTGTCGATTCAGCGTCATTGGTGACGTCATTAAAAAGTGCAACGTCATTATGACCTGATAAAGGCACATGCGGTGAGATAGATAACGATTATCAGGAAACATGCAACACTGCAGACACAATATAAGCGGTAACTGATAAAACCCAATCACGGTTTATAGCTATTTACACGACGGTGGTTCAGGTCTTAGACTCAATGACGACCCTGGCCTTAAACTTCCTTTGGTGTGTCGGCACTCGTCTTTGGCTGGGCCCACCATTGCTAAATGTGAGATGTCTTTAGCTCTGACTATATGTGAGTCATGAGCCTTATTTCGTTTCATCATAGTATGTTAATTTGATTACATTGTTTCTCTGTGATGGTGCATTGCATAAGTAAGGAAGCGTCTATTTTAACTACTGCAGAATCTAGGGCGAATATTGGTGCCAGTTAAATGCATTTAAGACCACCAGAGGCTTCTGCTGCTGCACATTCTAATTACGCGGTGGTTCTGTTGTTGTTGGTTTATTATGTCTCCCCTCCTCAGGGTCGGGAGACATTGTTTTTTTACCCCGTGTGTCCGTCTGACTGTCCATCACAAATTGTGTCCAATCTTGTGAACGCAACTACTCGAACAGTGTATTTTTCAAGGTCTGACGATGTGCATGACGTTTTTTTCAAAATTAATTTTTGTCACTTTTTTCGCAGATTGAGCTTAGTAATTTTTGTACTTAAAGCATGTAGACACTAGGTATCTTGTGAACCCAACTCCTCCTATAGTTTTAGCCTGATCTTTTTGAAACTTTGCATTTGTTTTTGTCAAGGTATGAAGATGTGCATGACGTTGGCTGTAATCCTCAGATTAATTAATGGCACTTTTGTTTTGCAGTTTGAACTCAGTCATTTTTAGCTTAAAGCATATAGACACTGGGTATCTTGTGCACGCAACTTCTCCCTACATTTAAAGCTGGATCTTTTTGAATTTTCGCAGGTGTTTTAGTCAAGATCTGAAGATGTGCATGTCTTTTCGCAGTTTGAACTTAGTCATTTTTGTCAAGGTCTGAAGATGTGTATGAGGTTTAGGTCATATCCTCAGATTTTTTTTCGCAGTCTAACCTTACTCATTTTTGGCTCGACTTTCTTAAGCTTTGGCTATCTGCGAGACATGAGCCCATTTCTTCGTTTTATCATAGTGTGTTAGTTTGATTCGATTGATTCTATGTGATGATGCATTCGTTAGGAAGCCTCCATGCGAGCTTAACAATTTTTGTGTTATAACAACAACAGAATCTAGGATGGAGATTTGGCGCCAGTAAAATGCATTTACGCCCCTCCCCACCCCAGTGGCTTAGGCTGCCGTCCGTTCTAAGGCGGTGGTTCTGTTGGTATTCAATTGTTGTTTTACTTACTTCCAATTGTTTTTTGGGGTTCTGTGTTGGTCTTTGTTTTAGTATGCATTACTTTATGTCCTTTCTAGTTTTGCAACCATCGTGACGGTTGCTTTGCTTTATTTATCTTATGTATTCTTACTTTAAGTAATATGTGGCTCTTGCTCACGGTTCCAAGGTTTTGTCTGCCGTGTGTGACTGTGGTATTTCCTGATCATACTCACTTTGTCCTACCAAAACACAAAGACACTCGGTATCTTGTGAACGCAACTTCTTTAATTTTACCTGGATCTCTTTTGAAATTTTTCACATGTTTTCTTTAAGGTCTGAAGATTTGCATAACATTTGACTGTAATCCTCAGACCATTTTTGTCACATTATTCGCAGTTTGAACTTAGTTTTGGTACAACTTCTACCGAAGCATATAGGTACTGGGTATCTTGTGAACGCATCTCCTCCTACAATTTAACCCCCATCTTTTTTTTTAAAATTTGCAGGCGCCTTTGTCTAGGTCTGAAGATGTGCATGAGATCTATAATAATGGAAATGATATATGATAATTAACTTTTTCCTAAATGATGGTTGTGCAATAGTTTACTGCATTAGCCGGATATCTTTGCTGGATATGAAATCGTTTTTTCGCTTATAAAAATCACCATCCTCCCAGTTTGAAATTGCGTTTAATGACATTTGGATCTTTACGGCACCAAATGGGGGTAAGGGAGACATCTGTTTATTAAAACCCAATTATAGTTATTTATTTGCTCCTTGTTTGTAGTGCAATAGTTTTTGTATCCTTACTAGTTTTGCAATCATATCGATGAGGATAAAGTAGCTGGTTGCTTTACTTTAACTACCTGAAAAAAGGAACCCTTTTCAGATCAATGGAATTTTCAATCAAAGTCAGGATGGTCCTGTGTATATACAGTAGAACTTCAATGTTTTGAACAGGCTTGGGACCCTGTAAAATAGTTCTAGTCAAGGGTAGTTCCAACTATCCAGTGAATTATGCATAAAATGACATGTAGGGACAATAACGATAGTTCTAGCCAGCCCAATTGACTGAGCCATCAGAGTTAGAGCCATTGAAGTTTAACTGTATTGAGGGGTTATGTCTTCTTGCTGTTTGTCTTCAGTGTGTGGTTGTAGTATTTCCTGATCTTACTTACATACTTCTTGGTATAAGTACTATACATTTTAACATTTGAATACTCCCTACTTTTTGTGAACAGTATATACATACATCTATATACTTGTTGAAACCAATACATTTCTTTAAAATGCATGATATTAAGAGTATCCTCCATTTGTATTGTTGTCGAGCAAGGAAATTCCACCAAAGGACCAGAATAATTCGTCAGAAACGAGGATCTGCCGAGTTTCTGACGAAATTATTCGGGTCCGAGGGTGGGATTTTCTTGTCCTACAACAATACATCATGCTTGATACTTTTTCTCGCCCACTTAGTGATTTTTAAGGCTTTATATGAGTTCTGTGAGTTCCACATAATTTCTTAGATTTTTTGTGTTTGTTCCAATCTGAAAAATAAGTTCACCCACGAATTTTCCAGATGCAGAAATGGATGTAAACATAGTTCAGTACCTAAAAACGGAAGCGAAAAAGCATTTCAAGCGTCGTTTTTTTTAATTGTGGTTTGAAACTAACGTCGGTATCAGTACGTTGTGACGCCAAACTGTGTCATTAAAGTGCGTCACATTGTTGTTGCATTTTAAGTGACGTTAGAAATGTTTTGACGTCATTCAACCATGCAAAAAGGACAACCTCAATTGTTATAATTTGAAGTCACGTGGATGGAATAAGCAGGTCATGTTGATGCGATAAACAAGTCACGTGGATGGAATATGGAAATTCCGCACGGAGTTTGCCTATAGAACAGCAAATGGGCGATAAATTCAATCTGTTGTCACACTTGCGTCAAATGTACAAAATAAGAAACTTGTGACAATTTCAAAGTAAAAAATCTAATGTACATCTTTTTTATACAGAAAATACTAAAATGAAACCAGCGCAAGTTTTTTGTATATTTCCTTTGTTTATATAAATATGCCTTTATTGGCCATAATTTTATAATCAAGGTTATATGGGCTACGACGCGAGAAAACCTGTCTTCGGGGTTTGCGAACAACACAGGCGCAGACCAGCCTGCGCATCCGCGAAGTCTGATCAGCGCCTTTGTTTTTCACTTTTTGGAAAGTATCATACGTAAACTTGCTACAGGTGAAATTTCATTTTTCTAGCTAGTCTCTGTAGCTGAGGAGACTGGTTTGAAACTCGTTTTGTCAGAAACCCCGAAGACAGGTTTTCTCACGACGTGGTCCACGACAGTGAACGTTTAAAATGAACGAACTGTGAGTAAAAAGTACTATTATCCCATAGCCAGGCTAGAATATATGAACATTATGCAACTGGTTGATTTTATTCTTGCATGCGTATTCTTTGAACAGTGATCTATGCATGTATTGTTTGAATGTTTTATTATATTTGTTTCCTTTTCTACCGGGAAATTTTCAAGATCTATAGCACCAAAACGACTCCAGTATTTGAACCGAGCCATGATAAAAACTGTCTTTCTGATTACTGAAGCCAGTCTGCTCAACTATAGAGATTACTTGGAGTCTAAACGCTGTCGTCGCCATGATTTTAATAACAAACACAAAATATAAATATAGGTGAAGGTCAGACCAAAACATTTTGACCTCAATAATTGCCGGTAGCATAATTATGCGATAAGTACCGGTATCTCGTGCACTGGTTCAAATCTTGATCAGTTCGTAAAAAAGAGAACTACCTTGTGCGTTTTGTATCGCAATGGGAGAGTATGGGATAATAAGTTACTCCGATGTGCATGCAACCAAGTAAGGCCCAATCCAGTCTGCTAAGATTCTACCAGTTAAAATACTATAAATCTAAATGTGAAGTGTAGCAAATCGACAATAACGTCATAATCGCTAGTTTGAATAGTGAACCATCTTATAAACTGATAGAATAGAACACCAGGTTACCGTCTTTGGATATCAAGTTTACCAGGCTCGGCCTCGAGAACGCATGTTGAATCGCCCTGCAAGTCTCCAACAACAAGTGTTCAACAAGTGTTCTCGAAGCCTTCCCTGGGAAACTTCAAAGCATTCTCCATATAATGATCAGCGTGCGAAAAGAGTCCAAGCCAACACTTTTTGGGACGATTTGTTGTCTTGGTGGTTTGAACCAGTACTAAGCAGTGGATAAAGTGTCTTGATCAATGACACAACAACGTCACTCCGCTGACGATGAGTCTCGAACTAGCAACCCTTCGATCCCCAGTCTAATACTAGTTGCCTACCAGGCGCCACAGAAATAAAGAGATACAGTAAAACCTGTCTTAAGCTGTCATCAAAAATAGACAAAACAAATGTCTTAAAGACAAATGGTAGCTTATAAGCTTTTTGAGTATTCTGCAACTTTTGACCTGCATTAGGCGATAATCGGTCTTGAAAACCATTTTTGTCTTCTTTTTGAGTGGCCGCTATAGACAGGTTTTACTGTGCATGTATCATTAGATATGATTCACAAAGTGTTATAACCCTACATGTATCAATCACACTGTACGCGACTAAATTCGCCTTATTTTTTCAAAGATGTCCTGCTTTTAAAGGCGTGAAATCTACCCAAAAGTCAAATTTGTCAACTGACTGTAATGTGCTCGACCTGTGGTAAACATCCCGTGCCAGAAGGATTGTGTGGAAAGCAAATTGAATGGACAGACGGGCTCACACAAGAACTATAGTGCAAACCTGCGGGTGGTGCAAAATTTCGAAACAAAGTCTTTACAATTGTGTTGTTATTGATGATTTCAATTTCGATTTGAGCCAGTGCAAGAGATTTCCAACAATGTGGCATTTTGTCATGTGTAGACTCGGACGAGCCTCATTTTAAGCTAAGAAACTCCAAGTGATGTTCAATCAGTAGCTTAACAATCATAGAATACTCAAGCGACTAGCAAAGGCTCTGATCAGACTGCGCGTATGCGCAGGCTGATCTGAGGCTTTGCTCGTTGCACATACCATATTGTTGGAAATCTCATGCACTGGCTCATTTTTCATTTTAAAATAGATATTGTACTTCACAATTCCATTTTTTTAAATGTGACGCAAATCGGTTAACAGGTAAACGTCTATAATTAATTTACACAATATATGTTAGTTGGAAGCTGGGTCAATGTGGGGAACATACTTTTATGCGAAAAAACATTGAAGCATCCCCATTTGACTATTTACAGCCGGAAGTATTGTTGGCTTTTTAACATTTATTAGCAAGATAAAACACTGTTTGAGTTTTAAAGCAAGGTATATAATAGCTGCTGGTGTCATCAGAGAGGGTTCATAATAATTGTGAATTGCCTGCGGGGATTTACAATATTTGTGAATGCTTGGTTTGGATAAGACACAGGTGTTCCACCAGGTGGGGTGTTGACATCTGTGATTGACATTTTTATGTTTTTATAGGGAATTTTGGCACCAGTTTGTTATTGTTTCTCAATGGTCGTAATTATTAGCCTGTCAATTCTGATGGGATGTTTTAACACTTTCAAAAGGTCATGATGACAAATGTTCCTTAGTTTAGTAAAATTACATCGGCCCAATAAATAGATCATGTCAAGCCTGTCAATTCTGAGGAGATGTTTTAACACTTTCAAAAGGTCATGATGACAAATGTTGCTTAGTTTAGTAAAATTACATCAGCCCTATAAATAGATCATGTCAATTCTGATATTGATTGGCAGGATTGCGCAATACATTTAATCATATGACCTTTGGGAGATTGTGCAACTGGTGTGACTATGAGTCACTTTTGTATCTTCTGATTGGTTGATATAAATGGAAGCTTACCTATGTGGAGGGCGCTGTATAGTTAACTTGAAATATGATCGGTTAGTGATGATGTCATTAGGTGGCGCTGTGGTCAGCTTCTATCACTTGACTTCATGGTATATAAGATGAAACCCAGTATCAGAGCCTCAGACTTTGGCTATACTTTGGAAAGATTTCGGATTTTTTGGTTATAGATAGTTTCTAGAAGTAATTTAGTTGGACTTAAGAAGGTTTAATAGAATTATAAAACTGTGAAAGTTTTTGCTGAAATTTACTAGACTTTGAAATTCTAAAGAGACTTTGAAAACACAACGCGAACTTGAAGATAAGAATCAACTACTACGTTACAAAGGAACATTCTTTTAAGTTTAGTGTTTTTTTATTAATCGACATTTTTATGCCCAGCTGTGTTTAATATTGGACCTAGGATGACTGCTAATTAGGAACAAAGCACAACACAACAAAACCAGGAAAAAGCACGACTACTTACACAAAATGTGAGCAAGAAATTGCTCTGAACTAACAACTGAACGATCTTAAAGATGCTTCCTAATTCCCTCAGCGTACCATCAAATGGAAACAGTCAAACATATGAATATTCGTTATGAAACAACTTCAGTATCATGAGCACCAAAGTTCACAATATGTACTTTAATTCGTTTCGTATCTATAACCCCATGTGTGTCTACGTCCTTGAAACTATTCTCTCTAGGTCTTACTTAGAGGCTTGTTTTGTTTACCTAATTGCAGCTGCCAATTTCTACCGATTGCATGTGCCCGATGGGACTGCTGGTCTGTTTTAATATTGAGCAGACAGAAAGGTAAACAGAGGAATCAAGCTGTGAGAAAAATGATCAAGATTACATGTACCATACGTACATATTTGATCTGCCGTTCGTGAGCCTTTTGTACTTATCATGTAAAAATGTAAGTGAGTATGACCAAGAAATACCGCAGTAACACACTGCAGATAAAAACCCACGGCACCACGAGGAAGAACCATATAACACAAAAGTCACACAACGACAAAAGTCACCTTTAAGCATGCATGCATTTTATATAAAAATGTCAAACTTCATGTGTTTTTGCTTCATTTATGGTCCCAATTTTCAGACGTAGTTGCCATGGCAACAAAGGCAATAACAAATGAAGTAGCACGCCACTAGTGTTCTAGCATCTACATGACCGCAAACTCTGTCAGCAAATTTCATCAAAATCGGAGAAAAAGCGTCAAGTTGTACTATTATTATTTGTTTCGCGTTTTAAATCACTTGCTCTAAGATTTATAATAACGTTAATCGAAGAACCAACTAACTATACATTTCTAATTGATTTACGGTTGTACCTTTCCTAAGACTTTGTCTCTTCCAAATTCGACTGAACTTGTGTTCATCTTTTTAGCTCACCTGGTCCGAAAGCTCAAAGGTGAGCTAATAGTATACCAGTCACTTTGTCCGTCCTTCCTTCGTCCGTCCGTCAACATTTTCAAACATCTTCTCCTCTGAAACCACTGGGCCAATTAAACTCAAATCTCATATGGAGACTCCTTAGGACGCGGGAACGAAAGTTTGTTCAAATGGTTCTGGTCACATGACCAAGATGGCCGCCTCACCCATATATGGTAAAAACCCTTTAAAAATCTTCTTCAGAACCTGAAAGCCGATGACCTCGGGACTTGGTATGTAGCATTTGGGATGTGGGGCCTACCAAGTTTGCTCAAATGATAATCCTAGGTTGACCTTGACCTACTTAACGTCAAGGTCAAATTTGCTTCCTAATGCATTTAAATGGGCATTTTTTGAAAAGTTGATTTTTTTAAAACTGTAGAGGCCTGAGTCATGATTCTCACTTGATATGTTTAACCTAATGAGACATTGGCTATAATTACGTTCCAAAGGTCAAGGTTGACTTTCAGCTAAGTCAGCTCTAGAACCAGAAGGGCAGGTGGCCTTGGGACTTGCTATGTAGCATTGGGGATGTGGGGCCTACCAAGTTTGTTCAAATGATAACCCTAAGTTGACCTTGACCTTCTTAACGTCAAAGTCAAATTTGCTTCCTCATGCATTTAGATTCACCCTTGTTTGAATCAATTTCTAAAATTTTCCGCAGGTCAATTTAGTAAAATATTCGTGGCCCAAGTGTTTAATTGTTAACTATCAAATTTCATTTGCTTGTTTTCTTTTATTTGTTGATTTACCATCGCATATTCTACACTTAAAATTGTTTACTTTTCTTTGTCTGTTTTATTTATTGCAAATGTGTTTAGGTCTACATTTTGCTATTGTGTTCACCTTTTATCTGATTTTGTTTTATTGGTTTTGTTTTGTTTATTATCTTCTTTATTTATTTATTTTGTTCTTTTACTTTCTAATTTACTATACTATCACTTTATTTTGTTCATATCTTATTAGCATTCGTATAAATGTGTTTACATATAGCCTGGTTTATATGATTTAAGTATACCAAAATGTAGTGAAAGGGGTTTTACCAGAGCTCTAGAACGTATTACCCAACTTCATTGCTGCATAAAATTGGCAAAATAATACATGTTTGTTTAAACTATATGCGCTCTAGTAAATAGTAATAGTTTTCTCAGCTTTTAAATAATATATAGTGTACAGTTCTGAGTCTAGGACAACTGGCCTTGAATTCTCTTGATAAGATGATTAACTATCAGACCGAAACTTACAAAAGATTGATCACTTTACAAAAGTAATAAATAAAAGGTCCAAATACAAATCAATACTGAATATGGGTGGTGCTAAGCTAAAAGGCTATCTTGTTGCAGTGGGAAAAACGCTGATCGGCATTAGTAGACAAACCTAAGCAGACTCAAACATATTTTCTATTACACGAATGTATCTTTGTATGCCAATTTTGCAGGTAAATAGCCTTTATTATCGATATCGACAAGACCCTGCTATGCTACAACATTACCGTTTAGCATAAGCCTAGTATGAGTTTCTGATGCGGGAAAGGCATGATATGCATTTCATGTTCATTAACATATTTTTTTCTATTCTGCTTTATGTAAATGCTTAATGTCAAAAGTGTTAAATGGCTAAATATACATATCGGGAACAGCTTTTTAGCAAAGTATGCGTTCAATCTTTAAACAATGCCCAATAAATAGTTTGTCTTGGCCAGACTTTGATTCTGCAGCATATGTATTTGAATCCAATATTAGGTTGTTTCTCAAATATAATCTTTTATCATATGACGTAACTGGTATTCATTGGATAACGTCGTGTCATACATATTGTTATGACCACACGTTACATAGCACTTTCGGCGGGAACAAGTAACGTCATGACGACGTCCGTTACAACAATGCAAATTTTTCATTGAAATAGATAAAATTTGAAGCGATAAAATCACGTTTAAAGGCCATACCATAAAGATAATCTTACACTCGTGATCATTTTATATTTTATCTATTAAACTCGCCAAAGGCTGGTTAAATAAATTTTATATAAAATGATCACTATTGTAAGATTCTCTATATAATATAATTTATTTTATTTTTATTTTATTTATAAGAGGTTGACATATTGAGCTCGATGGCCAATCCACCATATGGTCCTCTGAACATATAACTGGTATATAAAAAAACATGGAAACAAACAAACAGTAATATTGTATGTATTTTCACTAAAACTGCTGAAGCTGTTCACAGACTGTACATTATCACACTGGTAAATGTATACGTCGATTTGCTGGTATTTACGCGTATTGCCAATACTTTATAGACCGGAAGTGGTAGACGTTGATGTGAATACTATGTAAAAAACATGCCATATGCCTGAAGGACTATATAGAATTAGATCATTTTTAAGTATCCAGTATGTGCATGGCGATTTATGTAAGCATTTAGGAATAGATTCGAGTACAGGATCCGATTGTATCAACACGTCATTAGCCTAACGACAAATTAGCGGCTAATACGTTATTAAAACGCTAACGACGTATTAGTTAATGACGGCATTAAAGTGGGTTGTACGAAAGGTTCATTAAGCCGACGTTAGTTAATAACGCGCTAATGACGAACCTCGTCATTAAAATTAACGTGAACCAGTCACCTACAATTTCCGGTCGAGAAACAAAACAATTTGTAAGGTCTAATATAAGTTCGTTTGAACAAAAGAAAGAAATTTAAAACAAATGAATGTTGGTACGAAGTCAACTGTTACATCTTTTGTCAAATCCACGAAGAATTAGGAATTCGATCACTAAAACAGTCGATTGAGGAGAGACTTATGAGTGAGAGAATCTACATGATTAACAGTGGAATTATCCCGTATTGCTTTCTGTTTAAAGTTTTTTTGTGATTTTTTTTTTCAAATTAATCCGATTTCTGACATACAAATTATTCACGACTACTTATCATCGCAATTCCAACATCGGGAACGAACTTAAAACGCTGAAAGTTTTGCTAAACCAGCATTGAGATTCGTCAGTGATATGCGTAAATCAAAGAAAACAGCTTGTTGTGTAAGGTCGCCTACAAGTATATCCTTATAAAATAGCATTTGAATTCTCTTTGGTCCAGGAAATTTCTGTCCAATTCTTCTCAAATTAGAGTCAGCAGAAAAAATGTTTGCCTTGTAATCGATGCGAGATTGCATGACGGTGGCAAACTGACGCCCCGACAGAGTGAATCTTAAAGTCACATTCCATAATTGGGTTTCTGCAGTAAGTTGAATTTGAACCACGACATATGATTTACAACAGTGTGGCATTTGAAAAGTGTAGATTCAGACGAGCCTGTGCAGCCTCCTTTTAAGCTTAGAAACTCCAAATGATGTTTGGTCAGTAGCTTAACAGTTATAGAATATTCAAGCGACTAGCGTGAGTGCGAGGAGGGAGTGTGTGTGTGTGTGGTGGTTGTGGTGATGGTGGTGTGTGTGTGTGGAGGGGGGGGGGGTATCGTCAATATCATTTATCTTGTTACATATGTTAGACACCAGCAACTACTGTTTTCCCTTAAAAATATATCGGGTATACCCAGGTGCGTTACTGAGGCATTTTATAGAGTACGCAATCTTTAGGGGTCTTGTGGTACTCCCCCTGTATGGGGCCAGGGGTGAAGCCCTGTGGCAGAAAATGGTTTAAGGCATTCCAAAGGGCTAAAATGAGCCCAAAAGACACGCAACTAAACACTATTAGCTACATTTTTCTATAGAAAAACCAGTCTTAAGCGGACACTCAAAAACAAGTCCAAAACTTGGTTTTCAAGACCGATAATCGGTTAATGCAGGTCAGGAGAATTTCTGCAATACTTTCGACCTTCATGAAGGTACCTTTTGTCATGAAGATAGTTTTTTCTTCTATTTTTGAATGGCCGCTAAAGACAGGTTTTATTGTACCTAAAAACCTGTACTAATTGCTGCGTCAAGTTGTACGCACATGCCTATTTGCGTACACGTAGGTACGTCCCTGATGCGCCATAAATTATTCCCATCCAATACCTTATCCATATAATTTTTCTGTGAACCGCTAAAATATGTAGTAACTCAAAAATTTGAGCCAAGAAACAAATGATTAAGGATACGCATTTAATAAAAAAATCAAGAGACGCCTACCCCCACCCCACTGGGATCATATCCCACAAATTATCTGTGCTGCGCTATTTTGGGTGATATTATAGATTGTTCATGGATGTCTAACTTTGTCTCTCAGTGCCAATAGTAGAAAAAAGACTGTGTCTGGCCAGACGTAACTTCGTCAGTAACATAGCTATATAATCAGTGAATCTACATGCATATCCTGATAATATGTCGAAAATGTATGCAAAGTTTCAAAAATAATGTACACACCCAGTATTACATAAATCAGATACGCTCTTATAATTATTACCCGATGTGAATATTTGCATTTTTATTTTGAAAGATGCAAATTCTGGCTATTGAAAGTCGTTTTGGTTACGATTGCGAAGATAGACAGCCGTGTAAATGTGAAACGTCACAAAAATCACCCGATGTTTCATTTGACAGCGCACTGATAATTCAATTATGTGCCGGTAGACATCAACAGAAGCCAGAAGACCACGATTACATGTACCACCTAGGCTGCCTCTGATATCTGTCCCTCATGCGCGAATCCAGAGGGGGGGGGGGACTGGGGCAGGGGTCCGGACCCCCTGAGAAATCACAAAAATATAGGGTTTCTTAGCGCTACTGGTCCAGATCCCCTGAAAAAATCACAAAGCTTCCAAGCCAGCATCCATGTTGGACCATCATCCGCACAGCAGCGAAACGTTTCGCTGACGGGCCGATGATGGCCCTCTATTAGTGGTATTTGGATCCTCTATTTCCTCATCGAGAAAAAAGAAAAGAAAAAAAAACTACAAAAAAACGCTGTTAAAGTTGGACAGTTGGACCCCCTATGACAAAACTTTCAGGATCCGCGCATGTATCTGTACCCACTCCCCGCCCACAAGAAACCAATCATACCTGCAGTGCAGACCGGGGGTTATAAGAGCAATATCGCCTTTCGACAGTAATGTCTATCATTCGCAAAGCCTACAACAAGCCCCGCCTTCTTCAATAACAGCTACAGAATTTGTTATACATGTACATCTCAATCGTGGAACTAGTTTATACTTAACACCGTATTCCCTGAAGAAAAGAAGAAGAAAAGAACGACGCCGAACGCAGAATAGTCGTTCAAAGTATTTATTAACGTATTGTGCGATATTGTTATATACCTTATGAGTGTTTACTATAGAAACTTGACTTGTTTCAATCGCTGACAGTAGTACTTTTCATCTAAAAACGTGTCGCAATGCGACACATCACTGTTCGCGGGCTTCATTCCCATTAATACATGGCTGCAGAGGGCTGCAATGCCATTAAAGCCCGCTCAAAGACATCGTCTGCAAGTTAAGATATATCGTCGCTAATGTTTCATGGAGAAATGACCACCATAAAATACACTCTTTTATCATATCGGACAGGCGGCAATCGAAAACGCTATGAACAATCGATGAACGCGGATCACAAATCGCTAGAAAAAGTGTTCTCGATTGCCATTTGTCGCCAGTCGGGCAACAAACGGCAATCAAAAACTCTGTTTCTAACGATCTTAGATCTACATTCGTCGATAGTAATTACGTTTTAGATTGCCGCCTATCTGAAGTGTTTATTCAAATATAGCTCTACTGAATACGAGGCAAAACCAATCCGAAACAAGGGCTTCTAGGAATAATTTACAGTCGGGCGACAAACGGCAATCAAAAACTCTGTTTCTAACGATCTTAGATCTACGTTCGTCGATAGTATTAACGTTTTCGATTGCCGCCTATCTGAAGTGTTTATCGAATATAGGCCTACTGAATACATATAGCCAAAACAATCCGAAACAAGGGCTACTTGGAATAATTTACATTTTTCATGGTTCTGTTTAAAAAAAATAATTTTGTTTCCACACCAGATATACGGCAATCAAAAACTCTCTTTAAAATCGACGGACGCGGATCAGAAATTGCGACAACCAGTGTTTTAAATTGCCAATTGTCACCAGTCGGGCGACTAAAGGCAATCGAAAAGTATGTTTCTAACTATTTATTGTCTCCGTTTGTCGATAATGTTTCTAACTGTTTATTGTCTCCGTTTGTCGATAATATTGACGTTTTCGATTGCCGCATATCCTGTGTGAATTCGTTGTACGCTTCATGATGTTACGGTGGACATTTCTGCATACAATTGAATAAAATTATTAAGAACTGCTGATGCTTGAGAGGAAGGTATATAACAATGACGATATAACATTCTTTTCCGTATATTAACGTTTGCCAAACCCTCGTGTGATAATGTGTTGCAGCCCTCACCGCTTCGCGGTTCGGGCTGCAACACATTATCACACTCGGGCTTGGCAAACGTTAATATACGAAAAAGAATGTTTTATCCTCTTATTATCATTCTCTCATTTCTTAAACGCCGTTATTGTCAAAGGAAAACACAATCACAAATTTTGTTTAAACTAGAATTGTTCTTCAACGAAAAAACAGATGTTTCCCCCTTTTAGGAATAAAAAATCACAAAATTGTATTTTGTAATGTTACAAGGGGAATAATTTGAGAAATATATATGCAATAGTTATGGTTCTTATGCATGATGCATGACACGTTGTCTGAATGTGCTTTACAAATATATGAAGTTTCGTTGAAATATCTCTGACGGTTATCACGTTATAGAGCGGACACGGTTTTGTGGCGGATACCCACGAACAGACGCAAGGGAAATAAAGTACATGCAAGAGTTATGGTTTTGTGCATGACACGTCGTCTGAATGTGTTTCACAAATGTATGAAGTTTCGTTGAAATACCTCTAATGGTTATGGACACGAAATAGCATTGCAAATGATCAAAGGGAAACAACTTCAAAATATCCAAAGCGGAGTTGTGGTTCTTGTGCGTGACACATTAAGTGCATGAAGTTTCAACCAAATACCTTTAACAGTGTTCAACTTACAGAGCAGTCCAAAAAATTTAGTTTTGTTACAAGGGAAATTATTTGAAAAATTAACATGCAAGAGTTATGGATCTTGTGCATGACACGTCGTCTGAATGTGCCTTACAAATGTATGAAATTTCGTCGAAATATCACTTACGGTTTTTAAGTTAAAGAGCGGACACGATTTTGTGACGGACAGACAGACAGATGGACGGACGCAAGGGGAAAAACAATATGTCTCCCGACCGTTCCAGCAGGAGACATAAATTTCCTTGTTTGTTTGTTTGTGTATACGCGTATCGGCTTTAACTCTCTGCTTCGTTTCCGTGAACCAGTGAATGGACTTTGACCAAAACTTGGAGAGAGTTGATTAGATTTGGTGATTTTGACCTAATTTTTGAGGTCACCATCATATGAAGGCTGTTTTTTATAGTGTGTGAATTTTAACCAAATGCATAGATACATTGTTTGGGGGGTTAGTTTTATTTTCAAGGTCACACCAGCACTTTGAAATGTCAGATTTGACCAAAATAGGATTTCCGAAGGTGATTTCTTGAACCGAACAATGGAACAATGGATTCTGGTCAATTTTTATATATGGGCCTCGTCGCGAGGAAACCTGTCTTCGGTTGGTTTTTTAACAACACAGGCACAGACCAGCCTGCGCATCCGCGCAGTCTGATCTTGAACCGAACAATGGATTCTGGTCAATTTTTATATATGGGCCTCGTCGCGAGAAAACCTGTCTTCGGGTTTTTTTTTAACAACACAGTCACAGACCAGCCTGCGCATCCGCGCAGTCTGATCAGCGCCTTTGTTGTTCACTTTTTGGAAAGTTTCATATGTAAACTTGCTACAGGTAAAATTTCAGTTTTCTGTAGCTGAGGAGACTGGTTTGAAACCCGTTTTGTCAGAAACCCCGAAGACAGGTTTTCGCACGACGAGGCCTAAATTATTATTGTTTTATTGCAGTACAATATAGAGTTGGTGACTTGACCTAATCTTGTGGGCCACCATCCCTTCAAGACTGAATATCAGCATTTTCTGAGCTCTCTACCGTATGAACCCTTATGTGGATTTTTATAGATCCTGGAGATACACTGTCTGGAGACGGAAAAGAATTAATAAAATAAGATTTAGGTTAGCCTGGCCTTGAGGGTTTTTTTCAAACTCA
The DNA here is from genome assembly GCA_964019695.1 of Loripinus fragilis. Lineage (NCBI taxonomy): Eukaryota > Metazoa > Mollusca > Bivalvia > Lucinida > Lucinidae > Loripinus > Loripinus fragilis. The sequence goes on from OZ026516.1 coordinate 33,428,353, forward strand.
CACCAGCAATTTCAAATTTCAAGTTTTGACCAAAATTGTGTTTAGGCATTCTATATCCCAGGTATTCCTTGGAATATGTTGTTGATGATTGATTTGATACTTAACGTCCCAGTCAACATTTTTCAGTTACATGTATGTCGGGACGGTTCTTTCTAGGTAAACCAGTGTTCAGCAAGGATAAATGTGTCTTTCTCAAAGATTATAGTGACGCCGATGAGACTCGAACCCGCAACTCCTTGGTCTCGAGTCAAGCACTCTACCACTCAGCAGATTTGATGCCGCATCAATATCTGAGCTGAAAATGTAAATGTAGGCTTTTTGAAAAAAATGAAATAATGTTTAATGAACGAGAAAAACAAAGGTGTCCTCGGCGTATGCAGAATGGGGATAACCATATTCACAATTGTCATTTCGGGAGGTGTGTCGTCGGATACGTTCGCAAATCATGTTTAATGGCTCCGTTCGCGTGTCGTAAAACTAAATTTCCGACCGTTTAGCCGATGGTGTGCTTCCCCTCAAATGAGGGTGACCTCCTACAGTTTTATCATTTCCCAAAGGGGGGGGGGGGATGGGGGTCCGGACGCCCAGTCCCTGTCCCCACTGAATCCTTATTTAAATGATCAAATATGAATTCATACGATTTACAATATTTAAATGTCATTTTGCTTTAGGGTGAGGGGTCTGCAAAGACAGTCCAACACTGATTGCTGGCTGAGGAGCTTCGTAATGTTTCGGACAGCTGTCTCATTTTCCAGGCGGGGGGTGGGGGGGTCCGGACTCACAGTCCCTGCCCCCACTGATACCTTAGTTTTAAAAATAATCAAATAATTAAATAATGATGAATGCGGTTAACTATGCAAATTACTAGTGTGCTGTCTGTCATTTTATTTCATCACGTCATGTCGATTTCAATACGTCAGCAGTCAAAACAACAGCTGATCTTTCAGAGAAGGACGATGAAATAACCAAATGGACACTGGACGTTTTGCCGATATTGTTTACTCGTTTTGATTTGGTTTCTATTTCATGCAGAATTTGCTCCAGTATGTATTTATGTATTTTGATCTCTTTGGCCATTTTAACAACGTCTAGATCTTCATTAGGCGTCGATTTCGAGCATTTCTTTGGTTTCATCGGTCCGAGTCGATGAAAAAACAACATTGGCGGCCATCTTTATTTCCGCTAATGACGGTTTAAAACTACCCCTGGACCATCGTTAACTTTAATGACAAACTCTCTGATTTAACGACAAACATTCGTCATTAAAAGTTTTGTACAACCGGGTTTAATGACGACTTAATTAATGATGGTTTAATGATGGTTTAATTCGTTATTAAATATTGATACAATCGGATCCAGATCATTTAGATCGGTACTCAAATCTATTCCTAAATGCTTACATAAATCGCCATGTGCATTCCTAATACTTAAAAATGGTCTAATTCTATAGTCCTTTAGGCAAACGGCATGTTTTTCTATATATGATTTAACACCAATATCTACCACTTCCTGGCAATACGCGTAAATACAACCAAACCGACGTATACATTTACCAGTGTTATTGTTATGCCCTGTAATCTGCATGATTTCTGTTGGAGGTACAATATTGTCACTGAGCTTCTGAAGGAAGTCCTGTGTTTCATAACTGTGGATAGTTTGTTACCTCAATCGGTGGCCCTTTGAACCATTGGTTGGTCGGCTTTATACTTCCCTGAGTAGTATGCATAGCTAGATACAATGGATATTCAGGCTTGCAGAAATAAGATGGCCCCAAAAGGCTGTACTTCTTGTAAACGTCAACTTGACATCTGCTGATTTTTTCAGCATTCGCCAACATTTTAGGTGTAACTTTTTGGATATCTCTTATATTTTCCCCGCTTTAAGTTTTGCGTTCCTTAAATTCAAGATATTCTTGCCCCTCCCCATACAAACTAAGATTTATATTCCCCCAACACATATTTCAGTGTTCCTCAGCAGACGTTGTGCCAAAGTGATTAGATGAATAAAATCAAATTGTATTTATAATGCTCTCTGGTGTATTTAAGCCCATTTGTTGACATTCCCAAAGTTTGTTTTATCTGTAACAGTATTGGACCTGTTTTGATGTTTCACAGGCTCCGTCGCTTTAATTCCCTGTGTTTTGATGTGAGAACCTCACGGAGTTTGGCAAACTCTACACTTTTTGTTAATGAATATTCATAATTGTGATTACGTAATGTGACTCATAGCTGGACTCTAGCCCACGTTAAGTATTTGGCTCATAGTTACTGTCATCTGCTTTTCTTACTGACGGATGGGTGTACACAGCTCCATTGCAGTTATCTGATAAATTTGCATGTGTTCATTTATTGTTTCTTGTTGTTTTAAGCTGGTTAAGAGTTTCGGGTCATAGAATGTTTGATAAGAGTGTTTGTGTTTTTTTTCTGCTGTTTCACAAAGTTTGGTACATCATCAGATTGGAGCGCTTTTTTGTTGTAGATTCAGTTGGCATTGAGGTTGACCTGCTTTCACTTTCACTTTCCGTTTCATACTGGGTCAGACAGTCGGTCTTGGCTGTGATTATGAACTGAGTTCCGTCAAGCATGACCTCATAGATATTGCCAGTGCTGCTCCTTTTTTTCAACATGGTTTCTTGCCCACAACCATCAATCTTTACTTTTTCTCCCAATTTGAAGTCATAGGCTGAAGTCAAACTACAAGCCTCGCCCGAATAATACGCCATCTTGGTTGCTTTAAAGAAGTGTTATAATACGAATAGTGATGTGGTTGATACTGATAGCCAAAGGGAAGCTGTGCAGGTGTAAATACGCATGTGGTCAGATCATTATTTATGACATGAGTTATTTTACTGAATAACATGACGGTCATGTGATAAATACATACATGTATATGAAATAAACCCATTTAGAAGAATAAACTTTCTAATCTATATTAACTGGATATTCCGTTTCTAGTTATATGGATGTTTGTGGTATCTTTTGTGATCAGTCTACGTTTGTCGAGGGTGCATCAGTCGTGCGTCCTTAAACTTTTTCTTTAAACGATATCCCCTCCTGAACCACTGGTCCAAATTATGTCTCCCCTGTCATGGTCGGGTGATATATTGTTTTCCCTGCGCGTCTGACTGTCCATCACCAACTGTGTCAAATCTGGTGAACGCAACTCATCCTATAGTTTTAGCCAGATCTTTTTGAAACTCTGCAGGTGTTTTCTCAAGGTCTGAAAATGTGCATGACAATTAGCTGTTATCCTCAGAGTAACTTTCAACAATTTCTCCTGAACCACTGGTCCGAATTCAAAACAATTTCACAGAAATAATCCTCATAATGCCCTCTAACATAACAATACAACCAGGGCCACCAGAGTTCTAGATAAGAAATATCTTTACACAATATCTCCTCCTGAACATCTCTTCCTGAATCAATGAATAAAAATTTTAATATCTCCAGAGCAAACAGTAAAACTAGTAAGGTAAACCAACAGTTTGTATTAAATCTTTAAATATTTCACCATTTTTCTAAAACTCTGGAAAGGACAATCACTTTTAACAGTACCACTCTCAAAAGTACACAGACAGAACCTTAAAAATATATTATTAGCTCACCAGAGCCGAAGGCTCAGGGTGAGCTTATAGTATGGGACTCGAGCCAGCGTCCGTTCATGCGTGCGTGCGTGCATCCACACTTTCAAACATGAATATCTCTGAGACCAGCTGGCCAATCGTAATCTAATTTCATCAGAAGCATCATTGGGGTGGGGGATTGGCTGCATTAGGTTTTAGACCAGATCGGTTTAGAACTTTGGTTTCCATGGCAACAGATAGCGTTATAATGGGGAAAACCTTGTGACCACTCTAGCTCCTTCATTTTTGATTGGTTCTTCTTTATTCTTGCAGGTAATGTGGACAACCATAAAATCTTGGATGAGTTCGAAATTGGGCAGTATCCAACGATGGACTGATGAGTTAGCTGCCCTTGAGCGTTTGGTAAAATCCCCATAGACTTATAATGGGAGAAACATTGTGACCACTCTAGTAGCTTCATTTTCCAATGGATCTTCTTCATTCTTGCAGGTAACAAGGTCAACTATCAAAGCTTGGATGGGTTTTAATTTCTGCAAGATTCCGTCCGTGTCTTTGGAGTTAGCTGCCCTTGTGCGTCTGAAAATCAATGAATGATGTTGTGACCACTCTAGCTCTTTCAGTTTTGGTTAAATATTCTTTATTCCTGCAGGCAACAAGGACACTCATTAAATCTCGGATGGGTTCGAAATTTGGCAGGATCTGATCAGGAACTTATGAGTTACCTGCCTTTGAGCGTCTGAAAAAATCCCCATAGACTGTTAATGGGAGAAATGTTGTGACCTCTCTAGTGCTTTCAATTTTTAATGGATCTTCTTCAAATTTGCAGATAAGAAGGACAACTTTAAAAGCTTGAATGAATTTGAATTTCGTTAAGATCCCATGGCCTATTATAGAGTTAGCTGCCCTTGAGAATCTTAAAAATTGATTTATAATGTTGTGACCACTCTAGCCTCTTCATTTTTGATTGGGTCTTCTTCATTCTTGCAGGTAACAAGGACATCCATAAAAGCTCGCATGGTTTCAAAATTTGGCCAGATAAGACCTTGGACTGTAGAGTTAGCTGCCCTTGAGCGTCTGGAAAAATCCCCATAGACTTATAATGGGAGATCCGTTGTGACCACTCTAGTGCTTTCAATTTTGAATTGATCTTCTTCATTCTTGCTGATAAGAAGGACAACTATAAAAGCTTGAATGAGTTTGTTTTCTTCAAGATCCCATCACCTTTTATGGAGTTAGCTGCTCTTGAGCATCTTGAAAATTGATTGATAATGTTATTACTACTCTAGCACCTTCATTTTTGACTGGATCTTCTTCATTCTTGCAGGTAACAAGGTCAACTATAAAAGCTTAGATGGGTTCAAAATTTGGCCAGATCAGACCTTAGACTATGGAGTAAGCTGCCCTTGAGTGTTTTAAAAATCCCCATAGACTTATGATGTTAGAATTGTTGTGACCACTCTAGTTCATTCATTTTTGAATAGATTATATTCAATCTTTCAGGTAACAAGGACAACCATAAAGGCTTGGATGAGTTTAATTTAAAGTAGAACCAACTTAAGACTGTGGCGTTAACTTCCCTTGAGCATCATAAAAAATCTGCATATACTAACAATGGGAGATCTGTTGTGACCACTCTAGCACATTCATTTTTGAATGGATCTTCCTCATTCTTACAGGTAACGAGGACTTCCATATAAGTTTGAATGAGTTTGATTTTCCGCCACACCCATCCACCAGCTACAGAGTTAGCTTCCCTTGAGCATCTAAAATATAACTGTATAATGTTGTGACCACTCTAACGCCTTCATTTTTCATTTGATTTTCTTCATCCTTGTAGGTTACCAGCACATACATAAAAGTATTGATGAGTTTCAATTTCGGTCAAATCCCATCACTGACTACGGAGTTAGCTGCCCTTGAGCATCTGATAATTACACTTTCACCAGGTTTCCTCTGCAATTTTTATTCAGATCTTTTTAATACTTGCAGATATTAGAACTGGCATGATATCTTATGTTTTTGAATTAATTTCTAGTCACTGTTTCAAGTTCAGAGTTACCTGCCTTTGGGCATCGTAAATTATGGTGTCTCCAAACATTATGCTGGCTCCATGGTGAGCGATCGTTTGCCCATTGGGCTACTTGTTTTTTCAATGAAACAAATAATATTTAGAGTATACAAGGCTGATAAAAAAAATAGATTTTTTTCTACTTTCAGGAAAATTACAGTAAGAGTGTTTGTAAATCAACTAATAAAAAGAAACTGTCCTAAATAGGCACCCATATAGACATGTCAAGACTTCAGTCTTTTCCCGCAGACGAGATTCATATATAAATCTTGCAGAAACTCAAAAACAGGAGTTTTATTTGCGATGATGCACACAAATGTCCAGATACTGCCAGTAGTAAAATCTACTTCATTGTATAACTTTACGGATCGTAGACTTGTTATTTGCATATTTATACATCTAGGTGTTTTAGGGCCCAGACCTGTAAATGTTTTGTCGAGCCTCCATTAAGGCTTTTAAGCAAGATGTGCATATCACAGCTCTTAAATCCAAATGTGGCTTCCCTGAAATTACAGATTTGAACCGAGAAGAACGAGATACCCTGGTGACAGCCGTGATTTTCCACTTGTGGTCCATGAATGTTGGCAACCTACATGGAAGGAACATTTCAGTAAAATTATTAAGATGCAAGGTCCTGTTTTTTAAGCCACAACTGTAAACTAAATAAAGAAAACCAGTAATTTTTTTTTCAAAAATTGTATCAAATATATATTTCTGTCTAATAAGTATGATTTGTGTTCCGTTTGCTTATTATTGGCTATTCATTGAACGCCTTACTCTTGAATATAGCCACTTTTTGGGCCAATCACTGTCCGTTCTATATTTGCAGGTCGATGGCAAAAAGGCATATTTTTTCAGATAAATGGCAAAAGTATCCATCGTTTCAAACCAATTAACATTTTTAAAGAAAATTTATATTGTTTGTTTGAATGTTCTACCCCTAAGTTTTTCTAAGGAAACCTTTTACAACCATAATCCCTGTATAGTTTACAGGCGAAATCAGGATAGGGCAAAATAAAAGATATGGTAAATTAAAAATACTCGTTTTATCTCAATCATTTTATATCACATATGCTTTAATTTTCACATGCGCAAGCTTATTACGCCACCTTACAATTGATTATATCTAGAAAAAAGTGCATGTCTGGCTCCACCCACCCCATTGATAACGATAGAATTACATGCTCCTAGCTATGTGACAAAGAATCCTTCATTTACATATTGAATTAACTTCTTATCATATAAAATTTATTTTGTGCAAAATAAAGGAATTTCTACGAATTTAGGTAACAAACGCGAATATTATATAACAGCTGGAGAATGTGAAGAACATAACTTTTTACATGCCAATGGGCTATGGTCACCCATATGACATATTGACCGCTTACATTTTTCCGAAGGACTAGCTGGAGAGTAAAACTGCAACATCCAGGATACTACAAGGTCCAAGTCAGTGAAAGTCAAATGCAATAGCCACAGAGTTTAAAAGGCTTAGGCCACTTGCGATAATTTATTAATCAGAAAGGTATTTTTTCTATAGTTTATGGCCTATATGTCTTAAATTGAGGTCAGACGGTGAGATAAAAGCATCAATTTTCTTTAAAAAAATATAATGAACTGGTCCAACATACTCATATTATAAATGACAGGTTAGGAAGCGCAGTGGTAGAGTGCTTGACTCGAGACCCAAGGGCCGCTGGTTCGAGCCTCACCGGCGTCACCGCGTTGTGGGCCTTGAGCAAGACACATTTATCCTAGCTTAGTACTGGTTCAACCAAGGAAGACCCGTCCCTGTTTAACTGACAGATTGTTGATGGGACGTAAAGAATCAAATCAAATAATATATAAATGGTAGGCTATAAAATTTGTAAAAACATGCTTGTGAATATGAATGTTGCTACAGTTTCATTAGACCCTTTTTTCAAAGTGTCATTAATTTTGTCGAATTGATACTTATTAAAGTCATTGTCATCATCAACTCTACCAGAGAGTTAATCAATAAACAAGAATGAGATACTCCAATGACCACCATGTTTACCACTCTGGGCTCCTAAAGGTGGGCACCCTAAATGGAAGTAAAATGTTATTGGAAAATTATCAAGATGCAAGGTTCTCTTTTTCTAAGCACGCCTGTAAGCTAGATCAACAGAACCAGTGATATGTTGTTTCAAAAATTGCAGCAAATATATTTCCGTCTTATAAATGTGATTTATTTTTCTGTTTGTTTATGACCAATCACGGACCACTTTACCATTGTAAATAGCCCCTAGCTTCCACCCACCTTGTAAGCCAACTTTTTTCTAAGCACATCTGTAAAGTAAATCAACAAAACCAGTGCGATGTTTCAAAATTGCAGCAATTAAATTTCCGTCCAATAAATAATATACTTAAGGAATAAAGAAACGCAACAGACAAAAATATAATTTTTGCGTGTTTAAATGACGGTTTTGTGATATCTCTTTTGAACATTTCTTATTCAGTATTTATAGCATGTGATGAAATACCAAAACGTCATTTTAACGCTGCATTTTACGCTACAAGATGAAAACATATGAAAACGTAAAATATGACGTTAACGTCAGAATAAAGATCAAGAAACCCCGTCTTTCTCATGTTTGGTTATTTGGGGTCGACTTGACAATGTGCAAATTAAACAACCGTCCAATCATATTCGTAATGTAGTCAAATATTGCGTCAAAACACGCTACTTTAATGGCAAGATGCACAATGGTAGTGAATAAGTGATAAACGTCAGTTATAGCCGTCGGGTATGGGTCGCTGGTGGATATGCGGGATAAGATAAACCGTGAGATATCAGAACATGCTTTCTTTGGAAAAACTGACTTTTCTGATACCGTAGAATTACGCTGGTAGGGTGTTTATATTGACGTTAGCCAAACAAAACACGGCATAATGCAAGAGAAAACATCTGATTACATGCTGAAAGTGAACACCAAACTTGTTAACTGTAACCTAAACTTTGTCCCCGGATCATTTCATCATTAGAAAAACACATAAACATCGTGGAAACCATTAAAACGTAGGGTATCGAATTTTGACGTCAGAGTTGAGTTGTTTTGACGTCTGAAGATCTCAAGTCATAATTCTTGAACAAAACAACCTTGTAATGAATAAATCTCAATCAGAAAAGAAAGTTTACGCGTTTCACGCAGTATTCAGAGTTGACGTTAATGACGTTAAGCCGTTTCAGAATCCTACAGAAACGTCGTCATTTGATCATTTGCTTGATCCGTAATCTATGCCAAAACTTTTTTAAAACAATAAACCGATGGTTGATTCAAACTTTGCTTTTATTGACCCTATTTCAGCAGTTTACTACGGGGGTCAGGCTGGTTACACGCATACCAAAATGGTTAGGTTATCAATAATTACGTTGAACTTGCTGTAATTTGACGGACACATACTGCTCCTATGGATAGATATCATTTGCACTGCAAACTTTCATCATATTGTATACTTACAATGACTCAAAGTGTTTGTTGCGTTTCTTTATTCCTTAGGTATATGTTGTAATCTGTTTTCCGTTTGTTTATAACGGAGCACTTTACTCTTGAATATAGTCCTTAGCTCCACCCACCCTTAAAGAATATACATTTTCAGGTACGTGGCCTAAACGTTGTTATTGTACACGACGTTGTTGTTAATTTAAAGCATTTATATCGTCTAATAAATAGTGGATTATAGTGGACGTCAGGAACACATGTTTTTGACAAGCAAGGCAGTTTAGCTTGGCCATTGGCTGCGATGTCAATATCCGTTGTTTTAGCTAGCCCAGTATGGATTCTTTCTGTATGAAATCCTGTTTAATAATGTATTTTGACTCAAATTATACTGAACCAAAGTTATAATTCAACACAAAGATGTCTTCAGTTTAGTATGGATATGTGGCTTAGATAAGACGGATAGGCGACAATCGAAAACTCTTAACAATCGACGAACGATAATCAAAAATCGCTAGAAACAGTATTTACGTTTGCCACTTGCGCCAGTCGGGTGACAAATGGGCATCAACGCGAGAAAACCTGTCTACGGGGGTTTGCGAACAACACAGGCGCAGACCGGCCTGCATATCCGCGCAGTCTGATCAGCGCCTTTGTTATTCGTTTTTTGGAAGGTATCATATGTTAACTTGCTTCAGATGAAATTTCAATTTTCTAGCTTGTCTCTGTAGCTAAGGAGACTGGTTTGAAACTAGCTTTGTGGGAAACCCCGAAGACAGGTTTTCTCGCGACGAGGCCCAAATGGCAATAAAAAACTCTGCTCCTAACAATTTTTGATCTACGTTCGACGATAGTATTAACGTTTACGATTGCCACCTATCCGGTGTGTTGCAGCTCTAATCTGATTAGTCCAGTCGCAGGTACTTGCGAATGATTAAAACATCAAACAATTGTGTATGACGAGAAATTGAATGCGACAAACACAGACCAACCCATTGCACCACGAGGAAGAGACAAAGAACACAGACAATCACACGACAGAAGGAGCACGGCATAAGAAAAGCAACAAGCTCTGTCTAAGCAGGCAATGGCGTAGCCAGAACACTGAAAAAATTACGCACATCAAATTGAGAAATTGAGATAATAATAAATATGTAACAAAATATTTAACTCATGTTGAGACACTGGCTGAACCCTACAAACTAAAAGGCAGACGTGTATACTCTAATGGTAAGGTCATGAGGGTTAATGTAAATGAGTTCTATCTATTCTGAGATACGGTTTACACGCCCAGAGATTATGGCTCCTGGCTAACATTGTACCATATATCATTTTCGCCTCTTCTCACAAAAAAGGCGCATACTGGTATTTCCGGAAAAGGAAGTTTATGATGCGCCTCTAATCTACAACGTTCCACTCACCAAGTATCTAATAGTTTCTAATGTTACTCTATATGATCGAATTGAACAGGCATCACACGCTGTCCCAGGCTCTGCCTATTGAGTTATATTCGTAGAGTAGTGTAACGCGGCTCGGCTTTATTCGATTAAGGTTCCAGTGCGAACATATTTTTACCATTTACGTGATGTCTGCGAATTGGCAAGAAAAAAGCATATAAATGACCCAATATATAGCCCATGGGATGCCAGTCTATATATAAAGAAAATATCGATACATTTTTTCATAAAATAGTTATATACTGTTTATATTATATGATCAAGAATTGGCATTACGAAAACGGCTCCGTGAGGTTGGGGTATATTTACAGTGATGATAAAAATGTATTGAGAAAGTACGCTACTATAGCTGAGAAGCGAAAGCTCAGAGGAGCCAGTGCTAACCCACAGGCTCCTCTGAGCCGTCGCTGCTCGCATACACAAAGAATGGACATAAATGAATACTCCAGCTCAACTAGCAGGCCTGTGTAGCTCGGTCTATTTATTGTTCACGCACGTCTAAATGGTGATTTTGCGGTATGAAAAGTTCATAAGCTGGTGCATATGCAAGAGGCACGATTCCTGCTTGCTAGGGCTGGGTCACATTGATATGTAGCATATCAAACGAGATTTTAGTTCGACTACGTGGGCTGGATCATTTTGTGGAGGGATTGTATCGAGGCCAGAAGTTTTTTTTTCTGAATATGCTCATGTTGCAAATCGAAATACAGGGAATGAAACGTACAAAATACACGCAAATCTCTTGCCCTAAAATACACCTCGAACCCTGAGGTTTAGTCTAAAGGTTAAAGCATATTTTTTTCTGAAAGTGGTCATGTTGCATATCAAATTAAAGGGACTGGTGCGTAATTTAACATGCAAGCAAATAGTATGTCCTTATACGCACTCTCGACCTCTCAGATGGGGTCAGCACTCATTTTTAGTACTTCCATTATTTAGATTCTATTTTGTGTGTGATTATTATTATTATTATCATTATTATTATTATTATTATTATTATTAATTTTATTATTATTATAGTCTCACTTTGAAAGAGCGGCTATACTGGATTTGGGTTGTCCGCAATACTCCCATTCCGTCCGTCAGAATTTCATTAATCCACTTAATATCTTGAGAACAAATTGATAAAATTCAACCAAATTTTGTTTATGCATTGCTATTGATAATATCTACGTTTGGAATGTTACACATCATTTTTCAGGCATAGAGTTATGGCCCTTGATTGATGTCAGAATCTTGTTCAAAATTTCGTTTCTGCACAATATCTTGAGGATAAAACGGTAGAATTTCATCAAATTTTGTATATGGATTGATATTGACAAAATCTATATTGGCATTGTTACCTGTCATGTTTCGTACATTTCTACCAGACTTATGGAGTTTGATTTACGCCAAACTTTCATTTCCGCTCTTTATCTTGAGAACAAATGGACAGAATTTCACTAAATTTATACAATGTATATGCATTCATATTGACAAAATCTAGCTTGGGATTGTTATCATTTTTTGCACAATTGTACCAGAGCTATGGCCCTTGATGTACACCAAAATTTCATTTCCGCTCAATATCTTGAGAACAAATTAACAGAATTTTACCAAATTTTTATATGCTTTCATATTGACAAGATCTAGCTTGGGATTGTTACACATTATTTTTCGCACATTTGTACCAGAGTAATGGCCCTTGATTTACGCCAAAATTTGGTTTCCGCTCAATAACTTGAGAACAAAAAGACAGAATTTCTCCAAGTTTTATATAGTATGCATTTATATTGACAAGATCTATTTAAGAATTGTTACACTTCATTTTTAGCACATTTGTACCAGAGTTATGGCCCTTGATTCAGCCAGAATTCCGTTTCCTCTCTATATCTTGAGAATAAATGTTTCTGCTCAATATTTGAGAACAAATGGATAGAATTTGACCACCTTTATATAATCATTTATATTGACAAGATCTAGGGTGGGATAGTTAGCTGTCATTATTTGTTTATTTGTAACAGAGTTATGACCCTTGATTGATGTCGGATCTTTTTTCCACTCAATATCTTGAGAATGAATTTACAGACTTTCACCAAAGTTTCTATATGCATTTGATATATTGACAATATCTAGTTTGGAATTGATACATGTTTTTTTTTTTGCTTATTTGAAACGGAAATATTGCCCTTTACTGGTGTCAGAATTTTGTTCCTGCTCAACTCTTCAGATTTTCCTGCTTAATATCTTTAGAATTTGGCCTTTCTAATGCATGGAAAACGCTGCAGTTGGACTATAATCAGATTCTCGGACAATTCTAGTTATAACAAGTATTAGCTTTTCAAAAAAGCTGGCGGTCGTTTAGCCCTAGCATTGTATGTATTCTTGCCCACTGCATGCTTCCATTTTGAACTTCTATAGCTTGTACATGTAGATTTTTTCTAAGCTCTGATTATTAACATACGAACTGTGATTTGTTACATTTAACACTTGCTTCAAGCGAGGATGTTGCTTGATCTTTTGAAAGCACCTTGCTTATGCATGGTATGTTATGGTAATGTATCTAGCATGCGGCACATTTATGGAATATCATTTGACAACACTAGACAGCACATTTTTCTTAAAACTGATGCCAGAAAATCAAGGTCACAGTGGTCGCTTAACTGTATATATACAGACTCCGTGACCCCCAAGATGTGTTCACAAACCAAATTTGGGATTCCTCGGATTTATACTACTGACACGATTTTTCTAGATCTGATGGCAGTGGTAAATGTGCGTGGCGCTCCATGACCCTAAATGCATTAAGACACGAATTTTGGTATTCCTACCTAAAATAATATTGGAGATATACTCTGGATATGATATGAACACCCAAACACTTAGGACACTACGGACAGGCAGTTTGATTACTATATGCCTCCCTTGGGGGGCATAAAACCTGTTTGTCATGACCCTAATAAGACAGTGCCTGAATTCATAGTAGTTCTATTTGATCAAATGAGGATGACAATCATATAAGTACGTTTACCAATGTGAAGTTCGCTCGCACTCTTTGCCAATCAAGGACATTTTGACTTTGGGACGTTTTGCTTTCGCCCGCTTTTTTGAAAAGCTAATACTTATTGCGTACATATAAGCGGCAGGGCAAATTGACGCCTTCTTTGTGAAAATTAAATTCGCAAACGAGCTTGCCTCGCGCTATACGAAGCCCTACAGATTTCACGGACAGTTTACTTCGCGCTGTATGTCAACCCATGATATTTGGTACCCCACTCGTTGTTCGGCAGCGAATAAAATATAGCCTAAGCACGGCATAAAGGTTTGGTCAAAACCTGAATTTGACGTATGTTTTGATTGAAGTTTATATAAGCGGCCGTCCATGGCCGACCGCAATAATTATATCAATAATAATTATTATAATTATTATTATTATTATTATTATTATTATTATTATTATTATTATTATTATTACTCGACGCGACAAAACCTGTCTTTGGTGATTCCGACAAAGCGAGACTCAAACCATTCTCCTCAGCTACAGAGACTAGCTAGATCAAAATTTCGCTTGTAACAAGTTTAGACATGTTACTTCCCAAAACGCGAATAACAAAGACGCTGATCAGACTGCGCGGATGCGCAGGCTGGCCTGCGTCTTTGTTGTAGGCAAACCACCGAAAACAGATTTTCTCGCGTCGAGGCCCAAATAATAGTAGATAATCAGAAAAGATAAAAAGACATTCAATGACAAATTCATTCTGATTTATTCTTTGATTTGAAATGTTTTCAGAAAAATCAATTTGGGTTTTCCTTTGCAGGATAATGAATTGAGTTTTCATTGTAAAGAATCCCTTCATTTTATTAATGACTTTCATGTTGTCGAAACACACAATGTTAAATGTAATGGAACTCTTGAAAATTAAACTATCGTGAAAAGGTTAACAACAACACATCAGTAAAAGACCGTTAAAACATGTAAACGTCATTGAAACAATCACAGAAATGAGACCAGAGGCGTGTTCAACAATGCCAGCGCTCGGAGTGCTTTCTAGTGCTTTCTCTCTGAACGCAAGCGTTCGCCAAGGTGCTTGCAAGCGCTAGCGATTCAAGCCGATATGTGTATCGCTCGAAAATCCAAGATGGCTACCAAAACAATAATGGGTTTTTGTTAGGGACTATGTACGCAATATTTTCAGATTCGATTTTTGGAATGACGATGTATGTTTCAATGTGTGGATATATGAAATTGAACAATTCAAACTGAAGGTAGAAAGGTGTTTCGCTTTGATTTCCAATCAATGGGGAAATATTTGTTCGTTACTGGGCGCAGCCATTTTGTATTGTTGAACTCGCCTTTGGGGTCCAAAATTACAATGCCCCCATTAAGTTAAGGAAGACTTAAGATAAGTTTTGATTTTTTAGGATGCAAGAAATAACGTTTCGATCTTATTTAAATCAAAATAGTTTCATCTTTTCTCTAGACCGCAATGATACCTTTGACCATAAGTACTGCATCGATCCTGCCAGTTTTATAAACATTTATTGTAACATGTTGAAATATCAATACTACACTTAAGTCGTCCTTAACTTTAAGGAGGCATTGTAATTTTGAGCCCTGGCTTTAAAACTGTTTTATGTTCAACTCAACTGAGCATGTAATGTATCATGCTAATAAATGTTAAAATGCCAACAATTGTTAATTATTGATCTATAATTAATATTTATTAGCATGATAGCAACATCTGAGAGTTTGAAAGCAAAAAAAGGCTTTACTTTTCAGCATATAAGTTTTATGAGCTGTTGAAATTCCACGTTCAGTTGGGATGAGCACGAAAACGGTTTTATAACCTCGGGGCCTGCCCATGGCACCGTGAGGAATTCGAAGAGACGTACACAGACGCACACATGAAAGCAAGCGTACAATTATCAAAGTAAAGCTCTCTCTCTCTCTCTCTCTCTCTCTCTCTCTCTCTCTCTCTCTCTCTCTCTCTCTCTCTCAACAAGATGATTACCAAACTAGAAAGAACGCAAATAATTATATCACAAAACCGGAACAAAAAACAACAACACACACATAACGGGAGTAACATCAAAGAATGAACCAACAAAAATGAACGATCCAAAGTAGGATGGAACAAACCGTACGGAGTATCGCTTATAAAAGCTATATAACAAAATGATGCTTTATTGAAGGAAAATGTACCCCATGATTGAAAGCGAAATCGAACGATTGCATGTACTTTAACAAGTTTATTAGCTCATTCATAAAAGTTCTGGTAATGTGCACCTGAATTTCCACTATATAATTACAAAGTAAGACAAAGCCAACCATCGATGGCGGGTCCAGAGGGGATTCAGGGAGTCCGCGATCCCCACCCCCGTTTTTAGATATCCTATGAAAATGAAATAATTTGGTCTCAGTGAAACCAAATTATTTCATTTTCATGGGATATTTAAGAAAATCTAGATGAAACTAGAATTGTTTTTCTACGAAAAAACAGATGTCTCCCCCCTTTTGATGTCAAAAGCATGAGTCATTAAATACAATTTCAAACAGAAACATTAAATACAATTTCTAACGGAAACACTAGTTATTTCATGCAGACAATCAGCTCGTATCTAGTAAAGATATCTGTCAATGTAGTTAACTATTGCACAATCATAACCTGGTATAAAATAGTCATAGATAATTGTTTTTGTGATTGACAAAGTTCCAAGGGAAATAACTCAAAGAGTATAAATGACACAGTTACTATTCTTGCACTCTGCACGTCATCTCATGCTGATTGATATTTGTATAAAGTATCGTGAATATAGCTTAAGCCATTTTCAAGTTATAGAGCGGACACGATTTTGGTGATGCACAAAGTTTCAAGGAAAATAACTCAAAAAGTATAAAAGGCAGAGTTACCATTCTTGCACTCTGCATATCATCTCATGCTGATTAATTTTTGTATAAAGTTTCGTGAATATGGCATAAGCCGTTTTCAAGTTATAGAGCGGACACGATTTTTGTGTTGCACAAAGTTCCAAGGGAAATAACTCAAAAAGTATAAAAGGCAGAGTTACCATTCTTGCACTCTGCATATCATCTAATGCTGATTGATTTTTGTATAAAGTTTCGTAAATTTAGCTTAAGTGGTTTTCAAGTTATAGAGCGGACACGATTTTTGTGATGCACAAATTTCAAAGGGAAATAACTCCAAAAGTATAAAAGGCAGAGTAACCATTCTTGCACTCTGCACGTCATCTCATGCTGATTGATATTTGTATGAAGTTTCGTGAATATAGCTTAAGTGGTTTTCAAGTAATAGAGCGGACACGATTTTTGTGATGCACAAAGTTCAAAGGGAAAAAAACTCCAAAAGTATCAAAGGCAGAGTTACCATTCTTGCACTCTGCACGTCATCTCATGCTGATTGATATTTGTATAAAGTTTCATGAATATAGCTTAAGCGGTTTTCAAGTTATAGGGCGGACACGATTTGTGACAGACAGACGGACGGACAGACAGACGCCCGGGGAAAAACAATATGTCTCCCGACCCTAAAGGTGGGAGACATAATCAGCAAAGCAAACCTCCACATCACTATATATATGAACCCCCTTTTCAGAGATCATGGATCCACCCCTGCCCATATAACGGATTTTATAACATTTTATTGAAAAACAAAGCAACCATTATTCGTTTGAGGATGGGATCGAAAAATCTGTCCCTCGTGATCACCGTTTGTCATCAATCGGTAAACCCCCTGATATCAAACGGTGATCCTTGGGGCGGATACTTTGACCCCTTCCTCCTACTCATGATAGCTTCTTATATTCTATCCTAGGGTAAAGCATCAAATGGCCGGCGTATCCGGTGTGCCCGAAAACCGGTTTTAGGCTGCTGAAAAACTTCTGGATCTGATGAAAGTAAGCAAGGGTGCAAAGATCAGGAATCGATACAATCAAGTACCACACCTAGCCCAGGATACCAATGGGAAAGTGACAAACTCACAGTTAGACACCACAAACGAGAGCCAAGAGGTCAACCCTTTCCCAGCAGGTGACCAGAAGGCACATATAAACAGACGCGCACAAAGGCATAGCAAACACAAGGCAGAAAAAAACACAAAAGATCCACAAAAGAAGTCCGCATCGGAACGGTCAGTAAAATATTTTACTGGAGGGCTTAAACCGGTTTAACGGTGCACCAACCTCACCCTTAGTTCCGATGTGGATCAAGACACATTGATGTTTGGTTTGCATGAAAGACCCCTAACTTATCAATGCATCATCTCCTAGAAGATATAAGTCAAGATATAAAAGGGAGATAAGGACTCAACAGTAAATAAAACTGAATACCGGAACAAAAGAAATCCAACAAGTAAAATTTGAAAGTTACATGCAGCAACATTTTAGGTGTAGAGCTGTATGGAATGTATAACGTATAAAAAGTGCAGTTTTGCACAGGTTTCATGTTTGTACATTTCACTGGAGTGTCACAGTAAAATAGAGTAAAACTACATGTATAACACCAGTGCATTTCCTAAATGAGCCTTGACATTAGATTTCCAACAATTTGACATTTTAACAAGTGTAGACTCGGACGAACCTCTGCAGCCTCCTTTTAAGCTTAGAAACTCAAAATGGTGTTCAGTCAGTAGCTTAACAAATATAGAATACTCAAGCGACTAGCAAAGGCTCTGATCAGACTGCGCGTATGCGCAGGCTGATCTGAGGCTTTGCTGGTCGCACATACCACATTGTTGGAAATCTCATGCACTGGCTCAATTATGTTGTCAACTCAGTCTGGTTTGCCCTAACACAACAAGAACTAGCCCAAATACTATTGAATGGGTCGTATTAAAGCCAAAACGTAAAACATGGACTTGACAAGTGGGCGCTTTTATCGTCGTTGATAAACTTGGTAATTAAAGCTGCATATTCTGTAACTTTTGATATTTTCATTTTAAAAATAATGTTTCTATTTTTCAAGAACACAGTAAAAATACTAAAATTCAGGTATACATTTTACCTTTTTCGCAATAATTAACAAATTATTAGTGCCAAAACAACAGCATTTACGTTAAAAATTAACTGTCTAGAATTATTGGAGGGACGCAAATAATTACAAACAAGAGAAAATACACCTGTTTTTATAAGATAATTCACTTTTTCATGCAGTTTTCAACTGTAGAAATTAGATTTATTGTGACAACATAACTTTATTCTACTTTTGCAAATGATTTAAAAAGAAAATATTTTTTTTGAAAAATGTTCATAGTTACAGAGTATGCAGCTTTAATTGTTTGTAAATCCTTGTCTGGGAGCAGATCAAGTTCCATAATGAGCTGCCAATTAAAACAACATTTCCTTTCTAGTTGACAGGCAGCTTCACAACCAGCATCACACCATGCTGTAATTTTCTTTTATAATTATAATCATTGATTTATTATGCTTTTTTCAGACAGAACTGATTGATCCACGTCAGTTGACTTGGGTTCTCAGTCAAAAACTCAACAGGATACCAGTTAAAATTGCAGTTATCTATATCGCAAGCGGCTAATATATATGGTAGATAAGAACTGCCAGAAACTTCAATAAATTCAGTTATGATAAGAAAACGAAATGAACTTCGTCTCTTATCGCATTGACATGGTAGACAATTGCTTTTGGTTCTATGCTATTTAACAATGACACTAAGTATATATAGTGACATAATAATCAAACGGAATGTTCTAAGATATTGCATGCCCAGACGATTGTCTCTTTCCAACAAATAGCGTACAAAATGATTGCTTCTACTGCAAAACAAACTTGGCATCCATTAACCTTTTTTAAACAGTGCCAGGAATCATTAATAAATCCTGAAGACAACATGATTGTATTGCCTACCCTGAAGTATTATTATTAGGCCTTGTCACGAGAAAATCTGGTTAATCTGTGATTGTGGCATTTTCTGGCCATACTCTTCAGTCTTGAGACTTACGATTATCCATAACGCATTTTCTGATGGTAGGCCATAACACTTAAAATTCCAAAAACACATTGATAATTGTGATTTTATCCTCCTAGAGAATTCGGTATGCATAATTTGTTTGATATGGATCTTTGTATCAAACCCTAACAGTGTATAGTCCATTGAGTCAGAATATGAGCTTTTGTTTCAAGAGTCATAGTTTAAACAGGGTAAAATAGAGGTAAATTTGTCTCTTATTTTGTTAGAGAAAAAATACTAAAATTGCTCTATTTTTATTAACCCATATAAGCTTAGCGTCCTTTTTATTGGACATTGGCAAACAGCACAGAACCAGACTAGGCGCCACAGATCGCGGCGTCTGATGAGGGTCTCCACTGTTTGCTTACTAAATCTTCTATTAAAATTTGAATAAAAATGAAAAATGCCACCCAACAACACTTAAAACGAAATTGGACTGGTACAGTGTGTTATGTATAACCATAAGTTCCCAGACTGCTCACTTGCTTTTTTGTAACCTGTGCATCCGCGCAGTCTTATCATCGCATTTGTTATTCACTTTGCGAAAAATAATGGCTAGTTTTGCTGCATGCAAAGGTTCTTGCTAGTCTCTGTAGTTGAGCAGACTGGGGTGAACCTTACCTGGTCGCATACCCTGAAGTAAGGCTTTCTCGATTGAGCCGATATCCAGCATAAGGCACAAGTTGTCATGTGCGTACAGCGATGATTTAAATAAGTCTGTGCATCCGCGAAGTCTGATCAGAGTCTTCGTTTTCACAACTGAAGAAACTTTGAGCCATTGACTACCCATAGGGCGCCCATTTATGACTGATCAGACTGCGCGGATGCGCAGGTGGATCTGAGTCTTCGATGAGAGCACATGCCAACTTAAACATTTTGCTGAATACCGGCTCCATTGAGAAAGGTTTTGCATAACATAGTCCATTTCAATAAGCTTACTAGCAATATAATATACATATAATATAATAGACATATAATATACGTATACATGTATACGTTTTCAACCGTTTTCTGCTGTTTAGCTCTTTACAAAATCACGGAGTCGTATCATGAGAAATCCTAACTATTGGATGAGAACAACAAAGGCACAAAAGAGCCCGCGCATACGGGCAGTCTGATCAGCCTCTGTTTCTCAGTCTCTTGAAAATATAAAAGCTAAAGTAGCTACATGTACATGCAAAATTTCAGTAATCTAGATAGTCTCTGCTTTTGTTTGGTTTGATTCTTTACGTCACACCAACAACAATCTTTCAGTTACAAAGGGACGGGTCTTCCTGGGTTGAACCAGTACTAAGCTATGATTAATGTTCTTGCTCAAGGACACAACGCAGTGACGCCTGTGAGGCTCGAATCCGCGGCCTCTCTGTCTCGGGTCAATCACTCTACCACTGAGCCATTCTAGATAGTCTATGAAGCTGAGCAGATTGGTTTTAGTCTTAATTAGTTGGAGACCCCGAAAATAGGTTTTCTCGCGATAAGTCCCAAATAATTAATGTGAGAAGAATAGCATTGTCTTTCCGTGCGACGTATTTGACAAAGCTTCGTCTGTTCTTCCCTGTCATTATGTCGCTGCACTTGGCAAATTCGTTTTCAGAAGTACAGACTGACATTTATTTACAGTTGAAGGTTTTTAACTGCTATAATTCTGTCAAAGCTTCGTAAGACTCATTGTTCTTAGAATCTCTTTCAGTTTGAATTCTTAACCCATCATGCTAAGGCGGCCATCGAAAACGTTAATACTATCGACAAACGTAGATCAAACATCGTTAGAAACAGAGTTTTTGACTGCCATTTGTCGCCAGTCGGGCGACAAATGACAATCAAAAAACATCGTTTCTAGCGATTTTTGATCCGCGTTCGTCGATTGTTAAGAGGTTTTCGATTGCCGCCTATCTGTTGTGGAATAGAAGATTTGGTTTGTTATTTCAAGTCATTATGCATTGAAACCAGGCTTAGTAATATCGTTTTGTTAAGTGTGCTGACCTTATCTTCTAACTTACCATATCGGGGTATCCCATCCCAAACTTTGATACAATTGACAATCGTTTGTCAGAAGCAGGATCAATTTGTCTAAAAGTTACATTAAAGGGCATAGCAACGTTGTTATTGGATCGATAATGCAACCCTGTATTAGCTGTAAACCGAATCAAAATCAGATAAAAAATTAAGAGAGTAAACGTGTACAGATATTTGTATAGTATATTGGGAGTCATGGAAGGCAGCCATTTTAAGTTTCAACGTCACACAGCCCTAATTAAATAGGCATTAATAGGAAAATTAATTGCTTGCTTTTCATTTTATTCTGTTTGCATTTTATAAAACAAAATCTGTTGAAAATAATTGATTTTGTAAAGACTAGATACAATTTGAAATGAAGCTTTGGATTATATTGAACTTTCAAAGCTTACAAGATGTTAATTAAATATTCAAAATGGCCGCATTCATTGTCTTTTTAGAACTCAGATTTTGGCTTTTTGAATTGTTGCTTTAAATTAACAATTTAATAGCATCATTTGAATAGTAAGTCGGCATGGGCCCTTGTAACAGACTGAATGCGTTATGTTGACTATGGGGTGCGAAAAAAACGACAAATGATGCTTTTAAATTTTCTTATCATTTTTTATTATCTGATTCTCAACCAGATTTTCCCGGGACTATCCACCCAGATTTTTCGCATATTGCACAAGCTCGATGAAAATAACCATCTGAATTCCAGTTGCCGATCTCAGTCTTGATCAGGCCTGTATATATCACCTTCGAGCACCTCATAAAATTGAATACACAACCCAAAACAACACGAATTTCTACACGTTTATATCTGCTTCTGGTACACCTTCTTCACGCAAAAAGTAAATCTGACAAAAAGAGAAAATTCTCTGACCTCCTTTTTACACCATAAACGTAGGGATCCGTAAGAGGTTGCATGACACTCCTCGATTTTTTATTCTCTTCCTAGGCCAAGAAATATTAATTGTAATATACAGAACATGCAACATTTGTTTACCCTTTTAGCACCTCAAAATCTCAACTGGAAGACACTCGAATTGTTTTTCTCGCTTAACCAGCGGTTGAGCATCTGACCATTTGGTAGGCGTGTGTTTGTAAACATTGAAATCAAAACAATTGGTAGGCATATTCAGAAGTCAGGTGTGGGTTTGAAAACCATGTGTAGCTTAGTGGGTAGAGTCACCGCAAGCAGAAAATCCATTCTTTTTCCCTTATGCACAAGTTCGAATCCCATCAATGCTTTCATTTTGTATGAAAAGTTGAAATATTACAAGTTACATTAGATTAAGTTGAAGTTTTATCATATTTTAGGTTGTTTTCTGCTGATTTTCGGCTAAAAGTGCCCAAAATAGCTAAAATGGCATCTTCTTTTCTTGCTGATGTTCATAAAGACGGATAATCTTTCAATAGATATAACAACACAGGCTTAAAGATAGTATATTGAACCGTTGCTTTTTGAAGAAAAATCACAGATATGCTGATAGATAATGGCGATATGATTATATAATCTACAACATATGTCAGTTTTGAAAGCTCCGCCTCGACAACGTATTTCCAATATATACATTTACCTGTATTTCAGTTACCAGTCCGTGTATACTGGGTCCGAGTTTTTATTTATAATATTTTAAAATGTAGCCTTTAATCATGTTTGGACATTAGTTTTAACATTTATACAAGGTGTCCCTTAAATGGGACATTAGCAAATACAAAAACGCATATACGAGATGCTACGGAATGCATGGACTGTTTGCTGTCATTAAAGCGGTATTCAGCAACCGAAATGATTTGGAATTGATTATGAATTATATTCAAACAATTGTACCAATAAATAAATAAATAAATAAATAAATAAATAAATAAACAAAAGTATAAATAAAATCCAAAGAAAAACAAGGTACGGTGACGGGTTCGAACTCGAAACTCTGTGACAGTGTACAAGAGATTCATCCATTATGCTACGAATATGTCCTTGTGTTTGGTATGTGCATATATCATTTTAAATATAATGAAATACATGTATTGTTATAAGAATAATGAGTTAAAATTAACTTTGTTATTGGTAAATATTATTGTAAATACAGAATGTCAGCAAAGCCAGCATAACGTTGCCGGACTCTAACTTGAGTTGAGTTTCAGTCTTCTTTTTTTGGCTATTTTTGAAATGAACAACTAAACTTTAGATAAACTAACATTAACATAATGGCTATGGAAACATTCACAACTTAGTTTGATCAATTTAGTAAGGCGCGTTCTTAACCCTTAAAAGCGCCAAGAAAAAAATGCATCTGAAAATGTCGTCTGCTGAAGTCGTCTGCTGCAAATAATTACCTAACATTACTTACGAATTAAGTATAGAATCAAACAGCGAGGACCCAGAACAGGCTGCTCCTACAGGAGCAGTCTGTTCTAGGTCCACACTGTTTGCCATAGAGGCTTCTTAAACATTTCAGAAGACGAGAAAAGCAGACGACTTTTGTTGCGTTTGGCGCATTAAGGGGTTAAAACATAGGAAAATGCACACGTTTCATATTTTGTACACTTCACGCGGGTTTACATCTATAAGAACACTAAATCATGGGATCCCCTGAAAAGTCACAGATTTACCAAGCCAGCATTCAATGTTGTGCCATTATCGGACCAATTTTTCTGGTATTTGGATCTCTTCTCCCCTCATCAACTGAAAATAAACATGTCATCAGAGTCGGGCTCCCTCTGACAAGACTTTCTAGTCGGGATCCGCGCATGTAGATATATTACTTGACTTTTCGCTTACTGTAAAGGCGGCGCCTCATGAATGCGTAATTAGGACTAGTCAACCTTAGGCATAGGTAAAAGCTGAAAAGGAGGTGTGGTTTTATTCAAAAGTAACTGTATCATCTTGTGACACAACCTCATTCATTATTTAGTCCTTAAAACGCCAGCAAAATAACTGCATCTAAAAATGTCTATTTAACATAAGCAGGGAGGCAAACATTGTGGACCCAGATCAGACTAGTCCTACAGGAGCAGTCTGGTCTGGGTTCACACTGTTTATCTATGAGGCTTCAAATAGTTTAGCGGACGACAAAAAACAAACATTTTGTGATTACGCGCTTTAAGGGTTAATAAATGTGAGTTCAGTGTGTATACGGTTACGATTTTCATGAAATGCACGCACGTTTGTGCGGCTCAAAAGCTTATTAACTCTTTACAAAATAATAAATAAAACCTGATTTCCCCTCCTAAGCAGATGAAATAGCCGAACCACACCCAGATATGAATATTTAAGTTGCCGCCTTTACAGTAAGCGAAAAGCCAAGTAGTACACTCTGACTCAAGTAAGTTATCCGTTTGAGAGAGTAAGGCTCAGTTCATAATGGATGGGTAACTTTTTGACAGGGCGGTAGACAGCTTACTTGCAATCCTTTAAACACGCTGGATGCACATTTTACAATTTATACGCATGGATATATTTGATATTCTCTGTCTGCTATTGAATTCGTTACAACAATATAACTGACCTACATATTACAACAAGTTTTCACCGCTTAAACTACAATTTTAACTGTTGCAATATCACTTTTAACAACCGTTAGTGAAATTGCAATAATTCATATTCACATTTAAACATATTGACTTGAGAAATTGTTCGAGAACAATTTAGTACATTTTGTTTCAGACTGGATTTTAAACGCGTACAATTTGAATACTCATCTTCAGAGACTGGTTCAAACCAGAAAATAAAAATAAAGAACTATTTCCTTGATGACAGCGTATTTCTGGAGATAAGACTTACCCACGGGAATCAATTATTACCCAATATAACGAGCATTAAATGAGTAACGGTATTTTCAAATTTGTTCAAATAAACATGAAACACGATATGTTGATATGTTAAACCTAATGAGACAATGGCTACAAATAAGTTCCAGAGGTCAAGGTTGAACTGACAGCCAAGGTCTCATATTGGAGTCCAATCAACGTGTTAAAGTATAGTTTTCTCAGACACCACTAGGCCAATTGAACTCAAATTTCATATGGAGACTCTTTATGATATGTTAGCCAAAATTTATGCTAATTGTTTTGGTCAGATGACCAAGATGGCCACGACACCCATATATGGTAAGAACCCTTTAAAAATCTTTATCTCAAGAACCAGAATGCCGATTACCTAGAGACTTAGTATTTAGCATTAGGGATGTGGGCCCTACCGAGTTTGCACAAATGATTATTCTTGGTTGACAGTGACTTACTTTACTGCAAAGTCAAATTTGATTCCTAATGCATTTATATAGGAAAACTCTTGAAATGTTCATTTTCATAGCTTTTTAATCCAAAATCATAATACTTGAGAGAAATGTTTAACCTAATGAGACAATGGTTTTATATAAGTACCATGTGTCAAGCCGACCTGTGATCTTTCATTTGGACTGCAACATACGTATCTAAACATCTTTTTCTCAGAAATCACTTGGCTGCTTGAACTCTTTCCTTAATTGTTTAGGTCACTTGACCCAAATGGCCACAACCTCTTTATATGGTAAAACAAAATGTGTTTCAATGAGAAGCCTATGTTGACCTTGACATATTTTAACATTATTAAGGAGATCAGGTGAGGGCTTCAGGATCTTTCGGTCCTCTAGTTTATGGGGATATAATGATTTGAATTCCCTATATTAATTAAGTTTGGTTGCTGTCTGAAGAAAGGGTTGCCTTCCTTATTTACAAAACAACTTCATTGCGAAGTGTTTTCATATATTTATAAAAAGCGTTTGTTTTTCTTTTTGGATTTCTTGAAGTTTCTTTAGCGTTGTTAAGTTTTGTATATATATATTTAACAAGTGGTCCATCATTGTATCATCATAGTGTGGTAATTTGATTAGATTGTTTATATGTGATGATGCATTGAAAGCCTCCATGCGAGCAAAACAATGTTTGTGTCTTAACAACAACAGAATCTAGGGCGAAGGTTTTGCGCCAGTAAAATGTATTTAAGCCCCCCCCCCCCCCCGGTGGCTTAGGCTGCTGTCCTTTCTAAGGCGGTGGTTCCGTTCTTGTTTATTTATTGTTTTATGTACCTCCCCTTGTTTGTTAGTGTTCTTTGTTGGTCTTTGTTTTATAGTATACAGTACTTTGTGTCCTTTCTAGTTTTGCAATCATCTTGACAAGGAAGATGGAGCTGGTTGATTTGCTTTAATTGTCTTTCTGATACCCTGATACTGTTAATGTTTTGTGGGTCTTCCTCACAGTGCCGTGGGTTGGTCTGCAATGTGTGATTGTGGCATTTCCTGTTCATACTCACTTACTTTTTAAACAGTTTTTAAATATTACTAAAGCGCATTTTGTCTCTATACATGTAGTGATCAGTATGTTGTCAAATTTGTGTTTGATTGTTTTCAGTTCTTTGTCATTGAAGCTTAATTTCGGAAAACAAATAAGGAACTAAACAATAATTTTCTCACTACATGCGGAAGTTAGATTGATTGATTTGATTCTTTACGTCCCATCAACAATCTTTCAGTTAAACAGGGACGGGTCTTCCTAGGTTTAACCAGTACTAAGAGATGCGAAAGTAATTAAATACAATTTGATTAAGTAAACAGTTTGGTTCGCAACCGTGTCTTTGAATTATTTGATGTTATAATGTTTTATGGCCTAGCTTCCTCATATGCTCAATATACCACTACATGAACTTGTAAGTGCTCATATACATATGTTATATACATTCAATGAATACCTTAATGCCCCTTCGCAATGTGTACCAAACTTTAGACTTCTTACCTCTGTCACTGGATACGTCACGATGAGCGTTTACATGCGCGGATCCAGAAAGGTCTGTCAGAGGGTGTCCAAATCAGAAAGCGTTTTTTTTTAGTTGAAGAGGGGAGAGAGGATCCAAATACCACTACAAGCGGGCCATCATCGGCCCGCCAGCGAAACCCCATTTAAATTGCGTCTCGCTGGCGTGCCGTAATGACCCAAAATTGTATCTGGCTTTGTAGCTTTATGATTTTTCAAGGGATCCGGACCAGTGTTGCTAAGCGTGCTAAGAAACTCTATATTTTTTGTGATTTTCCAGGGGAATGGGGTCCGGACCCCTGCCCGCCATCTGATTCCACGCATGGTTTAAAGGAGTCTGTACATAAACGATAACTACCAAAAAGCTTATGAGTTGGCACAAAGTGTATAATTCCCAGTTAAACTGTTACTTGTTTTGGACACTATTTCTTCCGAGCAATTGGTTTACTTGTATCCGTTTCAAATCAATATAAGACAACGGCTAATCAAATTAAATAAACGAGACAAAACAATTTGTGACAAGAGTTGGATAAGACATTTTACTACATGGATATCAAATAACACCACGAAGAAGCTATAGAATCGACAATCTTAGCTCTATATTAGCGACTTCTGCCGTTATTCCTTTAAAAACATCAAAAACTCTGCACACCACACACAGTATATTGTTTATCTCTTTGCCTCCTGGGAATTGTTTCATGAAATTTTATCGTCTGCTGATTATTTTTGAAAATCAACTTTTTCGGAAAACATATTTCATGATTACCATCAGAGTGTCAAACAGTTTGGATCCAGATCAGGCCCGACGTTATGTCGGGCCTGATCCGGGTCCAAACTATTTGCATTAGCTTACTTTCAGATCCTGAATATATTGATATTGTATATATTTGTCTACATGAAAATTATCTATATAAAATATTGTCTAAACCAACTATTTGCAAAGGTTATCCGTAGAAGACACAAGTAGGGAAAGTGTTTCTTAACACTATGAAGAATCTATAGTATAACAAACTTACCTCTATATGAGCGACTTCTGCCGTTAATCCTTGAAGAACATCGAAAACACTGCACACCACACAGCCTTATTTTGTATATTGTTTAATTCGCAGTTGTCTCAATTCACTATACAAGTTTAGCTGAATACATCAGTTTAGTGGAAACCATGACGCTACGAGCTCATCTATTGCCTATTTCCTCGTGGACCTATGACACGGGTTTTAATGTTTTGCATTCTGAGTATATTTTATTCTTATTGTCGTCTGCTGATTAGTTTTTTAAACCAGGCTTTCAGGAACACTATCAGAGTGTCAACTGTTTGCATCCTGACCTGGCTGCAAACTGTTTCCAAAGGTAACCAGCAGACGGAAAAATCAAGTTATTTGAAGTCACTGTGGCTTTTGATCAAAGAACTTACAAGTATGACGCATATTTTGTCTCAAGAATGCTATTACTAGTAGACAAAAATTGCATCACCACAGGATTTTAATAGAAGAAATACAATACGACGTGTTATATCAACCTTTTTTGCCCAAATATGCCTTCCCATTATTATAATATAATTATTTATCATTTTGACTATAACTATAGGGTTTATTCATTTAACAAATTTGCTGCATTTCATCAATGACTGCACTGTACACAAATCTTCATGTCAGAAATGCATTACAATTTAAATTTTTCTACCTGTGACCCTTTAAAATACAACTCTATACTAATTCTATCGACGTGTTTAGGGAAATCCACAAGAATAAAAAAAGTTTAAGATTGACTTTACATATATGTGATAAGTAAAATTTTATCACTGGCTGGCGAGTAGACCAATGTGGAGCTGTCACATGAAATCATGTATAAGTACTCACAGTTCAAGCAGAATAAAGTATTCTCCTTATCCAATAGTACAACATAATTACCATTTAAATGTGTTGTTAAGACGGCAAAACTAAAATAAGCCTTACAGCTTATTGTTAATATATCCAACTCCCACTAAATGTTACTGAGAATGACACCATACATTGAAAATTGTCTCGTGGTAATATTCGTTTTTTAAATGTTATATTATTTAGGCGAGTAGGAGTATTTAGCTCTGCTTGTGACGACATGATTCAAAATTTTGCGATGCATGCTTAAGTACATCTTGTTTTGACGACAGCATTCAATTTGCCATACATTCTTGTGCTCGTTTTGTAATGACGACATGTTTCAATTTGTCATATATTCTTGTTTTCATCTTTTGATGATGACCTGATTCAATTTGCCATGCATTCTTGCGAACATTTTGTGATGACGACATTATTCAATTTGCCATAAATTTTTGTGTTTATATTGTGATGACGACATGATTCAATTTGCCATATATTCTTGTGTTCATATTGTGATGACGACATGATTCAATTTGCCATATATTCTTGTGTTCATATTGTGATGACGACATGATTCAATTTGCCATATATTCTTGTGTTCATATTGTGATGACGACACGATTCAATTTGCCATGCATGCTTGTATTTAGCTTTTTTTTATTCAATTCGACTCATGTCGTCAAAACAAGATGGATACAAGCCAAAGGGATTTAAATAGCTACACTCTTTTACTCTGCTGACATGTGAATATAGAACGAAACGCTATGGGGTGCATATACTTTCATATGACACACGGCGTCCAAAGCACGGAATAAAAATATGTCAGCTTCAATCAGTAATTGAATATTTTTTTATTTATGCAAGTGTGGTGCAATCATGAGCAATAATGCTTATTTTTCAATTATCATGTATAAATGAATATAGAGTATCCTTATGAAGCCAGCCTGGATGGGTTGGATAGTCTTGATATCAAATGACCACGCGATTTAAGAACAAATTGGATTAGACAAGTTAACATTAAGTGTTACCTTTAACATGGACATTGTACCAAACGGGATATAATAGTCCAAAGTAAAGACTTAGTATATGCTTCCGTAAATGATGACGTATGAATACATGCTGAAAGAAAACATGGCAACTTTTAAGCGGAACGCAAAAAATAGAAACATGTCACTTTCAATCTTAAGAATTTATTTTCATTTCATGGACTTTTATAATACCTTTCAGAAAAAGACGCTTTAAATAACCGTACGAATATAAGAGACTCGTCCAATTTCGTATTTGTAACCAGGGTAATTGTGTGCATCCTTTCATTTCGTCTGAGCTACATTTATCTGCCTTTGGTACTGAGATTCAATTCTGATAAAAGGACAAAATATATTTCGGACACACTTTAATTACTTTATTTTGTCAAGAAAATGTCGGAACATCGATATGACATAAGAATTTCTGAAAGCTGTGTTGATCTGAATCCGTAAATGGTCGAAAGACAGGCCCCAGACAACGTTACCTGTTTCCTGACGCGGGAATGATGCGCATAAAAATTAGCCGCATATGTCTTTAATGTATAAAGTGTTAAGTATTTAAAATGGATCGCTGGTAAACAGTGACACAATGGAGACCTTAATGAGAAACTGCAGCACCATATTATGTACTGTAAAATCTGTCTTAAGCGGCCATTCAAAAATAGACTAAATAAAGGCATTAAAGACAAATTGTAGCTTAATGAAGGTCAAAAGTATTGCAGAATGCTCTCTTGAGCATTCTGCAATACTTTTGACCTGCATTTAGCGGCCATCGGTCTCGAAAACCAATTTTGGTCTTCTTTCCGAGTTGTCGCTTAAGACAGGTTTTATTGTATGTACTATTTTGTTACAATTAATACCTTACTAAGCAAATGAAATTATTTGAAATGTCGACTAACTACCCCCTATTACAAACAATAGCCCTTCCCAACGCTATAAAACATTTAAGAAAACCAGCATTATTAATTAATTAC
Organism: Loripinus fragilis; assembly: GCA_964019695.1. Classification (NCBI taxonomy): domain Eukaryota; kingdom Metazoa; phylum Mollusca; class Bivalvia; order Lucinida; family Lucinidae; genus Loripinus; species Loripinus fragilis. The sequence continues at coordinate 33,459,530 of OZ026516.1, forward strand.
TTCGCATTGATCAAAGATAAATCAATATTGACTTCAGGTCAATTCGTCTCAGGTCAGTCGTATTAAGCTGAGGTCAAATCAGTGAAAAATTGTTAATTATTAAAAGTGTTATTATTCAATGGATTTCTTATTGGCACAATTACAGTTCCTCAGTCAGGTGTATTGGCCCTCGGTCATTGGCCTAGGGCCCTCCGTCATCAGCCAAGGGCCAGTACAGCTGACTGAGGGCATGTAACTGGGCCAGTATGAAATCACTTGATTAATAAAATCATATCATTGATCTCCTCTAAAATGAAACCTATTGTCCTGTACAGTACAGATTTTTCTGGCGTATTTGGGGCCAGCACACAAGATTTTGATACTATCGCACATTTGTACACTGTTTAAACAAGCGTGTGCTACATAGTGGTACTACATGTCTAAATTCTGACCCACATGTAAGCCTTTATTATCCATGCGAGCAGCAGAGACTCTGGTGAGACTGCGTGCGTGCGCAGTCTCACCAGAGCCTTTGCTGCTCGCCGATATGATAAGTACCAAGACCTCGAGTACTTGCTCAACTGTTATTCATCAAATGCAGAGCGACATCAATTTTCTACTGCACCTATTAATTCCTTGTAATAATGTACCATCCGTTTACTAATGCAACAGCTAAACCTATTATCCTGTTCACAGAATCTGTAAAGCAACTCTTGCACTACCAAGCTGCTATTTTAAGCTGCTTTCTATTATAGCAAGTGTCTGCAGCGATCCTTATTCAATAAGCATATTACAGAGACTTTTTGGAGAGTAAACTGTCCGTTATGAATAGGTTTCCAATATGATATTTCCCTAATAGAAGAGCCTGGTGAAATAAAAAGTACCTGCTCTATATCATTACGTGAGCCCAATTATACCAAATAGAACTACCGATCTTTAGCATTTGTATCGTGTTGAGTTATCATGCAATATTTACATTTTCAAAGCAAGGATTTAATGGTTCTTAATATTTCGGCAACCGTTCATAGCCTCATGAAAGACATAAATTTGATCGACAGCTGCCAAACTCACTAACCCTTGCAATACGCTTCGAACATCGAATCCATTCACCAGAACTAACACTGGTGTTGTGATTGACAGCCAGCCACACCTGAGTCGCACGTGCAAAACAAGCCTCTTGTTTGCTCCATTGGCTGTTCGTGTTCACACTGGTCCAACAAAATAGTTTATACGATTATATATTAAATACAAAACTGTTTTGTTTCCTAAATTATAAATACGTTTGATATTTTAGATATTTATAATAAAATGAAAATAAAAGCAATTTTTGTCTGTTCATGGCATCATGAATACTTCGGGTCTCTTGCAAAGTTAACGTGAAGTCCGATTGATCAAACGGGTTTTGTTATTTCAGTAGTGGAATAAAGACTAATTATGGCAACATTGTACTTCATGTAAAAAGGTGATTATGACCAGGACCATGGTATTGCGAGAAAGAGACAAATAATAATAACAGCCCATGGCACCAAAATGAAAATAAAAGCAAAGCAAACGGGTCTTTCTTCCTCTGCGAGATGATTGCAAAACTAGAAAGGACACAAAGTACTGTATAACAAAACAAAGACCTAACACAAACGGGACAACACAAGCATGCTGATCTCGTCTATATATGATGGCGAATTGAGCTTGAGTTATGTCGACAGAAACTTAATCAATCTCTGAACCGATGGTGCATTATTTCCATGCAATATTTCATTTTATAGCTCTTTTGAATTAATACTATGCATAAATTATCTGCATCGTTACAGCCTAGCACCTCTTTGTAGACTACATCAGCCATTCAAAAGTCCTTTATCAGGCACAAGGTCCTACCCAACAACGTAAGCTTTACGTCATGACCGCCTTTAGACTTCGAGCTAAAAAAGGTCCTGCTCCCCCACCCCTAGGGAATTTTGCAGACATATCCTATCTTGAAGAAAATTTCAAGCCGCATCTTTTAAGAGATGTTTGCACTCTGTGCTCCGGGGCGTTAGTCTCTGACAGCCTGTTACATATGTTACTGTAACAAACTAAGGAAAAAATCAAAATGAAAGTTTGAGCTACAGAAAGAAGACATTAAACCATCTAATAATTCAAATTTCTTATGTAGTTTGCAAGCTGAATGCCTAAGCTACATAAAAGCAGCATTTTAAACAAAATTACAGCCTTTAATGGTGTTATATGCGTTACATAGATTAAATTTCCCTTTTGAAAGTTGAAATCGTGGCTAACATCATTCATTTTACAGACAATTTGTGCATTTTTACAAGTGTTTTTAATCTTAGTTTACTAAAATACTCATTTGACTAATAGAAAAAACAAAGTTTGCTTTTCTATCTCAAATACATTGTTTTATATGAGCTATTAAACAACCCTACCCCCAATTTTAAGTATCCAATTTTGGTATCTATTATTGCAGAAAAATATATGAAAATATTTGACACTCGTGGATATCTTACATTTCTGCCACTGTCTTGCTAATGCAATAAAGAATCATACATTTGCAGGTTTGACATGAGGATCAGAGCATTTATTAAAGTATGTAACGTATGTTACATGGCAAAATGAATGAGCAAGGAAATTGTCTTGGAAGTAAGAGATGATATTTCAGAAAAAATACTATTTTTCACATGTTTTCCTATTTAACTCTAGCCTCTGGTGCCTTATTCCTAGTAATTATAGTCATTGCTGATAACAAGCCCATGGAATTGTGTTACAGATGTTATATATAATTTTTATCATGTATTTCCTAATGCCTATAATATCAAAATGTATAGACATATAGATAGAAAATAATAGTTCTCATTTCAATGACACAATTTAATAAATATTCCTATTCAATACAATTATTCATAAAACAATCTTTATTCAAGTCACCCTCATAATGTGTCTGCTTTTATTGCAAAATAATCACCCATTTCATCACAACCAGTAGAATCATGGCAAAGAATTAGGACTGCAAACTGAATACAATCCTGTTCCTCTCCACCCCTTTGGGAATTACGCAGACATATCCTACCTTAAAAAGCAATTCAAGCTGCATCAAATAAGAGATGTTTGCACTCTATTAACCAGGGGGTAGCCTGTAATGGTATGTTACGTATGTTACCATATCAATTTAAGAATAAATGAATTAAAAGTCTGAGAAACAGAAAGAAGACATAAAACTATCTATTTATTTGAATTATTCATGTAGTTTGCATGCTGAATACCTTTGATACATAATAAAGTGTTTTTAACAAATACACAGATTCCTATGGTGTTATATTTGTTACATTAATTAAGATTACTTTTAAAAATTGGTAATTGTGACAAACATCACTTTTATAAGCATTTCGTGTGATCCTCCTCTTTTGACATCAAAAGACTTAATTTTCTTTTTGTGTATGGCCAGTGCCAGCGTCAAACAAATTGACTCAGCTATAACTTGACTCCTTAGCATTCTTCAAAAGCAGAAACAGCATGTCAGTGTCATGGGATCAAACACCTAATAAAATATGGATCTTTGCACCCTTACTTACTTTAATGCCATTTGACATATATGCAGACAATGGAGTATGACTCTGATATATGTCTCTTCCTGTGAAGTGGCAAGAGCAATCTTACTGCAGCTGCCTCTGAATCCGTGCTAGTCAAATGATAACTTTGCTCTGATTTTGCAAAAGCTATGTCTATACCGTGTACCTCTAAGAATACTTTAAGATTTCTGACATTGGTCAAACAGAAATTTGATAGGCTGCTTTTTTGCATCATTTGCCATGGAACCTTTTCAGCCCTTTGGTGCTTAAGTCCTCAGGTCTTAGATCAATAGTATTTTGCTGCGCCCAAAGAACTTTATTAAAGTAAGTAAGGCTGCAAAGATCAGGAATCGATACAATCAAGTACCACACCTGACCCAGGATACCAATAAGTTTTCTTTAGTTACAATGTTGACTCTTAATTGTTTTGGCAAACCGTCTGAAACAATTTCTGTTACACCTTGAAAGCTATCTGGTATATGAGAAAGAACACGAAGTTGGACATTGCCATCAATTATGTTTGCAGCTGGTTGTTTTTTGATGTCAGAACATTGAAGCAAGCCTTAAAATGATGTAAAACCTTTGATTTCTCAGTTTTTGCAGCCATATCATTAGCTGTTGCATTCAAAAGAAGGAAAGTGGACTATGGGTGGAGTAGGATAACCAGTAGTTCTATATTATGCTCTATGGAAGATTTATACAGAGTAAACAAGTTGATAAGGTTGCCCCATTTCATGATCCATTGAAAACACTGAAATTGAAAACACTTGCCTCTGACTGTGTAATCAAAAAGGATGTCACGACAAAGCCCTTGCTCATTTATTATGACGAGTTATATATGTTACATCCTTTAATAAACACTCTTATCTTAGAAACTTAGTGAATCATTGAAGTGAAAGGGTCTAATTTGCATTCTGTTCATCCTGCATTTCATTGCTTTACCTGCTGTGATACATTTAGTTTGCTAAGACTTCAAATAAGTTTTTGAATGCTTGGGGAAAGATAATAAGTACAGAGACATTATTAGATGAAAATATGTTTGTTGCATGAATGGAAATGCTAAATTTATAAAAGTTAACCAGCTAAGATATATACATATTATCATAATAGTAACTTGATCTGGCGTATTGTATTACGTCGAGTGGATGAGGTCATACCATCGGATCACCCGAGACGCGTAGCGTCGAGGGTGATCCAATGGTATGGCCTCATCCACGAGACGTGATACTGTACACCAGATCAGGTTACTATTATGATAATATGGTTATTATATGCCTTTTTCTGACATTTTTTTCTGATTTTTAAACCTGTTTTGGACTTGAATCCCAAAAAATTGCGGGAACGTTTGCCATAACGTTACGTTTCTTGACGTCACGTCAACATGTTTTCAGTCTCTGGTTCCATGCTTGCAAATTACTTTACGTAACGTCGCCGCAAAAGCAGGTAACCGACGTTAGCCTCGTTTTAAAGGATAGTGATATGGATTCAGAAAACCTCAGTTCGTTGGTCCGGCTTTCTGTATCAGATGGCCAGAAAACAGACAGTTCTAAAGTCGTATCAGTTATAGGTATATAATAAGATTCTTTATCACAGAAATATCAAGGTACATCAGTCCAGGTACTCATTGCTTTTAATGGCATAATTTTCCTCCTTGTAAAGCTTTAGTCTTTCTCCCACTTGCAGAGTATCACTTGAAACACATACTCAAAGAGCCAACTATTAGGAATTCATATCAGTTTCAAAATGTTCCAAGCCGTGAATGGCAAAATGGGAAAGTTGATAATGGCTCATCAATTTTGAGTGGACTGGTGGTAAAATTTTATAACAGTAAATGATTGAAATATTGTGGGATGATTCTACTAGTAGCAAGGAGGCGTGTGATTATTATGATTACCACAGAAGCAGACAACGACAAACGTTGAACATGAGTGTTTAATCGATGAGAATTAGTTTGGACCATTTCATTTATTGTATTGCCTTGTACAAATGTAAAACTATCTATTCTATTTGTGACTCTATATTTAGCATTATATGCACAGTATTAGGAAATGTGTCCAAAAGGTCATTGATAACATCTGTAACAACAGTCCATGGGCTTGATAATCAAATATGAATATAATTTGTAGTGTTTTGGCACCAAAGACTTATAAGTACAAATTAAGTGTCCTGATCTTAAACTTAATATTATTAATATGACATCTTGCAGATATATCAGCAAGACAGACTAAGAAAATGTAAAATATCCACACGCTGCAATCGCTTTCATGTGTTTTACTTTAACAGTAATAACAAAATTTGCTCAGTAAAACTGGGAGTAGGGCTGTGTATTAGCTCCTATAAGACAATATATTTAAGATAGAAAAGCAAACTTGGTTTTTTCTATTCATCAATTGAGTATATAATTGTAAAATCCAATAAAACAGTTTGAAACCAAGTCATAGTAGTTGTTTAACTAAATGACGATAGCCACAATTATGGCTTTTAAATTATAATTAAATTCATGTAATGCACATAACACCACAGTTAGCCGTATTAATGTTAAACAGCTTCCATATGTAGTAAAGTCATCCAGTATGCAGACTATAAGAATGTCAATTTATTAGATAATTTTAATATCTTCTTTCTGTAGCTCAAACATTCAAATTTCTTATTCTAAAATTGATATAGTAACATATGTAACAAGCTGTTACAGGCTAACCTCCGACTTACAGAGTGCACACATTTCTTATTAAATGCACCTTGAATGGTTACATAAGATGTAACATGTCTGCAGAAAATCAAAGGGGATTAGGATAGAGCAGGCCCTTACTCAGCCTGATGTCAAAATACTGTTTGATGATTTTACTTATCACGTCAACTTATGTAACACTCTCTGATCTTTAAAACTTGGTGACAACTAGCAGATCTATAAGTCTTTATCATACGAGCCAGCTTAAAATCCCTAAACAATGTAAGATATCCAGCAGCTCCGAGTTTTTTTTCACAATTTTAGCTCAAACTTTCAAAAAAACATTTCCTTTATTTGATATAGTAACGCATGTAACATGCTGTTTCAGACTAACGCCCCAACTTAGAGAGTGCAAACATCCCTTATTCGATGCAGCTTGAGTTGTACTTTAAGAAGGAATATGTCTGCAAAATTCCCTCGAGGCGATTAAAACATTTTTAGGCATATCTTACGTTAAGACAATGAGCTTGCCCATTTATTACATCAGGTAACATATGTTACAGCCTCTGATATTCAAATTTTTGCAACAAACTTGCAGATTTATGAGTCTTTTCATATAAGCAAATGAATCCCAAACAATGAAACATATTCATCAACTGCAAATATTTTTTTATCTATTTTTACTTTAGTTTTAATACCAAACTTTTGACCTTAAAACTGGGTAGGGGTAGGGTTGTTTAATTGCTTATTTCAGAAAAAATATTTAAGCCAGGGAAACAAACTTTAATTTTTCTGTTAGCCAATAGCATAAGCTAGTCAGCCATGGTTATTAACATCTTGCAAAACACACAGAGAGATTGTGAATATAAATGATGTTAGCCACACTTGCAAATTTTAATGGGTTATCTGATTTATGTAACGTATATGACACCTTAGGAAGCTGCAGTTTTGTTCAAATGGCTGTCATACGTAGTTAAGATATCCAGTATGCAGATTATATAAATGATTTTTAAAAATAAATATTATAATGTCTTCAATTTTTAGCCCAAACTTTCAATTTACTTTTTCTTAATTCGATAAAGTAACGTATGTTACAGGCTCTTACAGACTAACGCCCCGGAGCACAGAGTGCAAACATCTCTTAAAAGACTCGGCTTTCAATTCTCTACAAGATAGGATATGTCTGCAAAATTCCCTAGGGGGGGGGGGGGCAAACCCATTCTCAGCCATCCGTCTACTTTAAGGCCTGACTGACCGTCGTGTAATGAAGAGAAAACCTTAACTTTTAGCCGTGATCGGGTTTAAAACCAGGTGTGCATACCATCGCATGATACCCATGATATATTCCATTTTTATAACGTTTGGTTACCTTTTTGAAATACTCACTAAAATATGGCTTTTCAACACTTCTTTTGAATTATAAATTAAATCTCCATAAAATACCTGCTACGATATGCCCTGTTGCAGAAAAGAGAGAACCAATAATGTATTTAACAATCAACTCTAGGTGGCTGTGTTTTTATGAAGTTTATGATATCAATAGCCTTCTTTAATTAACTTAGCCGTCAAAAATTGCATGCTGTCGTAGAAGTCGCTAACATATGAAAGATGTGAAATATATACACAATATGAACGGGAGCGAGGAACATCTTCATAAAGAAATTGGAACTTAACTATTTCAAACTTAAAATCATCCCATTTATTATAAACGATACCATTTATCATAAATTTTAAATGAAACTATGTCATCTATTACGGACAAGTCCACGTTCAAAAATGGTGCTTCAGTATCCAAGGAATTTGTCATCTATTACGGACAAGTCCAAGTTAAAAATGGGGCTTCAATATCCAAGGAATTGGTTTTCTTGAACTGAAGTTCAGTAGGATATATCTGACTAACCATTTCTTCGAAAGAAAGATAATCAATATTAAGCAAGTCATTTAGACATCTTGAGGTGGGGTTATATGCTCCAATAACATCAGCTTGTTTATTTCAAAAAGAGACTACGCGAAGTCTCTCCCATAACAAAACAAAATCAAATCTGCAACAAGAGGAGCACGATTAGTATCCATTTGAATACCTACAATTTGCCTATACAATTTCGAGCCAATTCTTATAAGAGGGATGTTCGAAATGAATTGCTTATTGTCCTATATCTCGTTATCCACGTGGGGCACGATAAAACCTATAAATACCTATCTAGGTTTATTCAAGGTCTACACAACGATGTATAAATGTACATGGTAGACTAAATTTGCCATATTAATACACACAGTCATTGACCATTGTAGTAAAAATGGTTGGCAGAAGCGTCGACCAGAAAGATGAAATACAGGCTTACATCAAAGCTCGCTCAAAACTTGGTTGTTCTTTGAAGCAGCTGATGACTGAAATTTCTACTTCTTAAAGACCTTCTTGAGTGTCTTATGACACAGTTAGACGCTGGAAAAATAAATCTAAATCTGGTGTAGAGTTCATCAAAAATGCACCATAATCAGGTAGGCCAAAATTTGCAACTCCTAAAGAAATCATTTCAAAAATAAAAGAAATCATTGAAGGAGATGCCAGATTTACAGTTCGTGATATTGCACGAAAAGTAGGCATATCACTATTAAAGGTTCAAATTATTTTGAAGAAGCATTTGAAAGTCTGAAAGATTTTTGCAAGATGGATGCCACATCTGTTGACTGATGAGCAAAACAGACAACGGGTTAAAGTGGCCAAAAACTGCTGCTTCAAATGTTTCAAACTTGTGACAAAAAGCAGTTTACCAATGTTGTCACAGGTGATGAAACTTGTGTCTATTATTTCGAGTACGCCAGAAAGGTTAGCGATAAGATCTGGGCCACTAAACACAGCAAACGCCCAATAGTTGCCAAACGGTTTTTATGTGCAAGGTAGGTTTGGTATGCGATTTTCTTCTCTGTTGAAGGAGTCGCAATAAAAGGTCTGCAGAAAAGGGCAAAAAACATCACCGGAAAATACTGCAAAGACATAGTACTGGAGAAGCCAAAAGAAATATTATCAGAAACGACGCCCTGTCACTGGTTTTAAACATACCCGTCTTCTACATGGCAATGTCCCTGCTCATACCTCTCCAATAGTTACCGCATTTTTGAAGAAAGAAAAAATAATTTTTTGCCCCACCTCCCGTGTTCTCTAGATCTTACCCTATGTGATTTCTTTATGTTTCCAAAATTGAAATAATTCCTTGCTGGGCGGAAATTCCAGTCCTGACAGGCACTTGGATCTGCTATTCATCAGTACCTTATTACTGTGCCCAAATCAGCGTACCGTGACGCCTTCAGGGAGTGGTTATATCGGTTGCAATTTTGCATTTCTAGCCATGAGGAGTTATTTGATGGCATGGAATGAGCAATTTTGGGCTAACTTGAAATTTGAGGTCTCCAGATAGAAATAAGCAATTCTTTTCGAACATCCCTCGTATATGAGTCGTTTTTTTATGTTCGTAGAATTGAGTTGTATCTCTAAAAGTATAGAATTTACGGTATGATAAGTATAATCTTTTAAAAGGTTTAGCTTCTGTCTATCAATTGGCCTAAAATTTACAATTTTGTGGCGTTTAGTTTATTCAAGATATACAGCTTTGAACAGAGGGTAGCGAATCACACTGACCAAAAATTTTATTTTAAGTACACAGTCAGCATAGAATTAGACGCTGTTAAGTTTCATTCACTATGGTAAAATAAGTATTTGCCAAGCAGAATTTTCTTTTGTACCATCAAAATTATTCGTTTAAACACTAATTAGTCTAAATCATAAGCAAGTATAAGTAAAAAATATGCATAATATGATATTTGCTCTTCTAGATAGCAATTTGAAAATACCAATCAATATACCAAAATAATCACAGTCAAGTGCGGGTTAATATACCTGTTAAAATTATTATTATGAATATATTTTAAAATTTCTTCTGGTTTGGCATAGCCCATACTATATGTGATCATTCGTCAGAAATTGTATTATTACATCGATTTAAGCGTGAGTCTGGCACCTTTTGGTGCTGTCATACGCCCATATTATAATAATCGGGTGGGGTAAATCAACCCCAGGTTGGAAAAATAATAAAAAATCAGATCTACATAGTTTTCTTTTGCAGTGATCCCAACACTTACTTACTTAACACCTGTTACGAGACACAAAAACAATTTTAATCTATTTTTTAACATAGTAACGCTCCATGACGTCATTTATGTACAAACAAAGGGATTTTAGTAACCCATTGGCTTTTCGTTTTGGCAGTTCATTTCTAATAAAAACAAAATGATCATTTCTGTTTTTGGATGAAAGTTATCATAACACTGCCATCTACCGTAGAATAAAGTAACGATATAACACTAATCTACATCTAACATATTAAATTACATCCAAAAACCCCTATTCAACTTCGATGTGTAACCCCTTTTTCCAATAAAATAATATATGCCTTCTGTACAATTGGCTTAGGTTCCAAATAAATATTGTATACCCAATACTTGTTGCAAATATGCTAAAATGGCCACAAAATATTTAGCACTAATTATCTTCTGTCCACAGCCAAAGCTTCAGAAGCCATGTATGGAAATCAAAACCCATTTTCATGCAATCACTTATAACGTTCTGTCAGAGACAAAGTCGACCGTTTTCATATTTCTACCGTATTTTCAGTGTCCAGTATATAGGTATATCTTTTTCTCTTAAAAATCACTAAAAATAATGCATTTTGAAACAGTTTTAGGTTAAATGTAAAGACTAAAACTCAATCTTTCCAAAAATATATAGAATGTAAGTATTTACTTTTGCTGGTTTCATTAAATCTACAGTTCTACGAACACGAAAAGTCTCTCGTAAATATGTTGTCCAAACAGATTATGGAGGGCATCACAAACTTTCTGACTTGACCACAAATTATATCTTTTAGGTTGCTCAGAAGCGTAAAAATCGTGTTTTTCATAACAAGCAATAAAGTGAGCTATTTCTCTGTTAAAAGTTCGTTCAAATAATGTTGTTAGCTATTCTTTTTTTTTAATGAGGTAATGTAGTGTATAGAGTAGAGAAATCATATGTAAATAAAGTAGATGTTAGACAAACCCTTAGCGTTTTTATTTATTGAGAATCTCGCCTAAGACCAAATTAGATTGTACCATGTCTCTCATAAATTGTTTCACAAAGTATAAATTTTGCGAGGATTTTTCACACGATGATAGTTCTCAGTAAATCTAGTTTTTTAAATCTTCAAGTTTGACCAGCATATTGCATGTCACAATCCTTTTCTTCTCAAGAAAAACATGAATAACATCAGTTGATCTTCAATCAAGATCAGAATTCATGATTCTAGAAAAGGTGTCTACAATCAACGTTATATTTAATATTGGATCTACAACATAAATATTTCCAACAGCTATAGCTCTTGACATTACACTATACACTATACTTGTTCTGTACTTCCTCCTGGCGTTCCTAAGTACATATAACTTAAGAGGAGAAAAGTGATTTTTTAAATAGTTCCTTGAAAGGGCAGAGCCAGAAACTCAATGCAAAGTAATTTGGATTGAAGTTTCATGAGTGAAACATAAACTGAATGTGACATAGAATTATATCTATTGGTGGAGTGTGACATCTGTATAGAAGTACAGACAGTCACCTGTTTATTATAGACAGTTTTGGCTTTCCATAAGCTGCCTCTCTTATGTCTTATCAAGGTTCAGTCAGAAGATCTGTCGTTTAGAAAGTCTTCTTTCTGTCAGATGCATAACAAAACGTCTAGCTAAAGAAGACCTAGCTGTATGTCTGACATATTTTTGTATCATTTCAATCACCATTACACAGCAGTTTATACAATGGGAAATCCCTCATAGGCATTTCAGTGGTTTCAGCTAACCTATTTGCTCTCTTGTGTGTGATGTTTTCTTGTGTTTATGTCAATTTCCCAAGTGGTGTCCTGGGTCGGGTGTGGTACTTGATTGTAACGATTCCTGATACTAGCCTTCTTCCTGACTTTCATCGTTTGTGTATAATTAATCAGGTTTTTTTGTCAATTAACAGCTTTTTGATTGGAAATTTTGACAAGTGTGAGTTGGCGGTCTTATAGAGAGTACTATGCATTTTTTGTATGACTTTACTGGCTGTTGGTTGATTTGTGGAGATGGCTAAAACAGGTGGAACTCTTATAAAAGTGCCTGGTTTAGCAGGTTCAGCTTTACATTGAATGTAGATTTTAGCCGCGACATGTGATTTCCAACAATGTGGCACTTGACATGTGTAGACTCAGTCGAGCCTGTGCAGCCTCCTAGTGAGCTTAGAAACTCCAAATGTTGTTCGGTCAGTGGCTTAACTCTCAAAGAATATTCGAACGACTAACGAAGGCTCTGATCAGACTGCGCGTATGCGCAGGCTGATCTGAGGCTTTGCTGCTCGCACATACCACATTGTTGGAACTCTCATGTCACGGCTCATTTAGTTTTACATCATCTTCTGTAACTTAAAATTCTTGTTACAATATTTCAAAATGTGGATCCAGGGATCGCTTCATGGTGACCTTACAGATAAATGTAAAGTCTAATAGATACGACGCCTCTGACAGGATACCATTTGGCAAGGCAGTTATGGTTAGCACTGTAAATCAACTAATTTTGCGAGGGCTTAAGCCATTTGAATTTCCCACTCTTATCAGTTGGACAAGGTCCACTTCAGTTTAAAGGGTTGTTGGTGGAAAAATTCGTTTTTATTCAAAGAGATAATTCCGTTAAGAGGCTATTTTGCCCCCCCCCCCCCCCACTGAGGCTAAAATGTAAAAAAATTGTTTTTCGCCATTTTCTTCTCATTAGTTTATTAGAACAATATCCCAAGTGTAAATATCTGGTGTTTATTTGACTTTTACCGTTGCTATGGTAATAAAAATGGCCGCCGAAATAGGCTGAAAACAGGAAAATGGCTATTTTGGGAGCTAATTTGAGACATTTTACAGAGAAATTAACATAGAGCACAAGCAAATACCCAAATTATATTTTAACAGATGGTGAGAATTATCACGGCACACAACATATTAATTTCTTTTATATTTAGCTGTGCTGATATCTAATTCTAAAGAATCGGTCTCCAAGCCTTACATTTGGTCCAAGATGGCGATTTCTCTATTTTAAGCCTATTTTGTCGGCCATTTTTGCTACCATAGTAACCATTAAATTTAAATAAATGCCAGAATTTTACACTTGAGTTATTCTTCTAATAAACTGGTGAAAAGCAACTTTCAGATTTTTGCTCCAGGGGGGGCCAAATTAGCCCCTTAATGCACGGACCCCAAATTAAATAGAATATTCTGTAAGCAAATATTGGAGATCATGTTCAGAGACGCCAAGTTATGTGGCATCTGATCTGGATCTGCACTATTTACCTATGTCCCACAAAAAGGACGTAAAGCTTAAATGGGTTAAGTAAATTGCAGTATATTGTATGTCAGGTGGCAATTTGCCACCTGTGTATGTGTATTTCTATACTTCACTGTGGTCTTAGACTATATCAGCCACGACATGTGATTTCCAACAATGTGGCATTTTGACGTGTAGACTCACACCAGACTGTGCAGCCTCCTCTTAAAGGTGCATACTCTGTAACTGTGAACATTTTTCGAAAAAAAATATTTTCTTTTTAAATCATTTGTAAAAGTAGAATTAAGCTATGTTTTCACAATAAAAATGTTCAGTACAGCTGAAAACTGCATGGAAAAGTGAATTATCTTATCAAATAGGTGTATTTTTCTCTTGTTGGTAATTATTTGCGTCCCTCCAATAATTATAGACCGTTGAATTTTAACATAAATGCAGTTGTTTTGATAGTGATAACTTGTTTAGATTTACGAAAATGGTAAAATGTTTACCTGAATTTGAGTATTTTTACTGCATTCTTGAAAAATAAAAACATTATTTTTAAAATTAGAAGATCAAAAGTTACAGACTATGCAGCTTTAAGCTTAGCCTTAAAATGATGTTTGGTCGGTAGCTTAGACGTCATAGAATATTCAAGCGACAAGCAAAAGCTCTGATCAGACTGCGCGTATGCGCAGGCTGGTCTGAGCCTTTGCTGGTCGCACATACCACACTGTTGGAAATCTCAAGTCACGGCTCATTGATACACCGACAATTTGCGTTTCGTCTTTCCGCAGGTGTTACAGTAAAACCAAATGCAATCTTCAAATGTAGGAGAATTTGGTGCGCTTACGTGTCTGTTTTCTTAAATTGAAACCAAAACCCACCAATATTTGCCGAAAAAAGAAACTCTAATAGTGTTATACTCTAAAGTCTTATAACAGGTGTGGTGCTTTATTGTATCGATTCCTGATATTTACCCTCTATTTACTTTATTTGAATGCTTTCGGCAAAAATATCGAGCTTCGTCCGACTGACGAACTTTATATCATGGTAAACCATCTGCTTTTGACAAAACCGTACAATTTTTCTCTTTCAATTAAAAAAAAATAAGAGTAATTATATATAAAAACTTGATGATTTCTGCAACAAATGGTTATATATGTATTTCTTTATCACAATGAATTACTGTATAAAAGAAAGCACTGAATAGCTCATGCTTCAAAACATGTTGCTTATGAATAGGTGCAGTTATTTGTCTTCCGCGTTTCACTGTTTTCCTCCTGATTCAATTAATCTTTTATCCAATTTCTCTAACAAAGCAAAATTACCATAATAAAAGCAAATGTTCCGTCTCAGCACCTTGGTGAGATTTCAGTACCAAAACCAGTCTTTTTATGACCACATATGTGACAAGTAATCCTTTGTAATAAGACACGCTGGCATTCAAACACCATTATATTGGCATAAGACGCAGTCTCAGTCTGATTTTTAAAAAGTGATAAATCCGATTAATTATACCTTGTACGGTAATAATTAATTAATCTTATTTGTTGGCCTTCTCAGGAATGCTCGTATAACAGATTCCCAATTATCTGATTTCTGATCTTTGTTTCAGCTTTGAATTAATGGGTTTGCTTGTGTTGATGCAAAGTCAAAATTATTTCAAGTCATGTCAAACCTGGAGGGAATGCGTTTGTTTTGATCACCGCAAGCTTAAATAGATAATTGAGCCACGACATGTGATTTCCACCAATGTGGCATTTTGACAAGTGTAGACTCAGACAAGCCTGTACAGCCTCATTTTAAGCTTAGAAACTCCAAATGATGTTCAGTCAGTAGCTTAACACTCGTAGAATATTCAAGCGACTAGCAAAGGCTCTGATCAGACTGCGCGTATGCGCAGGCTGATCTGAGGCTTTGCAGGTCGTTCATGCCACATTGTTGGAAATCTCATTTCGCAGCTCAATTATTACGATTGAGTATGAGGTGGCGGTTGCTGCATTACATGTGTAGACCCATATAGCAAGGTACGCGCAACAAGTAGGTCTAGACACTAGTTCATGCGGTTTGTTAATTCGCTTTCTTGAAGGGCAAATAGTTGGAATCGCTACTTGCAACATGCATCGATCCAGAAAGTTTTGTCAGGGTGTCCCTTTTTTCCTTGATGAGGGGGTAGAGGATCCAAATACCACTAAAAGCGGGCCATCATCGGCCCGCCAGCGCATCATCAATAAAATGGCGTTTCGCTGGTGGGCCGATGATGGCTCAACAATGAATGCTGGCTTGGTAGCTTTGTGATATTTCAGGGGATCCGACCAGTATTGCTAAGCAACCCTATGTTTTGTAATTTTTCAGGGGAGGGGGGATCCGGACCCCTCGTCCCCACTTTGGATCCGCGCATGTGCAATATTTCAAACACTATAGCTGTTCTTTGTAGCTGAGCAGGCTTATTTGAGCCTTACCTGATTGCAAGCCCCAAATAAATGTTTTCTTGTAATGTCAAAATTACAGAGAATATACCAATTCATGGTACAAGAGGAAGAGACACAAGACACAGACTAACATAGACACCCACAAAACAATATTGCAACTGGCAAGTAAATCAGCAGCAAGCTTATTGCTTAACTACTCGAAGCAATATATATATACTAGGCCAAAAAAGAAACGCCGCATAAAAACACATATTGTATATGGGAGATTTTTCACCAATCTCTCTCGGACGATTTGTCACAGTTTGAGTGCTGATTCTTGGGTTAAAGGTCCCTGGGGTTGTCCTAGCTACCACTGTCACCGGATAAAATTGATTGAGCAGTTTACACCTACGGTTTTGTCGATCTTGACGTCGCGTCATTACATGATGACGTCATGAATGCGCACGGTCTAGCTTTGTTCCAATCTGTCAGAAACGTTTCCTTAGATGTTTAATCGTCCTTGCATGGCATCGAAATTGTTTGGCTATCGCCGATGGCATCGCGTTAGCTTTTAACATTCTTATCGCCCTTTCGAACTTGAACATGTGTTCATCTTTGTATCGTAAATTAGCAATATGCAATCATTATTTTTAAGTTTTAAAACTGGATATTCGACTAGAGATTTCAGTGGTTAGAACATGTGTGTATCTAAATAAATTGAACGTGTACTTGAAAAACTGGAAAATAAAAATTCAGCCAGTACACAAGTTTTGGTTCACTGAGCTCAATAAAACAATGGGAATAATGTGTGGCAGGAATAATAGCAAAACATAGATAGCCATTGAAATTTTGTTACTCTCATTTAACACACAATATTTTTAATCTTTATGTGCGGCGTTTCTTTTTTGGCCTAGTATATTTCTTTGTAATAAGACACGATGGCATTCAAAAACCCCTGTAAACGATTGGAATTAAAACTTTTGTGGATCATTTGTGTTATTTATGTCTTGTGTTTTTCATGCCTTCGCGTCTGTTTATTGCTGCCTTGTGGTCACCTGCTGGGAAAGGGCTGACCTCTTGGCTCTTGTTTGTGATGTTTAATTGTGTTTTTGTCACTTTCCTATGTGGTATCCTGGGTCAGGTGTGGTACTTGATTGTATAGATCCCTGATCTTTGTCGCCTTTCTTACTTTAACCATTTCAAGCCAAAAGGAATTTCCGACTCTGATCAATTGGACCAGTCCATTTCCGATGTTAATGATGTTGCGTGGTATGTTTCATTTTCATTCAAATTTCGATAGAATATTCTGTAAGCAAACAATGGAGACCCTGATTAGTGGTGTCTGATCTGGGACTGCACTGTTTGCATATGTCCCACAAAAAGGACGTTGGACCGAGTTAAATAGCTGTTAAACAAGACCAGAATCACCCAGCAGTTTATATGGATTATGTTAGTAGTAGAGGAACTTTCTAGACTATGAAATTGGGAACTGGAAGAAAAGGAATACACAGATACAGCCATGTACACACAATTTATATTTGATGATCATATAAAAGAATCTACTGCAAATCTACTGCATTACTGGTTGTGATACAGGCTGCGCTTCTTAGAATTGGAAAGAAAAATGCCTTCAACGTCATGATGAAAGATTGTAAGAGATTTCAAAGCATAAATCACTTGGTGATAGACAACTTTTGTCAACAGCAGAAAAAGGGGCAGCAATCGAATTTGTGAGTTAACTTTATGGAATTAGTGACTGTAACTCACTAAATGAAATCCGAATGAAGAAAGTGAAGGGTAAAAAGGTAACCATCCGAAGAAGGCTGCCACCCACCGATGATGCACTTTCCTACATCTGCTCAGGCCTCGAGGTTATAAAACTTGAGTTCATTCTCAAAATAAATTGCAATGATTGGCTGCTTGCGGACATGTGTCCGCAAGCAGCCAATCATTGCGCTTTATTTTGAGTTTGAGACTGTACACAAGTCAAGTTTTATAGGCCTGATGTCAGTACCAGATCTGGATATGAAAGAAGCCACTGACATCTATGCTAGAGCTGCCAGATTTTACAGAGTATAAATATGAGGGAGATTCTGTAAAGCCGCAAAACCAAAAGCTGCTCCTTCTGAGCTCCTTAGTGACATTGTATGCTTCTGTACAGATTTGTGCGCTGAGGATTGTGTTTGTCTTCACAATGAGATACCATGCACTGTTGTATGTTCATGCAATTGTTGTACTGGTGTAATAGAATGCTGCAACATCATATTCACTATGCTACATTTGTAGCTACCGTATCACTGCATAAATTAACAATTTATTTTAATTGGAATTCTTATTTCTGCAGGTGCACTTCCAACCATTGCTAGTACATCAAATCTTAGACGTACCATAGTGAAGGCTTCTGTTACACGTATAAAATATCATATGTTTTATAACAGTAAATCAACATACACAATGAATAAGCACAGAGAAATAAGCAAACGAAATTAACTGGCTACAGCCAACAGAGAAAGTGGATCATAGCCAACAGACAGCCAGAGTTAAAGAAAATCACAATTTAGCCATAGTGGCAGCAACAGGCACCATTCCATGTATGAAGTCCTGAAGGCAGCTTCGTCCATAACGGTTTTTGCAATAGTATTTTTACGATGTATAAGTTATACTATGACATCTGACAATGTTTCACAATACAACATTAAAATATAAATGATTTATTTTCGTTGGAGATGTAGTCGATTTGGAAAACAAATTGAAATATTTGCGAATAGATGAAATCGTAAGAATTTAAACATTTGCTAGCTTTAAAAATACTTGTATAAATGCGCAAAGGTATAATCACATTTTCATCCTTAAATATTTGGCTTCTGTTTCAAGAAGGCTATCTGAGTCATCTAATTTCCAAAGACAAAAAGATACGTTCTGGGTCATAAAATCGTCTCAATTTGCAAGTTATTTGAGAGCACACATTACATCTCTTAGTGGTGATGTATTTACTGTTTTATCAAATGTCTGTTCTCTTATGCCACCTGCGAGTGGCCTCTGAACTATATTACAAAAATAAAGTTCTTTCTGTTCTATTCTGATATAAACGAAAAGAAAATGCCTTAAATATGATACACACAACTTTGTTTTGCTTAGAGCTCTGAACTCTGAAAGAGCTATGTAAAGCCAAATATTTAAGGATGAAAATGTGATTATACTTTTTAACCCTTATTTTGAAATTTGTATGGACTACACCACTCCCGGGAGTCTCTCTAACTTAACCACATTATTCCAGTTATAAGTGTTTTGTCAGTATAAGCAGAGAGGAAATTGGTGTGGATTCTGATCAGCTGGTTTTCTTACAGAAGCCAGCTGATCTGAATCTACACTGTTTTCACGCGCCGATCCAGAGCGGGTGGGGGACAGGGGTTCTTGACCCCCTGAAAAATCACAAAAATATAGGGTTTCTTAGCAATATCGGTCCGGATATCATGTAAAAGCTACCAAGCCGGCTACATTCAATGTTGGGTCACCATCGGTCCGCCAGCAAAACGCCATTTAAATGGCGTTCCGCTGGCGGGCCGATGATGGCCCGCTTATAGTGGTATTTCTATCCTCTCTCCACATCAACTAAAAAAAAATCTTAGTCAAAGTTGGACACCTCTAAAAAAACTGTCTGAATCCACGCATGTTCATGACAAGATATTATATCTAGGTAAATGTGGTAATGAATAACAACAATTGCTCCAGAAGACTATTGTCACAGGGTCAAACATAAGAGAAGCAAACATCTCTGAACGCCAAGAATATAGCAAAAAATATAATTGTGTTCAAACGAACACAAAGAAATCTTTGATTAGTTTTTTTTAAGCGTGCAAGTTTTATGCCAGACTTTTCTCCCAGGAGACCAAAACATCTGAAGACAAGTTTTATAATTCCTTGTTGGTGTCTAAACATCTTCATGTGAATTAAATAACCAACAATGCACCCAGTTCTGATAATTTACAGTTTTATTAGTTCACAAAATGGCAGACAATAAGTTTATTTGCTATAGATTTTGCAAAAAACAATCCGGCATATAAACCACAAATGCATACATTTAAAAAATGTCGCACCTAGTCTGTTTCTATTGAGAGCTTGAAACTTACGCTATACTATCTATATATTGTTGACCCTTAAAGCGCCTATCACGACTGCAGCAGACGACAAATTTTGCAACATTTTCCCCAGTTTTCAACAAAAATAAGGTATGATATTACATGAGAATCGCCAGCAGACGATTCTAATGAAATACCATGCCTTATTGGTTATTTTTGAAAAGCGGCAAAATTTGAAATTTTCGTCTGCTGCAAATTATAGGTGGCGCTTTAAGGGTTAAGTTCTGCTTTAAACTGTATCTCTGTGCTTTATAACTAATCTACACATTCGTATCATCTTTTGCTTCTTAGAATTGTCTCGTCCACATGAGATGGTTCACATATGGTTACGCGAAAGTAGTAAGAAATCGAACATAGCATTACTAATTTATCTAGTCCAGTATTTTGTTTGAATATGGAATATGTCCAAATAATCATCGAACATTACAAGTAAGTAATTTCTGCCTGTGGCTCAATAGAATCATTTCTCTAAATCAAGCTGTCAATGTCTAGCTTTATAGAAAAACAGCTAAAAAATCAAACAGTCAAAGACCTAGAAGCAGCCTGGGTGTCATTTTATACTACTTGACACGCCTGTTACAGTTATTGAACCCCTTATTAGGCCATGTTCAATGGACCACAGAACAGCCAGTCATGCTGAAATGCCTGATTCAAGTTCAATACAAGTGGTTTAATGTTTATTGCTTAAGGTTTATAAACAAATGAAATGCATGGATAAAATGTTATACATTTTAACACAGCGGTAGTAGCAAAGTTGAAATATAGACATCGATTTACGTTCTCGAGCATGCTCTACCAAACTTAGAGTTAAAAGAAATAATTTCAGCCGCAGCCACTAAAATATAAATGTAATAGTTGTTATTATATACAAAAGCAGAGAGGTTGTACATGTATAGCTTCAAGTAGAGAGTAAAACAGAACCGGATGTTTACGGAAATACTCGCAAAAGCGTTATCCGACAACATCCAAGAGTGGAGAACATCGATATACGGTCTTGAAGAGCAATTCTAAAGGAAAAATGCGAATCTGAAATGCATAATTAGTAGAGCAAACGAGAGCTCAAAAGTCGCCTCCTTAAGGACTTTTAGGTGCCCTCTCTGTTAACAAGTAGTGTTATATACCAAATTGTTTGTTAGCATCCCTAGTTTCAGAAAACAAATTATGTCGGTGTCGGAGTCGCGTACTTACAGAGTTATGGCCCTTGAAAGTTACCTACCCTTAACACTCATTAGGCTGATTTTAGGGTATAAAATGAGCATAAAATATGCTTGTTTTGCTGGAAATAACCAGTTTTACGTATTTTTGTCTAAAGTTTGAATCAGAAACGGAAAACATGTTATAGTTATATTTATTTTACCCGACAAAAGAGGGGATTGGGATGAATGTCTTTTGTAGCGGGCCCTGACGGCGCCGGCGTCGGTGTCATCACTAATGTAGGTGTGGCCCTTTGATATATGTTAAATATCTCCTGATTGGGTGATCGGATTTTATCAAAATTTTCAAGGATACAGCATCTAGGTATGATAAATAGTCGACCAGGGTTAGGTGACCTTGACCTTATTTTCAAGGTCAACACAGAGAAAAGTTTGCTAACCAAATTGGCATGATTTTAATAACTAGACATGGCAATATAACAATAAAGTTTATGAGAACTTGACCTAATTTTCAAGGTCACAGTAGAAAAAAACTGCTAAATTTAGGCCAAAAGTCACTTAAATTCACATTATCTTTGGAGTGGGCCAGTGGATTTTGCCCAAATTTGCATGAATCTAATACATGGACATGGCAAAAAGTTAAAAAAGTTTTGAAGACCTTGACCTTATTTTCAAGGTCACATTAGAAAACGAAATTGCAAAATTTAGGCCAAAAATACTTAAATGCACATTTTCTTCGGAGTGGGTCAGTGGATTTTACCCAAATTTGCAGGAATTCAATATCTGGACATGACAATAAACCGATAAAATTTTGGAGACCTTGACCTTATTTTCAAGGTCACATTAGAATAAAAACTGCTAAATTTAGGGCAAAAGATACTTAAATGCACATTATCTTCTGACTGTGTCAACTGATTTTGCCCTAATTTGCATGAATCTAATACATGGACATGGCAAAAAGCTGATAAAGTTTAGGAGACCTTGACCTTATTTTCAAGGTCACATTAGATATCGAAATTGAAATTTAGGCCAAAAATACTTAAATGCACATTGTCTTCGGAGTGGGCCAGTGGATTTTACTCAAATTTGCATAAATTCAATATACGGACATGAGAATAAGCTAAAGGAAACAATTGAGACCTTATCCTTACTTTCAAGGTCACATTAAAATAAAAACTGCAAAATTTAGGGCAAAAATACTTAAATGCACATTATCTTCAGATTGGGTCAGCTGATTTTTCCCAAATTTGCATGAATCTATTACATGGACATGACAAACCTCATTTTCAAGGTCATATTAGAAAACGAAGCTGCTTTTAAGCCAAAAATACTTAAATACACATTATCTTTGCAGTGGGTCAGCGGATTTTACCCAAACTTCAAAACCAAAGTTTTATTAAATCAAAATCTACATCGAATATTGACAGCTGTAATGTTGGGAGTAATATATTTTAAAATCTAGACATGTCAAAAAGTTGTTAAAATTTTTGGGACCTTGACGTTATTTTCAAGGTCACATTAAAAAAATGCTTGATTTAGGTGAATAATTACTTAAATGCACATTATCTTCAGATTAGGTCTGCGGATTTTACCCAAGCTCACATGAATCTTATACATGGACATGACAAAAAGCTGCTAAAATGTTTGGGACCTTGACCTTATTTTCAAGGTCACATTGGAAAAGAAACTTCTAAATTTAGGCGGAAAACCTTTAAATGCACATTTTCTTCGGAGTGGTTCAACGGATTATACCCAAATTTGCATGATTTAAAACCTAGACATTACAAAAGTTGATGCGATTTTGTGATCTTGACCTTATTAGCCAAGGTTACATAAGAAAAAAAGTCAAATTTAGGCTAAAACTAATTAAATGCGCATTATCTTCAGAGTGGGTCAGCGGATATTACCTAAATTTGGATGAAATTAATATCAATTAATATCTGATTATGACAAAAGATGATAAAGCTTTTGGGACCATTTTCTTATTTTCAAGGTTACATAAGAAAAAGCTGCTAAGTTTAGGCAAAAGTTATCTGATTTGCGAGTAGTCGGCCGATGTTTCAAAGTTTACCAAATTTGTATGAGCAGGTAAATAGTGGATTGTATTATGGAAATCTTGACTTTAATTTCAATTTCGATGAAGAAAAAATCCTGCTTAATTTAGACCAAAGGTACTTAAATGTACATTATCGCTTGAAGCATGTTAGCAGATTTTAATGGAGTTTGCATGTCTGCAGCACCTGGACATGATAAAACTCCGACTAGGTTTTGGTGAATTTGACCAATTTCAGAGTTACTGCAGAAACAGTATGTAAAATTAAAGCCAAAAAATTCACCTGAATCTTTTCTGGATGGATTTTCTTTATTTACGACGCAGCTCCTCTCAGGATGATATTAACATTAAAATACATTTTAAGGTTGTGATAATTCATATTTTCAGATGAATGATTAATACATTCTTATTCTTACATTCTTATGAGTCGGTCCTAACGAGTACACACAATTTATGTTTTATAGCAAAATAAGAACATTATTTTCGAACCCTTTAACTCTGGGGATGACTTGACTGATCAATTCTTTGTTCCAACCATTCAAATATGCAACGAGCTGGTGTTTTTATGTCTGCAAAATCTTTTTGTGAGTGTTTCGATCATTTGTGAATCAACTAGGTTCGCTATTATCGAATTTAAGTTCAGTATTAAACAAGATGGCTCTTGGGTCCTTGGTCGCTCACCTGATATGACCATTCGTAAGGTCAGGGAAAAGCATATATTACTCCCAACATTACAGCTGTCAATATTCGATGTATATTTTGATTGAATAAAACTTTGGTTTTGAACGTGTATATGTAATGTTAAGGAATGTAAAGATAACCCTCAGTGGATATTAACATTTAAACCAAAATGAATCAAATCAGGTCAATGGTTAATGGATAACAGTTCCAGGCAGACAGATGGACGCAAATGAACAGACAGAGACATATCAAGGCCCTTGGCCTTGTGGATTCAGACAAGAAGATGTGTTTTATGTTTTCCCTATAATTAGCCAATGTAAATATTGTAACCCCAGCACAGAGCCACTTTTGGCCCCAGTGCCATAATTGGAACAGGCTTGGTAGACGTTAACTAGGTAATGCTTCATATTAAGCGTCAACGTTCAATGCTTTGTGTATTTTGGTTTTTTTCAGTTTGAAATTCTATTTTAGCCCATTTGAGCTAGATAAATGTATAAACTGGAATAAAACCATTTAAATAATTAAATTTATGAAGGCCATATATGGATCATCCCTGTCAAGTTTGGTCAAAATCCACCCAATAATGCAGGAGAAGATGTCTTTTGAAGCAATTGTTGACGACAGACAACGGGCAACCGAGACCACAACAGCTCACTTTGAGTAAATGGCTCAGGTGAGGTAAAATATCTTGTCTGTTCACCTTGTCCCAGTTTTTGGAAAACAATATGACTGAGTGAACAGACCATTGATGCAAGAATATGTCTGCATTGATTTAGAAAAGACGCTCGAAGGTAGCTTTAGTGTTGACTTTAATGCCACTATAAACACCCAAACAGAACATACCAGAGTTTTTATATTTTCGATAACGTCAATTGTTCAATCCTTAAGACCGTCCAACTCTCCAAAAGGTTCGAATAAGTGAGCAATGCAGGCGAAAAAGGTGGGTGGGGTACGCCTACGTTTTGCAATGAGCCAAACAAACGAATTTAAACTTTGATATTATTCATAAGAAGTGATAAGTTTGTAATCGGGGGATAAAACTAATCTTCAAAGACATGAGTCCTACCTTTGGTCGTTCACATCAACAGATAGAATCAGGACGCAAATGTTACGTGATACAAGAGTTAAAACACCTTTGTCGAGAATGACATTGACATCAAGGTCAAATAAAATATTTTTAAAAACAAAATAGTAATCTGATTAGATATCTACATGTACACAGGTAGAAGAAGATTCCTTTCGCAAGTCCGAAAGAGTTAAAAAAAAAAAAGAATTTCATTATGGTATGCACAAATAAGTGTGTGGGGTATTTCCATGTTCTCCTTACTCTTTTGGGGCGTTTGAACTTGCTTTCATAGGTAACGGCTATGATTTTGTGTAGAACAGATTGTGGTCCCACTACAGAAATGTGACTTTGAAACTTTGTACCGAATTCAAGTAGAGTATGTATTAAATTGGATTGCCATTTCTTCTGAGTTTTTAAACGTAATTTAAATTTTGTACTTTGAATGTCAGCTGATATTGTTATAAACCTAAATTTGTGGTGAAATTCGCCTTTTACACATCTAAAAGTATTTGTTACAAGAAATGGTGCAAAAAATACGAATTCGTTTTAACAATATAATAACAATTAGTTTCATGTTAGCAAAATAATCGCTTCTACAGCTTAAAGGTGGGCGGGGTACTTTCATGTTCTCCATGCTCTTTTTGGGCATTTGAGCTTGCTATCATAGGTAACGGTTATATTTTATGTAGCACAGGATATGGTCTCGCTATAGAAATGTGACTTTGAAACTTTGGACCGAATAAGTAGAAAGTCATGTCAAAATTGGAAGAGCATTTGTTTTCTGACAGTTTTTAAACATAAATTTTGTACTTTAGATGCCTGCCAATATTATTATAGGCATTATTTTGTAATCAAATTTGCCTATTATATACTTAAAAGTATCTACAACAAGACAATATGTAAAAAAAAATGTGGATCCGTTTCATTAATTTCAACTATTTATCCTTTTAGCATAATTATCGCTTCTCAGGCTTTGAAAGTGGGTGGGGTATTTCAAGGGCAGATAACTCGATAAGTACACGGGACCAAATGCGACATCATTGGTTTTTATAAGCCGCAGATATTGGCTGTAACTTTGGTATATGACTCAGCTAGTTGACAGAGAGGGCACCTAAACTCCCACTCAATGCCTTGATATTTGCAGTACAGAGAGGAGAGCTCAAAAGTGGTCTCCTTAAGGACTTTTATGTGCCCTCTTTGTCAACAAGTAGTGGTATATACCAAGTTGTTTGTTAACATCCCTAGTTTCAGAAACTCTATGATGTCGGTTTCAGAGTTGCGTACTTACAGAGTTATTGCACTTGATAGTTACCTACCCAAAACCATTTTAAGACTGATTTTAGGGTATATACATAATTAGAATGTTTAAAAAAAATTGTTTCTTCGTTGAATTTACCAACGTTAGAACAAACTCTCGCAATATGAATAAGTTGCGAAATATTTACACCATAGGATGGGAAGCTAGAAACATTCATCTAGAAATGAGAAATTAACTAGTTCAAAAACTATGCTATTTGTTATAGACAGGTCCAAGTTCGAAAAGAGGGCTTCAGTATCAAAGGTATTTGCTTTATTTAACTAAGGTTTAATAGGATACATTTGACTTACCATTTGTTTTAAATAAGGATTATCTTGATTTAGAGTTCAATGCTGCAACAACATCAGCTTGATTATTGTCAGAAAGAGACAAAATGAAGTCTCTCTGATAACAACACAAATATAAATCTGTAACAAGCACATTAAGTACCCATTGTCATATCTTAAATTCGCCCATAAGATTTCGAGTTTAATTTTGTCAAAATATTGTGGATAATGGGGAGGAACTCAAGCCCTCTAGAATGACACTGAGGTCAAGGTCACATAAATCTATTTTTGTACGCAAAATACTGATCCATTTATATATTTACAAAGGTTCAAGATGGTCCTTTTAAAAAAAAATACATAATGGTAAGAAATAGGAATTTCTTTTTTTATACATAAAAAAGTGGGTGGGGTACTTCCATGTTCTCTATGACTCTTTGGGACATTTGATCTTGCTTTCATGTGTAATTTTTATAACTTAATATAGCACAAATTGTTGTGTCGCTAGAAGATGTGACTTCGAAACTTTGGACAGAATTAAAGGAGAGTCTGGTTAAAATTGGATTAACATTTTTTCTGGCGCATTTTCTAGAAATAAATGTGTACTTTAAATGTAAGATGATATGGTTAAAACATGGCTGTGTGATGATATATACCTATTACATATCTGAAAGTATATTTTGAAAGAAAATATGCAAAAATTGCCGACCAATTTTAACAACCACAATTGGTTTTCATTTTAGCACAATAATCGCTTCTCAAGCTAAAAAAAGTGGGTGGGGTACCTACATGTTCTCCGTGCCATTTTGGGGCATTTAAACTTGCTGTACTAAGTAACTGTTACAATACTTGCGTAGCAAAGATTCTGGTTTCGCTATGGAAATGTGATTTTGAATCTTTGGACCGAATTAATAGAAAGTCTGGTTAAAATTGGAAGAACATTTATTTTCTGACAGTTTTTTAACCTAAATTTTGTACTTTAAATGTCAGAAAATATTATTATTAACATTATTTTGTAATCAAATTTGCCTATTATATACTTAAAAGTATCTACAACAAGACAATATGTAAAAAAAATGTGGATCCGTTTCATTAATTTCAATTATTTATCCTTTTAGCATAATTATCGCTTCTCAGGCTTTGAAAGTGGGTGGGGTATTTCAAGGCAGATAACTCGATAAGTACACGGGACCAAATGCGACATCATTGGTTTTCATAAACCGCAGATATTGGCTGTAACTTTGGTATATGACTCAACTTGTTAACAGAGAGGGCACCTAAACTCCCTCTCAGTGCCTTGATATTTGCAGTACTATAATAGGCTTTGACAATCTTTATCGTTTTACAAATGCGGAGCGACATAGTATACCGTGATGATAAGTAGCGTTTAGCATATTTTGATCATATTTTGCATACAAATACATGCCAACATTATCTAACCACTGTCATGTGTAACACCCTTTTTTGATGGACAATGATTTGCTGAGCATTATTTCAGCCCGTTAGTGAAAATGCTCATAACTCTTGAACCACATGGTATATTTGGATCAAATTTTGCCTACTTATTTATTTTAATTAACATTTCATTTTTTTTATAAATCCCAAGAAACCCTCAAAAGTAATATTAACTTTTATAAAGGATAATTCGTATCAGTAAGTATCTTTATCAAGGGACATAACGCAGTCTAGCAAAAAAAGTACACAAACTATACTCCTCAAAATAATTAAAGGACCAAGATTTTAGAATGCGAGTATAATTAGCTCAAACATTTAATTTCTGTAAAACTTGGCCCAAAGCTTTCTATTCTTTATGCCCATAAGTCAAGAATCATTATTACTGATTTCCATGCCTAATTCTGCCATAACTGTGTCTCAAACGCACATACCCTCAAAAACACACTTTCAAAAGGCAGTGGGTGGGGTAAAGAAATTCTTCTGTGATCAACCGAGCAGAATGAAAATGTCATTAAATTAAACTTTGTTTTAAACGAGACAGCTTACATGCAAAACATTTCTTCAAACAGTTTCAATATACTGGGAAGCAAGCATTTTCACCTCTCACAATGGAGTTGTGACATTGTTTAATTTTCTGAAAAAAATGTGTGTACGTGACCATTAAGAATCAGATTTTCAACTGTCATTCTTTGCTTTTGAGTGTTAGAAAGATGTCATGGCGAATCGTTTAAAGATTAACACAGAAAAACGCCAAAACCAGTCGTCTAAACCCATAGACTGGTCATTACGCCACAGTCAAAAGGGGCAATTTTCTCTCACAGGAAGAGGTGGATGGTATCGACGGGAATAAAACACCATAAAATCATGTGAAAACAGAGATTTCAGCATCCACTAGCATTTTTCATTCATTTCATGCAGTTCTGTGGTCCATGGATCACACACAAAAAATGGCATTCCAATGCATTTAGGTCAAGTTTCAAAATGACAAAAAAATCCTTGTTTGTAACATTTTCTACCATTTTCTTTTTGCTGTTTCACTTGGCAATTGGGCGCCAAAGTTGTCCGAAAAATTTAGGCTAGATCGTTAAACTGGTTTTCAAAATACGTTCTACACAAAATGCATCAATGTTATAATTGATAGCATTGGTCCTTCAATTATTTTGAGGAGTATATATAGCAATGATACTTAAAATGAAACAAGGTTAGCTTTTAAAAAAAGTTTAGAACCATTGCATGGCGTTTTACAGTTATTAAAGAAGAACTTATGTAGTGTTTTAATATTGCATTTGCTGAAGCCAATCTTTTCAGCGTTTCATGTGCTTCAAGCTCTGGGTATTTTTTTTTGTTTTAGTTAACGATTTGTATATAGGTGATCCATTGGAAGCAAATAAAACACATGAAATATGCATATTTCAGTAAGACTCTGCTCATGAACACACTGAATAATGATAGAGTTAACCCCCTCCCCAGCAGTATGTATTAAGTCATTCAATCGTATTCCCCAATCAAAGACAATGCACATAATGCCTAGGGGGCATATTGAAACTGACCCATCTACATCTAGTTATTTCGTCACACTTAGTCTAGAATATCCGAAGACTCCATGTTTGATCGGGATTCTATCTCAGTGGTAAGGTCTCTAATAGGCATTTTCGCTTTTAGAAGCAATTCCGTATCCAAAGCAATGGTTGAACTTTGGAAGTAGCTTGGGCGACGGGGAGTCTGAGAAAGAACAGTAAAATACACTGCTGCTGGGGAGTTATAATCGATCCATTTCCGCAACTTGCTAATGGAACAGGCCCGAATCGAACACGCGCCCAATGGAAGTTTACTGTGAACAAGTCCATTTATTGTACGACTTTGGGGTTGCTCTATAATCACTATGTGAATTTTGCATGACCATTGGGGGACCTGTGCTTTAATCTTGCATGACCCTTGAGTCTAGACTAAAATCACTATGTGAGTCTATCTGTCTGTCCGTTCATGGTCAGTGAAAATGCTCTTCAAGGGTCGGCACATTAGTTGAATACAACTAAATGTAGAACAGCTGTATATATACACGTTTAACCCATATAAGCCTAGCACACATTCAAACAGTGTTGACGCAGGTCAGACGCCACATGATCAGGATCTTCCCTATTAGCTGACAGTATGTTCTATTAAAAATTGGAAAAAAAATAATACAAATCAGCACCCATAAATTGGAAATGGGATCGTCTCACTGAAAAAGGGTAGGAAAGTCCGTTCGGCTTTAATGTGTTAAGGAAAGACTTTAAGCATATTCGATAAGCTCTATCATACCACCATTACCAACTTTAGCATGAAATATCTCGTGATGTGCAAGGTCTACCATGATGTTGGTTGTATAAAATAGTTATACCATGTTTGTCCACCTGTACGTAAGATAATCCACTCGCTAAAGCTTGTGGATTATCTCCACGTACAGGCGGACAACCAAAGGTATAACTATTACTTATATACTGACTGGTCCAAAGCCATTCCTGTTATCATGACAAAACGATAATGACATCTCACCATGACGTACAGGGATGCACCTTGGTAGCTATTGCGTGTGACACTATCTTAATTCTGCATTCTGGACATCTCTGAATTTTTATCACTGGTCTAGACTTATATAACAAAACTCCCAAGGGATTTGCCATAATATCTGTCATAGCTGACTGTTTAACCCATTACTGTCCAGTTTGAATTTCATCGCTCGTTCAGACAATGTTTAGACCAAGGGAATTGATTCCAAACCAGAGACAACGAGTTTTTTTTCTAGGGACATATAGGTACTGACCGTCTCGACATGACCATAGCTATTGACGGAGACGTAAAAACCTCAAACCAAAGAGACAAAACAAAACAGCCTCATTATCTAAATACGAGGGTACACAAAGATATGGCCTGCCCATAGATTCGTGACGCAGCATTTCCGACCTATGGAAGATAATTCAAAATTTGGGTTGGCAAGAGTGACCTTGTTTGTTATACGTCATGTCTTTTTTTATTATGCATCCACAGTGAAGTTTCATGACATAACTAAAAACGGTACACAAGATATGACCTGGGTGTTGGATTTCAGACTTATTATAGGGGAGATCATTAAAACTTCGAGTCAGTGAGAATTGCCTTTCTTTTTAGCGAAACGTCCTTCCTTTTTGATGCATCCACGTTTTAATTTGCATGAAAATATTCCAAAAAGTACAGAATGTATGGCCATGAAACAGATTTGTAACGCAACATTGCAAAATAAGGGCGATGGTTCAAAAATTGAGCAAAAGAAAGTAATCTTTCTTTTTTGCGAATCTTTGGCTCTTTATGATGCACCAACGTGTGGATTTTCATGACATAGCTCTAAAGGGTTCACAATATATGGCCTGGAAAAAGTTTTGTAAAGTAGGATTTCAGACCTAAGGAAACCATTCAAAATTTGAGACAGGTCCTCTCTTTGTGAGGTTTCATGACGTAATCTCAAATAAAGGGTAAACGATAATTCACAATTTGAGACTTCTTATTCGCTGTATGAATACATGTGTAAAGCTTCATGACTTAACTCCAAATGGCTTATGTCAAGCCAACGGATCTAGCTCTGATCTGAGTCAGCGACAGTGACTTTTCTTATTTGCGCCACGTTGTCTTTTTGTGGCGCATTTTCAGTGAAGTTTGATAACACCAATTATGGTCCTTAAAACAATTGCAGACTATTACGCCGGCATCCAATTTAGGTTACCTTGCACCCCAGGACAATTTGTGATGGGTGCCAAATTGTTCATTGGGACCCCCTGAATGCGAAACGAAGTTGTCCTAAAAGAAAATTGGTATGGGCTATTTGAAAATGTATGACTTCTATGGCAACCCCTTATATGATTCTCAAGAATGAGAATAGGCCTACAAATTCAATCCTCTCTAGTAGGCGCGTTGCTGAAATTCAAATTTTCGAAAAAACTTACCTCATCGTCATAAAGGATGAAACAGGTCTTAAATTCAAGATGAATAATTCTACTTTATTTCTGATTGCGTCGTACGCTCAAAAATTGGTAGCATCATATTAAAAAATGGGGAGATAACTCATTGTTTGCAAAAAAACGGAAACGTAAAGTACGGTTTTTAAACTGATTTTGTATTGACAAAAAGACGTTCTTTTTCGCAAATTATTTTATTTTCTAAAAGTAAGTTTACTGTCATTTATATTTGTATGAGTTTTATTGATTTTTATAAATTTAAACATAGTATTTTGGGGGGGATAACTCTTACTACCCTATAAAATTTAATATTTTCCTCTATATTATTCCTTATAATACCGTTATATTTAATTAGGACCCGCAAAACTTCATAATTTCTAAAACAATTGTCTTTTCGCTTTTCAAAAACATGATTTGCCGCATCCTGATATGCCTGGCGGCTCAGAACTTTGCTTCTTAATTTGCCACCCCTGTGTGGAAAAACAGCGTTTTAATGCATTTTTTCCAATACACTTGATACGAGCATAGGAGATTCGCTGATTTACTTTTGGAGTAAAAACTTACATTAGCGTCCTAAATGATGATACATGTCTCAATTAAAAATAAATATATCTGTACTATCAATTTGTGAGGATTGTACGTTAAAATCGAGTATCGTCATTAATAAAATGGGGAAGTAACTCTGGTACTAGAAATAATGTAAAACCAGCATAGATGAGCGTCGTAAAGTACCTCCTTGAAAAATTGCTTCTCTGCTTTTTTTTTTTACTTTTACTCACACAAAAGTATATCTGTTTGAAATGTCTAGTCTTTCTTTCTTAAATAGATAAAATAGAATTTCAGAAACAGCAATATGGCGCTCTTATTAGATATTAATGTTATCTAATTTGCATATTCAAGAATAATAATGAAAACGTAAGTAATGAGAAAAATTGTAGAATAAATTTAGGGGTGCCACCTACAAAATCACCTATATGTCGCTATTTATCATTCCAGACTAAGAATCGTGGTACCAAATTAAAGTTGAGACATTAGCAAAATGACTTACTGAATAGATATACGAATTATCTAATTTGCATACTCATGAATATTAATGAAAACATACGAAATGAGAGAAAATAGGCCGAAAAAATAAGGGGTATATCTACAAAATTACCACTACACCAGCTGCCAAATATCTCATCCTACAAGATTTGGTAGCCAATAAAAGTTGAGACAAAGCCATTTGGCTAAAATGATTAAATATACGAATTATCTCATTTAAATATTCATGAATACTAATGTAAACGTAAGAAATAAGAAAAAAATTGGCAGAAAAATTAAGGGGGTATACCTACAAAATATCCTATATGTCTGCTGCGTACAAGCCTAGACTACAAAACTTGGTACCAAATAAAAGTTGCGACATTGCCATTTGACTAAAATGATTAAATATGCGAATTATCTAATTTAAATATTCAAGGATATTAATGTAAACATAAGACATAAGACAAAATTTGTAGAAAAATAAAGGTGGTATACTTTCAAAATTACCAGTACGCTAGCTGCTAACTATCCTATCTTACAAAACCTGGTACCAAATAAAAGATGATACATAGCCATTTGATCAAAATGATGAAATATACGATTTATCTAATTTAAATATTCATGAATATTAATGAAAGCATAAGAGATAAGAGAAAATTGGTAGAAAAATTAAGGTGGTATACTTTCAAAATTACCTATATATCTACTGCTAACTATCGTAGACTACAAAACTTGGTACCAAATTAAAGCTGAGGCATTGTATTTTGATCAAAATGATTAAATATACGAAGAATCTAATTTGAATATTCATGAATATTAATGTAAAAAGTATAAATAAGGGAAAATTGGTAGAAAAATGAAGGTGGTATACCTACAAAATGTCCTATATGTCTGCGGTTTATTAGACTAGACTATAAAATTTGGTACCAACTAAAAGTTGAGACTTTGCCATTTAACCAAAATTATTAAATATGCGAGTTATCTAATTTAAATATTCATGAATATTAATGTAAACATAAGAAATAAGACTAAATTGGTAGAAATATTAAGGGGGTATACCTACAAAATAACATGTACTCCAGCTGCAAACTATCCTAGACTATAAAAATTGGTACCCAATAACAGTTGAGACATAATCATTTTACTAAAATGATTAAATACACGAATTATTTAATTTAAATATTCATGATTATTAATGTAAACATAGAAACAAGACAAAATTGGTAAAAAAATAAGGTGGTATACCTACAAAATTAACATGACGCTAGCTGATAATTATCCTATCTTACAAAACTTGGTATCAAATAAAAGTTGAGACATAGCCATTTGGTCAAAATGATAAAATATACGAATTTTATAATTTAAATATTCATGAATATGAATGAAAGCATAAGAAATAAGATAAAATAGATAGAAAAAATAAGGGGGTATAGCTACAAAATTACCTATATTTCTACTGCCAACTATCGTAGACTGCAAAACTTAGTACCAAATTCAAGTTGAGACATTGCATTTTGACGTAAATGATTAAATTTACAAATTATCTTATTTGAATATATTCATGAATATTAATGAACACTTAAGAAATAAGAGGAAATTTGTAGAAAAATTAGGTGATTTCCGTTCAAAATAACCACTAAGTCAGCCGCTAACTATGATTAACTTCCAAACTAGGTACTAAATAAAAGTTGTGACATTTTCATTTGATGAAAATGATTAAATATACAAATGATCTAATTTGAACACCCATAAATATTAATTTAAACATAAGAAATAAGACAAAATTGGTAGATTAATTAAGGTGGTATCTCTTCCAAATTACCTCTACACCAGCTGCTTACTATCCTAGACTACAAAACTTGGTACCAAATAATAGTTGAGATACAGGTATGTGACCCTATGATTATAGGTATTCGAAATATCTAATTTTCATATTCACGAATATTAAAGAACACATAAAAAGAATATGTCAAAAAAAAGTAGAAAACTAAAGTGGTTTGACCTACAAAATAACCTATATTTCAGCTGCCATATATCCTGGACTACCAACCATGGTACCAAGTAAAAGTAGGGACCTATGATGAATATACAAATGATCTCATTAGCTTGTCTCATGAATGTATAAGAAAACATTAAAAAGAAAGAAGAACACAGAATGATAAAAATTAGTCCTAGGCTTTAATTTGAGAATAGGATAACTAGCAACTGACATATGCGTAATTGTGTAAGTACACCCCTTTAATTTTTCCAAAATTTTCTCTTATTTCTTATATTTGGATTAATATTTATGAGTGAGAATGTTAGAAAATTTGTTAAATGGACAATTTGGTAAAAGTGCAGTGATTTGGCATTATTTGGTACCAAGAGTGGTTGCCTAAAATAATTCGCAGCTGAGTTTTGAGTATCTTTGTGGGTACACCTTTTTATTTTTTTATGATTTCCTAATGTATTCATTAATTTTCATGAATATGCAAATTTGCTCACTAGCATACATGTACTTTACCGCTGAATGAAGCTGCTATGTCTTACTTTTGTTTTTTATCGAGTTAGTACTTTAGGATGAGTTTCTGCTGAGATATAAGTAATTTGTAGGGACATACCCAACTGTTTTGAAGCGCATTGTTTGTTGCTATGGAAACCACGCAAAATCACATAGCTCAAATGGGGTTATTTTGAGGGCAATACTTTAACCTATTGGAGGCGGTCCCACAAAACAATTTGACGCCCATGAGAAGTTATCCTGAGGACGCAAGGCTGGTCTAATTCGACCATTGGGTAGTAAGGAATTTAAATGCTTTTACTTTTGGTATATAGATAGTGTAACACATTTTGTGGGTATTGCTAGGAAGAATGGACATTATGACGACAGTTAAATCAAAGCTACTTGTTGATTCTCAAAAGTCATTTCTCGTTTATCACTTTAAAGGCTTGAACCTAGTCCAAAATAGTGCTATGAATGAAACATTCATTACAATAGCTGGACACTAGATACGCAAAAAGTAAGTGAGTATAAACAGGAAAACCCACAATCACTACTGCAGATCAACCCACGGCACCGTAAGGAAGAGGAACAGAACACTTACAGCCACAAGACACCAGGAAGACAATTAAAGCAAAGCAACTATCAGTCTCTTCCTCGTCAAGGTGTTAACAAAAATAGAAAGAACACAAATAGATGCATAATAAAACAAAGACCAACACAGGACCCCCACAAATATTCCGAGGTACATTAAACAATGAATCAACAACGATGTAAGATTCTGTATGATTTTGGCGGCCATCTTAAAAACATGCAAATAAGCTCAATAAGACGCCATTTCTCAGCTTGCAAACATTCATTTTCGGATTTAGCATACCAAATTACCTTAAAAAAATGTGTCAGACCGTTTGTCTTCAGAAATAAGTCCATACTTGATACTTTTAAAATTCGTATTTCGTGATTCTGTTTTCTGCGTGTATAAAGTTATCTCCCCCTTTTTCAATATGGCGCTACCAATTTCTGAGTGTGCGACCCCCAAAAAATTAAGTGTAGACATTTATCTTCAATTGAAGACTAGTTTCATCCATTAGGACGATGAGGTAAATTCTCTCAAAAGCATTCAGAGACTGCGCCTAATAGTATATCAAGTGTATTGGTGAAATGCACGAAAACAGAGTATTTTTCACACGGGGGTAGCAACTTTGCAAGCGATTTTCCGAGCCGTCAAGCATGTCAGAATGATGTTAATCATGTTTTTGAATAGCAAATTTATATGTTTCGTCGAATTAATCAAGTTTTACGCATTTTTACCAAAAATAACGGTATTATCAGAAACGATATCGATGGAAATGTTCTTTTTTATAGGGTAGTAAGAGTTATCCCTCGTTAGCTATATCTGCAAATGAAGAAAATGAGCCAAATTTGATTTGTAAATAAATAAAAGTTAAATTGATTTTAGAAAATAAAATAATTTACGAAAAAATAATGTTTTAACACTGCAAAAAATCGATTCGAAATTCGTACTTCACAATTCCATTTTTTGCAAGGATAGAGTTATCTCCCCTTTTTTAGATATGACGCTACCAATTTTCGAACGTACGACCCAATCAAAATTAAAGTAGAGGCATTTAGTTTTGATTTGAGATCGGTTTCATCCTTTATGACGATGAGGTAAGTTTTTTCAAAAAGTAAGCCTCATATGAAATTCAGCAACGCGCCTATAGGGTTCTACTTATCCTAGAGCACTAAAATTTGTGTCAAATTAAAGTTTAAGACGCATGCCTTTCTTCCTGTGGTCAGATATTTAAATCATCTAATTTGCATATTTATGAATATTAATTTAAACCTTAAAAAAGAAGTAAAATCATATAAAACATTAATAAACTTATTTCAGCCTCCAAACATCATCAAACTACTATTGTTGCAAGTTTTTATATCATCAGTGATACAATTTGATAAGTCCTTTCATCCAGTGGTCCTATATGAAAATTATCTCATTTGCATATTCATGAATGATAATGAAGTCTTATAAATGAGGGAAAAACATTGGGTAAACTAGTATACAAGGGAGTAATCAGACCTACATTGAACACATACAGTGTAGAACATTTCATTAAATGTGTAAATTTGTCCAATGGGACCACTTAAATGCAAAAAAACAGTGTCCTCAAAAACAAATGGGTTTTTGTTATATGAAATTTCATGGTTTCCATGGCAACCCATTATACGACTTTAAATAATGGGGGTGTACGTACAAAAATACTCATATCTCAACAGCAACTCATCCTAGAATATTAACATGGTACCAAACTAATTCCGTGACATGGCAGTATTTTGGTAGTTAGATATGCAAATTATTTAACCTTCATATTTATGAATATTAATAAAAACTTTAGAAATGAGAGAAAAAGCTTAGAAAAATTCAGGGATGTACGTATAAAATTACCAATATATCACCTGCTTTGTGTCCTAGGGTATCAAACTTGGTGCCGAATCAATGCTTAGGCATAATACTTTTACCTTAAGGTCAGCTATGAAAAATGTTTAAAATGAATATTCATGAATTTTATTTAAAACAGTAGGAATGAATGGAAAATCGCGGGAAAATCAATTAGGTA
The DNA here is from genome assembly GCA_964019695.1 of Loripinus fragilis. Classification (NCBI taxonomy): domain Eukaryota; kingdom Metazoa; phylum Mollusca; class Bivalvia; order Lucinida; family Lucinidae; genus Loripinus; species Loripinus fragilis. The sequence continues at coordinate 33,497,733 of OZ026516.1, forward strand.
TACTTACACATCTAATAATAACCCAATTTCTAAGTGCTGTAGAGTACCAAACTTGGTTTTAATTTAATGCTTAGACAATATATAGTTTAACAAATAATCATATTTGCAAATGAACATATTATAACAAAATTACACATATCTCAGCTGCTTATATCCCTAAGGTAGCAAACATGGTGACAACTTAATGCTACGACACAGCCCTTTTTCCCAATTGTAATATATGCAATTTTTTTCATTTGCATTACAAACTTTAGAATGAAGAGAAAATTTGCCAAAAAATAAAGGGGTATACCTACAAAATAACCAATATCTCAGCTGCTAATTGCCCTAGAGTAGCAAACATCAATCCAATTTAAGCCTATGCATAACAATTTGTATATGATCATTATTAATGCAAACATTAAAAATAGAAGAAAATAAATGTATCCAAATTGATGGCAGAGTACCTATAAAAATTACTCATATCTCCGCTGCTATAGATCTTAGACTTTTTTGGTACTTAATAAAACTTAGATTATGCTGTTTATATGGTTCCAAGTGTGCTATTCTAGGGCAATTAAAAGCTAAAATATGACTTACTTTGTAGGTATACTCTATTAATTTTCCTGTAATTTTTCTCTAATTTCTCATCAAATTCGTGTGAAATGAAAGTCGATGTTTTATGTATTGGATCATTAGGTAAACATGCTGTGTCTAAGCATTATTTTTAATCAGGTTTGGTACTAAGTCTGTTGTTGTTGACTTTTTGTTTGCTGTTGCTCCCGTTGTGGGAGTCTGTAATTTTTCTATGTTTTGTTGTATGTTACTTTATGTCCATTCTAGTATTGCAATCATCTTGATGGGGAAGAGAGAGCTGGTTGCTTTGCTTAATTTGTCTTCCTGGTGTCTCGTGATGGTTGAGCGGCTCTTCCTCGCGGTGCCACGGGGTTGTCTGCGGTTTGTAATTGTGGTATTTCCTGATCATACTCACTTACTATTTTTGGTACTATCGTACTTAACAACTGATACGAGTAATTTTGAAAGTGCACCCCTTGATTTTTCCGCAATTTTAATTCATTTCTTCTGTTTTCATTAAAACTCATGAATGTTCATGTTAAATATTTTTCATATCTGATCTTAAGGTAAAAGTACAATGTATAAGCATTGAATTTGCACCAAGTTTGATTCACTAGAACACATGGTAGGTGAGACATTGGAATTTTTCTAAGATGTTTTCTCTCATTTCTAAAGTTTTTTATTAATATTCATGAATATGGATATTACATAATATGCATATCCAACCGCTAATTATAACTGGTATGTCCGCGTGTTAATATGGTACCAAGTTAAGTATTATATGTTGCTGCTGCGATATGAGTATTTTTTGTATGTACCCCTCCCCCCCCCCCGGATTCTTTTAAGTCGCATGATTGGTTGCCATTGAAGGGGTGAAGATCTGGTAAGTAAATTAATTTAAGCCCCCAGTAGCTTCTGTCCGTTCTAAGGCGTCGTTCTGTTATTGTTTATCTATTGTTTGTTATTGCTCACGTTGTTTGTGGGGTTTTTTTTGTTGTTAATTCCTTGTTTTGTCTTGAACTTCTTAGTGTCCTTTCTAGTTTTGGATAAGAGGGAGTTGGCTGCTTTACTGTTGTTCTGTTTTGAAAATCATATGCTTGTTATCGTTCTTTGACTCTTCCTCGTGGTGCCATGGATTGATCTGTAGTATGTAATTGTGACATTCCTGGTAATGCTTACTTACTTTCAATGATTGCGATCTTTCTTGTTCGCCACATATCGTCAACTCCCAATCGGAACTGCCTCGACCAATTCCGTGGATCAGACCTTGGGTGAACATCGAGGATCTACTTTGATAACGTGACGATGACGTTACATAAATAGTTTATTGAAAATCATAACTTCATTTATTCTGTTGATAAAATGTTTCAGGTAATCAAAATAATGGATTTTAATAGGACTAGACCCACATGCTACAGTATTATTTTTCCTTAAGCCAGTTCTGGCTAATAAAACGGAGCTTTTTATACATAGTACTAAGCCTTACATACATCCGAGGCTTCATTCTCGAATTGAGCCGAAGTTTTCCGATTGCATCAACTCCGCAATACATATTGGAAAAGTTTCATGACATAAGTCCCACGGTACAAGAGTCATAGAATTCTGCAATGGAAACACGATTACTATCAAGAATGATTCGTCTTTCTTTGATAGCCTCGGCTTGTGTCGTCTGCTGATAACCTTTTCCAAATAGCTTGGATTCAGATCAGGACACGATCTCGGCCCAAACCGTTTGACAATATGATGGTGCTCCTGAAAGATTTTTTTGAAAAAGCTATTTTAAAAAGAATCTGCACATGAAAGCATTTATTTATTTCCAATTTGCTAGCGGTCGTTTCTTTCTGCATTCGCTACATCATCAGACAAACCTCCTTTAAAAGTGAAAACTTGCCTTGTAGGTCCTAGCGTTTGTATTGCACAAAGACTGCCAGGCTGAAATCAATGCTGTTTGTATGAAGATACGAATTTCAAGGGAGTTACTGAAAATCTGTCACAGTCATACATGTATATTTACATTTTCGAAGCAATCCTTTAATGAACCTTTTGATCTGTACAAGCGTTCATAGCCTCGACACACTTGCCCGTGCAACACGCTTCGAACATTGATTTCATTCGTGGGAAGTGACACTTGTGTTGTGATTGACAGCGAACCACACCCGGCACGCACGTGCAAAACAAGACTCTTGTTTGCTCCATTGGCAGTCCGTGTTCACACTGGCTGTTCCGCTTTTCTGTTTTACACTCCAACAAAACCGTTAATACGATTACATATTAGATACACAGGTGTTTTGTTTCCTTAATCATAAATAATTTCTGTATTTAAGATATTTATAATAAAATGTAAATGTAAGCAATAAATTCAAGTTTTGGTCTGTTCATGGAATCATGAATACTTCGGGTCTCTTGCAAAGTTAAAGTTAAGCCCGAATGGAATCATGAATACTTCGGGTCTCTTGCATAGTTAACCGGAAGCCCGAATTGAATCATGAATACTTCGGGTCTCTTGCAAAGTTAACGTGAAGCCCGAAGTTTCACGTTAACTTTGCATGAGACCCGAAATATTCATGATTCCATGATTATTATAAAAATCGAATTCGTTTCTTAAATAAACGGTGCATGTTGCTCTTGAAGGACTATTCCTTCAGAAAACCCAATTTTATGCACCTGCCTTTGGAGTGGTAGTGCAATTACCTATCATACTGTGAAGTCGAGGGTTTGTTTTCGCCAATCTGGGACGGGTTTGCGAAAATAAAACCCTCGCGGAATGGCGAAATCACTCTGCCTTTTTCTGGTGTAGGCGTCGTAAACTTTTTTTTTAAACATTATTCGCAAAAATAACACTGAATTTACAGTATGCTTGACATAATTGCTACGTTTCCTTGATAAACTGTAATCGTATTCGTGTATTAAATTGGAAACAGTGCAAACTTATAGATTAATAGCCATCTTGGGATGTAAGCGTCTTGTATGCGCGGATCCAGAGGGGGCACAGGGGGTCCGGACCCCCCACAACCCCTGAAAAATCACAAACAAAATATAGGTTTTCTTAGCAAAACTGGTCCGGATCCCTGAACATCACAAAGCTACCAAGCCAGTATTCAATGCTGGGCCATCCTCCACACGCCAGCGAAACGCCATTTAAATGATGGTCCGCTTATAGTTTATTTTGGTTCCCTCCACTCATCAACTAAACAAAAAAAACGTCAAAGGTGGACCCCCTCTGACAAACTTTCTGGATCCACTCATGCCTTGTTTATTCACTAGTTCAGTTATTGCTGTATTGGCACATATATTACTTTGGTGAGATTCAGCGGTCAATATGGCGCCATAATAGCCTCGTTTGTACACAGACTATTTGAACACAATCATAAGAAACAGTCCACAAGGGTAATAGAAATATGCATATCTTTAATAGTTGTAACCTCTGGAAGACATCCATCAAATGAATATATATGAAGAACAATAACAATGCATGTACATTGTATATACCGTATGCGTTCATTATCATGCGAGTCTGCGCCTCCGTGCATTCTCAATTTAAGAAACTTTACTGCTCCTAAGCATGAAAGTACTTGGTTGTTTAACCAAAATTTAGAGACAGACATATCTGAACCTTACTATACTGGTATAAACGGGTACTTTGGCTACGTTGAAGATACAGATGCAATGCCGCAGTAGGAGGCGGCATTAAGGAGGCTGCATTTCACCAGGGTCTGGACTGTTCGCTAAGCAAAAAACAATCATCAGGGACTGAAGTAGATACGAGTCATTCTACAAAAGGCGAGGAATTCCTGTCCTTCGCCTAATTACTTGTATATTTTTATTCTAGTCCAAATATCTTGCTTTTGGAAGTTTGTTTTGATTAATGAGTTCTATTATCTAACATTTACAACAGTTACTGGGATAATTATTACAGGTGTTCATATATCTTTCTTATTGAATTACGGGTTACCCCCTCCCTCACCCCCTATATTCGCCTGTCCCATCGAAAAATAGTGAAAAGTAAACTTCAGTTTGACAAAAACTGCTTGTATAAACAAAACAAAGAGAGGCGTGATGTTAGTCTTTGGTAGAAATCTACCAATGACAGACGCATCGATTATCCTTTCGTTTTTATTTGAAGCTGTGCCATGTTTGTTTAGGTATGTCCCTCAGTTTGTGTCATCCCTGTTACCGCAGTTGCAGGTATAGATTTTACAGATTTACTACCTATGAGCATTGCATTACACTGGACATGTGTGAGGTACTGAGTGTCAATTTTCTAAAAACATTTAATTATTTGATAAAACTTTGCTTAGAGGTAAATAGGAAATTATTTACTAAAGTAAGTAGTGAGTCAGACAGGTAATCTATCATCCCTGTTACCCATAGTTCTTTAAAATGTATGTTGCAAATAAATGAAAATCCAAAAACTACATAAGTGTGATGTGCCTAAATAGTATTGGGTAAACATTTAAAAGTTTTTTGTTTCCAGAAAGCAAAGTAAGTGTCAGTTTGCATAATTGTTGTCATCCCTGTTACTGTAATCCCGTTATTCACCAACAATAGCAAATATGGTTAGATATGTAAAATACAAAATGTGGCTGTCTTCAACCATTTATAAATCGTTCAACTAGGCTAATTTTAATATGTTGTATATGTACAGTGGTTTAAGTGGGTCATTTACCTTTACTCAAGGTCAAGTTCACGCTTCAATGTTGTGTGAGTTACCCTTCAATTTTGTGTCCGCTCAATATCTTTTGGACCCTTTGAACGATTTATAGTTACTTTCACCATAATGTCCCTCTCAGTGAGACGGTGTGCAGAAAACATGCACCGGGTCTGTAGACTCAAGGTCAACTTTAACGGTCATGATATTTACCACCTTCAATTTCCTGTCCGCTCCATAACTCCTGAACCATTCGGCGTTGTGCTTGACAGCGAGCCACACCTGAGTCGCACGTGCAAAACAAGCCTCGTGTTTGCTCCATTGGTTTTCCGTGTTCAATCTAGCTGTTCCGCTTTCCAATTTTACACTCCGACTAAACCGTTGATACGATTATATTTTAAATACAAAACTATTTTAATTCCTTAATTTAAATTATCATATGACGTTGCGTCTGGGAGTGAAATAACACCATGCAATAAAATCTGTAAACCACTAGTGGTTTAACGATTTACGGGAAACGTTATGACGTCAATAACAACGTTGCGTACATAATGACAATATTATAATGATAATATGAAACTTCAAAGATATCTTAATGTCATATGATAAATAGAATCTAACATTCGTGCTCTTGTATTGTTGAATTTATTAAACTCGTTGCGAAAAAGAGATAAAATGCTCGGCAAGCCTCGCATTTTATCTCTTTTCCCCAACTCGTTTAATAAATTCAATAAAACATGAGCACTCATGTTAGATCCTCTATATAATTTTTATATTTTAGATATTTACAATTTAATGTAAATATACTGAGTCAAGAAACAAACGCCTCATCTAAAAGTAAACGTGAATATCTCTCAGACTGATCAGACTAAAGTTATGAATTTTAGTGCATTATAATATCTTATCAGTCAAGCGTGTCTCATGACAACGACATTGCTAAAAGAATATTCGTGCTCGGTTCGAGACAGGGGTCACCAGTTTGTTGTGACACAAGATTTTAGCCACATTTGTTTTGTTTCCAGACCCAATCCGTTGACACGAAAAATGTGTTTTACCATTGTAAAACCGTCCTATGTTACCAAAAAATGCGTTTATAATGTTATGCGTCTGCTGAACGAAACAACTAACCCAACCCGCCTTTTCGCCATGCATTTCAGTAAAACTTAAACGTCATGACTTAGCAAAGTGGGTAAAAATATTGTTACGAATCATTTGCAAAAGTCTTTAGTCTTTGACCAGCGAAGATTCCAGACGGCAGTTTTGGATGACGTTAACGTAGACCATAGACTGGCCATTGGGCGTTATATTATTTGTACATTACCTAATGCACCCCCTTATCATTTTTTCCTTTACTCAAACCAAAACGAGGATGTAGGCAAGTTTCGTAAACAGACTTTTAATATGACGTCATAATTTTATAAAGTTATTACTCGCAAGCACAAATATTTGGGGAACGATCCAAATTTTGTTCATTGTTTTGCAAAACATTAATGGCACAAACTGGGTGCAAATTCAAATTGAAATCATAAGCGATTGATGCAAATTGCCCTCATCTGTACGTTGAGCCTGTATGACGTCATCGGAATAATGCGTCGCCTGCATTTCAAATTAAAGTCATTTTCCAACATCGCCCAACCTCTACATAAAGAAGCAGTACGTGGCTGTTCATTTTTGTATATCATCGCTAAGAAATCTGTGATAATTTAGTTGACTTCATTATATAAGCAATAACTTCAAGTTTTGGAATGTTCATGGAAATTACTGCGGGTCTCTTGAAGCCCTTCAGGCTTCACTTACTTTGCATGAGACCCTAAGTATTCATGATTCCATGAACATTCCAAAAATTGTTTTCATATTTTAAATGAATGATAATCCATGTTCAAATCACTTGCTGTTTGAACTTGGGTTTTAATTTGAAAATACTTAAATTGAGTACCGATTTGTTTGTCGGACAATTCACGAAAAGCTGATCATTAATACGTCGAAATTTTTGTTCGCGAAACCGTTGTACGCCTTATGACGTTGCGATGACGTTATGATGTTCGAAACTTCAATCCTGGGGCCTTTTATTTGAAGAAAACTTGTGTAAGAAAACGTTTTAAAAGTTTTAGCGGTGTTTTCAGTTGGCTTTTGGTTGGCATCAGGTAAAATATGCAAGAATAACGATCGCAAATAGACCGTGAGCTGCTAATAGACCCCCTTTCCCCAGGGGGAATTTTGTACACTAAGCTTTTCTAAAACTATACTATATATCACACAAAATGACACATGTTTGCCCTCTGGCCATTGGAGTGTTACCGTGTAACAGCCACGTTAACACGTTACCCTATAACAGCTTCAAATACTATTGTGCAATTACAAACCTATACATAATTCTTATTTATCGACATGCTATCTGCCTTAAAATTACTTAATCAAATGCAGCAAACAGCTAGTATGCGTTAAAACGACCTAGGTCTATCATATTGCAGTTATATACGTTACTTACTTTCAAATATACTACAATTTAGTGCTGTGTTATCACTAGCCCCTGGGCTGACAAACTAAATCTGAGAGATTTTTATACACTATACTTTTCTAAAACTAAATTAAATAAGCCACAAAATAATACATGTTAGCTCTTTATGGGTTAGGGCGTTACCCTGCAATAACAGAGTTTAATACGTTACCCTATAATAATAGGAAATCCTATAGTATATGAATCAAATTGTTTCTTTATCTTACATATCAATATGATCTTGTAATTGAAAGTAAATGACTAGCAGTATAATTTAAACTCATTTAGGCACCATTTTAACTGTTACACACGTTACATTCCTTTAAATACATTATGCTAGTGCAATATTAGCATTGTTAGGGTTTAAACTGCTAAAGGGTGTAAATTATTGCCATTTGAGGGCACAATTAAATGAGAGAAACAATAATATTGTCTTTCAACATACAATATAAGTGAGATTAAAGTATGAAAAAACATGCCGGGTGAAGAAAAGGAATAAACTAGAACTTAAAAAAGCATAAAATGCCATTTCAATTAAGTGTTTTTTATCGGATATGTAATTATGTAAACATCACTCATAGAAAATGCTTATTTTCAATGTAAAAAAGCTTTTTTTGTACTGTAGATGAACCTAAATGTCAAGGAATACTAACCTGTATCTTTTTACTGGTTATGTTCATATAATATGAAAAACGGTTAACTGGGTACACTAAAATAATTTGGTTGCTGTTTAATAGGTGATTGGATTAAACTTAATATCAACATTCTTCGGATAAGTATTACGAAAATATAAATCCACTTTGTACTTCCATTTCAGATTCAATTTTATACTGTCTTTGACAACATTTTGGACACACATAGTACCTTATGATATATTTTATATGATAATATACGCTACTTTAACAGTTTTGACAGAACATGGGAATTTATCCTTATTCAGCTATTACTTAATAGCTCTATTCTTTGATAATAAGGTTTAAAACTTATACATTTTTCAAAATTGGTAAATATATTTTGTTGATTTTAAACGTTCAAAAATATATTATTTCACAAAAGCAAATATGCTTTACAATTTGACAAAGTCTCTTAATACGAACTGATAAATTCTACTTCATGCTAACTATTATCTTTTATATATCTACTTAACACAAAAAAAACAGTTTTGAAATGAAATAAAATACTCTGTGATGTATCATTTAGGGTATTAAGCAATATATAGAACGCCTTGAATTTTGTAACACACATTACATATTGCCAATCAAACAACAAACTGATATTTTACACCAGAAACAATGTTTAATATCCCCTTTCACTTTTGTTTATCAATAGAATGCTCAAATATGGTGTTTAGAAGCATACAATTAGGATTACATGCTTTATTTTAAAATGAAAAGGTTCTTACCTTACAAAACGTTTTCTTCAGGACTGTCATATTCAACAGCTTATAACTCTTAGAGTTTTTGTGATAGAAGCAAGCTGTTTGCAGTTTTGAAATGGTCAGTGAATTGTCTATCAGACAAATGTTCATTATATCTACAATATCTATTGAAAAAAATATCAAATGAAACTATTTAACAAAATATTAATGATTTTATAGGGCTTTTTATAGCCAATTTGAATTGTCCAAGTACTACTTTAACAGCCTTAATTACATTTTTTTTTGTTTTTGTAAACTTTAGGGGTAACGTAACTAACACGCTGTGACACCCAAATGCCCCAACCGCAAGAGGACTGACATGTTGCAAAATGCTCGTTAGATAATACGCTTTAAAAAAACACGGTCTACAAAATTCCCCCTGGAAGGAAGCAAAACCCATAGTAGCTCCTAGCCTAAAATGTTTTGCGTGAAAAAACATGTACACGTGATCCATATAATATACTAGCTAGTCCACATGTATGTAGCTGAGCAGGCTGGATCGTAAACCACGAAGACCGGTCCTCTCATGCCAATGCTCCAAGTATAAACACGTATTGACTAGGGGATGTGGAGATATGAGAGTATCTTTATCAACTTTCTGTGTCATTTGCTGGAATATTATGGGTCTCGTCGCGGGAAACCTGAGTTTGTTGCATACAAACATCATAGGCGCAGATCAGCCAGCGCAACGCATCTACGCAATAGCTAAGCTTGCTATGTGAAAACTGTGTAGGTTTTCTCGCGGCGAGGCCCATATCATATTTCGGAATGCTGACTGCTGATATTAAAGTTTCACGAATCTGTGATCTTTACTTACTTTGCGGATTTATCAAGATGGCTGGAAGATATGTGATGTAATTCTTTCTTTTTCATTCGAAAATTATCAAACAAGATTAAAATGTCTCTTCCTTGAAATAATCAATCGAGAAGAAACAATAGACACATTATATTTTGATAAGGAACATTTCAAGTTCATGGCCATGGCATTTCTGCAGGCACATGGTATATTGGAACTTGTCACATTGTCGGCCAATGAAGGCCCATGCTCTGTGCTCATCATAGCCATTGCTTCTTGCATTAAAAGCTGTATAGCGTCGCTTGGAAGGTGTAAAAAGGGCGCTTATGTGCATATGCGATAAGTACTGATCTCGTGTGCTGGCCTAACTAGCTAACTGTGCTAAACGAAGAATTGGCATTTTTGTAGTAACAAAATGGCATTGGAACATTCGATCTTGCATAGGCTGTTCTTTCTCACTCTCTCTATAATCGGGCAATTTTAATAATACCAGTCGCTTGCCTCAGAATTCGACAACTGACTCGTACATGTAGCTATGTAGCAAATGAATTCTTTCATCTGGCTCGAAAAATGGGCCTAGGAAAGTACATTGTACATGTTAAGGGGTCCCGCTCAGGTTAGAAATTCCAAACAAAGGTGTACTTCAGTCCCTGAAGATTGCTTTTGTCTTATCAAGCGGAGCAGACTCTGATCAACAAAAACATGAAAAATTCAAAGCATGCTAAATTGAAATGATGCCAAAGTCTGTGCTGAGAGTTTATGTAACGAACAAACACCAATCGAAAAAAGTCAGCTCAATTCGAGAGTCAAGCTCAGGATGTAGGTAAGGAGTATTACTATGTATGAAAAAGCTCCATTTAATTAGCCGGAACTGGCGCGTACAGAAAATGGTAGGCCTTCTGTAGCATCTGGGCCAAGTCCAATTAAATCCATTATTTTGACTATCTGAAACGTCTTATCAACAGAATAAATAAAGTTTATGGTTTTTCAATAAAATATCGCTTTTATTGAAAAAACTAACTTCATTTATAACCGTTTGTTTTGCTGCAATCACACTTGTTATTATGTTGGCATGGTTATTTGACATCAGCGTCATACTATGTAACGTCAGCAGCAAAGTAGATCCTTGATGTACATCCCAGGTTTGAATCCACGGAATTGAATAACATTTAGTCAAAATACAGCCGAAAGATTTTTCTTGTTTTTTTTTTGTTTGTTTTTTTGTTGTTGTTTTTCTTCAAAATTCCAAGTTCGCACTCCCTGGCGTAATGATCGTATGCGATCGTGCCAGTAGAAAGAGATAGAGATAGACCGAGGCAGTTCCGGTTGGAACAAACCACAACATTCAATGTCAAAGGGAATTGGCCAAACATAAGAGTCTGTAGAAACGAATAGACCCTGATCAGACTACTTACATGTACACAGTAGGAGTGTCAAAACTTTATGCTTGCTCTGTTCAAAGAACTGTTATTTGTTGATTTTCATTTAAAAATAGAAGGTTCCCTTAAATAGCATTCTAAATTCAAGGGATTGCGTATTGCCAAACAGAAGCTTTTTAAAATACCTTAGGGAGAATTAAATGTGTTTGAACCGAGATATTTTTGGAATTTGTAAGTCGGAATTGGCGTATTATCTAAGACAATTAGAAACATTGAGTTTATTTTGGCAGATTAGTATCCTACGGCTGTGTTTTTGGTAGTAAAGCCAAAGTAAATATTGCAAAACAACTTAAAAATGAACAGTGATAAGACTTTTTGTGGATGTCGACATACTTCCGCTAGCATGGGTTATAGAAACAGGAAATAAACGATGAATAAGGAGTTTCTACAAATGTTCAATCTAACCCTTAATGTGCCAATCTCAACAAAAGTCGTCTGCTTTTCTCGTCTGCTGAAATGGTTAAGAAGCCTATATGGCAAACTGTGTGAACACAGATCAGACTGCTCCTATAGTAGCAGTCTGTTCTGGGTCCACGCTGTTCGATTCTATGATTAATTCGTCAGTAATGTTAGGCAATTATTTGCAGCAGACGACTTTAGCAGACGGCATTTTCAGATGCATTTTTTCTTTGCGCTTTAAGGGCTAATATATGTTTGCCAGTTATAGATATGACTCCGTCGCGTGGATGATAAACAGAGCGGGCTTCACCAGACCAGAAGCCAGCTTACCTGGATCTACTCTGTTATATACACTGAAGGACTTTAAAAACGCAAAAAATGAAAAATATTATTTTTTGAATCCAGAACATTTTTAGTCTTCTTTAACAAGTTAAATCGGCTGGAAACTACACTCTGCCTCTATCTATCCCTAAAACCGGTGTTTTTATTGACAATGGCCACCACCAGCTACGCATCCGTGATTTACTATTTTTGCACGTGGCGTCCCTACGAATCAATGAAGCAAAATATTTCATCATTTCATATATAACTTGTAGGTTTAAATGTATAAAAAACACAGTAGCTTTAGTTTTATAGCTTTATTATTCGTACCACGTTTGTCTGAACATGAACGACCTGGCACATTTGGAATGTTAAAAGCTGGGGTGCGTGTTTCTGGCGTCGCCAGATATTATAATTGCCATCTGTCAGCTATCAGCACCTCAGAGATTTTTACCAGGCTAATTGGACAGTTAAAGGTCGATACAGGCCTGCCCCACTAAGAATGGCGACCGACATTAAGACGCCAAAAAAACGTCGATTATATCGATGATATTTACATCGACGATATCCGTTCCGGCTGGCTTCCAACACTGTCAGACAAATAGCAGGACTCCAAGGGTAATTTGTTTCAGATTTTTATTAAAAATATTTTATTACAATAACTTTAAATCATGCCCAATTTCGAGACAAATTTCAAATTGCAGTTTTAGAATCTAAGGGTATTGTCTTTTGATAGACTGATGCTCTAAAATTATTTATCATTTTGAAATGAAATTTTGATCATGTTTTCTTATCATATTTATGTTTATTTTTGCCAAGTCTCAATAAAATTGACACATTAAAAAGTTGTTAATTTTTTTTATGAATTTCGATTTTTGCGTTTTTAAAGTCCTTCAGTGTAGTCAGGAAAAAATTTCAGAAAAGTTAACAAGTACAGGCATTTTGTGATGAAAAGGGTTTGACACCTTGATTAGGCTTATTTTGGTATGCTAAATCCAAAACCCAATGTTGGAAAGCGTGTTAATGACCTAATTTGCATGTTTTAAAATGGCCACCAAACATCATGTAATTTGACATATTACTGAAATATTTTATTTTTGACAATGTTTTTTTATCCATCATCATCAGTGTTGTGTCCTATGATTGTTTTACCCTTAGAGTACACGGTTTTGGCGGTAACTTACATAAGTATTCCAGGCTTTTACCGTATTCGTGGTAAAAAATATCTAAAAAAAACATACATAAACTTGCCTTATTCAGTATCCTGCTACGAAATGTAAGTTTTATTCATAGCATGATTTTTGACCGTTTGCCAGATTTTCAAGTAAGAAATAAGGAAACTTGATAATTAACAAGTTGTTTTTAACAAATATGTTATATTGCCCATGCCCAAATATATGGTACAGTTATAAAATAGTAACAGCATGCACATTCCTTAGTACCCTAGGGTCTAATTAGACCAAACTTGCATCATCAGGAAAACTTCTAATGTGTGTCAAATTGTTTTGTGAGACCACCTAAATGGGGAAAAATATTGATTAAAGAATAACCCATTTCAGCTATGTGAAATAGCATGTTTTCCATGACAATGCATAGTGCGCTTTGAAAGAATGGGGATGTCCCTACAAAAGCACTAATATCTCAGCAGCAACTCATCCGAAACTTTCAAACTTGGTGCCGACTGAATGTTAAGACATAGGACTTTAATCCGATGTTCAGATATGCAAATTATCAAATTTCCATATTCATGAATATTAATTAAAACATTAGAAAGAAGAGTAAAATCGTAAAAAACAAGAGGGTGTACATGCAAACATTTTCTACATCTCAGCTGCTTACTATCCAATACTACCAGCCTTGGTACCAATTTAATGCTATTACATAGACTGTTTACTTGATGGCCCAATATGCAAACTATCTGAAAATTGTATTCATGAATATTAATTAAAATAGTATATATGAGAACAAAATAGAGAACAGTTAATAGAATGAACATACAAAACTACTCATATCTCAGCTGCTTTTTATCCTAGAGTTCATATTCACTTACCTTCTAAACTTGTTTCCAAATTTAAGTCTAGAAAAGATCTGTTATATAGTGTTGTTTGATACACAAAATATTTAATTTGTTTATTAATGAGTTATTTTTCAAGATATAACTTCATTGATTTGTTTTCAGTTTGTCTTTAGTTTTCAATAGTTTTCATCAATATTCATGAATATCTCACCTTTGGAATAAAATACTATGGCTCAGCCTTACTTTGATACTAAGATTTATTGTCGAGAACAATATTCAGATGTGATAGGTGTAATTTTACATGTAGACTTCATTTAATTTTTCTAATTTTTTTCTCTCATTTCTAATGTTTACATTAATATTATCATCTGACGCCGCGTTTGCGAGTGAAATAACGCCATGCATTAATATCGATAAACCGCACATGGTTTACAGATTTTCGGGAAACGTTATGAAATAACTCTTTTAACGTCAACCATATGGTAAAATCCTAACTTATTTCACACCAAAACTATGATTTTAAAATAATTTAATGTCATATGATAAAAAGAATCTAACATTTTTGCTCTTGTGTTATTGAATAGATTGAACTCAATCCGAAAAAGCGATAAAATGCTCGACAAGTCTCGCATTTTATCGCTTTTTCCCAACTTGTTTTATAAATCCAATAAGATCCTCTTTTTAATAAATTAAAAAAAAATAGACATAATGACTATTGAGTAAAGTAAAATGTCTAAGCTTTAAGTCGATACTTATTGTGGTAGTCTAGGAATATTAGCAGCTACGATATGAGTTTTGTAGGTACACCCTTTTAATGTTATTTCCATTTCTCTCTCATTTCTTACATTTAAATCAATATTCAAGAATATAATCGTAAAACGATTCGCATATCCGATCCTGGCATTTTATGCCATGTTTTACCATTTATTTGGTACCAAGTTTGTTAGTCTAGGATAATTAGCAGAAAAGATATAGGTAATTTTAAAGTTATACCCATCTTATTTTTTCTGCATGTTTTCTTTCTTTTTTAGTGTTTTTTTTTTTATTTATATTCACAAATATGTGATTTGTGTATCAGACTATTGCGTTAAAATACTATGACTCAACTTTCATTCGGTTTCTAGTTTGGAAGTATATTATAGTTAGCAGCTGATATATGGGTTATGTTGTTCTTACTACCCCTTTAAATTTTCTACCACATTTCTCTTATTTCTAATGTTTTCATTAATATTCATGAATATGCAAATTAGATAATTTGTATATCATACTATTTGGTTAAAGTGTTATGTCTCAACTTTTATTTGGTACAAGTTTGGTAGTGTAGTAGTTAGGTGCTGACATTTTGGAAATGTTGTACCTACTCTTCCCTAATTTTTTCTACCATTTTTCTTTCATTTCCCAGTTTCATAAATATTCATGAATATTCAAATTAGATCATTTGCATATCGTACAACTGGGTAAAAGTATGTTGTATAGGCTTTGACTTGGTACCCAGTTTGATAGTCCATGATATTAGCAACTAACATATAGGTAATTTGTATAAGTACATCCCCTTATTTTTCTACGAATTTTCTTTTGTTTCTATGTCTTTATTTTATTAATACTCATGAATACGCACAAATGAAAATTTGCATATCAGCACATTGAATAAAAGCCAGCTTTTTCTTTGCTATTTAGCGACCATTTTATTTCGCCAGTAAATGACAACATGCTTTTTCTTGAATTAGTGGAAGAGGGGGGAATCCACGAAAGAATGTGCGGCACGCAAGTGTTGATCTCGGGTCAGCTTGCATATGACCCATCTACCATGCCCGATGGGTTGCCATGAACACCATGCAGTTTTATGTAATCCAAACAAGTTTATTTTCATAGACAATATCTTTTTGGAATGTAGTGGTCACAATGTACATTTTTGCACCCATAAGTGATTGTCTTTAAGTGCAAGGTAGGTCTAATAAGCACCCCCTCCCGAGGTGTATAGTCGGGTGGGGATAGTTATTCCATGATTTTACCTCATTTTTTAGTTTCATTAATATTCATAAATATGCAAATAAGATAATGGTATATTTGACTATTGGATGAAATGACTTGTCAAATTGTATCACTGATTATATACTTACATGCAACAATGACAGTTTTAGGCATTATTCAGTTTATATTTCCTTTTTTATACTTTTCCCTTATTTTCTGAAATTTTGATCAATATTGATGAAGCAAATTAGATAATAATCTGCATATCAGACCATCCCATTGGATGAAAGAACTATAAAAAGATTTAATTTGCTAGCAATTTTAATAGTGTAGGGTGATTTGCTGATAAGATACGAGTCATTTTGTAGGCACAGGCCCACTTTCTTTAAAATTGCATTAACCCCCTCCCCTAGCTGAAACTTACAGAATTTGTTTAAATTGCCATATTTTCCTGCAAAACAATAGTGATATAATTGTGATGCATGTTTTAAAGTTCTCATTTTAATGAAATCATCCTGACACATTTGGGCCAGATAATATGCACGCACTTACATGAAAACCCTTAAAACATTTTGTAAGTCGGAAGCTAGATTATTTGCTCAGGTTGCCCCCCACCCCCCCCCTGATTACCACTTGAACACATTTGTAATTCTCATTACATAAATTGATGTCAGTAAAGACCTCAAATCATGAGAAGATCTTTTTGGATTGATTTGTACCAGTTTGGCATCCTTAACACGTTACTCTACAGATTTTTATTGATTTTCTTCATTTGGCGTCCATCTTTGAAATTTGCAAATTAGATAGTGAAGACGCCTTTTTCAGCTTGCCAACATTGGTTTTGGGATTCAGCATTCCAAAATACCTCTAATAGGTATCTAAAAACCTTTTCTTCACAAAATGCCTGTACCTTCTTAAATAAGTGTCTTTTCTAGATTTTTCCTGACTAATAGTATTTTAAAATAAAAATGTGTATCGTTTCTATTTTTGAGTCAGTATGAGCTGTTAGGTTACCGTCTAGGCACGACCCAACTGGTTCCTATCTCCATTAACTTTACAAAAGACCGGGGCATTGCATACCACGGACGATACAGTGTCCTAATAGTTTAATAATACAATTTATGACCATTCCACGATAGGCAACATAACGGTGCCTTTCAGAGAAAATATGCGTTGCTCATTCCTTCGGGGGGAATGAACGGTAGCGTTAACCTGTGATGTCTTAGAAAAATCTACAATAGTCATTTTTGTCTTTTTTTCATATTCAAATCATTTTATGGAGACGTCAAGCGTTGCTGCTTCTCTTTACACAAGGGGACCATTATTCAGTTGACATTTACTGTTAACATATCATCGGCCTACACAAACTGTATATTGGTTGCAGCTTTTTTTGTATTCATTGTTGCAGACATTGAACTCTGCAAAAGTCGGTTGCTGGTAACTTTTGCAAACAATTTGGAACCAGATCAGGGCCGACAAATTGTCGGCCCTGACCTGGATCCAAACTGATTGACACTCTGATGGTATTCCTGAAATAATTTTGAAAGCGTTAATTTTGATGAAAATAATAGCTTTGAATTTTTAGCTATCCATTGAGTGTATAGTAAAGACTCTATAACTGGGCTGATGACAACGCTGATCTATGTTTTCACTGGGCGCACAGGTCTTCCCATTTGATGGTTTATGGATGCATTACACAGGCCTGGGACAAATGTAATTGTAATGCACTTGTAATCAATTACATTTTCAAAGTAATGGAAAGTAGTTTGTATTTGGCCTTTTTCTCATTAAATACATTGTAATTGTAATGTAATGCATTACATTCGAAAAGTGGCATGTTTGAATTACATCTGATCACTGGTATATATGTCATAAGTTTAAAAGTGACATGAGGTAGATTAAACTATCCCGTTAGAAGTTTTTTGTAGATAAAAATGTTTTCATCTTTCTATACTGTTTCATTCAAAAATTTACAATATGGTCATTTGGTCACTATTTAATCTTTTTTTTATAAAAAATTCGTTCACTTCTTTTCCAAAATCAAAGGAAAGTGATATGCCACATTCAAACCATTGCACATATTATAGTTAGCATGCCAAGTCATTGTTAAAGTGACTAAACAGAAACATTTTAAAGGCAGCTGATGATTTTGGTACAAACATATTTTTATGAATCTGACTTCTTTTAGATTGATAGCCTAATTATTGACAGGAAATCAGTTACTTTATGCATTCAAATATTTTTAAATATCAGGATCTGTTACCATATATATTGTTTAATGTATCAATTCACCGCTGCTGGTATTCATTATTCAATAGAACAGGCACAAATGCTCAAAACATACCCTAGGGGTGAGTGAGTAACAATGATTTAAAATGGCAATTGTTGACTCAAGTGAGCAAATCTTTAAAATGATTGACAATGGATATTTGAGTTTTTGATGTAACAGTAAATAATTACCAGACTATAGTTGTGCATTTCATCGAAGATAAAGCTAACACCATGGTTAGAACTATGCTGGCTTAATATGATCTCCCAGAAGATACATCCGGGAATTTCAAAGCTAGCCTAAGTGTCGACACTGCGCTTCACGTAATTGAGTCGTGACATGTGATTTCCAACAATGTGACATTTTGACAAGTGTAGACTTAGATGAGAATGTGTAGCTTCCTGTTAAGCCTAGAAACACCAAATGATGTTCGGTCAGTAGCTTAGCTCTAATAGAATATTCAAGCGACTAGCAAAGGCTCTGATCAGACTGCGCGTATGCGCAGGCTGATCTGAGACTTTGCTGGTCGCACATAGCACATTGTTGGAAATCTAATGTCGCGGCTCATATATCTGGGAGTATTAAAGTACAGTCAAAATTAACTGCACACTTAAACATATATTATTTTTTCTTCATTTTCATATGGGACTTTGTTTTCCCTTTTTATATAGTAAGACTCACAAAAGCTTCTTACATTTTTATCAATGTTAGTGTTTTTGATTATTTTGTTTGAATGTCATGATATTTCATTATATTTCATTTGAATAAAGTTCTGAATCATGTAAACTAATTGTAATGTAATGCGTTACTTTGGGAAGTAATTGTAATGTCAAACCACCTGTAATTGTAATGTAATGATTTTGATAGTAATTGTACTGTAATGAATTACATTTAAAAGTAATTAACCCTAGGTCTGGGCTACTACATGTAGCTTATTTATTTCAAAAAAGGAATAACTCTGTAACTATTTTCATGCACACCTCACCGGTGCATGAAATTAATCATGAATATAAGTAATTAAATGTCAACAACCGTTGGCATTTTAACATTTATTGGCATGACTAAAACAACATCTGAGAGTTTGAAAGCAAGAAGTCTTTATTTGTCAGCATTTTAGCTTTATGACGAGTTGAAAAGTCACGCTCACTTGGGTTGAGCATGAAAAATATATAATACCATTGGGCCCAGAATTATATCGTATAATGACAACAAAGGTGCAGACTAAGCAGTCTCGTCAACACCATTGTTAATCGCTGACTCATTGGAGCGTACCAATTACAGCCAATCCAAACTCAACATATTCAGGAGTTCGCCATGTCGGCTCGACAATGGTTGGTACAGTAAATACCGAAAGTTTCTCTGTGAGAAAATAGCAAATAATTAACCATGCACTTCTATCTCCCTAACCTCGAGAAAACAGTCCTATATGATAGCTTTATTGGCATTTAGAAGGATTTGAGTAGGCAAAGTGTGTCTCGTATAAAGCTTGTCGTTGATTTGAAAATTGCCTTGCATGTAAATTGTGAATGCACCACGTATTTGAAACCAGTGTTGGGCCACAGCTCTACTCATAATAAGTTGGATACGGTACTATACACCATAGCGAGAAAGAGACGCACAAAACTGAATTGGCGCTAGCATGCAGCGATACATTATTGACAGACTGTAAAGTGATGGATTAACCTTTTGTAATGCCCAATTTAGTTAACAATCTCTGCGACAACAGAAAACGTTTTGAAGGAATATAAAGAGATGACATGACTATTTCCAGTAAAACAAATATGAAAACGGGCTAATATCGGCTCACCCAACGAAACGCCATTTAATGGCATTTCGCCGGTGAGCAGTTAGTGATCAGAGACTGGGTGCTGGCTGGAAATATGTCATTGAAAGTGCAGCCATTCGTGTAAATAGGCACTGAGTTTAATCGTCCATATATATGTGGGATCATATGCATTCTTTTCTTCTGTATGTTACAGATGTACGAGTGATTGAAATGTACACATTATGAAATTTGTGTATAGGGTCGATGACTATCCATTGCCGTAGCTCCCACTATTACGCAGTTACGCATGTGCATAATAAAAAAGTAACATTCAAAGGAGGTCACCTAATGCGGTAAAAGTGATTTTGCATACCATAAGGAACAGCTCTTAAAGGAAAGAATTTGCTCCCTCTGGGAGCAAATTCTTTCCTTTAAGTGAAGTTCCCATTTTGAAAAGGGACGTAATTGAAGATGACTGATTGATTCAGTATACTCTCTTTGATGTGCGTAACTTTTTCAATGTTCTTGCTACGCCATTGCTATCATATGCATTTTAAGCAGGTAATCAGCTAATTCATAAATTTACGGTTCTACATTGTTTTGCAGTGACACATTGTCAATACACCCAAAGCATCTATCTCACTAGGCCGTCTATTGAGCTTGATACGTTTTAGAAGTAAGATGTTTGGAACCCAAATATTTCGGGTAAATATGGGGCAAAAAAACCTATAAAATTATTAAGGCACCCAGTGTTTGTGCAATTCACAAAACAGCGGGATGGCATTGGATTGAATTTGACAAGCTCATGGTTTAAATGATAAAGACCTTTTGTTTTGCAACATGTACAGATCGACATTATTTTATTTATATATAGAAGGCCAATTAGGAACAGTTCTGTGAGTGTGATTCCAATTCTGACAAATGCATTGTGTTGTTTTTGGGTGCGTTTTGTAAGAATATATATAGGAAACACATCTTATGTAATGACAACCATGACTAAATGGACCAAGTTCGTATATGCTACATTTGTTTTTTTGGTAGAATAGCATGTTTTGTCTATTTATACCATAATCCGAGTTCTGAGCATTTGGTTTATATAAACATGTATGGGTAACAAACCCTTCCCCTTTTCATTACAGCTATTTGTTGATAAAGAGTGAAATATATGGATAAATTTCTGCAAACACCTTTTTTGAAATTTGGCAATTTTCTTCTTAAAACAATAAAAAAAATGCTACTTTTGTAAGCAAATACGGTAAAACAGCAACGCTCTTTGACGGCCATGCTTTTCATCCATCTGATCACATTCAATCGTTGATTCTATTTTGATAGAGGTTCTAGTGGCTATTTATGCTACATTATTTTGAAGTCTGACCAAGTGTTTAAGAGGAGAATACTTATCCGACGTCAAAACATTCGTTAGTTTTTGCTATTTTTGTAGAAGGTGTCCTACTTCTTTGCAACCGATCTGCGGTCACCGTGGCGATGAAGCACCTATCGATTACCATCGCATCACTCATCAGTCACCGATACATCACACAGAATTGTGTGCCCTTTTCTAAGACCAGTCTGACCACGTTACAATCTGAAACTAATCTGCCTCGGGACCCCTGGAAGCCCCGCAAGACCTCTGATGGATAATAGCAACGCAGATTGTCTTATGTATTTTCTCGGTCGCATTGTCCATATTGAACTCTGCATGCAGGGTAATTGTTCGTGCTTTTGTTGTCAAACAAACAATCTCTTTATGTCTAGGCTCAGATAACAGTTGTGTTACATATGAGCACAGATGAAATATTAAAGTCAAACAAAACAGGGTGGCGACAACAGGAGAATGACATTGCTACGGAAACGAATAAATCAGATGTTTTAATTCTTCTGCAAGAGTTAAAGGGGAGGCTGTATTTTGAAGAGTCTTCTGATACTAACGGTGTTAAATTTTATTATTATTATTATTATTATTATTATTATTATTATTATTATTATTATTATTATTATTATTATTATTATTATTATAAAAGCCGGGTCATTGCTACAGAAATATTCATGACATTGCCTTTACAAATATACATAGAAGACAAAACTTCTTTATTTTGGTAGTTCAGCAAAGCCAGAACCCTATCAAACAGCGTCTACAGTCTTCGCGCCAGCACGCATGTGCATTATACTGGGACGAGGTTTCCCTCCTATCCGCCAAAGTATCAACCGTGAGTTCTCGAAAGAGTGGCCACAATTGACGCCCCAGACGTTTAGGTAATAATAGAATAATAATACTTGTACAGAAGTGTAGTTTGATATAGGTTTGATAGATCGTCATTTGCAGACTTTTTCGCAATTAACTTTCTTTTTTAAAAAAAAAAGTAAGCTAATGGCGAAAAAGTCAGAAAAAAGACCTTTCAGGAACACACCCAGAGTGTGCCAAACTGTTTGTATTACTTGACTTTTCGCTTACTGTAAAGGCGGCAACTTTAATATATATATATATATATATATATATATATATATATATATATATATATATATATATATATATATATATATATATATATATATATATATATATATATATATATATATATATATATATATATATATATATATATATATATATATCTGGGTGTGGTTCGGCTATTTCATCTGCTAAGGAAGGGAAATCAGCTTTTATTTATAATTTGGTAAAGAGTTAATAAGCTTTTTGATCCGCGCAAACGTGCATGCATTTCATGAAAATCCTAGCCGTATACACACTGAACTCACATTTATTCACCCATAAAGCGCATAATCACAAATTGTATGCTTTTGTTATCCACTAAACTATTTGAAGCATCATAGATAAACTGTGTGAATCCAGATCAGACTGCTCCTGTAGGAGCAGTCTGATCTGGGTCCACAATGTTTGCCTCCCTGCTTATGTTAAATAGACATTTTCGGATGCACTTATTTTGCTGGCGCTTTAAGGCTAAATAATGACTGAGGTGGTGGCACAAGAATATACAGTTACTTTTAAATAAAGCTACGCCTCATTTTCAGCTTTTACCTATGCCTAAGGTTGACTAGTCCTAATAACGCATTCATGAGGCACCGCCTTTACAGTTAGCGAAAAGTCAAGTAATATTTTGATCAGTACTGTCGATCATGATCTAGGTATTGTTTGTCAAAATTTACCCGAGACATATGAATATTCAATGACCTTTTACTCAGTCTTCGTGAATCTTCGTAAAAATTGCGCTTTAGATTGTTGTACAATTACTAATCTGAATGAAATAAATCACAATTCCCCGACAGCCTAGTAGATAGTCGAGTTTTTAGCATTCAAAAGATGTGGGTTCGAGTCCAGTAGCATTTAAGTATTTTTCTGTTTATTTTTTTCATTTTTTTTTTTTTCGATTTGCTTGTTTCTTTGTCTTTATTTTTGATTTTGTGCACAACTGGATATTGGCATGTGTTTATGTAATAATTTCAGTAAGCCTACATGTGATTAACTCTTTGCACGCTGAATATTTTTGAGACTTTTGTTATCATCTGCTGACTTTTAATCAAAATTAACTTTTTAAAACAAATCTTACAGGAACACTTTCAGAGTGTCAATTGGTCTGTATCCAGATCAGAACATACGTTCTGTTGGTACTGAACTGGGTCCAAACTATTAGCAAATGTTATCAGCTGACAAGGAAAGAGTGGGGAACTTAGGGAATAATGAATACAAAGCAGCTAAATAGAAATGGAAGATGTAAGGCTCATCACAAGATGACGTAAAAATACGAACAATATCAACTTAAAAAACGAAAGAAATTATATAAAAAAAGGCTCCTTCAAAGTTTCGATCCAGGTATGCTTGATTTGCAAGTAGACTAGTACAAATAAGGATGAAACTAACGACTATCGACTAATGACTAAAAACCAAACTCACTGTGCATAATAGTGTACACTGTGTAACTAATTGTACTGAAGCGGAAAATGAATCTAAACACAAAAAGCGACAGCTACGTGCTACAACCATTATAGTGTAGTGGGTAGCAAACATGACTCGTAGGCTTGTGGTAACGGGTTTGAGCCTCATGACGGACAATATTTGGACCGCTTATATACATACTGATAGGGATTTAAACGAACAGCTATTATTAAAGGGTAGTGTTCTCTATCCACTTTTACTGTCATGCCAGCCAAGTGTGACAGTGACGTCATGTTTTGTTTACAAATTAACAGGGACTAATAACCGATGGATCACTTGTGTATTAATCCTATCCTCAGGATAGGATTAATGCACACGTGATCTATCGATTCCCGTTAGCTCAAGTGGAGTGTACAAATTAATGTTGAACTTAACAATTGAAAACAAAATATTACGACACTGTCACTCTTGGTTGGCACGACAGTAGTTCGAGCGACTGCATGATTGACCAACTGTTTTAAAATGACATATTAATTCTATCGATATTAGTTCGATCGCCATTCAACTAAAAGAGGATGGATAGGCACCCTAAGTTTACCTCCCCTATGAGAGCTGGAGTCTTAACTTTCATAGATACTGTCGGGTAATGTTAAACGTGTTGCACACTGACAGAGTATCTGCCTTCTTTCTGGAGGAAAATCTGTTTTTCCAAAACCATTTGTCCGTTCCTGATACACCAACTAGTACTAACGATGTAACACGGGGTGCAACGTCTGTGTGCTAGGAGTCAACTGTTTTCGTTTTATTAAAATTAAATCTGTTTGGATAGGTCTTGTTATATATTTACTAGTGGACGATTTGTAGATTATTTGGTCTTTGTTACATAGGTAAAAAGAATACAAATGTATCGATGTATGTCTGAACTTTAAGACGCCCAGAAAACTGCATATTGAAGTTTTCAGAGCACCATACATATTCAGTTGAGATTTCAAGATACTAGTAATGTAACATAGCAGTCTCCACATCGTGCATTAGGTCAAATATATGACAACATCTACTCATTCAAATTTAATATGAAAAAAGCAAAACGGTGGACCTATAAATCACAATATGCTGCACCCCGTGATAAGCAACATGATCAGTCTATCGGAGCCTTTAATAACAGACAAATATCCAGGTTCATTGGTTTGTTTCTATGAATGGAAAACATCGACTTCCTGAACAACTCGGCTAAATCGAAAAAGGATAGAGAGACAAACTTACTCATAAGGCTTCTGGGTTAATTCAAAATTAAGTAACTCAAGAAGACCCTGTCTTTTCTGTTATAATTATTACAGCTCTACGAATAAGGCGGCGATCACAAACGCTCTGATTGCCCAAAACAACGGCTTCGATCATATCCAAAGTAGAAGAATGTTGACAGAAGTACGGCTTTACTGTGTGTGACAAGCCAGCACACAACTCGACTATCACGGTTACTTTCTCCTAGGGTAGGGCAAAGAGTTCCAATAACTCAAAAAAAGTTTCATATATGAAATACCATATTTAATGATTATTTAGCAATATAATGATTCATCGCAATATAATTATTTAGAAGTTAGATATATTAGCGGAATTCAATGCAATAAACGATGGCCAATTGTATATATTGAGGGGCTAAGGTTATATTTTCGGAAAAAATGCATTCTTTCACTGACGATCGATTTTGTCTTAGCAAACAGTGTAGACTCTGATCAAATGCGCATCTGGGTCTGCACTGTTTGCTAAAATACGGATTTAGGAGCCAATAGTAGATAAAGGGATATTGATATCTGCGAAATATTTGGTCGTTTTATTAACACTTCCTACGCTCAAACCAATTAAGTGAGTGAAGAGCTATCCTACAAAAGGAAACGTGAGAGCAAGGTGTGTTCGAAATGTCATGTGTGTGGTCACAAAAACGTGAGTATGACCAGGAAATGATGCAATCATAGACCACAAGCTAACCCTCGCCACCGTGAATTAAACACAGACCACTGACAGCTACATGACAACCGTGAGACTGAATTTTTATGAAATGTTTAGGGTAATCTCTCCAGATGTAAGTGACCTCACACCGTATGGCGTGCGTGCGTGCGTGCGTGCGTGCGTGTGTGTGTGTAAATTTCCGTCAACAGCTTAGGTCAAATGGAGCCAGTGTCATGGCTTAAAGCCGCATCTGACAAACTGAAGAAGCCAGATAATCGTAGTCGAAAGGAAGTCTATAACCGATATTTCGATAACTATCAGCGACAGCTTAGGTCAGTCTAAGTAGGGCTCTCAATCCCAACCCCCTCCCCTTCCCCTACCAACAAACACACGCACTCACGTATTTGTTTGCATCTCTATACCCAGCATACATGTATCAACGAAAAGCATTTACAACTACTTCACTTCGCCTGGCATATAAAAAATAGTATCGGCGTTTGTGTTGGTGCGTGTACTGTACTGGGTTTCCTTCGATAAACTTGACTTGTCCAATGGATACCAGGGCTATTGTATACAAGGCACTGTTTGGGCCCAGGTTTCGTGTGTGCAAGGACTGTTTTGACTCCCTGTCTGAAAGACGCAGTGGTGAAAGGTGTGAAGGTGCGGGGAAGACTGCATGTGAGCTCTTGTACAGCCAGAGTCGTATTGGTGTAGTGGGATCTCAGCTGTTCAGAGCTGCAGGGAATACAGAAACAGGCTTCTCTAACCTTATTTCTGTTGCCTTTATAACAGCCTGGCAATCATTTATCAAAGAGGGTGCATGTCAGGGCTAAGGGGGTTCCCGTCCATATGGGTGTCGCCGCCCAAGTGCTTATTTGGACGGTTTCAGCTTGATTTGGGGTTTTGGCTGAAGATGTTATTGCGGAGACGTTTGTAGGTTAGAGCTCGAATACACTACCCCATGGGTTTTGGCCGAGTCAGGTGGTATATACTTACTAGGGACTTCTCATAAGTTGAATAGTTTTAACTGCAGATCGCCGATATAACCAAGAGTAGTATCTGAATGGCCACTTGTTCGAGACTCAACAGGGCCAATGTTTTGTGTCCTTTAGGAAGACACTTTATATGTTCTGCTTAGAACTGGTTTAACCCAAAAATTTATGAAACGTCTCGATATGACTGAAAGATTGTTGACTGATGAGTAAACCATCAGCGCAGACAAAAAGGACATTTCGACATTATTTGAACACAGTCATTTTAAAAGCCCAATAATGCCTAGCACCCATATATTGTATAAAGGAATTTGACAAACAGTGCAGATCCAACATAGACACAAGGCAGATGGTGAATGAAATAATGTCTGATAAGGTCTACGCTGTTTGCTTAAATGATACAGCAATTTCTGTAAAGTGATAAAGCAAATTTAAAGACCCTATAATTACAGATCGACCAGTCAGTTTAAATGGATTGAAGACTCCAGTAGGCATAAATGGATTAACCGATCTACACTGTTCCATACTTAATCAATATTGAGTGCCTACTATTTCGTTGCTCTAATTGAGACAGCGGAGGGGAAAGGATGACCATAGAAACTATTTTTAGAACGAATTTCTACCAAAACGGGGTCTCTGAATTGGCAGCCAAGAAAATTGAAAATTGCACCAGCGGTCCCACCAGTGTGTGGTGAAAAACAGGTCTTTTCGACATCCCAAAGTGTTTCTAAAACTATATAATGTTATTATGTGATATCATATAAAACATTATTTTGGGACTACATGTACATTGACACATTCTACAGTCCCAGTGAAAGAACAAATAAAAAAGCCACTTGAGCGTTAGACTGTGGATCGAAAGGCTAAAGCCAGGACAGTTCGAGACTCACTGCCAGCGCAGTCACTATTACACACGTTATCCACTGCTTACTACTGGTTCAACCTATGAAAAGAGGATATCGTCCCGACATTACTGAAAATTTGTTGACGCGGACGTAAAGCTCCAAAAACAAACAAACAAAAACTTGAAAAAAAAAATATGTTAGGTAGGAATCGAACCAGCGACCACACATATATGAGTCAGCTGTTCTAACCACTAGACCACAGAGTCTGCTGTAGTGTACATTGTATATCTCTCATTTCGTTTTCTTATTTTGAACATGTTTGTAACTTTAGTC
This sequence comes from Loripinus fragilis, assembly GCA_964019695.1. NCBI lineage: Eukaryota > Metazoa > Mollusca > Bivalvia > Lucinida > Lucinidae > Loripinus > Loripinus fragilis. Next base: position 33,525,836 of record OZ026516.1, read on the forward strand.
GAGTACAACTATCCATAACAGTGAATATATGTTATTGTATGCGCATGAATAATTTTCTAAGCGAGGCGGATCTAGCTTCCATTAATATTTGTTTCAATCAAAATTACAAATAAACATGAAAATTATTCAAGAAATACACTGGAACTAATGATACTGAGGTTTGGGCTCTTATTTACACGAGCAGAAGCTAGCGATGTAGCAAATTTGTTGTGTTTTAAAATGTTGTTAAGTATAAGTTGAACCCGCCACCATTCCTTAGTCATAAACTTTAGTCTTAGTCGTTAGTCAATCCTTATTTGTACTAGTCCAGTAGCCAACTAACCACTAGGCTATCAGACCATTTGCATTGACGTATTGACATTATCTTCATTTTCTCTGTAAAAGCGTGACCAAAGTCGGAGTACTCCATGAAAACGCACGAATATCACGAAGATTTTGGCGAAAAATAATCAGTCTAAGGTCAATTTTGGCAGACTTTTTTTTCAGAAGACAACAAAAGTCGCATGCGTGGATCCAGAAAGTTTTGTGATTTTTTATGATTGGAGAGTGGATCCAAATAGCACTAAAAGCGGACTATCATCGGCTCGCCAGTGATACGCCATTTAAATGGCGTTTGACTGGCGAGCCGATGATGGCTTGCTGAATGTATATTTGGCGTTTCACTGGCGAGCCATGATGGTCCGACATTTACTGGTAGCTTTGTAGTTTTTCAGGGGATCGGGACCAGCATTGCTAAGAAACCCTATATTTTATGATTTTTCAGGTCGGGGTCCGGACCCTTGCCCCCCCCCTCTCAAGTTCCGCGCATGAGTCACCACTAGCAAGTAAAGGGTTAAGATAAACGAAATGCAGATTTAAGTCTGCGTCTTGTACGTCCTGGCGATATTGTGATGGCTTTCTTCGCCCGGATTCCCTTTGGTATATTATCTTCTCGTAAATTAATGCATGCAGTTTTTATCCTATTAATGCTATGCGTTTGGCAAGAAAGCATATTGAATAGCGGAAGATAAGGAGACGAAGTGCAAAATGAAATACTGAAATAATGATAATGTTTATCAAATATGACAGTTAAACCGGTTGCACGCAACGCCAACGGAAGGTATATTGAATGTATATTGACTCAAAAAAGAAGTGATACATTTTTTTCAACCATTCTTTACCCTCTAGATCAGTTTCTGGTATTTTCATACCAGTAGTTTTTTTGGTTTCTTCATCAACGCGATAAATATATTTTGATATTGAATTACTCCCTTACATGATATTACAAATCAATGTTACATTGTACCATCAGCTATACGTGAATGAAATGATCTTCAAAATAGCCACCATGCAATCATTCAAACAATAAATGAACGCTGTCCTCAGATAGCATCAGGCATAGTAGGGTGACTTTCAAGGCTCAGTTAAAGGTGGGGTGGTGGTGACCAAAGTACTACATTGAATGTTATATACCAAAATGTTTGTCATATCCTGAAGTTTATGAATCTGCCAGGATACAGTGGCCATTGTTGGTGCGGGCTGAGAAATCCAAGATGGCGATCAAGATGGCCGCCTTTTAAAATAAAGAGAGGTCACTACAATAAACCATGTTATTTTTTTCATATAAAAGGTTTGTGATTTGCAAATATATGGGAATATGCTTAAAACAATATTACCTTTAAATTTATGCGTAAAGATATGAGTAGCAACTCCAAGGTCAAGGTCAAATTGAAGGTCAAAGTCATTTTTCACCACCAAATCTACCATTCGACCTGAAATTTTCATTTATTATCTGGAGAAACTGCCCAACTGGCACTTAAAAAGTGTATGATATGCAGCAGCAATCATTTGCTAGTAGATATGTCAAGAAATTTGTGAAATAAAACAATCTGCTTGTGTGAGAATGCAGAAAATAATTGCAGGGGTATTCTACAAAAAATCGGCAGTTTTTGAAAGCAGAAGCTGAAGTCCTGATGTTCATCTACAGACAATTAATACAAGGTAAGTAAAACTAAATAGTTCAATGTATTGTTGCTATATACTAAGCTTGAAGTACAGTTTTGTTTCTGGGTCATTTTATATTGCACAGCTGCATTATTGGGTAGGATAAAATGGAGGATGCTATGTTATTGATAACACCGGACAAAAGTTTTTGTGGTGGGAAAATTCAAACATGACAAAAAAAATGTTGACTCTTTTGATTGTTTAGTGTTTACCAGTGCAGTCTACAATAAAATTGAATGGAATTATGTATAATTGCTAGGTAATTTTAATATCTTGTAAATAAAATTGTGTTTGTTTCTTCAAATGCCTAAATTTGATGAAAATTTTGTATCAACTTTGAAGACTGTCACAGACCATGAAAGCAGAGTATTTTGAATCTCAGGACCAGCTTTTGCATAATAGCTTGAAGAAAACATAGTCATAACCCATGTATATGATGTTGAGTTTCTATTTTTGTGTAAAATTGTTCATGTTATTTTGCTTTTTAATCATGTATCATACGGTGTCACAGTACATTTCACCCCCTTTATTTTATCCCCTTATAAATACCACTCCCCTTTCAAGCTGTCCTGGGTAAAAAGGGTCGGGGGCGATTGAAAAATCACTTTATGTAGGGGAACCCCTGCCCAATTTTTTTTCAGAGTGTTGACTTAGTTATTTTTAAAGCATCCATGGGAGGGTGGGGTACTTGGAAACGTATGTAGTGTTCTTTTTTGGTTGCAGGCGTTCCGAAAAGTCATAACATGTTGAAACCCCAACCAATTTTTATTCAAGAATTATAACTTAATTTTAAAGGGGCGTGTGTGGGGCATTGTGGTATATTGGTTTCAATAAAGATGTTCTGGCCTTGGTAAATTAATGGACTTGGAGTGATAACTGAAGAAAATCTAAACATCTGTAGAAGGGACTGCAGTTTGTGTTAGTTTGGCATCGGTATTGGCTTAGTCATGTTAACTTTGCATTTTGCCTGAAAGTGTCGTCTGCTGATAACCTTTGCAAACAGTTTGAACCCAGATCACGCCTGACATATTGAAGGGCCTGATCTGGGTCTAAACCGTTTGACAATTTGAAGGCACGCTGCACTTATTTGATAACATTGTCGGTGCGATAGTGAATATATGCAAACAGTATGGACCCAAATTAGATCGCTCCTACAGGAGCAGTCAGATATGGATCTACAAATTTGTCAAAGCATTCAGTCAACGACTAAAGTATACGATAGTTGTTGTAATTGGCGCTTTAATGGTTAAATCATCTGTGCCTGAGGAGTGTTTCGCCATTCTTCTTTTTCAGAAGATAAACTATTACCTATGGTCAAGACTATATGAAGTATGGCAGAAAATTACATGGTCGAACCAAAGAAAAGGAGAATCATAACCGATTGCGAAAAATGCTTCTCTTGTAAAAAGGGATCCAGTGAAACCGAACCTCTCATTCAGCTCGACTATAAAAGGTGCGAAAGTCTCATATCTGTCTGTAAATCTCGAGGCCAACACGATGACATCCTTCCTTCTATTTTAAATAATGAAGACAAAATTAAAGCTGGTGAATTTAAAATATTTTATCGTAAAAAATGTAGAACAAACTTCATGCTTCCCGTGTATCGTGACATAATTACTGAAAAAGAAAATAATGGAGATTCCATCATGTCTGAACAGTTCACACGCTCAAAAGCTGCTGAGTTTGACTGGAAAGTAAATTGCTTTATATGTGGCCAAAATTGTCATCCAAAGAAAAGAAAAACATGGGTCATTAGTTGCAGGTGCTATCAATGAAAGGTCTAATACTTATTCTGATGTAGTTAAAGCCGCTGAGATACGGAATGACAGGGCTATGCTTGCACGTATGCTAAGCTCTAATGGGGACTTAGTTGCAGTTGAAGCACGCTACCTTAGAGATAAAGGCTGTCTAAGAACATATATAAATGAGAGAAATGTCAAGGCAGCAAATACTACCCCAGAAAAAAGTAGTCATGTGAAAGTTTGTGAAATGTTGAAAATTGAGTTGTATCAGGCGGTAGTACACGAAAAACGTGTTTGCGAATTAGCTGTGTTGAAGGAACGGTTCCTAGAAATTGCATCTGAAAACAAAATTTTAGTGAATTCAAACATTGCTACTAATTCATTCAAGAAGATATTGAGTAGTACTTGGCCTGAGTTAAGATTTATTGAAAGAAAAGGGAAGACTGACCTGGTTTGTATTGACATGATGAGTGTAGAAGAGGCGGTTTTGCATTTGGTCTACATAGAAACAGAGTTGAATAAGTCTTGTGAATATGAAAAGGAAATAGAGACATTTGATGAAGGTATTTCATATAGTGATGAGACAAGCATAGTACATAAAGCAGCAGTCATATTGAGAAACAGAGTTGTAAACGCTACACATCCATCAAATAAATCGTATTTCTCACCAGAAGAAATTACACCACAAGGACAAAAATCATACTTAGATCCATTATTACTAAAATTTGTAAATTGGCCATCAAACAAGGAAAAAAGCGACACAGGTGATGACATTGATGGTGACATTGATCAAAGAGTTGTTGCTATAAGCAGTGACATAACAGCACTCATTTCCACTAGTCAAATTACTCCAAAGCATTTAGGGCTATCTGTTTATTTGCACCGCACATTTGGCAGTAAGAAACTGATTGAAGATCTTTGTGTGTTGGGATATACTGTATCCTATGCCGAAATGAGACATTTTCTAACATTTGCTGCCCTTCATGTGTCAAACAAAGAATTACGAACACAGTCAGGAGCCCAAGTCCCAAGTGCTGTCAAGTCTAAAGAAGAATCTGGCACACTCATGATAACTGTAGCTGATAACTGGGACCACAACGAACATACCTGTAGCGGAAAGAACTCTACTCATGCCATGACAAGTATCCTTGGTAAGCTCCCACCTGTCCATGTCTTATAAATGAGGGTCTGGATGGGGGGGGGTCTGGTATTCACTATTCATTAAAAATTTAGCCCATTATTCATCTCATTAAAAGTTTGGGTTATTCATTAAAATAAGACCAATTATTCATTAAAAGTAAGAAAGGTGTCAAAGAAATCTGATTATTCACTATTCATTTATTTTTTCTTCAATTCATTAAAAATAGGATAATTCATTAATTTTTAGGCCCTCATTATTCACTATTCAATATTTTTTTGGCCAATTATTCACTATTCATTATAAAAATGCCATTATTCACTAATCATTATACCCCATCCAGACCCTCATAAATAAGTTTCGGGCTTAAGCTGGTTGTTTTGCTTTAATTGCTTTTTGTTATCAGATGACTGTAGTGTTCTGTGTTTCTTCCTCACGGTGCCATGGGATTGTCTGTTGTGTGTGATTGTGGTATACTCGTTCAAACTGACTTTTTAATAAAGAAAGTGAGCAACATCTTAAAGATAAAATAATTAAATGGACACTCATTTAGTAAATATAATGGTTATTTTCTGCCTTGTTGTGAACTGGATATTTCAGCAGGAAAAACTCAAATAAGCCCTACTAACGCTAGACACTGGCATACAATTTTGGACATAAAAAGCATAGAAACTAGGGTGTAGCAAACTATGAAACTGATCAGAATAAGTAACTGCCCATGCTAATCTGTGCTGTTGTTATGTAAAGCATATAGGTGAATTTTCTTATCATCTACCTCAAAAAGAAAATTAGAGAAAATATAAGCATATGAGCCGTGACATGTGATTTCCAAAAATGTGGCATTTTGACAAGTGTAGACTCAGACGAGCCTGTGCAGCCTCCTTTTAAAATAATGTTCTGTCAGTAGCTTAACACTCATAGAATATTCAAGTGACTAGCAAAGGCTCTGATAAGGCTGTTGTGCATATGCGCAGGCTGATCTGAGGCTTTGCTGGTCACATATACTATATTGTTGGAAATCTCATGTCACAGCTCATATACATTGTAATCATTCATGGAAAGATGTTGTTAATTTTAAAAATCATTTACTGATAAACCTGTATGTATTTTTTCAGTGGTACCACAGGCCTTAGAATCATCTGAACCAGAGAGAATCCCTCGTGTCAAAGATAGATCAATTAACATAGCCACCTTGCCAGGTAAGCTGAGCTACTTTCAAAGCAATCGTGAGTATGACCAGGAAATGCCACAATTACAAACTGCAGACAAATCCATTGCACCAACAAAAAGAGACATACAACAACAACAGATTAAAGCAACCAGCTCTCTCTTACCCAGCTAGATGATAGCAAAACTAGAGAGAACACAAATTGCCTGTTTACATGTATTTTGATTCTTTGCGTCACAATCAACAATTTTGCAGTCATGTTTGGACAGGTCGACCTGGGTTGAATCCAGTACTAAGCCGAGGATAAAACGCCTTGCTCAAGGAATCAAAGCAGTGCTTCAGGTGAGGCTAGAACCTACAACACCTTGATCTCGAGTCAAATATCAAAATTATTGCTATTTTTGTTTTATTGTTTGTGTTTTAAAGGACACAATTTTTTCATATAACAGTCTATTTATTAAACAGAACCCTACACTTTTGGTAATTTCATATACAATTTATCAAACTCATTAAATGCTCATGTGATGAATTTTGTATAAAATGACTACTCATGCAAGATCCCATATATCCATATTTTTATTCCAGGAAGAGGTCTGTCACATGTTTTGCCGTATATAAAGCCCAATGAAAGACCACAGCCGTCAATGATGCCTCCAGTGAAGTTTGATGAGTTGGAAATTTTAGGAGCCTAAATCACATAAGATACTGAGATTGAAAGACTTGTTATATAACATTGGCAGAAGCAGCATGTTTTGTGATGACAGAGCAGTGTCAGTGCCCCCTTGGACAATTTTTCAGTCAAGAGTAGAAGGAGACATTCTGACTAGTGCAGCAACAGTTGTTTTTAACCCCAGTATTATGTCATCACCAACAGATATAAGCACAGTATATACTACTCTGAAAAGGGCCAAAGAACAAGTTAATGCACTTGGACAAAATTTATGCCCTATAGTATTTGACATGGGGTTGCTTTCAAAAGCGCTTGAGGTTGTTTGGGCAAAGCCAGAACAATTTGAAGGAGTGATTCTTTTAGAAGGTGGCATGCATTTTTTGATGAGTTGTTTTGCTGGCATAGGGTTTGTGTATTGGGAACTTGGGCTCAAAGAGCTCCTTTATGAATCTGATGTTTTTGCTAAGCAGACTGCTGAACATATTCTTTCAGGTAAAGATTTTGATCGCGTATTGCGAGCTATTCTTCTTGTAGATGAAGCACTGAACATTAGATTACTTGTTAATTTTAAAAAGTGGCTAGAGCAGCAGCATAATGAGAAATCTGATAAGGTAATGAAAGAAATTACATCATGTTTAAGTGGTATAGCAGAGGGTGAGACAGATTTGGTGCATTTGGTTTTAGGTAAAATAGACGCAGATATTTGCCCAATGGTTGAACAATTCAGATTGGAGGGTAGGGAAGCATCACCTTTGTTCCAATTCTGGGATGATTACCTGACAAAGGTGTCAGAGCCTTTAAAGTTGTACCTGGCATCATCACGACATTCAATGATGGAATCAAACCATTACTCCAAATGTAAGCTTTTGCCCTTTTTCTTTGCTGCCAATAGGTCTACCTATGCAAGATACATGAGTTACATGCTTCTCCAGGAAAATTGACTGCCAGAAAATTAATCACATCCTTCGCAAAAGGAAATTTTGTGGCAAAATTAACAGATGGTACCTTTAATGCTGTATGGTTAGACTATGTACTAGAGGTTACGGAGAATAAATCGTTGAAGTCCTCTGGCAGAATTATAGGATTAACACACAATGAAAATGCATTAACTAGGTGGTTTTTATCACGACCTGTTACTGCAAAGTATTCTATGGCCTTCAATGGGAATGTACCGGAACAGCAGCATGAGAAGCGTCATCATACAGATAACAAAAGCTTCAAGGAGAGTTTTAATTTGGATGTATCAAAAATGTGTGAGATGTTTGAAGAAACATTCATAGACCCTTTTAGTATTGAAAATCCATCGCCTAGACTTATCAACTTTGCAACTGGTGTCATGGTCACTGAAGTGTCAGAAACCAGTTTATTAAATGTTCATGTAGAAGGGAAAGCTATGCTACAAAAATTTCTTGATGATCGATTTGTTATGCCAGAGGGTGAAAGTAGGCCAAGGAAAAGCTTCTATGATCCTTTATCTAAAAGCAAAGTGGCAGCAGTAAAATTTGGAAAATCAAAAGTGAAATGCAAGTCAAAAGATGTTGTTATTAGTGGTGAAGAAATGTATATTCGGCTGCTAGCTATAAACAGCTTCAAAAAGGTACCATTGGAACGAGTCATGTCATTCGAGAATGCACCTGTCCCACTTAGTTTATTTGATGACAGTGGAAAAATGATTGCTAGCAATAGTCAGATTTTATGGAAAAGCTGGAGACTTTAATTAATCCTAATCTTATTCTGAAGGAATTGAGTGATATTGATTGTGTCATTTTTGATGGGATGGCTATCATTCAGATGTTAAAGCCTGTATCATCAATCATTAAGCCAACATTCTGTGACCTAGCCCATATGTTCTGGACTCACATTCTCCACAAAAGTAAAGGAATTAGTGCTGTTCATGTTGTATTCGACCGTTATTTTGAGAACAGTATCAAAACACAAACTAGAGAAAAGCGTGGAGATCAGTCTTTGATAACAGCTAACATCCAGCCACATATGAAAGCTTTAGATCTGAAAAAGCTCTTGACCAGCTCCAAATCCAACTCACAAAGTTTTATACAACATACTTTTGTGAACAGGCTCCTGACTTGTTATCAGATTCTCAATCAATGTTCATAAGTGGAGGTTTTGATGATAAGGCTGTGCAAGTCACACGTGATTGTGTAAGATATGTCAATGAGCTGAATTCCAACCAAGAAGAGGCAGATACCAGAATGATACTTCATGTTAAATACAGTGGAAACCATTATGCAAGCCGGGTGGTCTTGGTCAGTCCAGACACAGATGTGTTAGTGCTCCTAATTCATCATTTCTCTGAACTTGGAGTGGGTGAACTTTATTTTAAAACAGGTCGCACATCTATTTATGCCAATTACACCAGGTTTATACCTATACATCATTTAAATGAATGTCTGACAGAGGAACAGAGACTGGTTTTATTGTCTGTGTACTGTCTCACAGGATGTGACTCCTGCAGTGCTATATTTAGTATTGGGAAGAAGAAGGTTTTTAATGTTATGCTTGCTAATGCTGAGAATATCAAGATAGTTGCGAAAATGGGAACAGACAGCTGTCTGTCTTTTGAAATACGACAAGTTTGTGTGAAATTTGTTGGTTTGTTATACGGTGCTGTTAATTGTGGTTCTTTGAACAAGTTACGAACTGAAAAGGTTCTGAAAAACAAACATGTGAAACCTAAAAAACTTCCACCTACAGATGATAGTTTTTGCTGCACATGTTGCGATGCACATACCAGTTGTTAGTTTGGAAAGGTTGTTTGTCTGCAATGCAGCAGTTACCAGACCCACTTGAGTTTGGGTATATTATTGACAGTGAGTCTGGTCTGTTGGTTCCACAGCTCATGAGCCAATCAGTTACACCTCCTGAGCTTCTCAGTGACCTTGTTTGTGACTGCACAGACATGTGTGAAAAAGACTGTATATGCTTGTCAAATGAGCAGCCTTGCACACAAGCCTGTGAATGCAAGGCAGAGATTGAGGATACTGATACATGTATGAATTTATTCACAACATTAGCCTTTGTACCCGTCAGCAATATTTAGCCATTATTCGTTGAATGAAAACTATAGGATTAAAAGCATCAAAACATCATAAAATGCATGCCATATTCATTAAGAATTTTAAGAAATTGCTGTGTATTCACTGTATTGCACAAGGTCAAATCCAATGAAAAAAGGGAGAAGTTCAATATCTTAACAACAATATTGTGGCTTTAATTTGACTTATTAACCTTGAAAATGACCTTGGTATTGCAAGGTATATATGTTACCTATACTTTATCAACCTTGGAGTATCAGAAAATTGTTGATACATATTTCAACAAGTTAAACTATAATGGCCAAATTTTAAATCAAAATGGAAAAAAATCAAATTGTTGAAAATTAGTATACTTTCCAATTACTTTGAAAAGGGGTACCAAGACGCCATCTTTAATATCTCCATGGAAACACAACATAGTATACTTTTTATTTCAAATTATTAAAGCCTGAACATTGTTGTTTACTTTGATATATAACACTTCTTCCCATTTAGGCAAACTTTTCTATAATTACAAAAGACATCTGGTAAATAAGCCTTTTTCCATTGTTTTTTTCTTATGTGACCTTGAATTTGACCTTGACCTTGCAATGGAAACCATGTTTAAATGTATCATGAAAAAGTTTAAACATAAACTAAGAAAATGAATACCATTAATTTAATTTATTAAAATAAATTAAATTGGTACACCAAAACCAATATAACACCCTCTTTCATTTATATCTGGCGGCCATCTTGGACGCCATCATGGATTTCTCAGCCCGCACCAACAATGGCCACTGTATCCTGGTGGATTCATAAACTTCAGGATATGGCGACATTTTGATATATAACATTCAATGTAGTACTTTGGTCACCACCCACTCTAAGAAATAGGCCACTTTTTTGGCCATTGTCACTCTACTAATACGCTCTTGCTCAAATATATCATACACGTCTAAGAACACAACATAGTTCGTTGAACCATCATCTCTATCTGAAGAAGATCGTATCAAGTATATGTTATGTGACTGCGGTAGTGTGGACACTGCGAAGCATTATTCACTTGAATATACAATGTTTGATAACTTGTGACAGACTAGGCTAAACAAACTTATACGCCTGTGTCAACCATCATTAAACATGCTGTTATACGGCAATCACAATTGGTCAAACGAAACACTGTCCATGAATATATTTTAAAATCAAAGCAAAACCAAATACAGTATGAATTCTTGCGGATCTGGTAATGACCCGCTTCTAAAATAATTAATAACTTGTATCTCAAGTAACAACATACACGTACACGTTCTGGCATGTGAAATTATAACAGATTTTATAATGCAATATTCTGAAACAAATTAATAAAGAGAAGCAATGCGAATAAGAAACAAAGAACCAAAGAAAGAAAAAGAAGGAAATAGAGAGAAACAGAAAATATACAGAAAGCTACATTTCACATGTTTATATCAAACAACTAGACAAGCACTTTGCAAAGTATCCGAGTAAGCATTTCAGGCTATTGGACATTTGCAAAGAAAATGGCGTTTCTGAATAATTTCAGAAAGATGAAAGAATCATTGAACTATTTAACATTGAATTCAGACATCTAGTACACAAAGCAAAGCTATTTGTTTGTCTTGAGTCTCAATACCCAAATACTCAATCTAACATTATCAATACCATTTTATTGATTTTAATGTGCATTTCAAAAATATTATACTGTATTTCGCTGACAACTAGATATTAAAATCATCTGTTATATTTTAATAACAACGTTCTACACACTCCTGTAACAAAAACCTATTCCACAAAAGTAATGTATCGACCCAGAGAAATATTCTTTATTCCCTAACTCCATTTTGAAGAGTAGCCGTTTCCTGTTAATGTGGAACGTGAAACGAATAATATCTTTGTTTATTTGATGTGAAATTTCTATTTCTAGATAGGTAGGTAGGACCGTAACTATTGCATATGATCCCTAATTTAAAAGTCAAATATTGTTTGTGTGAAAAACTTTTGTTGTTGGAGGACTTGGATACACATTGGACCGCGTGGGATACCAATGGATTCATTGTTATTCTATTTGCATTTTAACTGTGAATATATCACTTATGTAATATTCAATCATGTCACCGTTATATTTGTCACAGGAAAGCTCAAAAGTGTTACATTTGGGATGAAATAGCATTTAAAGTTCAGCTTATAAAGGTATGTATTGTGTAAGCAACCAGTACCTTATAGAAATACATTTTAATTTATGTAAATGTTCCAAAGTCTTCAAAGATAAATGTATGTTATGTTATTTGTAAACATATTGTGGTAATTTAGCAGTATAAAGATTAGCAATGAATAAATATAACAAAATCACACCTGTAACAAACAAATTCTTTTATGTAATGTCAAAATTCAAAAAGTTGAATTTCACTTTATTAGTAGTAAATTATTTTTACAGTTCAAGTAAACATATTCATTGATTTATTTGAGTATCATGTTTTTTTTTGTTAAATACAAAATGTTATTTCAATATGTTGTGGTTGGTGATTCCCTCCTGTAGCAGGCAAAACTTCCCTCTTCCCTTATCTGATCTTTATGAGGTAAATCTATGAGTAATTAGGACATTTAATTACTGATTGTAAACACAGCTACATTGTCTCTTTGAGAAAAGAAACTAGAGCTGGATTGGATGGCATGCAATATATATATATATATATATATATATATATATATATATATATATATATATATATATATATATATATATATATATATATATATATATATATATATATATAAAATAGTGTTATACCGCTCAATAAAAGCTTTCTATTCAAATAACAGGTTTGCTTCAGTTAATATTTTTGAGTGGAACATTGTTATATATTTTGATGCATACATATTTATATTAACACTCAATCAAATGGTTAAAATAAATGCATATGTTTAGAAATAAGTACAGTAGAGACTACTTGTCATCACATCAACATTTTTTGAACCAAAGTAAGATTCATTAAACTGGGTTTTGACTGACTTTATATAGCTATAACGTCAAGAAACACAAAGTACAAAAGAAAAAATTAAATATAAATATGTTGATTTTCTTAATTTTTCAAAAACCAAATTTCGACGAAAATAAATTATGACCAATGTATCGCTTCTTTTTTGCGTCAGTATATAATTTAGTCAGTCCATGAGATTACGTACCTATTGCAGGTACGTGTAAACCCTATACCGGTTCATGCGTAGCTATCCGATGGAGACGCAGGTCTTGTTTTTATGGTCAGAGTATACATCTACCTCCTTACCCCGTAAGGTTCTGAGCAAACGTTCAGTAATGAAATATGAGCAGCCTCATTTCAAAAGACCAGCAAACTGTCGCATAGAAATTCAGCATTGTGTTGGTTATTTGATATTTTCCAAAGATGCTCTGTACACCACCTCTTCCACAATGAGAAAGACCATTGACCAGGAACCAATTCAATCAGCATTAACCATTTTGCCGCCATTCACGACAAATGTCGATTGATCTCTTTTTTGCTTATGGACTGTGGTAGCCTATATTGAAAATCGGCTTACCGTCTACAAATCGTCTAGTCGCTTATATAAGAGCCACGGCATGAGATTTCCAACAATGTGGTATGTGTGACCAGCAAAGCCTCAGATCAGCCTGCACATACACGCAGGCTGATCAGAGCCTTTGCTTGTCGCTTAAATATTCTATGACTGTCAAGCTAATGACTGAACACCATATGGAGTTTCTTTGCCTAAATGGAAGCTGCACAGGCTCATCCGAGTCTAGACTTGTCAAAATGCCACATTGATGGAAATCACATGTCACGGCTCGATTTATTTTGTTAATATCTTGGTTTAGTCCAAATGGAAAGCAAACAGTATTGCACATGAACATTGCCAGTCAAAGAGTCACAAAGTGAATATTTCGCTTCTCACAGAATAGCAGATAAATTTGTTTAATAAGAGGGTTGTAAACTGATAAAGAGTTTATGCCTATCGCTTTTCCCGCCAAAATTGCAATGTTCCTGTAATGAACATACAATGTACAAAATTATCTATTTCTGGTATCTGACATGTGACTAGGTTTTGACTTTGAAAATTCTTTCAAGACTAAGAATGAACTGCTAAAACACAAAAGGGATAGTGCTTTCATGCTCTAGTGCTCTGTGTATCATATATGCTACATGTCTCTTTTTGGTGCCATGACCAGGATATTGACTTGTTAGTTAAGCTAGAAAATCAGTTAAGATACCAAGCAATAAGAATGAAACATTCCAGTTGAGATCATTTGTCTGAAATTGGTTTATTGGCCACCAAAAGTCGCCAAAGTTCAAAAAACATAATGTAACATATATACTTAAACGCAAAAGAAACGCAACTTTTTCTAAAATGGCAGTTCATTCTTTTTCATCAAAAATTCAAACAGCGATAATGAAATCGCCAAGTACCGTTATTTGCCCTGCATACAGTACCAAAATCAGACCGCTGTGACTTATTGTTGGCGAGCTGCAACGAGACATGCAAGGCAACTCCCATTTTTATAGTCACAAAGTTCAAAAATTGTGCCTATTATGCAAAAAACGTTTTAAACCAATATCGGTTTTTGAAAGCAAAAGGGTAGGCAAAATCAAATCAGGTACTTTTATGTTTCTGGCAACGTTCATTTTGTCAAAATGACGTCTTAAATGTTTTGCGTAATTGGCCATTTTTATCCAAACGAATATTAATAATCAAATACTTTTAATGTCACCATGTAGCCCTCAATACATTGTAATAGAAGACATAACTATCGCGACTTGATCGAAACAAATGCGTCTGTAATGACTGTTTTTTAAAAAAGAAGGTTGACGTCAATAAAGAAACGCAGCAACGCAGCGACTGGTAGCGTTGATAATCAATAACTTGCAAACCGTTTTAGTGTTTCCGCTAGTTAAGACATCTGGCTATCAGATCAAGCTGTTTGTTTTCAAATCGAATGAGACATCACTTTTTAGACTACATTTGTTGAAATTTACTGACGTCATTTCAACGTCAGAAAAGAAATCGATATCAAAACCATTTTACGGCAACTCATTACTCAATGCGCAGGAACACAGGATATACTTAAGAAATGAGCCTCATGTGATCCATGTGGAAGAAAAAATGGATTGAAAACGGTTGCGTTTCTTTTGCGTTTAAGTATATGATACAGTGAGCAATAAAATAAAAATGGAGATATTTTACTTTACTTTTTTGGATAGCCCTGATATTTATAAGCTATTTATTTATTTCACTTAGTAATACTTTGTTTTTATTTAAAAAGATGGCTCCAAATTGTTATTGATACTTGAGCTAGTCACCCTAAAAAATGATAATGTCCAATGAAGCATATATGCTATATGTCAATTTCGGCAATCTTCGACACAATTCCAAAAACATCGCTTTCATTAGAACCAACTTCTTTTAAAATTCCATTTTCCAATTTTAAGCCATCTATCAATAAATATATCTTGGAAGAATGGCAAACTTCATGGAATAACAGCATTGGTAATAAACTTCTTGACATCAAACCAACTATTGGTGAATATCAATCAGTCGTTCGATACATTAGAAGAGAAGAAGTAGTTTTAGCTCGACTCCGCTTAGGTCATACAAGAGTCACTAATTCATACTTACTACAAGGTGAAGAGCAGCCACAATGTGTTGGTTGTGACGCACCATTCACTGTACGTCACTTCCTTTTGGAATGTGGCGATTTTGCACAAGTAAGAAATAATTGCTTCCATGTTGATAATATGAAAGAATTATTTCAAGATATACATATTGATAGTATTATGACATTTTTAAGACAAATAAATCTTTTTAACAAAATCTAATTGCTATTTTTAAAATCATGTTTTGTTTTACATTTGTATCAGACCATAATACAGATTTTTAATGTTGTATTTTGTTCAGTTAAAGAACATGTACAGTTATCTGAATAGCTCTTTGAAACTGTCAGATAATGTATGTGGTCTCTCCTGTCAACAATCGTATTGCAATTAATTATCATTATACAAACTCATCATTATCTTTCCTTTTATTTTATCTTATAATTTTTTTACTTTTTCCATCTTCATCATGTTTAGTTTAATACCGTCTTACGCTAATGACCCACAAGGGTTGATGCGTCGTTAAGAACCAAACAATCAATCAATTCGACACAATTCAGATCCTATTTTCAATTTGACTTCCCCAAGCTGGTAGCTGGGTGGAATGTAAAAACTTTCTGATAGTTCATTCTATGTTGGGGCACTAGAGGGTTAATTATCCGAACACAAACTGCTATCCAATACCAGAGGTAACTAAATTACTAAAGAATCCGCTACAATTTAAAGGCTTGCTTTATGTACTACTCAAACTGAGCCTAGTCCTTTGGACATCGATAACCTTTGACCTAGATTGTCCCCTCAATACGACTCCAGTGGATTTTTACCCATCCATCAATGAAATGTGGATAAATTTGTTCGTGTTTCAGACGCCAGATGGGAATATGCTTGCAAAAGAAATAGGTTTAGAGTGTGGATTCATCTGAAAAGATGACATTTTCCCAATTTTAGTACAATTTCCACCCCCCCCCCCCCCTTGGCCCATTTAACTGTCTTGCAGTACTGTACTTTCCTTTTGGCCTTTCTCCTTATAATTGGGCTCTTACTATGTAGCATCAAATTTGAACACCCAAAATGCACTTAAAATATCTTTTAACAGTAAATATGTAAAATTGTATAACTTGTGCAACCTACTAGTGCACATACACCAAAGTCAAACAAGTGATTCATTGTTGATACACTCGATAGCTTCAATTGTTAAAGTATTTTCACAATGCAACGCATATACATGACTTTATAGATTCCCACCACAGTTTTCTTTGCTGCTCTCCTTATTATCTCATAATTCAAAATAGAGTTTTGATATGCAAATTTGATTTGCTAAAAATATGATCAACCTTTTTAGAAGTTAAAACTTGATACAAAACATCTGCAAAAACAAGCCATATTTTTACTCACTATGATTAGATATGTCGTGCATACAGGAGCAGAAATAAATCATATCTAATACAAAGCACAACTTTATTACAAACACTCAAACAAGTATAGGGTATGTAAATAATTATGACAAAAATCACTATCTATAAAAAATTTGAAAGCAGCTGTAAGTGTGACTCAAAGCATGTCGGCGAAACCGTTTCTAAATTCTTATACTGATTTAAAAGCAAACAGCTTTGTCGTGGTCAGTTGATTTAAGATCTAATATAATACCTAATTGAATTTGTGTCTGCTGGGTGGCTAATATGGCTTCTACGGCGAAGAAGGAAAGCAAGTATTAATTTCAGTAGGGCCGAGAGAAAAGGTGCACTCCTGATGCCCACAAAGCACAAACAAACTGAGAGTTTCAGTTTATTTGTGCTTTGTGAATTTCAGTTTCAGTTTGGTGGTGCTTTGTGAATTTCAGTTTTAGTTTGTGCTTTGTGAATTTCAGTTTCAGTTTGTTTGTGTTTTGTGAATTTCAGTTTCGGTCTGTTTATGCTTTGTGAACATCAATAGTGTACCTTTCAAAGCATACGACCCTCGTCGCGAGAAAATCTGTCTTCGATGTTTGTGACCAGACGCATGCCGGATAGGCGGCAATCGTAAACGCTCTTAACAATCTACAAGTGTCGATCAAAGATCGCTAGAAATAGTGTTTTCGATTGCCATTTGTCGCCAGTCGGATGAAAAATGGAAATCAAAAAACCCTGCTTCGAACTATTTTTATCTACGTTCATCGATAATATTTACGTTTTCTTTTGCCGCATATCCGGTGTGAGAAAATGCTTCATCCGACTTGCTCAGCTAAGGCCTGAACTAGCTAGAAAATTGACAATGTCAGACAAAGTTTAGGTATATTTGATACACGGGTGGTAAACCTAGGAACTACCACGAAATTGTGTTAACGCAACTTTGTTCCCTAGCCACACCCGGGACACGTCGTGGTAGTTTCCAGGCCGAAAATTGGATAAAGAAAGGTTGGTGTCACGTTCATTTTTGTTTTATTTTACAACTAAGAACAAACAATGGTGAAATCCGACAATGCAGTTCCGTGTAAATGTGTTTGATGTATTGTTCTATGTTCCGTTTGCGTGTCGCATGATCATATATACTAGAAGTTGCGAGTTTTTTACTGATAAAGTTTGTACTTTCTGACAAGTGAGTAATATGAATATTACCTAATGTGAAAATTAATCCTTACTTTCTATAATTTGTTGTCCTGCTCAAATGGGAACATAGACACCCAGTCGGCGATGGGAATTGTAATCAATTCTAACCACTTTCAATACCACATCGTGTAAAAAGCAGAACGGTATCAATCCAGCCCGCATACAGTCCCTGGCCACTATCAGTACGCCAGCGAAACGCCATGGTCCGCTTTTAATGCTACTCTAAGATTGCCATTAATTTTACGGTCATTTATTTAGGCATACAACGGCGCGATTTGTACAACAAAGTGTAACACTATGAAAGATGACTCTCTTTTTTGTTGTTGTTGTTTTAATTGTTGCTATTCTGGGATAATCGATGTAACTATATAAAATATGACTTTTTTTCTTTTCATTTTCATTTTGCTATTCTTAGATAAGCGATGTAACCACATAAAATGTGTTTTTTGCTTTTTTTTGTGCGCAATGTAACTACATTGCATTCATTTCTTAAAGTTTTTGTGCCGTAAACTGTGATTGATAGGGTGGTATAAAAGGAATTCCTCGATCATGGTCAAATATAAATTAACTGCTATAGCTAGGGCTAGCGAGAGAGAGAGAGAGAGAGAGAGAGACGCACACTGTTTGCTGTTTGTATACATATAGTGGAAGAACACTGTTAACTAAATTCGAAGGAATTAGGAATTTTTAAGTCTATGATAACCTTGGCCGGATCACGAGGTGTCGGTCCTGCGTGGATTCAAACCGTTTGACACTCTGATAGTGTTCCTGAAAGATTTTTTTTAAAAATAGATTTGGCTGATTTTGAAAATAAATCAGCAGACGACAACGAAATCATGAAAAATTACCCAGCATGCAAAGACTTGAATGCGTTGGCAATTCAGTCTAACTAATAAATTTAATCCATAAAATCATATCATGGAAAATGTTGTAGATTTTATCAAAGCTTCTTTACACTATGCAAGACGATAAAAATCCAATGGCATGATACAAATCCAACGGTCATTCCGCGAAAATGCACGCGACGCAAACAAGTCAAAAATCAATTAATTTTATCTACTGTTTCCTATACTGTAGAACGTATTGAAAGAGACATCGATGTAAAATTGTTCAGCACTACTGAAAGAACCACTGTGTATTTTTGGTTCCCCTGAATCAGTTCTGCCTGGATAATGGCAGTCGATCAAAAATGCTAAAATCGCATTATTTTGATCGTCGCCGTCAAAATGTCTCTCAAAAACATATTACACCACCCGATCTTACCTTTTCGTTGTAGCAGAATAGAAGCTTAGTGTTACTTGACTTTTCGCTTACTGTAAAGGCGGCAACTTTTAAATTAATATTCATATCTGGGTGTAGTTCGGCTATTTCATATGCTAAGGAAGGGAAATCAGGTTTTATTTATAATTTGGTAAAGAATTAATATGCCTTTAGAGCCGTGCAAAACGTGCGTGCACTTCATGAAAATCCTAACCGTAAACACACTGAATTCACATTTAGTAACCCTTAAAGCGCATAATCACAAAATGTATGTTTTTGTCGTCCACTAAACTATTTAAAGCCTCATTGATAAATAGTGTGAACCCAGATCAGACTGCTCCTGTAGGAGCAGTCTGATCTGGGTCCACAATGTTTGCCTCCCTGCTTATGTTATATAGACATTTTCAGATGCAGTTAATTTGCTGGCGTTTTAAGGACTAAACAATGACTGAGATGGGGGTACAAGATGATACAGTTACAT
Source organism: Loripinus fragilis (assembly GCA_964019695.1). Taxonomy (NCBI): domain Eukaryota; kingdom Metazoa; phylum Mollusca; class Bivalvia; order Lucinida; family Lucinidae; genus Loripinus; species Loripinus fragilis. Next base: position 33,545,537 of record OZ026516.1, read on the forward strand.
TTGAATAAAACCACGCCTCCTTTTCAGCTTTTACCTATGCCAAAGGTTGACTAGTCCTAATTACGCATTGTTACAGTAAGTGAAAAGGCGTTTACCACACATATCGTTCAATGCATTGTCTTTTATTAGATACACAATGAACCCGGGAATGACACTTGGGTAGGGTTTTGAAGATAAAATGTCCAGCCGCATCCATCTTTCGCTGATAAATATAACAGCGAACGAATTTCGTCACTGATAACGTCAGCAGCAAATATATGTTTCCGTCTCATGATATTATTTGGGTCCGTGTATTTGACCAATTACGGAACATTTTACTCTAAAATAAAGCAATTAGCTCCCATCCATCGCTTTGGCAATTCACCTTTCCGAAAAACACGTCTTCTTCAACTCTTTGTTTATTAATATCGTCTGCTTACAACCTTTGCTAACAGTTTGAACCCAGATCAGGCCGACATTTTGAGATCAGGCCCGACAAAATGTCTATTTGATACGGTAATGTTATTTCGAACAAGATGATTGTAAAAAATCAGCAGACGACAAAACGCATGAAAAATTTCCCAGCCTGCAAATCGTTAAATCCACTAAGTATAAGGTTAACCTCGGATTAATTGTGGGAGATCGAACACGTGCTATTTTGTTTCTGGGACTTTGTCAAGTGCTAGATCGCCGTTGCATTGGTCAGTTATACACTATCAGGTGACTTTTGAGTCACATTCTCGGCCTGGTTCGGAAACGTCTAGTCGCTGTCCTTTCAATATGTATATATAGGTATGTAACCTTGATACCCCAAAGAAATCAACAATCTAAGAAGGCTGTCCTTTTTATTGAATCGAACCTAGCAATACGTTTCCCATGCGCATGGATTAAACGAATAAAATGACCATCCATTTACCCTAGAGAGTTAATAATTCAAATTGTAGACGACAAACAATCAATGCCTATGTCCGAATTATTGCAGCCATATCGTAGGAAAAGCAAAATAAACGCATTGTTTACTTATTGGGTAAACCGGAAGTGCGTATTTGACAGACAAACTCGTGTCCAAAAAATGATAGAGATGGTTCCGTCTTGTTAATATGCAAATCTGACCAGATTTTCTGGGATACCAGGTATTTTTAAGATCAAAGTGAAAAAATGAAGTATTTTGGACCTGCAAATCATCTATAGCAATAATTTTAAGATTTTTATACCGTTTTCCATTTTGTGACATTGTGCTGTTGAAATTGGATTCAAAGCACGGCACCACTGTGTTTGCGTTTTTGGAACTTAATATTACAAAACGCAATTTATGGTGAATTGACAAATAAAATGATTTGGAACGAATGTATGGGTCTGGTCAAAACTATTCATATAATTTAGGGTAAATTTTCAGTACGGTTTCTAAGGTTTCACACCCATTTACCAGTTATACACAACGAATATTCTAAAAATACGTTTCTGTTGCTTTCGAGAAAATATATGCTCAGAAAAACAATTGACGGATAATGAAATTCTTCAGATGATATAACATTAATTGAGAATTGTTTTTCAACAAAGTATTTTTGTATCTAATTGGGCTATCAACGTTATATTGAAAAAAAAATGTACAAATGAAATTTACGGGTTTTTGGTTACAATAATGTAACAGTCCCCTCTACTGAAAGTTAACAACCAAATAACTTTAATATTACTTGTTGTTAAAAATATAACCTGGTCATTTCCACATCCGCATTTCCACACCCATTTAGCAGTAATAACACCAATAACGCGAAAATGTATTCTAAAGAATGCATACATCAGTGATTTTTTTAAACCTGCGCATCCTGCATCTTTTACTCATAATTTTTGCTCTGGGATGCAATTTTTTTTTTATTTCAGCGAGTCCCTGGATGCAATGGTATTGCATATTTGTCGTGTAAAATAGTGTTCTGGGCCCGGAATTACAATGCCTCCTTGGAGTTAAGGAAGACTTAAGTTAAGTATTGATTTTTCAGGATGCGAAAAATAACGTTTAAAACTGACTAAAAATAGTTTTAATTTTTCTGAAGATCCCAATGATATCTTTGACCATAAATACCGCATTGATCCAGGCAATTTATTTAGCATTTAATATAGCATGTTGAAATATCAATACTTAACTTAAGTTTTGCTTAACTTCAAGGGGGCATTGTAATTCGGGGCCAGGGCTCATAAGTTTGCAGTTGGACTCATTGATAAAGGAAACAGCGAGTCCTAGGACCCATAAGCCCAAAAAAGTAAAAGAATCACTGCGTACATAGAACATAGCCCAACCAATATGGTACCCGGTTGACAGTGTGGCATTGTCAATGATTGGGAAAATTAACCCTTAAAGCGCCAAGAAAAAAATGTATCTGAAAATGTCGTCTGCTGAAGTCGTCTGCTGCAAATAATTGCCTTACATTACCCACGAATTAAGGTTAGAAGCAAACAGCGTGGACCCAGAACAGACTGCTCCTATAGGAGCAGTCTGATCTGGGTTCACACTGTTTGCCATAGAGGCTTCTTAAACATTTCAGCAGACATGAAAAGCAGACGACTTTGTTTGTGATTGGCGCATTAAGGGTTAAATAGGATTAGAGCCAGCAATGATTTTGCAGCCAGTCATTAAGATATATACTAAAAAGGGTTTTAATCATGTTTTAATGTTTGTGAACTTTTAGTTTAACGAGTGCGATTATTTGGAACTGTATTGTACGTTAACCCTTAATGCGCCAATCACAACAAAAGTCGTCTGATTTTCTCGTCTGCTGAAATGTTTAAGAAGCCTTTATGGCAAACAGTGTGGGCTCAGATCAGACTGCTCCCATAGGAGCAGTCTGTTCTGGGTCCACGCTGTTTGCTTCTATACTTAATTCGTCAGTAATGTTAGCAATTATTTGCAGCAGACGACTTCAGCAGACGACATTTTCAAATGCATTTGTTTCTTGGCGCTTTAAGGGTTAACCATTGATATGAAGATGTGCACTTTGATAGCAGATATCTGTAACTTTTAATTGGATGCACGTTGAAAAAAGTTTATATTTGATGAATGTTAGAAATGGAATAGAAATAGAATTTCGATATCCTTTAGTTGTTTTTCTGAGTACAGTAAAACCTGTCAAAAACGGCCATTCAAAAAAGCAAAAAACAACAACTTAGGTCTTAAAGACATATGGTAGCTTAAAGGTCGAAAGTAATGCAGACTGCTCTCTTGGGGCATTCTGCAATACTTTTGACCTGTAGCATTCTGCAATACTTTTAACCTGGAGCATTCTGCAATAGTTAAAGAAGCAATAATTCCAACTCAATGCTTTTATCGTTTTTTCGGAGATTTTGATTGGTCCGTTGGCAAAATTAAATTGTTTTTACACTTCGATAAAAACCCATGCGTAGGAATATTTGATAACTGCCTTGATTTCACAGTGCTAGATTGTGTTGATAATAACGAACTGTACAGAAAACTATATTACTTTTACCAGATTTAATATAGTTAAGTCTGTTCTAAACACAGGGGGTTAACTCAGTCACAGTGCGGGGTGATTCTTTATGACAGTTGTCAATGATGCTTTATGAAAAGGGTTACAGGTTCTTTACTTTGGGTCAATGATTCTTTACAAGTTTCTATGCTCATGCCAAACGCGGGGTGAAAATGGTAATATTCGACAGTTTTAGAGTCAAATTTTGTTAATAGACATATAAGCAGCATGTTTCATGATAGTCTATGCATTTATCATACAGTTTAGCTGTCCAACAATTCACCAGTTACGCTAGAGATGCTTAGTTGCAACAAATGTCATATGTGTATATTTCATGGTTTTATCGAGCCAAAAACGCTTGGAAACGAACCATTATATTATAAATTTGGTATCTGAAGCTTAAATTCTTCCTTTGATATACGTTTTAGCCTATTTCAACATTTTTCGAAGTTAATGGTTCTTTATGAAAGGTTACAAATGCTTTATGAGCCTAAAATTCGGGTTACAGGTTCTTTTAGAAAGTTATAACATATTCTTTATGAAAGAAGTTACAAGTTCTTTATGAGACAAATGCAATTTCGTCCTGATATACAGCCCTAATGTATTTTTTGCCCCAATAAATGGGCCGCTGGTATGTGCGACCAACAAAGGCTCAGACCAGCCTGCACATATGCGCAGTCTGATCTGAGCCTTTGCTAGTCGCTTAACTATTATATGACTGTCTTAAAAGGAGGCCGAACATAGAGTCTATTCGTGCCAAAATGCCACATTGCTGGAAGTTTCTTGTCCCGGCTCAAATGTCTTTGTTGGTTTGTGTTGCTGTTCAGAAAAAGTTGAATTTTGACCTATTGACCCTATCCTCAGGGTCGTGGGGGTAGGAGAGGAGGGGGTACGAGAGGGGTAAGTCAACAATTTTTCCGTCATATTACGGCATCCCACACTTTACTGGGCAAGCTTAGCTAAGGAGGTAATGCCCTATTCCACACAGACCACGAATCCCCAGAATCATATAGAATCGATAAATGTTAGGATTCGTGGAGAATTCTATTTTTTTTTCAACCCATACGTGATGTTCTACGAATCAGTGGAAATACTGCAATAAGTTAAAGAATCGACCACGAATTAGTTGAGAATATGCCGAATGCAGCACGAATTGGGCACGAATTAACAGAAATCCGCGGCGATTCGTGATGATTCGCGAGATTTTCCCTCACGACAGTTATAAAAAGGTCCATCCATGCTTCGGGGGCATCAGTTCCAAAATGAATGATCCTCGTATGTCAGCTGTAATATTTGTCAATTCGTGGGATTCGGGCCCTGTGTGAAATAGGGGTATAAAACAGTACTTTTTGCACATACTTTCACTTGAAACTGACAAGAACCCTTATTGAATCAGCGGAAGTTGGCGAATGAACGTATATTCGTTTTCATGACCAATCTCCAGGTAATAATGGACTTTAGGAGGGTCGCAATGAAACTTACGAACCCTAGATGAACCACTGGGCTTGCCTCCGACTGTGCTACAGGACCCAATAAAAAATTATACTCTCATACGAATATTACCGATAGCATGAAGGTGTACCACTAGACTGATATCCGTCATAGATGCTAATGTTTCCCTTATGAATCCATACCAACCGCTACCATTCCAAGGGAGTGCTGTGGCTCAGTGATAGAGTGCTTGACTCAGAACCGAGTGGTTGCGGATTCGAGCCTCACCAGCGTCACTGCGTTGTGTCCTTGAGCAAGACACATTCATCATTGCTTAATACTGGTTCAACCCAATAAGACCCGTCCTGGCATAACTGAAAGATTGTTGACTGGGACATAAAGAATCCACTCAGCCACCATCTCACAAGTTCAAGGTAACAACTTTAACTCAAGTGTCTGTCCATAGATCATACATGCTTCGAGTTCCCTAGCTCTGTATCTCATTACAGTTTAAGATATCCTCATGAAACAGATATCAACGTGTAAAACACAAGGACTTTAGCTCTCTATTACCCATTTAAAAAAAAAATATGGCCCGTTAAAACGGAAAATTGTAGATTTTGCAATTTTAATCGTGCCCGCTCTGTAATAGAAGTACCTCGCCCAATAACCATTTTTGTTTATGGTAAGACTAGAAATATTTTCTTCTAACGTGCATGGACATCGATTTTAGAATTGCTTTAATTTGACCCACTTACCAATTACAACAAAAGCTGTCTGCGTTTGTCGTATGCTGAATGTTTTTGAAGTCTCTTAGGCAAACAGTGTAGACCTAAACAGACTGTTGCTGTTTGCTTCTGTGCTTATATATTAGTCAATAATCTAAACAAATATATGCAGCAGCCGAAAACTGGGTGTAATGATCAACCGCAGTTTTTGGCTGGCTTTTGGAGGTTGTATCAGACATCCTTTGATTTTTATGCATACTTTCAAACTTGATTGTCACTCATCGAATGACGACATGTTAGACAGATGGCGCAAATTTGTTGTTTTTGTCAATTTAAAAAAAACTACACCCAATATTTCAAGTCTAGCTACTGTCCTGCCAGCCAAGAGTGACAGTGATGTCATGTTTTGTTTACACTTGTTAGGTAAAGCATTAACTTGTACACTCCAGCTGAGCTAACGCAAATCGATAGATCACTTGTGTATTAATCCTATCCTGTGGATAGGATTAATACACAAATGATCTATCGATTATAAGTCCCTGATAACATTGTAAACAAAACATGACGTCACTGTCACTCTTGCCTGGCAGGACAGTAGCTTTTATAGCTCAAGAAGAAATTCACGGAGCGCCTTTGAGCCAGCTTGCATGCTTTTATCACTTTTCGTGGTACCTCAAACTACCAAGCAGTAGACACTATTCAAGGGCGGATCCAGAAAATTTTGTCGGGATGCGTTAGAGGGGGGTCCACGCCCACAAAAGTATGAGATGTTTTCTGTCGTAGTTTTTATGGTCTTCATCCTATTTTAAAGGGGAATGCCTTTTACAAAGTTTCGCAAAGAATATAAGCGTATTCCATGGAAAACTGGGAAACTAATATGTTTTTGAGGTACAAGCTTTCCTAGGGGATCCCTAATGCGTATTCCCATGGAAACCTATAGCGCTTGTGATTTTCCAGGGGTCTGGACCTCTGCTCCCCACCCCCTCTGGGCCCACCCATGCTGTCTGCGAGTCGCTGAATCTACACATTTCACATGTATATTAATAGTGAGATGGTCGCAGGTGTCATTCCATGGGCTGGCAGGACAAAAAAGAGCAGCCCATGAAGACTCGTATTGGTGTTGGAATCTTCCCAGACTGCTCACAACTTAGCCGTGATCTAAATCTGTATCCAGAATAAGAGCTGTGAAAAAAAATACTGATATCCATGTTGATATGGGTCTTGGTGCTACTTTTGCCACGTGACAGGCTCCTATATTAGCCAATCTTGTAACCACAAAAGTTTATATGTGTTACCCTACAGTAGTTCTAGATCAGCAGGCTTTGCTTGCTTTGAACTACAATAAGAAATGGAAATAATATGCAAATACATGCATTTTTAAATGAGCAATCTTATGGCCAACTTCTGAAACTGATCACTGTGTCGTGTGTTTGTCTAGTCTTTTTTAAGCATACTATAAAAACTATTATTCTAGACTAGTAATTTATTACCCGAACAGAAGAATATGTTTTTGGCAGACAGATATACATTGAGGAACCAATGAAGCTTGGCTTTTATTGGTCAAAACTTTAGATATGCCGTAAGCGTAGCCTATGCCGTAAGCGTAGCCTTAAAGGCTTATGCACCAGTCATTTGTATCCACGCCCCCCACCTACGGGTATAGCGGTGGGCTATGGTGCAGTGCAAGTACTTTTTGATTGTCCCCGCAGTACCGGGGAACTGCGGGGGTTTTAACATTGGGACACTTACCCCTGTGAGATTTTCTGTAGTGTAGGGCGGGGCTAAGAGTAGGGTTGTTGCCCTCAGCTTGTCCCCACAGGACTCTGAAAAGGGAAAAGTCACTATCCCCGCCCATCCCCGTAGGTGAGGGAGCAGTGGATACAAATGACTGGTGCATTGAGGGAGCAGTGGATACAAATGACTGGTGCATTAAGTGAGGATTATCGCCCGTATAGGCTTTATCACACCGGGTAGGCTCTGCAGTCAGACACGCATCGGTAACGTGTCTGGCTACAGATGCGTGTCTGACTGCAGATCCAGGGGTCGCGAGTTCGATCCCGACCCGGTACCATACTTTCGTGGAGATTGATCATGAAATAATTTCTACGGTAATTCTCCTCCTTCCGCTGATTTATTCAAAAAGGGTTGTTGTCAGTTACAAGCGAAAGTATGTGCACAAATTACTGGTTAACCGCTTGCTCAAGCCTGCCCAGGAAAAAGTGTGGTTAAGTGAACTGACCGTCCCGCAATGACCATAGCTGTTGACATGGGACGTAAAGCAACAAAAACCGGGTAGGCGGCAATCCAAAACGTTAATACTATCGACAGACGTAGATCAAAAATCGATTGCCGCCTACCCGGTATGTTTCTCATATTGCACCAGCTTTGTGCATTGTTAGATGTTGCACGGAATACAATAACTAATACTACCGACTTAAGGCTCTGTTTTCGTCTTCAAATTATGAGAAAACAACTCCACCGAAGAGAACTATAACTGCAACTGCAGGTACCCAGAACGAGAAATCTGGCTTCTGGGTTCACAAGTAGTCTGCTTTTTATAGGTTGATTGTTAGATTCTAATGATTGGATATATCAATAGGCGAGGTAAGTTTGTGAATGTTGAAAAAAAACCATTTGTATTTCTTTTGGTTACTCAAAAGAACCGTCTAAATGAGACGTTTCTTTTGAGAATCCAAACATGTAAATCGTTGTTGTCTGCATGTCTCTTTTTGTTAATCAAGAGTAGATTATCAAGTAAGATAAAAGTAATTATGGACAATGTTTGCCTTAATCTTCCATGCCTGTGTGGGGCGCAGTGGCTCAATAGAAGGGTTGCTATTTTGAGACTCAGAGACGTCAGAGTCAGTGTTTTACCCGATGCTTTTGTACTGGATCCACCAAGGTAGACCCATCCCGACAAGACTGAAAGATTGTTGACTCGGGCGTAGAGAACCAAGACAAGCAAACGAAAAACCAAATGCTGCTATTTTGACCTGTCCGGCTCAACTCACTAATTCATGTTAAGTCCCCGCCTATTGGGACGTTCAAAATACGCTGAGCCACCCCATCCCCATCAATACACCACATGCTCCTATTGGGAGTTTCAAAAAAGACATATTGATGTCTCGGATACAGTACGGGATACAGTACTGGATGCTGAAAGCAGGGTTTGGATGTTAACGATGCATGGGGGGATCCAGAAAATTCTGTCTTGGGGGTTGGGTGTCCTGAGATCTTTATTTTAGTTTTTTTTTTTATTTCACAGAGGGCAGTGCGGACCTGACCTCCCTTTCGAAGCAATTGGGCCCACGGGGTCCTACTTCTTCCCGAGGTTGTCAATAACAATATTTCTAAGGAAACATATAACAACTTTTGATCTTCCAGCTGGGGTGCAAACCCTCTGTCCCCCACCCTTGGGACACGCGACACATGCGATGCTTAGCTAACAATCTGGACTCTGTAGCTCGGTCACTTGCCTATCTGCTTAATATGTAAGCAGACAAGAGATCGCACCCAGCATATTTTTCACGGAGAATTGTTTCTTCTCCTGATGTTTCAAGAAGACCAAGTTGCAAGTAATTTGTATAAGAATGAGCAAAAGTAATGGTAAACTGCCCTACAGTAGGCTTGCATAGGAACATTGTAGTTATGATAAACACAGCTGTTTACCATAGACAGCCAATCAAATCAAATAACAATTAAATGAAACGAATTCAGAGGCTATGTCTCGGCATCACTGATATGATATTGAAATAAATATTAACCTTAATCGTAATGATAGGGCGCGATTCGCTTGACTTGGGGGAAATTTGGATGGAATTGGGCCCTTTTAGTCTCTCCCTGTCTCTTGGAGGAGTCCCATCATGACAGAAATATTGTTGACTGGGACTTTAAGTCTTAACTCAATCAAAAAACAAGCCAGGGCTGTAGTAATAGGTCTAATTGCCCTGATATTTGATCCTAAAACCATTAACATATTTGCCAATTCCTTCATAAAGCATCCGAACCCTTTCATAAAGAACCAGTTATCCATCATTCGAACTGGTAAAGAACCTGTTACCAAAATGTGTTAATGATTCTTTATGACCAGTTTTTAGCTTGTCATAATTAATCATTTAAAATAAACTCTTTATAGTTTTACATGAGGAGACAATTGATTTTTCAAAGACATTTAGATTGAACTTGAAGTTGTATGCTAAATATCTTTGATGGAGTATGTACTTTGATAAAAATACTGAATTTTATTATGGGTTTTATCATTATCTTAATTAAACCGCCAATTAAACCGCCAATTAATCCCCGACACATAAACCGTCATCGCAAAGACTCAAAGAGTAAAACCTTTAGCTTTTCAAATAAATGAATTAACAGAAATAAAATACTTTCGGGCTTCGAAAATCTTAAGTTTAATGCCGTTTTCCATCACCTACCTTATACTGATCAAGGAAATCATAAAGCACCCGTAACCCTTTCATAAAGCATCATTGACAACTGTCATAAAGAATCACCCCGCACTGTGACTGAGTTAACCCCCTGTGCTAAAGCTTATTTAAAAGCCCTTACGCTGTACATGATGGTGCACTTTCAAAGCAACGAGGGAACTCTAAGAAATGAACAGGATGGGGAGTTATGTGACGTCACTTAACAAACGGTCACGTCATTGAAGAGAATCGTCATCAAAACAATGTCAAGGCTTACATCAACAACAAAATGTTTCAACGCAGTTTGAACTTGTCATATCGCACTTTTAAATTGTTGTTAAGATCTACTTCGGAGATTTAAGGCAGGACTTGTGAAAGTAAGTGCTTCGATCCGTGGCCCAATCCGTGGTAGGGCCTTTCAATGAGCCCAGCAAGCTGTACGCATTTTGACATAAGAAAACATTTCAAAACTAGATCTAAATGGAGTTGTTTTGAGCCCAATCAGCCCATAGGCCTTCTCACATATTTACCCCAAATAGACTGCAGTTTTATTCATTATTTATCAAAACAAATTTTGAACTGACAGAATTTTCAAGATGGCTGCCCGATCTTTCATAGACAGTGGTTATGAACTATTTTTCTTCAGTGGGCTTTGAAATTTTGTCAACAACCTTTTACCAATGTGCTGTTATGTTGGAAAATTGGAATTATAAGGAATGAAATTCAATTTTTTGGTTTTTATCGAATCGATGTGTAAACTCCAGCGAATCACTCACAAATTCAACATAAAGCCCTCCGGTTTTTTCCACTGGCACCAGAGTCCCAAACCTTAATTTATATGGTGACAGCACCAACGGCATATCATTGAAGCTCAAAATGCATGAAAACATCAAAAAACACGATTTTATAAAATTGTGCTCGTTACTATTAGTATAAATAGAGACATGGTATTGAAGTGGAAATTGGGTCACCTCGTTCGGACGATTTTCTCCTACTCAAACGTAATAGTTTTTATCCAACCCAACCATCGTTCGATGGTACAGTGATTATTCTATCTAGGGATGTAGTCCACAAGTTTGAAAAACTCACCTTTGCAGGAAAAAAGTTGACGGTTTCTACTTTTACAACAAACACACATCATTCGACATTCTATCAACTTCCGCTTTCGGCTACTTTCGTTTTCGCGTTTTCTTACGAGCGATCTCATTGGTCGATATATTATTGCGTCATTTTCCCGGGCCCTGTCAATTAACTCACCATAAGCATGTTGACGGCAGAGCAAGGAATTGCTTTCAGCACAGAATCTGCAGGCCACAACCTTCTTATTACGGGCCAAGCTGGCACAGGAAAGACGTATCTGATAAAACAAATTGTGAAACACCTACAGACTACTAAAAATGTTTCGATTTTGTGCACAACAGGAATGGATTGTCTTCAATATGAGTGCGCCACAACGGTCCACAGGTAATTTCTGCGAATGGGGAGCATTTAATAAGTATCTTGGAAATGGCATTATTTGCATTTTCGCGCAAGGGCAGGTCCACAGGGTGCCCCGACCCCTGATAAATCACCAGTGCATTAGAATTATAAGTAGGACCCCTCCCCCCCTACCCGGGAAAAACTTAATTACTAGGCCCCCTGGAAAAAGTTCAGTTTCCCTTTTAATGAGCTGTCCCCTGTACCCCCCCCCCTCCCCCACCACATTGGCAAATGCTGAGGGCAAATGTACGGTTTTGTTCGTTTCATTTGATTAATTAAAATCACAGTCAACGATTTTTCATTTATGTTGGGAAGGGTCTACCTTGGTTGAACCATAACCTAGCCAGGATTGATATGTCTTGCTCAAGGACACAGCAAATTGATGCTGGTGAGGCTCTAATCTGCAATCCCTCAGTGAGTCTCGAGTCAAGCACTTTACCACTGAGCCACTGCACTCCCAAGATGAAATGCAGGTTTGGATAGGAGGGGGGGGGGGGGCATGGTGGAAGTTTTTAGAATTATTCCCGAATTCAGGATTTTTGAGGCCGATTTTCCATAGAAAGTCAGCCTCAAAATACTGAATTAGGCTGTTTGTACCAGCTTCTTTGATTTATGTTCAGTCTTTTTAAACACAGATGACCAATTCAACTTGAAATTGTGAATATTTAATAGGCATGCTGCAAATTTTAGATCAGACTTTCTTAAGTTCAGGATTATGGAAAGTTTTAACTTTCATCCCTGGAGTGCACGCAATATCAAAATGGGTAAGAACTGTCTGGGATCTCCTTCCAGGCATGATGGATACCTTTTCCAGACACAGGTCAATTACCTTATCGTAGAAAAATAATATAATGCAAAATGTTAAGCCATGTATAATTGTAAAACAACAATAAAGAAATAATTTGATTTTTGTGATTCATGGTCATCATACTATAAAAGTTGTCAATTCCCAGCCGCGAAGCAGATGGGGCATAGGCATGCATTGGCGGATCCTGCGGGGGTTCATGGGGTTCTCTTGCCCCCCTACCCCCCCCCCCCCACCTCCGGTTTTTAATACCCTATGAAAATGAAATAATTTAGTCTCAGTGAGATAAAAATTAGTAAAGTGAACCATCACACCTTTATATATATATATATATGAACCTCCTTTCCAGAAATCCTGGATCTGTCAGTCGTTCTGTCATTCTGTCCATAACACTTTCGAGTCTTCTCACAAGCATGCTTCGACCAATTTATGTTTGCTTGCATCAATTTTTCGTCTGATTCAACATTTAAAATAACCAATATAATTTTCAGGTGGGGTGGCCTCTACGACGGCAGATATGACACACTGACACTTCAGAATCTGGTAGTCACAGATGACAAATATGAGAATGTAAGACAGAATGTTTCGAAGTGCGATTTGGTTATAGTTGATGAAGTATCAATGTTGTCTTTGAAAGAATTTGAGCAGTTTGAGACCGTATGTAGGGTAGTCCGCGGAAATAATTCATTCTTTGGTGGAATTCAGGTTCTTTTATGCGGGGACTTCTATCAGTTGTCTCCAGTGGGCAATGAACTTTATAATGACAGCGGAAGATTTTGCTTCGAAAGTGAGGTTTTCAAAGAGAGTATTACACACAGAGTTGATTTAAAAAAGTTGTGAGATAAGAAGAACATTTACTGATTAAAGCAGTTCGAGAAACAGCTTTGGGGAGTATATCACCTGAGGTTGATACATTTTTAAAGAGCCTTCAGAGACCAGTACCTGAAGATGTAAAACCAGTTCATTTATTCGCGAAAAACATAGACTCAACATTATATAACAATGATTGTCTAACGAAGCATGTTGGCGAGGAAAGGGTATATAGGGCCACTAAAAATTCTGGCTCTGAAAAGTATCTTAGAAAAATATTAGCAACAAATTACTTGCAAATGAAAATTGGGTGTCCTGTTATTTTGCTGTTAAATTTGGGAGGAAAACTTGTCAACGGTCTGTCTGGAAGTGTAAAAAACTAGACGAAAATGTCATCCATGTACATTTCAATGCAATCAAGGAAACACATTCAATACGCAGACATATGTTTTCAAAATATAGCACCAAAGAAAACAGGAATATTGCAGAGAGAGAGCAGTTTCCTCTGATGTTAGGATATGGCATCACTATCCATAAAGCCCAGGGGATGACTCTCGAGAATGTATTTGTGCACTGCAAAGGAATTTTCCAAGCAGGACAGTTGTCAGTGGGTATTGGTAGGGCTGTGACTTCAGTGGGTCTTTTTCTTTCTGATTACAGAAAAGGGTTATGTCGGCAGCCCAAGGCTGCAATTTCTCATTTCTATGGGAAAGAAAGTAAACCACTTTTAGATGATTTTACATGCTGTAGTAAAAATTCAATTCACGTAGCTAATAACATTGAAAGTGATGGTGATCATTGTGTTGATAGTGATGGATCCGATCTAGACAGTGAAGGCCAAGAAGATATAGATGATGAGTTCCAAATGCCACCTTATATAAAGCCAGAAGAACTTAAATTGATAGCGTACACTAAAAATCCCCTGACAATTACACAAAAAACGATCAATGACATATGCTTAAATATGGATGAGGCAAAACTAAGAAAATTTGTCAGTTTACAATATAAGCGTATAAAAACAGCACTGCCTGACGGAATGTCATTGAAATCAACAAGTACAAAAAACTGGACGTCGATTTTTTCGAATCAACATCAGTACTTAGAAAGTCAACAGTACCGTACTGATTTACAAATAGTATTTGGCACTTTGATTAATGATGACCATTCCCATATTGGGAGTGATATTGTGTTTGGTATCTTAAAGTCTGTCATTGAAAATCTTGCTGAGCAGGTTACAACAGAACCATCTCAAATGACCAGTTTTAAATGGGGCCCAATTACAGATGCAGGAAAAGCTAAAATCCGCAACGTTGCTGGAATGTGTATTTTTAAGGTTCGCAACCATTATGTAAATATTATTCTCTCAAACATTGGTAATCCGGATCCAACAGTTAGAGAACATGTGAAAATAGCTCAGGGTAGGGTTGAAATTCTTAACAAAATGATAGCAGATATTGATTCATATGATCTGGAACATGATAAATCTCTTGAAGATATAGAAAGGCGACAAAATGTTAGAAAGTCCTTGACATGTGTCAGTGATAAAACATTCCAATTCTTTCTACTCCTCAATTTTAATGTACATCAGGTATTAAATATGAGCACTCTGCAGAAAGAAAAGGAAAATGTTTTTGAATCTGCTAAAAACTATTTAGAAGGAAACGAAGACCTGCATATGATTTTCTTTGAATTATTTGAAAATACAGATGACTCTGACACAATTTTCGACTTGTATAAAGCAATAATCTACAAATATCTAATGGTATGTCACAAACAATTAATTAAAGATACGAAAGACAATCTTAACATTGAAAAGAAAAAAGCTCATAGAGAAGAAATCACCAAAACAAAAGAAAAAAGAAAAATGGAAGTAAATTTAACAATGAAAGATATTCTAAGTGATACATCTGAAGGCAAAGAATCATCGCATTTAAAGCTGAAAGTTAATTGTATTACAGGTGTTAGCTTTTTTAATAGCGCCAGTTTCACGAAAAATGATCTTTTTAGACTTTGTTCAGCATATGGAGTAAGATACGAATCAAACATGAACAAGGCTAAATTAGCAGAAGTACTCGGAAATAGGATAAAATCCTCTGAAAGCATTGATAATGCTGATTTTCTGAAGAAAGATGCACCTTTGCCATCCACTTCATCTAAATCAAAAGCTAATATTTCAAAAAGAAAACGCACTAAAGAACCTGGGAAAGGGAAGGGGAAAGGCAAAGGCAAACGCTCTGCCACCAAATACAACTGTAAAATATGTGATGAAGAGTATGTAGACGGCGAGGATTGGATCCAATGTGATGACTGTAACAAATAGTTTCACAGAATGTGTGGTGGTGATCTAAGTGATGATGACAGATGGGAAACTATTCAAGATGAGGAAGTAACTTGGTCCTGCACACTTTGCAGACAATAGTTATTAGTATTTCATATGACCAAACAAGGAGGGGCGAATAGGCTGATTAGTGAATAGTTCTCATTAGCTCTCAAAATAAACATGTGTTGTGAGTACCCATTGGAATTGACTCAACAAATAAATTCCAGTGAGAACCCACAACATCCATATTTATTGAAAATTAAGGAATCTATCCCTTTATCATATTTTAAACAATCCTTGTCTAGTATTTCATTTCAGTTATGATGATTTAAATGAAGTAGATTGTAAATGTTTATGGTGAATAGATCAATCTATGATTTATTTTGGTTATGAAATATACACTGGGGAGCATATATTTCACAACCAATACAAAACATAGTTTGATCTGTATATAGCTGGAAGGTTCAATTGGAAGGAAGACGTTAGTAAACAAGAAAGCTACTTATAAGTTGCTTATGATTTTATTGGGACCATATAACTAACAAGATATTTTATCGTTTCATTATATGAACTTACATAGTCTTCGTGCTATGAGGGTTGTCTAAGGTTTATCAATGGAACCACGCCTAATGCGATTGTGATAAAATGTACAAAATCCTAATAATTATTTCGTTATAATCATTTCTAATCGTTTTTCGATTTGAAATGAGTGAATTTGATACTAATATTCATTCAACAGTAAGTCTAATTTTGCTAAAATTTATCAGCCTTTTTCAGAAACAGCCTTGTCTGTGTTTATACGTCAATTTTATGGTATATGCCAATTGCACTAACAGCAACCAATGCTTACTTCTTAAAAATAATTTAAGAAAAACATAATTTTCAGTGGCGCAAGCTTAGCCCTACAAGTTTACTCTGAACAGAAGATGACAAACATGAAAAGCCAGGCTTTACCCTATGACCGCCAGCAAGCTAAAACAAAGAATATTTAAAACTGCTCTAAAAGGACATAAAAAACCTCTGATTAGGAATTGTTGGTTGTGAAGTGCTTTCGCCAAATATCTGAAAAAATCTGAAACAGCAATAATTCCAATCAGTCAAGTCTGATCTGGATAAAATTATTTGATTACGTACACATATATGATACTTATCATTAACTCAGACGATGGTTCAAGTCTTGGTTTATTGCTGTAAGCTGATGAGTCTGCATAATCTATTTGTTATCATGGAGCAGTTATAAATATTATTTTGATTAGTTTCAGAATCATCTACTGGGGAAAGCTGTTCATCTGGCTTACCATACTTTATTGTTGTCTAATGTTCTGTGAATTCAAATGTAGCACCTGTCATTTTCCTGTTGGGTGTCATTGGTAGGATATGATATCTGATTATTGGTTCCTGAGAATCTTTATATTTTCTATGTATTTTATATTTAGATACGAGCACAGATAAGCACTTCAGATACAGTATGATTCATTTAACAACTCCTGTTCACCAGTGCATCAGCACAGTCTGATACTTATTTAACGCTTCTCACATAGAAACTTTAGCCGCCAGTAGTTCATGTATTTAAATCGAACATGTTGTATCTTGGGTCAGGTGTAGTACTTGATTGTATCGTTTTGTGATTTTTGCCGTTTTTCTTAACAAAAAAAGATGGTCTCACTCATATTGGAAGCAATGCAGATGTTCTTTTGTGGATCTTTTATGTTTCTTCTGTCTTGCGTTTGTTATGCCTTTGTACGCGTCTGTCTATATGTGCCTTGTGGTCACCTGCTGGAGAAGGGCTGACCTCTTGGCTCTCGTTTGTGGCGTCGTACTCTGAGTTTGTCACTTTCCCATTGGTATCCTGGGTCAGGTATGGTACTTGTTTGTACGTTTCCTGATCTTTGCACCCTTACTTACTTTTTTTATATAAATGATGGCCATACTGAATTCATGTGTACAGATACATGCTGTAAACATGAATACTTAAGATGAGAAATCACCTAGTGGAAGTGCATCATCACAAAAAATAATCAGTTGATTGAATTAGTCTAAAACTGAGTCTGCTGTTTTCTAATATTGTAGGGTCTCTCTATTTCTGAGGGATCTGTTTTCCAGATTATTTAAGGTCGCAACCGTTGTCGTTGTTTCTGTGTGGAGTTGGTAAAACTTCTCCCCGCGCATCAATATATTGATATTTTTTCATATTCTAGTCCTTCAGGAATATTCTGTTCTGAAGGAAAGCAGAATACCACCTAAGCTGGTGGTAGGGTTGAGAAGATTGTTGCATTTTCCATTAGTTCTCATGAACAGACTCAATAAACCGAGTCTGCTGCTTTAGAAATATTAAGTTCTGGCAGAGAGCATGATATTTCTCAAAGGGAACAGCAACATTGAGGGCCAATGAATCTAAATTGTGAGCCCTTATTAAACCTGCCATGAACCCAGTCACAATCGAATGAAAAATAAGAAAGTTACTGATATTAGCATAATAGATAATTAAAAGCTATTGAGGGCAGCCATTTTAAGCCGTGTGACGTTACACAGCCCTAATTGAATATGCATAAACAGAATAACTAGTTTCCTGCTACTCATTTTAGCTTTGTATTTTTATTGATTCTTCGACTGAAAATAGTTGATTTCGAAAAAAGATATGTAAAAAAATATGTAAAATTTGTGATGAAATTTGGAATTTTGTTTGGCTTTTAAAATTTGGGGAAAGTTACTTCAAAGCCTCCTTTGGCTTATTAGAAGTAAGAATTTTGATATTTGGATTGCTCTAAGTTTCTTATCTTACATCTGATTTTGATTGGGTTAGTGGCAGATTGCATCGTTTGTTAAGGGCTTGCATTTCAAAGTCATGTAATTTCTATGTTGCCGTCCCCTTCAAGTCTGTTCTAGAAAGTGTGAGTGTGGGTGTACTTTATCCATGAATTCTCATGAACAGGCTTCTTAAAATTGAGTCTGTCATGTCTTTTTATGTTCTCTCTACTTTGGCAGGATTCATTTATCTAAATTATATATTGTGGACTGGACAGTGTGCAACCCCTTATCATTAACCTTTGGCTTGGATTTGACATATTTGTTTCTGGTTGGTGTATGTTATGGTTGCTGCAAACTTTAACATTTGAATTCTAAAGCCTTAACTTTGGCTTTTTGGCCAAGGTTTGTGGTGCTGATATACAAAATGGCTGAACAGATTTTCGCTTATTGGAAGCATTACTTTTCTTTGATACAGCGTTTTGACCAAGAATAATGGAATTGACTGCATATTTGTACTGATGTACGGTTGGGTTGCTATTAGATCCGTGGCAGATTGTCCTTTGTTGACAGAAAAAGTTCTCTATAACATCACTATTTACACCTGCTGGTACAACACTTCGCTGCTGATTTATTATTCTGATTCTGCATATTTGCTAAAACCCCCTAAGCATGCTGAGAAGGTCATTATGAGTCTCCTTGCTGATGAATTTTTTGGCCCTATCAGAAGCAGACAAATTGCTCTTGCTCTGAACGTTTTCAAGCCATTTGTCAATCCAAGTCTCAAAATCTGTCAAAACTGTCAGTCGCTCGTCATTTATGTCAGCAACAGGACGTCTGTCACGGAATAAGTCTATTATTTTGCTTGTATGTTCTAATAGTTCAATTGTTTTATCAAGATGCGAACCATCCCCCAAAGACTGCTGATATTTCTGCATTAGAAACAGCATATCTTTATTCAGCACATCTTCCGCTAGGTGATTTCTCATTTTAGCATTCTTAGAAAGATATATGTGTTCGTTTGTCAGTTTTTGATGAACTCTAACGCAGTTATGACATCTGTCCCAGTTAAAGGCCTGTATCCAGTGATTCCAGACGATGAACTGGGAACCAATTTCAAGTTTTCTTGTGCATGACACGTGGTCACCACTGGAATGGATATTGTTTCTGAGCTTCTTTATATTGTGGGAATAGTCCATCAACAGAGTGACCCCCTGTGAAGGACGAAAAGGATTGTATGTTGTATAATGCTTTGATCTAGATTCTTCGACATCATGAAAATGCATTTGCTGGAATGCGCGATTATTACTTGCGCCATCCAAGCATATGTAGTCTACCGTGAACTCATATTTTGAAAGTTTAGAAATTGAATCCCAAACCGAAAGATATATTCTCAGGTGTATTAGCACCTGTAGTAGGAAAATAGGCAAATGGAAATCGAAATCCATCAAACGAAAGAAACATGAATTGCATCATATGAGTTGCAATCCTAACATCATTTTTATGTGTAATGAGTGTATGTATATATTCAGCAGTGCTTCCAATATCAGTGAGGCCATCTATTTTGTTTGTTTTATTTGAGAATCCCATTTTCAAGTCCTCTTGGACTGCCATCTCATCAAGAATGAGGCCACCATGTTTATCAACATTTAAACGTTTAGATTCATTAAACATCCAAATAAACATGTTGTCATTTAAACCAGGAGTCTGTTCAAAGCAGTTCTTGTACCTTTGTAAAAGATTTTCTGAAGGCAGAAATATCATCCCACTGCTTTTTAAAGATGCATACGCCTGTGGGCTCTTATTCCAAAATGTTAGGGCCACCTGAATAATATCTTTGGACCAACGCCTCCCCCTTGCATCTTTGGTCGACTCACATATGTTGCTCTGAATGGTGAGTAAATTTATCATGATTTCACTGGCTCCAGGGAACAAAGTTTTTATCAGCTCTTCTTTAGTGACAGTATTATTTTCAGATGTTTTTTTATGTTCTGTAAATGACTGTTGCTGACATTTATAGCAACTGTTAGAGTAAAATGTAAATGGTACAATACCATGGCATTTTCCTGATGTAAGTCTTATCTCACAACTGTTCTCATCACCTTTTCTTGACCACTCTTGAACTACACTGAATTTAGTGGTATTCAATTTTGAATTTACCGATTTTCCCATGCAGGGATTGGACTGTTTTACAGTATTAAAAATAATTCTTGCATCTGTTACATTACTCAGTATGATGTCATTCAAGCCTAAAATGGACAGATCTATTGGAATACCACCCACAAATACTTTGAAACTATTGTCATTGTTGATTGTAATGGTTTCATTTGCTGGTTTCTATTAACATGATAACCAGTTAGATGTGCATACTGAACTGTACTCCCATTGTCATTTAATTGAAAGAACCCATACTCAGAGGCAACCTTTTTCAAAGCTTCTGTGGTACAAGGTTGTTCCTTCATAAAGTTAAGGCGTAGGCCTTTGTATCTCGAAGAACCCTTGTGCTGAACTATTTTAACTTTATTGAATATTTTCAGTACTATCTGTCCTACTTGCTTCATGGACAGTATATCACCAGAGTGACACGTTTTCATGTGTGTACTGTACGAATCATAGATATCGCTGGCAGAGATATATACATCCCCAGGGACTTGAATATATCTTCTCTGAAGCCTGCAATAAAAAAGCTAAAAAATATATATCTGTTTAGCGACCAAGTAGATTGAATTCCCACTTTGTTGTTTTCCACCCCTAGAAGGCTACACGTTCAAAAGTAAAATTTAAGAAAGATATCAAATATTATTTATCAAACAATATTTTTTCTATGTATGACTTCCAATGGAATTGGATAAAAAAACTTCCTGTGGTGACTATAATAGTAGAATCACAAAGAACCCTGTTAAAGAAGAGCATTATAAATTTTATAAAGAAGAATGATGCTGCTATATAAACGCCTCTAGTTGTAAAAACACAAAGTCAGAGAGTCCAATCTATATATAGGTTAGTTTCGACACTTCGCATGTAATCAATCCAGCAACAGAAGGTCAGTTTGCAAGGGTGTACATTACTACGGTTATTTCAGCTAGAACAATAACACTAGTTTTACCCCCAGGGGGGTACTCTGATATTTTCACACATACGTAGGCTCGGCCCATTTTTGGGGGTTCAAAATTCTGAATTTCAATATTTTTTAGGGTTTTCAGAAAAATGAATATTTTGGGGGGTATGAAGATTTTGTGGATATTTTTGGGGGGTCATCACAAAATTGGGCTAGTTTGAGGGTCATTTCTATGCAATTTAGGGTCTTTTTTTAAGGTCAAGGTACAGAATTGGGATATTTTTTGGGGTTGCTAAAATTTCAATTTTTTTGGGGGGTGCTTGAAATTCCTGATAATTTTTTGGGGTGAACGGTAGATGCTGGGTCCGAGCCTACGTATGCGGAAAAAATTAGAGTACCCCCCCCCCCCTGGGGTTATACCACTACGTCAATTTGGGTTTTGTCACTTATTCCGGTGTCAAGATAACTTTCTCATCATGTTCAATATCTTCATTTAATCACAGATAAACGCCCCAAAATGATGGGTTCCGATATATTTTTGTTCATCAAAATTCATATTGTATCTGTGGAAACTTAAAAGTTTGATGTCTAGGCATGAAATAAATAATTACGGTTTTGTCGTCGTGAATATTAATCAATGACAAAACCGTATAATTATGACTAAACCGTAATTTATATTATTATACAACTGTAAAAACGCATTTAAAATCTGATTTTATCTCCGTTTTGGCAAAAGGTTGTTAACTAGACGATGCAATCTCGAAGCAAACATATTCGGAAGTTCTCATTCTTGTCAGCCTTTATATGAAGCTAATTTTACTATAACACCGGAGTGGGCGACGAACCCCAAATTGCCATAATAGTATGACCACAGTGAATAATGGATGGCGTATATTTGTTCTAAACACCCCATGAAGCTGTTTAAAGAGCATATACTCATATATTTTCACATACAACTGCCATAAAAATGGGTGAATTTTTAAATACAAATCACATGAGTGTGGAAAGGAAAAGCCACAATCCTGGACCGAAGACCCCATCGAGATAGAGATACTTTAGGCCTAAAATCAGTGATTTTGTTACCTGCGCATCCTGCAATTTCTGCGCATAATTTTGTCCCTGGGATGCAAAGTTTTGAGCGAGCCCCTGGATGCAATAGTAGTGTAGACTTGTCATTAAAAATAGTGTTTTGGACTCATAAGTTTGCAATTGGACTCATTGATATGGGAAACAGCGAGTCCCAGGACCCATAAGCCCAAAATTTCCTACCTACCGTTTCAATTTTAAAATTGCATGTTACGTGAAACACGCATATTTTTTTGGGCTTGGCCTTAAAGATGAAACGTCAAAACTGACAACCATTCACCGATGAGAGCAACAACATTTAATAATAAAACAAAACAAAAACATCTTCATCTTTGAACGGGCAACATTCAAGGAATTCAATCTAATCAACAGGGCCATTGGGATATCTTCTGTATCGTCAATATAGCATATGCGGAGATCTTGAGGCGCGGGGGGGGGGGGGAAGAGGGGCAACAGGGGGTCTATAAGCCCCCCCCCTCGCCATAGCTATAGGGTTCCTTTGTACTTTTGGTCCGCTTCCCAACTTGAATGGTGTTTTACTTCGCTACCGGGCCGATGATGGTCTGCTTTAAGTCATATTTGGATCCTCTCTCACCCCACTAAGGAAAAAAAATGTCAGTGTTTGACCACCTCTGACAAAGTTTCTGGATTCGCTCAAATCTAGCACTGTAAGGATGTTGTATGGACAGTTAACTAATCTTACTTACAACTTTAAAATATACCCCCAGTGGCCTAGGCTGCTGTCCAGTCTAAGGCGGCGGTTCCGTTGTTGTTGATTCGTTGTTGACTGTTGTTCCAATTGTGGGGTTCTGTGTTTCATGTTTTGTTTTGCATTGCTTTTGGTCCTTTCGAGATTTGCAATTATATTGATAGGAAAGAGACAGCTTGATGCTTAACTTTATTTTTCTTTCTGGTGTCTTATGATTGGTGTTGCTGTGTGGCTCTTCCTCACGGTGCCGTGGGTTAGTCAGTAGTGTGTGATTGTGGTATTTCCATACTAACTTGCTTTGGGTACTAGTAATAACCAATTCTATGTGCGTGCGTGCGTGCTTGTGATTAAATAGACTAATTATCTTTCATTTTTCTTATACTTAAGAGCCTGTCAATCTTGTATAAAAACAACAGAACAGGGTCATGATAAAAAGCACTTGATTTGAGATTAATTCATGCAGCATCGTACATGCGCGGATCCATAAATTTTTGTCATGGGGATGGGGTGGGGGTCCATGCCCGACAGCAACGTTGTTTTTTTTTAGTCATCAACTTTTTATAGCTTACAGGGGGTCCAATCGTTTATCAATGGTTTTATTTCAAAGAAAGCTATAGATCTACTTTTCACAGGTTTTAGAGGGGGGTCCAACTTTTTCCGGGGGGGGGGGGGGGGGGGGGGCAGGGGGGGGGTCAACTTTTTCATGGGGGAGTACAAATGCTATTTTCTATAGGAACCATGTAACTTGTGATTTTCCAGGAATCCGGACCCCTATCCGCCCTCTGGATCCGCACATGTCGTAATCAGAGTCACTACAAGAACAAATATAATTACAGTGGGGACGTTTATGTAATTCGGGGGCGTTTTGACTTGGGAACATATTTGATTTGGGGGACGTTTTGACTGCAATCCAGTGCCTTTCCCAGTAGTATCGTCTTTTTTAGTGTGAAATAATGCTTTCCATGGAATAATTTCCATACTTGTAGACGTTTCTTCACGTGAAAAGTGGAGAAATCACCTCTTTAGTCGAGCGAAACTGCTGCAAAAATTTAAACGGAGGGAAAATCCCGCAATAATATATCGACCAATGAGATCGCTCGTAAGAAAACGCGAAAACGAAAGTAGCCGAAAGCGGAAGTTGATAGAATGTCGAATGATTTTACACCTGGAAGACATAAACTCTTCTCTTCGGAAAAAGTTGTCCGAAGCCGAGGTCCTTCTCACTAATGTGTCTTGTAATCATGACCCCTTTGAGACAGTATCACACAAAGCTAAATATGCAGATAAGACTAATTCTGTTGAGGATACCACCCAAAAACAACCAGCCAAAGTTAATTCTCCTCCTATTGTAATAGACAAGGAAAAGGAGGTTTTGTTGGTTGGCACATCTATTGTGAAGAACATTGATCCAAAGATCCTATCAAAAGATTATGACATTACGAAATCATCTGCTTATTCTTTAGAGGAGACCGCGAAAGTTATCGAAACCTCTAAAGCCAATCCTGATGTTGTTGTTTTACATTCCATGACTAATAACCTTAAGACTGAAGAGCCAAATTCTTGTGTTGAAGAACTAAATAAACTTGTTGACAATACCATTCTGAAATGGCCAAAAACTCATG
Organism: Loripinus fragilis; assembly: GCA_964019695.1. Classification (NCBI taxonomy): domain Eukaryota; kingdom Metazoa; phylum Mollusca; class Bivalvia; order Lucinida; family Lucinidae; genus Loripinus; species Loripinus fragilis. The sequence goes on from OZ026516.1 coordinate 33,570,209, forward strand.
TTATGGTTTCCATGGAAACACCTAGAGCTGATGACGCTGATATCAACAATAGAGTGCTTGTTGCTAACAGCCTCATTAGGAGTACTTTCTATAAAAAGAACAATGTTTCAATTATTGATAACAGTAATTTGGCTGTACAGGGCCAGCCAATATTAAGATTCCTAAATCAAAGTGACAAGGTGCATCTTAGTCGCCAGGGAACTTCTATGCTAGCTAATAATATTCGTTCATCTCTAGATACCAGGTTTGGCTTAAGAGGAAATGAAAGAGGCTCAAAGGCGCAACCCCCTGGTGGTAGGGTTATTCAACACCCTGGCAATAGGGGGCGGCGCAGGCCCGGCTCCCCTGGCGGTTATTTTCCACCTTGGTTTCGGTATGGAAGTCCACCTAAGGGATATTATAAGAACTTCAGCCCTTTTTAAATCCATCCTAGGGAGTTAAATACTGAGAAAGTGACTATTACAGTACAAAGTGTACTGTAACATTTCAAAGATTTGCTACCTTTGTTATTACTTTTTTATTGTTTCTTTTTTTCTCTCTCTCTCTTTTTTATCTAAGCTTCATAGATTGAAGTTGTATGTCTTTAATTTGAGCTTGATATACATATTATAAGTCCAATTCAACTTATATGATTACATCATTCCAATATATAGTTGTCTGTTTAAGGTATGCTTATACAAGCACTTGATATCTGCTTTCTCAATGTTGGCGGATTGAAATCAAAAACTCATGATAAGACTAAAGATGATATTTTTCTGAAGAGCATAGCAGCTCATGACATTATTTTACTAGCTGAAACGCATATGGGTTACTCAGATTCTGTTTTAATAGAAGGTTATAATTATTTTCAAGTATGTAGACCTATATCTCGTAATAATCGCTATTTTGGTGGTATTGCAATTTTGTATAAGTCCTCCATTAAAGATGGTGTGAAAATTTTGCCTATTAGAAACACCAATTTTCATTGGATCCTATTAAAGAAGGATTTCTTTAATTTGAGCAATGATATTTATTTATGTACAGTATACTATCCACCTAGTAATTCTGCATATCTGTCTGAGGACAGTGAAATTTTTCAACTCATTGAAAAGGACATTTTTTCATACCAAAATTTGGATGATATAATTCTATGTGGGGACTTTAACGCTCGTTGCGGTACTGAAAATGATTTTGTCTCTAATGACTTGGATGATTTTATACCAATTGATCCAAATTATGTGGCTGATAATTCTAGAATAAGATATAGTAGAGATTCTAAACTAGACTCAAGAGGTAAAGAGTTGCTTGATTTCTGTATTGGTAACAATTTACGCATTTTAAATGGTAGAATACTTGGTGATAGTTTAGGCAATTTCACTTGTTTTAATGTACATGGACAAAGTGTGGTTGACTATGTAATAGCATCCGAGGAAGTCCTGAGTCATGTATTGACATTCAAAGTATCTAGCTTTAATCATTTTTTATCTGATACTCATTGTAAACTCTCTTTTAAATTGCTAGCTTCATACATGGATTCTGGGAGTACTCATGCCCATGCTAGTCTTAATGCTATGCCTCAACAGTATATATGGAGTACTAACTCTGCTAGTAAATTTTCCACTTATTTCACAAATGTTGATGTGTCTCGTAAATTGTTAGAATTTAACAGATCTTGTACTAATAGTGTTATGGATATTGATACATGTTGTTCTAATTTTGAAGATATTATCCTCTCTGTTGCTGATAAAACTTTAAGAAAACCAGGCAAGACTCGATCTAAAAAGGTTAAAAATCAGAAATGGTTTGATAAAGATCTATATACTTTACGTAACAGACTTTTGATTAAAGGGAAATTAATGAGTAATTTTCCATTTGATCGAGGAATCAAAGGGAGTTACTTTAAATTATATCGTGAATACAATAAATTGCGTAAATTTAAGAAGCGGACCTTTAAACAAACTATTCTTAATCAGTTAGATGAACTGCAGTCCTCAGATCCTAAAGCTTATTGGAAACTCATTGATACTTTGAAGGATAGCAAAAATGATTCCCAGTCAGTTATTGATCCTGATATTTGGGAAAATTATTTTAAGACCTTAAATTCTATCCCTAACAAGTTTAATAATAAATTAAAATTGTTAAAAGAACTCCTTCAAAGTCTTGAGCATCAGAATGTCACAACTTTCAATTCATTGGATTTCAAAATTACTGACAAAGAAATTTCTGATGCTATTTCTAAGTTAAAATACAATAAATCTGGAGGACTACAGTTGATTAGTAATAATATGGTCAAATCGGCCCATAATTTTATTTTACCTAGTTTAAAGATTTTATTTAATAAAATACTGCTTTCAGGAATTTATCCCAAAAATTGGGCTGTCGGATACATCTCTCCTATTTTTAAAACAGGCTGTAAGGAAGATCCCAATAATTACCGTGGTATTACTGTTACTGGGTGTCTAGGTAAATTATTTAATACAATACTTAATGCCAGGCTTGATAAGTATTTGTCCGAAAATAATCTCATTAATAACTGTCAGATCGGGTTCTCTAAAGCCTCCCGTACATCCGATCATATGTTTGTAGTTAAATGTATTATTGATCATTATTTTGCTAAAGGTTCGAAAATATATTCCTGTTTTGTCGACTTCAAAAAGGCTTTCGACTCTGTTTTACATACTGCTATTTTGATAAAACTTGTTAGAATGGATATCAATGGTTTATTTTATAACATAATTAAAAATATGTATTCTCAGTCTTTGCTGTGTGTAAAGGTCAATAGTAAAATTACAAACACTTTTCAATCTTTGGTTGGAGTTAGACAGGGGGATGTTTTAAGTCCAAATTTATTCAAAATTTTTATAAATGATCTGCCTAAGTACCTCCTGTCCTCCCAAGATCCTGTATATCTAAATAATAAAAGAATAGATTGCTTAATGTATGCAGATGACGTAATTCTACTATCATCTTCTGCAATTGGTTTACAGCAAAAACTTAATTTATTACAAGCCTTTTGTGAAGATTGGTGTCTTTCCATCAATATTGAAAAAACTAAAGTTTTAATTTTCAATAAGGCGGGTAGATTAGTTAATAACCATAGTTTTGTTATTTTTGGAAATGAAGTATCTTGTACAACTTCTTATAAATATCTTGGTGTTTTATTTTCAGCTTCAGGTACCTTTACACCTGCAAAAAAACAACTTTATGATAAGGCTGTGAAGGCTTTATATTCACTCAAACGCAATATTTTATCTCTCAATCCTAGCATTTATACAAGTCTGCATATATTTGATCACACTGTTAAACCCATATTATTATATGGGTCTGAAATCTGGTTATGTTCATTACCAAAGAAAGCTACAATTCATGATCTTTTTGATTATTCTAAAATTTCTAAATCTTTTAACTCTGAAAAGTTGCATATTCATTTTTGTAAGTATATTTTAGGGGTTCACAAAAAAAGCTCTAATTTTGCTATAACTTCAGAACTTGCCAGATATCCGATTCAAGTGAATATACTTCTTTCAGCCTTGTCTTATTGGCATAGACTTGAAACTACCTCTTCTGAGCTTCTTATGGATGCATTTGCATGCTCAAAGACTTTACACAATGAAGGTTTCAATACTTGGTTTAGTTCTATTAGTAATGTATGTAAGTTGCTCAATGTCTCTGTTACAACTGAAATGTTATCAGATATGAGCTTTAAGTCCTTTAAAAAGAATATTAAAAATGTTATTTTAGCTAAATTTAAAATATTTTGGGAGGATTTTCGAGCGAATAATATGGATGGAAAGTTAAGGACCTATTTTTCATTTAAAGAACACTTTGAATTTGAACAATATTTGAACATAATTAAAAATTTTGATAAAAGAAGGTCTTTAACTAAATTTCGGATTAGTGCACATAGACTTAAAATTGAAAGAGGAAGATTTTCTAAACCACCTATTCCTGTTGAAAATCGATTCTGTGATCATTGTTTATCGGAAATTGAAGATGAATTTCATTTTTTAATTAAGTGCTCGAAATATAATAGTCCTCGTAACAATCTCTTTTCAGTTGTTCAGATAAATTGTAGGAACTTTTGCTCATTAGAAGATAAGGTGAAATTTAACTGGTTATTAACCAATTCTGACAAAAATGTTATCATTGAACTTTCAAATTTTCTATTTGAATCGTTTGCTTTACATGCTCTATAGTAAACATCAGCTCTATATAATTTGGATTATGTATCATGATGTGGGTGGCATTGTATCTCTCTACATTGATGAGGTACAATGGCATACATTTCTGGATCATATTTCCATAAGTTTACATTTAGATAGCTATGCATGCTCTCCACTGAGTGATTACATTAATATGTATTGTCTTTTAAATCTGTACTGTGTATTCTTGTATTTCTAATTATGCTCAATCGTTGTATGGAGAATTTCTCCTATGATTTTTTGCCCTTCATGGGCCCTTAATTGGAATAAATCCATTGTTGTAAAAGTAGAAACCGTCAACTTTTTTCCTGCAAAGGTGAGTTTTTCAAACTTGTGGACTACATCCCTAGATAGAATAATCACTGTACTATCGAACGATGGTTGGGTTGGATAAAAACTATTACGTTTGAGTGGGAGAAAATCCGTCCGAACGAGGTGACCCAATTTCCACTTCAATACCATGTCTCTATTTATACTAATAGTAACGAGCACAATTTTATAAAATCGTGTTTTTTATGTTTTCATGCATTTTGAGCTTCAATGATATGCCGTTGGTGCTGTCACCATATAAATTAAGGTTTGGGACTCTGGTGCCAGTGGTTTTTTCTGAGTGATTCGCCGGAGTTTACACATCTATAAAAACCAAAAAATAAAATTTCATTCCTATAATAATCGGTCTTGAAACCCAATTTTTGTCTTCTTTTTGATTGGCCGCTTAAGACATGTGTTACCTGCCGGCCATCACTCGCATATGCGTATCAACCATTATTTCCAATTGCTTTTTACCAGTCCTGTAGATAAGAATTCGTAAAAAAAATTCTTATTTGTCAAATAAAACATTAGTTGTGGGAACACAATATAACAGTCTCGATAAGACGGTTCTTTTGAGTACCCAAAACAAATGCTAAAAGTGATGGATTAGAAAATATTCTCAATTATTATACGCTAAAAAAATTAGTTCATTTCGACCTTTGTCATCAAATATAGTCGTCACAATTTGCACTGGGTCACATATAATAACATTCATACAAATAAATATACAAAGAAAGTTCCAACAAACTGACCGAAAAAATAAAGCACGATGCATGACCTACTTTCTATATACATGCGCAATGTAGGAATAGAGGGATGCGCATTGAGATTCCAATATAACAATCACGTGATGACAAAACCAATTAGTATCACGAGTATTTGCAGTAAATTCAATTCTACAATTGAATCTTGATTTAATTCTACGAAATGAAGTTAATGAGCTGTATGAAGTGAACCAATCAAATGAGGGAGGAAGTGTTTCACTATACATACAGGGGCAATTGGGACTGCTCACGAGATTTGCTTCATCGAACAAAACGGCCATCAGAGCTCTTGCGATGATCCAGAGGGGAGGACAGCCCCCCACCCCTGAAAAATCACAAAAATATAGGGTTTTATAAGCAATACTGGTCCGGATCTCCTGAACATCACAAAGCTTTCAAGCCAGCATTCAATCACGGTTGGGCCATCTATCATCGACACGCCAGCGAAATGCCATTTAAATGGCATTTCACTGGCGGGCTGATGATGGCCCACTTATACTGGTATATGGATCCCCCCCTCACCACCAAAAAAAAAACATTGTCAAAGTTGGACCCCCTCTGACAAATCTTTCTGGATCCGCGTATGGAGGTTAAAAAAGAAAAAATCTTTAACTCCATCTGATTACAAAATGTGTTCTGTTTTAGATGTGCAAGAGCCAGAAAGAAGCTAGGAAGATGATTATTTCACTGACGTCTGTGGTGGAGAGGGTGATCTTCCTGACAGGCGTGTCTGAGTCAACCTTGTACCGGTTGCAGCGTGGACCCCGGAGATCCTGAACCTGCCAGAAAATGTCCCCCAAGAAGTTTGACCTTGAGAACTTCGACGAGGAAGTGTTCAAACGGACGTTATACCACCCTTACCAACTTTAGCACGAAATACCTCATGATGTGCAAGGTCTACAATAGTTATACCATGTTTGTCCACCTGTACGTAAGATAATCCACTCGCTAAAGCTCGTGGATTATCTACACGTACAGGCGGAGAACCCATGGTATAACTATTACGTAGCACACCTTGTCAGATCAAAGACAAAGAAGACTATTCCAGCGTTTGCTGATATAGGTGACGAATTAATTATTATTGAAACACCTGTAAAATGCTGTCAGCTTTTGTCATCTGCTGCATATATTTGCTAACACCATTGGCTATTTTAAAAGCCGACTCAACTTACGAAAACGTGGACCCCGATCAGCTTCCTTCTACTGGAGCAGTCTGATCTGGGTCTACATAGTCTGACCAAAAGGGTTCTAAAACTTCAGCAGACGACAGAGAGAGTCAACTTTTGTTGTTAGGGTTAAGCTTTAATTTTCTGCCTACACCCGTTAGTCAGTCAGTCAGTCAGTCACTGCCCCTCAGTCTGTCTGTCCATCGGTACGTACGTACGTCCGTCTGTCTGTCCATATGAACCTAAATCGTGCCAGAAACATATCTCTTAAGGACAGAATTGGTTGTATTGGAAGTCGGACGACCCTAAGAAAGATCATAATCAAGTTGGGATTCAAGTGGAAATGACACGGACCAACAGATCCCTGCTCATGGAACACACTGGTGTAGTCGTGGATCGAATCATTTACCTGTGACACGTGCGAGGACAAGTGTGAAAGTACCGACAGTAAGGGAGAACCAGGAAGGGAGAACTGTTGTCTACACTGATGCGACGTTTTAGGCTACAGTTTGTTTCTGCTTGAAGAAACCAAACAAATCATATATCATGTGAATCGTCAGATGTTTCACAAGCCTCTTATCCCTTGAAAATCAAGAAAGATGTCACAAAATTTTGTCACCTGCTGCAATCGAAATTGGCGCTTAAAGGCTAAGTTCGAATTTCCTAAGAAGAAAATTACTCCTTAATGTAGTACCGCTTTTCTTTAACGAAGAAAACAAATTGAAAAATTAAATTTGTTTCATTGAGATTTATGTCAACTCTCTTTGCAGCAAACACAATAAGGTCATGAATTTAGTGCTGCGTTTGCCATTCTTGTACACAATTCTGATACAGGAATGCAGTGGCAGAGTCGTCATTGAGTCGGAGGCCAAACCCTGTGTCGTTCAGTTAAAGAGAAAGGCATTACTACAGTACTTTCAGTGACCAAAAGTAATTCTCGCACGCCAGATCGGGATTCCAGTTGTTTTACCCATGTGAGATAAGATAAAAAGATAAAAGACGAACAGCCGCGGCCGGTCGATCCGTGACATCATTGAAATGTTGAAATTGTGGTGAGCCACAAAAAAAGAAACCATTATTCATATGAGGATGCCATAGAAAATCCGTCCCTCGCGATCACCGATTGTCATCACTCGGCAAGCCTCGTGATGCCAAATGGTGATCCTCGGGACGGATAGTTTACCCTACCCTCACACTCATGATAGATTCTTATATTCCACAGCGTTAGGGAGTTCATAGACTTCAATGCATGTTCGTGTTAATGAGAAAGGATCATTGACGGTTTGGGCCTTATACGCCTATTTTTCTGATTCCCAGAACGCTGTTTTTGAGCTTCTGGTGTGGTGCATGTAGTATCAGTGCAATAGATGAATCTTATGGCAAGAGCCAGCTAGCAAAATATTTTCAAAATTCCTAAGCACTTGAGAGTTATGGCGGGTAGAAAGGGGAGGGGGTCTGAAATTTCATGACAATAAAAAGTGCTTTACAACGTGATTTCTGCACGTTTTCTAGATTTATTTGGTAGGCATGGTGATATCTATTGAACATATCACATGCAGAGTATAAACAAATCACGATTATTGATGAAATTGTCTTAAAAACAAAATATGTTTTGTAATAAAATGATTTTGGGGAGATACTTTTGAAGTTACCTGTACATTTTTGACTATATGTACCGTAAATACTACAAAACTGAAAGCTCAATAAAAGAAATAAATACTTTTGAAGGAATGAAAGTGTCCCATTTAGCATTGGAAAGCAAAACTGCTTCTAACTAGATCCCTTGAAAATTACTTTTGCTTTGTTTAAAGAGCATAGTATGTCAAATGTATTTAAAGTGCCCGAATATTTATGGTATACATATACATGTTGAAAGCTACCTATATGAGACAATATATTGAACACTAAAGTATTTACCTGTTATAACTCTTTGCATGCCAGCGGATAATTTCGTCATCTGCCAATAGCCTTTTGCAAACAGTTTGAACCCAGATGAAGACCTACAGAGTGTCCATCTTGATCTGGATCCAAACGGTTAGACACTCCGATGTTCGTCCTGGGTGGTTTATTTGTAAAAACTTAATTTTGAAGAAAGTCTGCAGACGAAAATAAAAGCACGAATAATTCCCTAGCATGCAAATTGATATGTACAGGACATTTGCAAAAGAATGTGTCATTACAGAACAGTGAGATTTTTTCCTATGAAAACATGCATGAACCTTGCTACTTCTACTTTTAATCGTTATGTACTTTATGATAAACTAGCACAGAATACAGAGCAATAAAGGAGGTTGGTTCTAGAGAGCTTCATTACTGTCATTAATTTTATTATTCGGTAGAAAAGGCATTTTTTGGGCTTAGGCCCTGGGTTTTGGGCTGCTGAACATCTTCCCCCCCCCCCCTTGTGCCAGCAAGCCACTTCCAGACAATGTGTAAAATATGTTAACACATATACAGGCAAACGCTTTAGCTGGCACACGGGGGGGGGGGGGAATGATATTTAAAAAAATGTTTTCTGATTTCTATATATTTTAATGTAACACAGGTTGTTCTACCCCAAATTTTACATCTTTGAAGCATTTAATATCGAAAATGGATTTCACTGCCATAAAGTACTCAGGTCAGGGTAGCTTCAAGGTGAAGAAAGGGACGATCGACAAACTTTTATTTTTACCGAAAACCATAGGCATTTACCCATAGCAAGTGTCGATGATCCTTTTACTTTGCTTCCCCTGGCTAGAATATTTATCTGCCTGTTGTACCGTTTGAAAGTAACATATATAAGGCATCATTCGATTTTTTTTTAATTTGATGCTACAAAGCTTACATTTCTGAACATTGTCGCCATTGACGTCAATGGACATTTTAAAGTGTTAGTAAAAGTAAGTTTAAACTATTGTAAATGGAAATTGCAGCCAAAACTTCATATAATTCGCCCATTTTGTGCAAACGTTATTCAACTTTACAACAAGTGTCATGTAGTATTTTTGAAAACATAAAATTGCATTAGAGTCTATGGGAAATGACTGTATGAACCGTAATTCATTCTTGAATGTTGAACCGTGCTTTAACGTGACATGTTTTATTTGTTTGTTTGATTTGATTCTTTACGTCCCAGTCAACAATCCTTCAGTTACGTCGGGACGGGTCTTCCTGGGTTGAACCAGTACTAAGCTATGATTAATGTGTCTTGCTCAAGTACATAACGCAGTGACGCCGGTGAGGCTCGAACCCGCGGCCCTTCGGTCTCGAGTGAACCACTCTACCACTGAGCCACTGCGCTCCCGAACATCGACATGAACATGTAAGAAATAAGAATGTTATTTCTGAGCTTCTTACCTGGAAAGGGGGTACTCACTATAAAGTTGGTAGGGATGTGCCAATGAAAAGAGTTTTATTTTCAGAGGCTAACTAGGACAAGGTACGTAGGTTACATATCACTCAAAATCTGGTAGGGGATTCAAATATACAATGTACCTGTCTGGAAAATGGTTCATGACAGTCTGGAAAGGGATTGATAACATTTTTAAATAGAAAAAACATAAAAGGGTAAAAGATAACACTATGAAAGAGAAAAAAGTCATGGGTATGGACTTATACCTCTGTTCCACACAGGCCACGAATCGCGCGAATCGCCACGAAATGATTTTTTATCGATTCGGGGAGATTCGTGAGGCTTTATTTTTTTCTCTCCAATCATGATGTTCTATGAGTCGGTCCCGATTCGGATACGATGTCGTTACGAGTATTCGGGGGGATCGGCTCATTTCGGCTGGAATCGCGCAAGAATTCATTACGATTTGCAAAATAACATTAGAACATGCTGCACGAAAGTTAAGGAATCAATTACGAATCAGTTAAGAATATGCCGAATACAGCATGAATTGGGCACGAATTAGCATAAATCCGCGACGTTTCGCCACGATTCGCAGGATTGTCTCTCACGATAGTTATAAAAAAAGGCCCATACATGCTTCGGGGGGGGGGGGCATCAGTTCCAAAATGAATGTTCCTCGTAAAGCAGCTGTAGACTGATCCGGCAACTTGAGTGTTGAAAACCGCTACTTATATAGCTAGAAGAAAACAACTACATTAAAGTCGAGAGGCCCTGGCCCTGACTCTTTGACTTGGAAACTTGGAATATGGCAGTTCGCCATTGGCAAAATTACCAGCCAGGAGCTACTGACTGATCCTGATTGTGCTACAGAATCTGCCAAATCTGTTTCAACTTCTAGGACTGGCTCACATGCGCGTGACAGGGTAATTAATCTTAGGGAAAATCCTTCTACTATCTCTTCCTTGGTTTTACTGCTTGGTTTAATCTCCCGATTCCCCACGAATGAGCTAAGAGTAGCTACGAACGCCCAAAACGCCTTCAGAATCGATTACGATTCAGTTACGATGTCCAAGAATTCTCTAGGAATTTGGTACGAATCACGCACGATTTTTCGAATCGAGGAATTCGTGGCCAAAGTTTAGAACAGTTCAAAACTTTTGAGCCGAATTCCCGATAGACATACGAATTGCAAGAACTGACTACGGACTGTGCTAATCAGTTAAGATCTTCACGAACTGGGTACGATTCAGCCACGAATCCAAATATTTGTCAATTCGTGGCAATTCGTGGGATTCGGGGCCTGTGTGGAATAGGGGTATTAGAAAAGCAGACTAGAGACTATAATAAGGCAAACACTGAGCATAATATATTGTTTTTCTACGATGGTTTATAAATTTTAATATATTTTTAGTCTAGAAAAAAGTCTCAATCGTGTCTTGAAAGGGATAGGGGTCATGGGATTCTATTGGCACGCCTCTGTCTGTCCATTTCGATCTTGAGTGCCCCTCTCTTATAAACAACAGATGTCTGAGTGATTGCAATTGAGACTCAAGCATAACCTCTATAAGTGTGGATATTTCAATGATCTTAGCCCTGAGATCAGTATCATCTCAAAGCGAGAAACTGGAATGACGGAGATTGTTTCGCCATGTAGAATTGGTCAATGCATTTTACTGTGGTGTGTGAAAATGCCTTAGATGAGGGGCTGGACAGGGGAGGGGGCGGGGGTACGGGGATAAGGGGGCGGAATCGGGGGTGGAAGGGGCGGAATCGGGGGTAGAGGGGGCGGGGAGCGGGGATAGAGGGTGCGGCATATGGGCGGGGAGTCTGGAAAGATTGGGGCGGGAATTTGATTTTTTTAAAAGAAAATTCAGAGAAAATGGCCGATAACAATACCGTTTTAGGCCTATAAATCATATTAAGGTCCACTAAGGGAAACATGCATGTTTGTGTGGACCAATTTGTCACACCACCCACGTAATGTATGGCGCCAGTAGGATTACAGCTTGATTTTTTACTGTCGTTCAAAGAACAGACTCTGCCGACAAAACGAGATTATCAGGGTAGGTTGTCTTCAGGTGGATGACAGATATTGCCACTCAGTGGCAGAAAAAAAAATCCAACTAATATCGGAGGCTTTAAATTCACGTTTTACGGAACCGATTCGCCTATTTGTGCAAAGGTCCCAATCTTCCGCTTTGTAATGGTGGCTGTTGCTTTTTGTTTGGCCGTCTTATTACGTGCTAGAGATTAACTTCTGTAAACTCATAAAAGATTAAAACACAACATGAGTTCTCGGATCGTTGTGCTAAGTTCGGTAATTCGCATTTTGATATAAAGTTGTCAGTGCTTGAGAAATAAACTAAACTATGATTGATCTGACAGACCCACGCAGATCGTCAAGCTTGGATTTTTTGATTTTTCACAATATCGATGTATGGCGTATCTTACAGTGAGAGTTGCAAGAAAAAAGTACATATATTGAGATTCGTACTCCAAAGAGTTTAGATATGCCTTGAAATACAGAGGAAAGTCATTCCCTTTCCACACATGTGAAAATTGTTCATGAAGTTTCAAAAGCTCTTTGGCGCTTATGTTTATGTTATCATGGTTATATGTCTAGCCGACTCAAACCCTCCCTTATCGTACAGTAAGACTCCCTGAAATGAATTATAAAAATCCTTCTAAAACATACAACTTTTTACAAGATCAGGAAATCTCCCGGATCTGACTGAACAAGTTTACTTTATTTTCTTGTCTTCTGCTGATAACCTTTGCAAGCTGTTTCGACCCAGGTCAGCACCGACAGAAAGCTGGTCCCAATATGGATTCTACTGGTCCTGATCTAGATCCAAAGCATTTGGCACCTTGGCTCTGATGGTGTTCATGAAAAAAATCGTAAAGGTTAATTTTGAAAAAAAAGCAGATGGCAACAAATGCATGAAAAATGACCAAGTATGCAAATAATTAATTGACACTTAAGAGTAAGACAAAAACATGAATTTATTGATTATAAGATGCCTTTTTGTAAGTAATGCAATTTTTTTTATAAACTAGGCTTCAGTTGATGGTTCACCATCGTAAATGTACGCCTTTTACATGAAATGTTGCCCCGTACTCTCTACATTATCCGATCTAAGCACCTACAAAGTTTGAAGATGCTACATCCAACCATTTTAGAAGCAACGTATTTACAAGAAAATATAGTATATGAACTTGACCGTGACATCAAGGTCACTTGAATTATTGCCAAAGTAAGTAAGGGTGCAAAGATCAGAAATCGATACAATCTAGTACCACACCTGACCCAGGATACCAATGGGAAAGTGACAAACTCACAGTTAGACACCACAAACGAGAGCCAAGAGGTCAGCCCTTTCCCAGCAGGTGACCACCAGGCACATATAAACAGAAGCGCACAAAGGCATATCAAACACAAGACAGAAAAAAACATAAAAGATCTACAAAATAAGTACCGCCTCGGAACGGTCAGTAAAATATTTTACTGGAGGGCTTAAACCGTTTTCACGGCGCCAACCTTACCCTTAATTCAGATGTGGATCAAGCCACATAAATATTTGATTTGCATGAAAGACCCCTACGTTTGAAGTTGCTACGTTCAAGTTATGAGTAGATGCATTTACAAAAGAATACAGTATTGACCTTGACCATAGGTCAAAGGCCACATGAGATGTTGCCCAGTGCACTTTATCTCATGTGACATATGCAGCTGCAAATTTTGAAGTTGGGACGTCCAGCGGTTTAGAAGAAGATGCATTTACAAGAAAATATATTATTTGACCTAGATCGCAGGAAATGTTGCCTAGTATCCTATGCATTATATGACGTAGGCACCTACAAAGTCTGAGGCTGCTACGCCCAACAGTTATAAGTAGATGCTTTTACAAGAAAATGCAGTATTTGACCTTGGCCTTGGGGTCAAATGATACTTGAGATGTTGCCCAATGTCCTCTATGCACCTGCAAATTTTGAAGTTGCGGCGTCCAACAGTTTAGAAGAAAATGCGTTTACATGAAAATAGATTAATTACCCTTTGAACTAGGTCGCACGAAATGTTGTTCAGTAACCCTTACATCATGTGACCTATACAGCTGCAAAGGTTTAAGTTGCTACGGCTAATGGTTTAGGAGGAGATGCAGTTACATTAAAATAATTCATTTGGCATTTCCCCTGGACCACGAAATGTTGTTGCTCACTATCCTCTACATCATGTGACAAAGTTTAAAGCTGTTGCGGCCGATGGATTAGGAGAAGATACAATTACAAGAAACCACACGCACGAACATACTTGCACAAGCATGGAGAGACGAACGGACATGCTCAGATGGACCGACTTTGGTACGAAATTAATGTACCCTTTATTTCTACTAGAAAAAGCGGATATAAAATGTTTATTTTACGAATACGTCTTCAATATTTAAACGAAGGCAAACCTTATTTTTTATTAAAATAATTGCATGAAAAAAGTAAAAAAAGAGTCTAAAATAAGACTATTGAATATCCCAAAAGGTTTCAAAAAGTAGGCCTAAGAATTTAAGGGTCGTTAGGGTAAACGGAAACAAGAAATGATTATGCCTTTATTTTGCTCACTCTAGAAAAAAGACATTCATCTCTGGTGATAGTACGTTTTAAGGGACCGCGCAGCGCAGACAATAACGTGTCGGGTGGCAGATGTATGTTTGACCGCAGATACAGGGACTGAGAGTTAGATCTCTGCCTGGTCCAATACATTCGTGGAGATTTGATCTTGAAATAATTTCTACGGCCATTCTCCTCCCTTCCTCTGATTCAAGAAGGGTTGTCAGGGACGTTAAGCATCTAAACAAACAAACTAAAGTATGTTTTAACATTTTGTCCCCTGAAAATGCAGATGGGTCTTTGGTAAGCTATTTTTAGAATTAATTTGGTTCTTGACTTCGCTTAAGTTCATAAACAAGAACAAAATTTTATCAGGGGGAGGGAAAAATCTGACAGGGGGAGGGAAGTGGGGTTGGAGGGGGGGGGAAGTGGGTGGAGAGGGGGAGGGAAGTGAGGGAAAAGGGGGAGGGAAGTGGGGATTGGGTACCCCCCCCTGTCCAATCCCTCTTATGCCCCAGTCACACACACACATACGTACTCTTACGGAGAGTTTCGGATCAAACTGCAGTCGTCCGTAGAAAAATGAGGGCGGGGCTTAAATTCTTGATGCGTTTGCAAGACGCACATACCTTCAATTGCGGGTAGTAACGGATCATTGCGGATAAATGCGAATGTCAGCGGATCGATGCGTTCCAGTGAACCGACATAATGCGGACAGATACCAATAGATACGGACTATATACCTTTCATTACCTTCCCTTACCTTTAGATACGAGTAAATACGAATAGATACCTTTAGATGCGGACTGTTGCGTATACTCAGTGGATCTGTTTGCAACCGCAGACTTTGCACCCTATCGTTCGTCTAACGTTTTTTTTTAACATTATGCCTGGAAGGAAGAAGCAGCATGTCTCTAGAAGGCACACTCTCAACGCCAAACATCTCAACAGGATGACAACTATTCTTACGCCTCAGACATAGTCAGCAAGAGGCAGCGGAAGACGCAGATGTCACATAATCTAAGAAGAGGCTATGCAAATAATATGAAGCTCCATTTGTAGATTAAATAATATACAATGTACAAGTAAGTTACACATACGTTGCTACATGGCGACGGTTTATGAGCAATATTAGGTAAGATTCTTGATAGTAAGGACCTTTATCTATACATGCAAATGCAAAATATTACATGATAAATAGAATATTGCATTTGCGATCCAAAATTATTTAACTAAATGATAGCATCCTTGGCAGAGCCTCACATATTATCAAGTTTCCTCATCTCATTTAATAAATGCAAATAATACATGAACAATCATGTAAAAATCCCCATGCTTTAAATCTTAGAACATTCAGTCTTTTCTGCATACACTCCCCCCCCCCCTATAGCCAGTTTGCCAAGTCATTCTCAACACATCGTCTGGCACGAGAAAGACGATATTTGAAGACTCACTCTCCTGTTCCAGGGGTGTTGTAGCAAGGGGCTTCATCGTAGACGTAAGGGGTCGTAACAATACGTATTTATCCGCATATGAAATCAGTCCGCAACGATCTGCGTGTATAGGTAAAATACGCCGAACGCGATAAGTATCGAAGAGTTACTAAAGGTAACGACCCGAATGAAACCGTAACAGTCCGCAACTTTTGGGTCGACGGTTTTGATACGTTTAGATGCGGATGAGATACGGATGCGATGCGAATAATTACGCATTATTGCCTAGGGTTACGTACCATTGCGTTGTTTTCATCCGCAGAACTTTTTTGATATTTTTCAAAATTTGGGCGCGGATGGAAAGGGCATTGCGGTAAGTTGCGGATAAGATACGAACTGTTACGTTCTCTACGGATGTGATACGTATCGTTACGGAATGAGCGGATAGTTGCGGACGGGCTTTACGTATCATCCGCAGAGTCCGTAAGTGTGTGTGTGACTGGGGCATTAGATTGAGTGAGCTGCTTGCTAGTGTTCTTGTATCTTACATTTCCATTAACTCTCACGAACAGACTAAGTTTAGTCTTCGTTAAATGCTGTATCCCCCCCCCCCCTGCGAATAAGGTCTTTACTTCTACATACTTACTATCTTTAAGTTTACACGGTCACCTTATTACCTTTCATATGCATAATCACGCATAAAGTTGCCAGATCAGGAGTCGTTTGAGTCAGCTCTTTCGATTTTTGTAATATACCAATAGCAAAGACACAGAAGAGCCTATGCATCCACACAGTCTCGTCAGAGCATTCGCTACCCGCAAGCACAAAATATAGCCATGACTGACAGAACAAAAATTTAAACTTCTTGTCACACTGGTTATCACCGCTTGTATCTTTATGTGATAAGTACCATTTTTCTAAGTTGTACTTATGTTTGACCCGCAACATTTGAGGTCACCCTATTACTAATGCAGAGACATCCAGCATAGTTTTATTTTCTGAGTTTTGCCTGTATTTTGCATGGCGTTGTGGAAATAAAAGCACTGGTCAACACAACACGTCGTGGACGCACATGTTGACGTGTGCATTCATTGTCCTCGTATACTCGAAGAACGTGTTTCGTCGTGTCCAGTTCTACTTACTCGTGCAGGCATATATTATGACATATATCAACTTCAGCACTTATTGATTTAATGAGAACAAAATAGGAGGTGATACAGGTATCAAAACGCTTTTACAAATACTCAAAACAAAGATTGTGATTCTCATTCGAAGCGTCATATCGACGACCTATGTTTAAAGATGTAAAAAGCATATTGTATTTTTGTTTTAAAAACAGTTAATAGCTGATTTGTTGATAATTGTTCTTAAGTACATTTTAAAAAAATCGTGTAAGTTAACACCAAAAGAGGTGGCAGCTCAGCCGCCACCCCTTTTGGTGTAAACATACACTTATTTTCCTACTAAAGCATATTAAGGTCAACACTTCATCAGTGGTAAACGTTAAACATTTCTACCTGTTATTGTTGAACGATCAAACCAATCAGTAGAAAATAGCTTTAGTAGAAATGTTAAACCAAGTTCAGTGGCAGCTCAAATGCCACTAAATTTGGTGTAAAATTACACTTATTTTTCATATAGGTAATATGTTAACACATTGAGGAATGACGAAAACCAATTACATGACCTTGATTTGAGGTAAGCTTTCATTCATATTCTTATTTTATATCTGAAACTACGTAGCAAGTAATATCAGGCAAAGTGCTCATGCAATATATTTTCTTAACACATAAACTGTTGATTTTACGCTAAAAATGTGTAATTAATAAACATTCTTGAACTCAACTCCCCCTTGATCCTTCAGTGTACCATTTAATACTTTGCAGGTATGTTACAGACATATTGAAGATGTGCATGAAGTTTAATACATTTGATAAATATACAGCAATTTTAAGCCAATATTCGACAACTGCAAATACTGAATGCATACTTTGTGAAATCATCTCCTCCTAGAGCATTCAGGGTATCCTTTTAAAACTGAGCATGTATGTTACAGACATACTTAAGGTTTCATGAAGAAGTTTATTGATGTGATTTTTTATGAATTTATACTATGTAAATTTTGCTATTTTTGGACCATTGCCTCTATACAATTATGGTGTGTGAAAATGCACACATTGTGAAATCAACTCCTTTTAAAGCTTTAAGTGTATGCTTTCGATACTTGGTGAATATGCTACGGACATAACGAAGCTGTGCATAAGTAGGTTGGTGCCCCCCCCCCCATCCCCCCACCCCAAAAAATAAAAGAGGGTCTTTTTTCTAATTTAAAGCAGTTTATACTTAGCCAATTGACCATTACTTTGTATCCATTCTAGTTTTGCAATCATCTTGAAGAGGAACAGAAAGTTGTTTGTTCTGCTATTATTGTCTCACAAATGTATTGTTACTATAACTGTTTGTGTCTCTTCCTTACGGTGTCGTGAGTTGGTCTGCAGTATGTGATTGTGGTATTTCCTGATCATAATACTTATGATCATGATACTTACTTTTTAAAGCAGATCTTTACAATGCATAATTATGTATCATGTTTCAACTGTTTTACATATCAGTTTATAGGGCAGGACTGTGATCGTAACAGTTCCTTGTCTTTGCAAATCTTTTACTTTACATATTCTTAGTTTGTTCCTTTTTATTTTGGTCAATTAAGGCTTTAAGCGAATTAAAGGAGGAACATTGAGAGCCTTGCTTGCAGCCCAATTCTTGTTTGTTCTGATATACTGCTAGGATATTGGACAAATCAATGTCACAAACGTTAAAATGAAGTATCTGCTATGATATTGTATTCAAGTCCCCTTGCGCCATTGGCTCAATGATAGCTTTCATGATCGTCAAATGTCCGTCGTCGCCAAAAGTATGCGAATGTGACCAGGAAATACCACAATCACACACACTACAGACCAATCCTCGGCACGGAGAGGAAGAGGCATAGAACACTTACAACCACATGGCAGCAAGAAGACAATTTAGTATTTGAAACTCTCTTCCCCAGGGAGATGATTGCAAAAGTAGAAAACACAACACTCACACGTAATGAGAGCGACAATAAACAATGAATCAAAAACAACAGTCCTCCGGCAGTCAACATTATTGCTATAAACAACATCTCTCCACTAGATAAACTTCACAGGAATGATATTCGGGTAGATCTCTTTCCAAGATTCAAATTTATGCGGAATTCAGGTTGTCAGTGTAACCAAACGGAACTTTCCAAACGCTACTGACCCAACTTAAAAATAATTAGAATGAAAGGGTGACCCTTTATTAAGATTGTTCAAATGGTTTACTCTGTCAAAAACATGGCCATAAGGAGGTGTTGTTAGTTCTTTCATCAACACATGTAGATACAAATGATACTATATATGACTGTCTCAAAAGTATTGATTTTTTCTTATACTTCAAAAACATTATCTAAAGGTGCCGAGATCAGTTTTTCCTATGCCATACGATGAGAAAATTTGAAGATTGTTATTGTAAAAACGAATGACCTGATATGAAAACAATTTAGCACAACTGGTTCTAAGTTGCCCTCTAAGAAGATAGATCAAACTATTCTGATCTGTACGAAATATAAGAAACACTAGAGGGCGGGGTTAGATATCCTAAAAATATACTGGAACATTAATTAAAATCTTCTTGACAAAAAAAAGGCCTAATTTGAAAATAATTTGGCACAAACGTTTTTATATAATCATATACCAAGATTATTAAAGTTATTCTGAATTGTCTAAAAAATACTGTTGTGTATTCCTATCTGCATTTTGAGCTCTCTCTCTCTCTCTCTCTCTCTCTCTCTCTCTCTCTCTCTCTCTCTCTCTCTCATTATAGGTCGTATAGTTTTACCATGGCAACGAGTGTACGACCAGAAAAAGTGCTTGGACATTTGGGGGGATGCGGGCGCTACCAAGTACTTCTAGCAACCACCTTACACAGCATGAAACTCACGACAGCCTGGACTCTCTATGCGATGGTAATGACAGCAGTAGTACCAAGGTGGCGGTGTAAACATACAGTGACAAGTCTCAATATTTCTGAGAAAGCAAATTCAAGCTATACTTCACTGACTGTTGCTAATAGTTCGTTAGAAAAGACATGTAGTGTACAAGGGCAAGCTTGTGAAGTGTTTGAATTTGATGACTATATGACAACAATGGTCAGTGAGGTTAGTTTAATTACATATCTATCTCTCTCTCTCTCTCTCTCTTTCTCTCTCTCTCTCTCTCTCTCTCTCTCTCTCTCTTACCCCAACCCCAAACCATGATATATACCCAGATTGAAACTAAAATAAGACATTTTAATACAAAACATTTTTACATGTTGTAAAATTGAAGACAAGCAGCATTTTCCTTTCTTTTGTGTTGTGTGCTAGGTTCAATGCTAAGCAACAACAAATTATGATAGGAACGATTGAAAAGAGAGACTGTATCCCGACACTGAATAGACTCCTTATTGGCAAACTAAGCTTACTCATACGGAGATGTACATTTGCCGATTTGGTGCTTATCGATGCAAATATGAAATCTTTTTATCACATGACGTTGCCTCCTGGAGTAATATAACGCTATGCAATAATATCGATTAACCACTATAGGGATCACACATGCTTTTTCGTGCTATAAATTTGCCAGGTCCCAAGGAAGGTGATGAACACTAGGCCATTAGGCCGAGTTTTCAAACATCGTCTGAGGGACCCAGCAAGACTTTAGTGTTAATGCAATGAAACAACCATGTTTGATTGTTATTCTTGCATGTTTTACCTGATTTCATCCAAAGTAAGAAAGAGGGCAAAGATCAGGAATCGATACAATCAAGCACCACACCTGACCCAGGATACCAATGGGAAAGTGACAACGTAACAACTAGACATCACAAACGAGAGCCAAGAGGTCAGCACTTTCCAAGCAGGTGACCACAAGGCATCAACAAACAGACGTGCATGAAAGCATAACAAAACAAGACAGAAATAACATAAATGATCCACAAAAGAATCACCCCCTTTGAACGGTCAGTAAAAATATTTTACTGGAGGGCTTAAACTGGTTTAATGGTGCACCAACCTAACCCTTAGTTCAGATGTGGATCGAGACACATAGATATTTGGTTTGCATGAAAGACCCCTTACTTATCAATGCATCATCTCCTAGAACATATAAATCAATATATTAAAAGGAGATAAAGCAAAGATAAGGACTCAACAGTATATAACACTGAATACCGGTGCAAAGGAAATCCAACAGTTAACCCCAGTGGGCCTGACAACAGCCAAAGCATCAGGCCCCTACCATCTAATCAATAGATAAGTCTCTAAGTTGGAACCATCATAGAGTCTGAAGTCCGACCATGAAAGAGGAAAGCAAAGTTGCCAACCGTGATTGGGTTGACCGCCAAGCATGCAGTCTGCTGCAATACATTAATGTTTTAGCCAATCTTTTTATAATGGGAAATTATTTAAATGAACTGCACTGAAAAATTGTTAAAGTACTGCCGCATTAATAAGAAACGCGAAAAATCGACTTAAAGGGCATCTTTTCACGTTATTTTCTCTTGATATTTTCGATATGCGGATAGAAAAAGCTGCAGTATTTTTTGACAAAATTTTCAACCTGATATTTTTGCTGAGTTTTTCTGTAATTAGATGGAATTTTGGCATATTTTTTGTTCTTTTGAACGGGGGAGTATTACTGTTGGTAGAATGGACATAAACTGGCCCAGTTTATTAAAAATATGCAACGGTTGACTAACTCATTCGCTGGCGTTTCAGGTCAGTGATCGCCGTGTTGGTTATATACTGAACAAAAGTGAAAACGCTACACCTGAATTGTTTGCCATTTATATGCAAAATGACGCAAGCCAGTACAGCAAATGAAAGTGTATCTAAATGTGCAAAGACTGGGTTATGCATATAGTAAAAGCTTACGGATATTGTCACGAGGAAACACATGAAAGTCATTTAAATGTGACAGGGATCCAATTTTTCTGGTTACTAATTTGAACAGAAATCTAACACAGTTTAGGCCTTCAGAAATCCACTGCAAACCAGATTCGACTGAACGAAATGGTAGTCTAAGACATTTGACAACCAGAAATGTGTTTTGATCGTTTAGAAAAGCAACCTTAGAAAGCGGGGTTTTCATCAAATTGGCCAAGCTTGAAATTTTATCACTGAAATCTCCATAGGAAAATAAATGTTTGTTGCATCTTAGTCTGCGCACATTGCTGGCTGAGAAATGGTGATAGGTCTACCTGATTTGGTAAAAGAAAGAAAGCTATCTAAAATCATGATAAATAGAAGATTACCAAATATTTATCCCCACGCTTTTTTAAAAAAGCGTAGGGGATATTGCAATCGCCTCCGTCCGTCCGTCCGTCCGTCCGTCCGTCCGTCCGTCACGCTATCTCCTCCTAAACCATTGGACGAAATCCAACCAAATTTGGTGTGTGAGTTGCTCACATGAATAGGGTGTGCAACGGCACATTTTTTTTTGGCCCCGCCCCCTGGGGCCCTGGGGAGGGGCAAAAAGGTCAAATATCATTAAATATCATTAAATTTCAATTACAAAGTCAATTTCAAAGATTTTTTAACCAAACTTTGTGTGCCTTCTCACACATAAAAGATATAAAACATATCAGACGGGATTTTCATTTGGTCGCCTGGGTCATGCCCCAGGGGTCGGACTTAGGGGTACCGTGGGGGGTTTGGGGGTCAAAAAATTTTTTAATTCGAAATTCAACCAAATTTGGTGTGTGAGTTACTTACATGAATGGCACATGCACCGGCGCCATTTTTTGGGTCCCCACCCCCTGGGGCCTTGGGGAGGGGCCAAAAGGTCAAATATCATTAAATCTGAATTACAAAGTCAATTTCAAAGGTTTTAAAACCAAACTTTGTGTATCTTCTCACAAATGAAATATATATTACATATCAGACGGGATTTTCATTCGGCCGCCTGGGTCAAGCCCAGGGGTGGGACTTGGGGTACCGTGGGGGGTTGGGGGTAAAAAATTTTTTTTTTCCGAAATTCAACCAGATTTTGTGTGTGAGTTACTCACATGAATGGCACATGCACCGGCACAATTTTTTGGGTCCCCCCCCCTGGGGCCTTGGGAAGGGTCAAAGGGTCAGTTACCGTTAGATTTCTTTGAGAGCGTGGGGATTTGCGATGGCGCGCCATCGAATGTGTTCTAGTTATTATTATATCTCACGTGAATTTCCCATACAAAACTTCCAATCACCCGCTACTATAGTGACGGCGAATACTGTCACTCGTTTGTCATAGCAGCGGGTGATAGTAAAAAATATCAGTCGTTCGTCTGATGCGCAATGCCGATGCGCGTACGGTTCGTTCACGTCAGTAGACGTTCAACATGAGGCATGATTTGGCCACTTTCCACTCCCAATAATTTCGTTGTTTCTGGTCAGAAACATTAATTATAGGTACTCGTTTTCTTAATTAGGACGAGAGGGACACGTTGAGACCAAATTTGAGCCGATTTGGCGAAATTTTCTATTTTGCAACAAACCACATCTTGTACAGTATCCCATTTAAATGACGCTGCTTGGTATTGGGTTTGGCGTCGTCGACATTTTATGACGTAATTTGTTTGACCGAACGTCATGATCAGTCGATCATTCAAACTACATATTAATAAAAGAACCATTTTTTTGAAAGATGTTTACTTTTTTTTCATTCATGCATATAGATAAGAGGCTGTGCATCATTTTCCCTTGGAACTCCACTCACCACGGTAGGCCTAAGACGGTAGAAAATGATATTTGGTATAATAAAATAGATATTACATTCTCTGATTGAGTGATAGTCGAAACATATCATCTCTGGAAATGTGATAATTGCATTCCTCGGGATGATATTTTCGACTATCACCCAATCAGGAACGTAATATTTATATAATATTCCCTATTTGTTTTTGTCAAAGGGAGACATTTTCCTCTTTTTTTTACAAATTTGATAAATTCGAAATTGATTTCTGATCTTGTTTCAAGTGATAAAACAGTTTTCTTGTGAAATAATGCAACACAAGTATGACGAATTCTGATAAGCTTAACAATCTTTTTTGCGCATGCGCAATTGCTAAATTTAGTGAATAAAGCATTAAACACAATAAGGAACATAACTCAAACATCAAAAGAGACAAATTGGTAGAGTTTCGACAAATCGCTTTCTGGATGTCTGGAAAACGCTATTTATCTTTAGTAAATACTATTCGTCCAAAACTTTCTCACAAAATATAAAATATTGTAACGTTAGTGTAGCGTTTTCACTTTTGTTCAGTATAGCATAAAGTGTATCGTACATATAAAGGACTGCGGCATAAATTAGGATCGCGAATAAATGACTTTAGATGTACGTTTTCATTTTATATCACATTGAGTATCAATAATCGTGAATCATTTCCGGCAATTATTGCCTGGTATTACGGCTAACTTTTGTTATAATAATTCTGATGGTAGAATTTGGGCATTCTGTTCTATTTATTTGACACTTGACAGGGAAATCCTCGGATAAGCCTAACCCATTTTCTGAAAAACTATTACTGTTCTACACTACTTGAATGGCTGACTATAAAATTACATATGTGTTGTTGATAATGTTTAGACCGTTTACCACCCTAAAAGTTGTTTTATAAAACTGTCGATAATAGCCACATCACACTGTTTTAGTAGAAAATGTCCATACAAATATAGCAAACAGTATTTACCCGGATCAAACTTTCGTATTGTGTCAGTTGGATCTGTGTCTACGCTGATTGAATCGGTACTTTCAACTGAATGGCAGTGCTTAAAAAATAAAACTGGCATTTACACTGAAAGCAATCACGATTTTAAAATGTGTGATGCTTTTGGCACTTACCTGTAGAAATTTAAGTCCAGATATATAGGCCGTCACATAGCTGTTACACCATTTGAATTCCCCCCGCTTTTCAGAAAGCCTAAAAATGTCGAAATTCCCAAGAGATTAGGGGTCAGGGCAGTGGTAGTAGATTCTTCAAACAATTTTCTTCTGACACTGCAGGATATTCTAAATCCAGATTTGAGCTTAATGTTCGGAAAAATGCATGTAATAAAATAATATTCCCGATTTTCGCGTTTCTTATTATTGCGGCAGGACTATAGAGCCAACAATCTTCTTCAATTTATACACCAAGTCACCATAGAATTCAGGTTCCGAAACCGCACTGAAAACGTCACTTCAACATTAAGATATCAATTTTCTTACATTGGGTTTCTCTAAACATAATAGCATTAGCATCAAACTTTCGAATGTTATTACGTCGCCACAACGTCATAGACGCACGCAATGCCTTTGCTATTAATAATCAGTTGAGGCCGCAACGCTTACCCGTGTAATATTATGCAAACAATTCAGGGCTCAGTTTAGTTTTGTAAAGTTAAAAGCCATGTAAAAACAGCATGTGAATCTCATGATTTGAACACGAATGTTTGTTCATTTGACAACGGCCTCAAACAGCTTCACGTAACGAATTTTATTCAATAATACTGGATTGCAGATTAGTAGCGCAACGTAATGACGTCCATTATAACGTTGCATAAAAGATGACAAATCCTGACGCTTTCATCCCAAAAATGCGACTTTTAATCTATTGTATTGTCAAAGAATCTAACATTCCTGCTCCTGTGTTATTGAATTTATTAAACTCGTTGCGAAAAAGCGATAAGATGCTAGAAAAGCCTCGCATTTTATCACTTTACCACAGCTCGTTTAATAAATTCATTAAAATACGAGGACTCATGTAAGATCCTCTATTTAGTGGAACCTTGTCTGCTCAGACTCCTGGATACCATCAATGATCGCGTCGGTGCAAATGGTCGGATTGTTTATAGGCAACTTTGTCTCGGGTCAGGTGGCAGATGCTGTCGGAAGGAAGATACCATTATTCTCCTCCCTGGCTATTATACTGGTATTTAACATTATGGCATTTTTGTCTACCTCTTGGGTTATGTTTGCTGTTGCTAGGACTGCTATAGGTAAGTCATCTAACAGTTTTACAAGATAATTAACCTTTGCATTATGTCCATGATTTAATTTTTAGTAAGCCGTTTTAGTTGCATGTCTCTTAAGCTGGCAACCCCAGTTGAGTGTCTTATTCTGTATGAGAATTTTTACTTGATGTACACATGTGACACGTCAATAAAATACTTACTTCTTTACTTACTCTACTTACTTACTTACTTACTTACTTACTTGCGCAATCCATGTCCTATATATAGAAATTGGGAAATCCCGTCTAGCCATCCCCAAATTTCACCGCTTGCATACTATCAGAAAATGGTTACGAGATTTCCATGCATACAGCCTTCAACGTCATAGGAGGTTTAAATTCAAAACTAAGAGAGTCATCTCACAAGGCATTAAATAGATGCACTATGAGATGCTGATCTGGCTGATATTTCTAATCTAGCGAAACATAATGGTGGCACGAAAGAGCTTTTAGTGGCCATCAAAATATTTTTGAGGTATTTATGGATTGAGCCTTTAGAAAACGAGCTTTATGGATCATCAAAGCTCTACAGAATATATTTAGATTGGGTAAGATTCCTAAAGAGCGTCGAACTTACAAAAGAGGTGAATGAAAAAATAAGTGGGTTGCAGCTTTCTTGTAGAAAAACAACGTACACCATAATGTCACACAAAATAGTACCAAAGCTAACTTTATCAAAAGAGTGCATGATGCTAGCAATCAAGGGACAAATGTACAGATTCTTCACCCAGAACAAAACCTATGATATATGCATATTCTAGATGATATCGTGAGAAATTGCAACAATCGTCCTCATAAGGCATTGGATGGTTAAGTACCAGGTGAGATCAACTATTCAAACGAGGCGGTCACATGGCAACAAATGTATATCAAAACCTAAAACCACAAAATTAAAGCGAGTTCAATCTAAACTGTTCAAATTCAAAATGGGGATTCCGATATAGTGACAAACCAAAATTTAAACGAGATCATCAGCAAAATTGGGCAGGAGAGATAATTATGATATACTCCAGGTATTTATGATGGCGAATTCCAGGGTACAAGCTCATAGACTACGATAAAGAGGCTATCCAGAGTGAGTTGCAACGTGAGAGCAAACAAAATATGTTAAAAGTTTGTGTTTTGGTTGGGTTACTCTAAAAAGTTCAACAGCTGGATCAAAGAAGTTGATCTTCAGGACATATAAAAGGTCTCAGCTTGTTTCTGCGAAGTCATTGTAAAGTCAACCATCATGGTTAGAACGTCGTTTCCTCTTTGTCACAGAAGCTATTACAGATCTGATGCATTAAGAGGGCATTTTAAAGTTGCTCATAGACATGTTCTATAAAACAATGAGTCACTTCAGGAAGATTGGAAAGATATAGTCCAGGGAAATACAGTGCATCCATCTCCAGAACCTGAAGACATTGACTCTAAGCATCATCCACAGCCACCACCCGCGAGCATTGATTCATATTGCCCAACAACAATGCCAGCAGGTGTTATGGGAATGTACCGTTCGAGTATGGATGTTTCTTACAATCCATTGCATATCAACGAAATTAATTCAGAAAATATTCAAAGTACAAAAGTGACAGCTTCACATTAAAGCATCCATCCACAGCAGTTCTGGCAGGACCAACGATAAGTGGTAAACCAACATGTATGAAACAGCTTCTTGAAACGCTTCTACAAGAGTATTTCCACCGCCATCTAAGATAATATGGTTGTATCACTCTGCACACAGCTTCAAAGCACTGCCCCTTGCATTGAATTTGTTGAAGAAACACCGCCAAATCTTAAAGAAGAGGTATTTGGCGGTTCGAGATTCCCAACGTAAGAAAGAGTGCAAAGATCAGGAATCAATACAATCAAACACCACACTAAACCCAGGATACCAATGGGCAAATGACAACTTCACAATTAGACATCACAAACGAGAACCAAGAGGTCAGCCCTTTCCTAGCAGATGGCCACAAGGCCTTGATATACAGATGCGCACTAGAGCATAACGAAAACAAGACAGAAATAATATAGATGATCCACAAAAGAAACACCGCCTTGGAACTTGGAGGATGCTCATCACAGAAGTTTAAGCGTGGTGTGCTTGCTTCATAATATTTTCTACAGAGCTAAGGGAACTTGAGCTATGTATATAAATGTCAATATCTTGTAGTTTTCAAAAATCTGAGAGATGTTGACCAAATATCTATCCTATTTCGTCAAATGTATGGAATTGACTGAAAGAAGAGTCTCAAATTATAATAGCCAAAAGCTCTAACTGGCCACCTGCATTTTATTAATTTTCTCCGAAACGAAAAATGTTATGACTACTCTTTTTGCATCCAGAAGTAGCCAGACATGCCATGTACCCTGGACAGTAAAGTTATTGACAAAATGCTCAACAGTACATGCAGGATGCCAATCTGAATTGTGATACCCCAATTTTCAAAATTTGCATTTTGGCACAATTTGTGAGTCATGACTTTTTGACATAACCCACTTTCACACGTAAAACGTTTTCATTTCATAAGTCAAACTCATATTGAAAACTAAAGTGCTGGAATGAACACTTTTCCTGCATGAGACGCGTTGCTACCAGCTAAAGCGTCAAAAAATACCCCACCATCCAATGCATGTTCTTGTGGTTTTTGAAATTGAGGGTCCTAGGTAAAATGAAGGATGAATGCGCAGGTACTGTTGTTGAAGAATTCGTTAGATTAAGACCAAAATGTACAGTCAGAAATATAGGAATGCAGAAAAGAGAACAGCAAAGGGAGTAAAGAAAACTGTGATCGATGATGAGTTGAAACATGAAGCATAGCAGGCTTGTCCCACTGACAATTGTGTAATGCATCAAAAGATGAATCTGATACGAAGTTATGGTCATCAGCTTTACTCTGTCACCATGAACAAAATTAGCATAAGTCAATATAACAATAAAAGATATTTCCTGGCAAGTGGTGACAGTTATGCCTTTGATCACGTTGTCATAGCAGAGTCATGAATCAATTTGTACCATCAACGTTGAGTTTAACCTTATTGTATGAGCGTATTATCACTATGTACTATACGTATGAAGAGTACGTGAATGAATCATTTTATGAAGTATAAAGGAGATATTATAATGAATATACCTATGACAATGTTTGAATCGTCTTATCACTAGAATATCCCACTGGTCATTTATCCGATCATTTTGGCGCCAGGGTTAAAAGAACAAGTCAATTTTTATGTGTATAAACTTTATTTAGCAAGCAAGAAGAACATTTATGTAAGCATGTAGTTGATGTTTTGAAATAAGCATATATGAGCACATATCGATAAAACGCCAAAGACAATGGTTTAGGTTGACAATGAAATAAATATCATAGGTTATTTCAGAAAATAAACAACAACGTCTATTTGATAACAAAAACTGAGCAAAAGTTAATCAAGACAGTCTTATCATTATAACTCTCTGTTTCCATCATCATTGTCACTTTCTTCTATGTCGCTTCAATCACTGTCAATCTCTTCCACTGAGTGTAATTACTCATCAAACTTCTTTTTTGCTATTTACCATGACACGGGAGATCGCCTTTTCTAGGTTTAAAGATTTTTGTTCTAGTAGATCCCTGATCTTATTCAAAATTTATTTTATGACTTTCAGAAGGATCTGTTCTCGCGCTTCTTCTCTTGCCTCATTTTTAGACATACCTTGCTTATCCATTATGTGTTATCCTTTCTCCTGAAACTGATCAGCATTTTCTTCAAAGATTTTATTAATAGATCTATTTAACCCGGATTCATTGGATTCCTCCACAACAATGTCACTTTCATCAGCGTCATCCTTTTCCAATGACTTATTGTCCACGTCCATAGAACAACCTTTTAAACGTGTTTCTTAAGATCATATAACTTCACATTCACTACAAGACAGCAGTGTAAATAGCTGATCAAGCATTCCTTGCGCCACTGAATACATTTCCTCTGGTCTAAATGACAGCCAATAATGATCGATTGGTTGAAAATAGTTTCTGGGTGGCTGATAATAATTGTATGTATTGTCTCCAGCCATGTTGACAGCTTCACTAACACAAATTGAATGGTCCATGTCGCCAAATTGCCTCCTTTTATTCTGTTCATCCTTCGACCACTGTTGAGAAAACACATTTGGAACAAGTCTTTTTGATTCTGTGGTATCTTGTTTTAAGTCAACCAGCACGTGTCCATATCGTTTGCTCACAGCCTCCTTAAATAGTTTGAGACTCTTCTTCCAGTCAGTTCTATACTTTTGACGAAATAGGATAGAAATTTGGTCAACATCTCTAGGATTTTTTAAAACTACAAGAAATTGACAATGTAGATGCATAGTTGGAGCTCCCTTAGCTTTGTAGAAAATATTATGAAGCAAACACATCATGATCATGCTTCAATTTTTGTGATGAGCACCCATTGTGAAAAGATGGCATACATCTGTTCTTGCTCCTTTCATTTAATCATCAATTATGATCAGGACGATTTTTGTAATTTCTCACGATATCATCTCGAATATAGATGTAATGATAGTTTTTGTTGTGGGTGAAGAATCAGTACATCTGTCCCTTGATGGTTCGAGTCACTCTTTCGCTAAAGTTAGCTTAATTATTATTTTGAATGGAATAATGGTGTACGTTGTTTTTCGTCAATAAGCACCGATTTTTCCATTCACCTCCTTTGTCAGTCCGAAACTCTTCAGGAATCCTACCCAATCTATCTATATTCTGTAGAGCTTGTAGCTTGTTTTTCTAGGGCTTAATCCATAAGTACCGCGTAAATACGTCGATAGCTACTAAAAGGTATTTTGTGCCACCAAATATCAGCCAAATCAGCATTCCGTAGTGCATCTATGCCTTGTGAGCCGATTCTCTTCATTTTTAATTTAAACCTCTGAGGACGTTGAAGGCTGTTTTTTGCATCTGCATCTCGTAACCATTTTTTGATAGAGTACAAGCTAACTTAATATTTTCCCTCTTTTTAAAGGAATTTGTATACCTTGGTTGGACCTGCATAGCTGATAGGACTCTTAAAATCGAAGTAAATTCTTTCCAAATGCGTTTCCACGACATCCTTTACGAAAATGGTGAAAAAAAGGTAATATTCCTTTCTATAGACGTAATGGTTGGCTGGCTGGATAGCTGGCTGGCTGGTTGACAGATGGGTGGATGTGATTTTGGATGAACAGATGGATGCATGCATGACTGGATCGATAGGTGGACAGACAAACAGACGGACGAACAGATGGGATTTGAATGGACAAACAGATGGATGGGATTTCCAGTTTTCTATATATAGAACATGGATTGCGCAACAATTTGGAGACACATAATGCACTGGTTTGACCTGTGGCTCCTCCCACAGACTAACATAGGTCGCTGGATCGTGCAGAACTCCTACATTTTCTATTCATTAGTCGCGCATAATCTATTTTCAAACTGTTTGCAAAGGTTAAGAGCATACTTTAACTCCACACTAACCATAATGCATACAGTCGACTCACGTTGACGCCAAGTCCTAGGGTCCTAAGTTTATACTTTGGTGTAACCTTTTTTGTTAAAATCACTAGCTGCAAATTAACAAATCATTGAAATGTGTGTTTTTTCACGTCAATAATCTACTCCTAGCGTAATTGACCAACCCCTAAAAACTGTGGCCAAGCACTACAAACACCTTTGCATAAAATTTGGCGACTCAGCGAATACGTTTGTTTGAAGGTTTGGGGTGATCATCCCCTAAAATAGCTGTATGTTTGGCCAATTTAATTGCATCATTCTTTAAACAAGCATACTTATCTTCACAGTGGCGTAAAGTCACAGACCCTTCGCTGCTCGCTCACTCATACGTACCATAGAATATGATGATTGAGACCAAACACTGGGCAATCTCGTGCTGGTTAATTTGTTTAATTGAAGGCGTTGGTGCGGGGTGCTTTCTGACGATACAGTACACTATAGTAGCGGAAGTGACGTGGGCAAAATGGCGAGCTGTTAACGTGAATGTACCATCATGGGCCTTAGAAGGATGTCTGTTTGCTTTAGTGGGGTGGGCAGTTAAGGACTGGAGATACATGCACCTTATAACAGGGCTTTTAAACGTTCCATTCCTGGCAACTTGGTGGTAAGTTTTTTTTAACCCTTGAAGCGCCTACCACAATTAATTTAGTCTGCTTTGTCGCCTGCTGAAATGATCAAAAAATTGTGGACGCAGATCAGACTGCTCCTGAAGCAGTCTGATCTAGGTCCACACTGTTTGCCTCAATACTTACATCCATCAAAAATGTTAGTAAAAATATGCATCAGACGACTTCAGATGAAGTTTTTTTCTGGTGCTTTAAGGGTTTATACAACCTTTAAGTTGGGCTACACGGAAATGCTGATCGAAATCCCAAATCATTTATGCTACTCAAAATTGCTTATATGATGACAAACAGTGCAATCTCTGATGAGATACACCATTCAGTGACTCATATGGGTCCTCACAGTTTGCAGCTGGTCCATTTATGGATCGCTAGGCTTTAACGCGATGCGTCATTATAATTACATGTCATTTTCTCTATATGTACATTTGTATGTGACAGTTGTCATTAATTAGTTTTACTTTATATTCAGAATTGCGAACAGCTTCCAAAAATGCTCTTCAATGCTATTGCATTGAAAATAATTATGGTTTATAAAAAAGTTAGTTTTTCTATTTAATTTCATATCTCCTATTTCATTACAATAATATCCATAATGAAAATACTCAAAGTAATTTCAGTCGAAGGTCTGGGGTACGTGGTGTCTGAACAATGCTAATGCTAAGACGAGTCTTTGCAACAATCTCACAAAAGCATTTATTGCTAATAAATTCGGTATGCAAGTAGCTAAAGAACACAGTGACAGCTGCTCATGCACTGTACGCATATGCGATATGTATTTGTTTTGCTTGCCTTTTTTCAGATCACAATCGTGTATGTTATGTATACTATAAGCTCAGCTCCCATGTTACCCATGTCGTAGTTAAGATTTTATTGTCCCTTGATCATGTTATCCACATGTGGTGATGTTCCATTATATGATCTTATATATACAAAGTTATTATAGAATATATCATATTGTCATTTGACTACATTCTAGGTTCATTCAAGAAAGTTTCCGTTGGTATCTCTCACACGATAGAACTATCCATGCCAAAAACGTCCTTCAAAACATAGCCAAGTTCAATAAACGCCATCTTCCAGATGATATTGCAATGGAACTAATAGGCGATACAGTTACTGACACTGTGGACGAAGGAGATAGGAAGAAATATTCATTCTTTGATTTAATTAAAACTAAATACTTAATAAAAGTAACAGTGTTCCTGTTAGCTAATTGGTAAGTAGGGCCTATTGTAGGGAAGTTGAATTATTTTCTTTTGTAGGCGAAGGGATAAATTTTCAAAAAAATCAATCCCCTCAACTGCCTTTTATCGCATTGAACAGTTTAGCTATTACATGTAAAATAAAAATTCTAGCCATTGGTTACAAGAACATATTATTTTGACATATTGTTGTTGCGAAAACATTAAAGAAAGAACAGACTGGACTTCGTCAACTTGAAAGATAGAGGAAAGCAGTGAGTATCAGTTAAAGATATTGTGATGTCGCATTGATAGCTCTACAGAGCTAATGAAGGTGTCTTTTTCCAAATAAGTGACGTCAAAGGGCAGCGATTGGACCTCAGTGCACAAAAGTCATGAGCTTCATTTTTCATATATTATGCTCTTATTCGAGTAAAATCCTTTATCATGTGCATCCATTCTGTCGCCAAAATATTGAAACAGAAGTTTAAGGGATGATTTATTGTTGTGTTTTTACAAGATTTCTGAATAAGATGAAAACACAATTAGACCATAACTTTTATATTCAAATTAGACCTAGCAGATCTAAACAGTTTCTATCTTAGTAACACACGTTTCATTTGTGAAACTTTCTAAAAAGCTTTTTTAATCTTTATATTTATTAGGGCGATACTACTTGAGCGTCCTGATCGGACAAATCAATATGTTGCAGACTATCGTGTAATTTATTCTATGTATTATACATGTAGGCTGGCTTTGGGGATGGTATCCTATGGTATACAGTATGGAATGCAGGCACTTTCTGGCAACTTCTTTCTCAATATGTTCTTTTTCTCAGTATTCAGTATACCTTCAGGTGTCGTTGGCATAGCACTCGCAAACACGTAGGTATTTTAAACTCATAATGCGCGTATCACGTCTGCAGCAGGCGACAGATTGAGTTATATATGTCTAGGATGTTAGGGAAATAAGGCTTGAAGTTTCATGAGAATTGTCAATTCACAGGAAAATTAAAGCTTTGCTTCTTTTAAAGAAAAGTTACAAAATTTGATAATTTGGTCTGTAGCAAATTCTAGGTGGCACTTTATAAGTTGATCACTTTGCTAAATATATTAATTATGCTACAGCCGTATACATGTGTTTTCAAACCAGATCAGATGCATGTTTGATCTGGATACTCTCTGATTTCAAAAGTTGAACTCAGGGCTAAGCACTACGCCTTCGGATAACACCGTTCTGTGTGTGAAAGAATGGTAAGTTGCCCTGTCATAGTATACACTATTCCATTTAAGGACATTGCATTGCAAGAATGATAGCTGTATGCCTTCAATTATGTTTAATTCATAGAATTCAGATAATTTGACAATACTCTGGGCATTTACACAAAGCGTATAATACAAACATGTGTATATGTTATTATTAGAAATATATAAACACGTGAAATCTTTTGAATATATCAACTTGTAAAAACACAGGACATCGTTTTAACATAATTGTAATTGTTCAGATCACAAACACGGTGACATTTTCATAATTGACCAACATTCTTGCTAAAATAGAATTTATAGAACTTATAGTATTGTTGGCGCGAAGAAATGGCGTGCACAGGGTATAAGAAGTGTTAAACTGTTAATGCCCTGGCTTTGTTCAAACTTTTATCCCCAATTTCAGCATCAATCAAAAGACCTGTTTAATGTTCATGTCTGCACGTTTGTTATTATTGTTATATGACTGGAGAGAATCCTGTCTCCTGATTGGCCCAATTTGTCTTCCTAAATCTCAATATCAACCTAAAAACGGTATAAACTGGCCTACAGGTTGATATAGGATGAAAACCAGCTCAAACTAGTTTCCAGAAGTCAATATTTTTGTCACTTTTATAATATCACCCTATAGAGAGCTAAAATAGCATGATGGGTATGAAACTAGCATGTGCTGCATGAAATTGAAATGATTCGCTGTTTCACCTCACAGCAGGTAAATTAAAGACTTTAAAGAATTTTAACAACACTTTTGTTTTGTTTCTTCATTTTTCTTTGAATAAACAAAATGTAAAACAAAAATATGATGAAATTTTACATTCCGCATTCAGAGAATTTATATATATTTCACAATGCGAAATTCTACATTCAAATATTTTAATAACAGCTAGTTGCTAAAACTTGGGAGAAAGTCCTCAAATTGAACATGACTTCAACAACAAATGTTAAAGTTGAAAATGTTTACTTATAGTTGAAAAGTCATATAACAAAACAGTTATTGACTTGAATTTTGGTAGACAAAAGGATTTATCTACCCTGAAAAGTAATATTCACCTAGGTCTTGTGGCCTTGGTCAATATCACTCCCTCTGGTAGATAAAACCTCATGTCTACCTCATTTTTTGAAGTGAATAATAGTATATTATTGAATAATAGCAGTGGTAATTACGCTTGGCAAATCAGCGAAGTTACTGCTTGTTAGAAATGTGATCAAATTTTAATTGGGTAACTTACGTGTCGTTTTTTAATAACAATGACAAGAAAAAAAGGATAAATGAATATGTATTAATCCAAAAACTAGAATTCCAAGAATCGGATGTGTCGCGTGGCAAACCCGGCGAAGGGTTAATTTAGAGAAAATTATAAATTAAAAAACATAAATCCCATTTCTCCAACCCCATAGTTCATCTTGGATATCATACAGATCTAAGTTAAAAGCTTCAGTGCTTAGTTCAATAAACAAGAGGTCCCTTGGGCCCTTGGTTGATCACCTGAGAATGACTGTTTAAAAGTATAGGAGAGCGTAGCTCCTCTCAAAGTCCAGCTATGAATTTTGATAGCTCAGATAGATCAGCAGTTTCATTAATGCTGGTAATGCTGCATTTCATCAGAGTCTGCACTGTTTGCTATGATAAATGCAATATTCAGAGACTGAAGTGCTTATTTATTAGGAAAGTCTACCTGTGATCCCTTAAAACATATAATGGACAATTCTATCCTTATTGTAGCTATCTGTATGATAAATCCACCAGAACACAAAAATCTTCCCAGAATCAGTAAGAAAAACTCTCCGCAAACAAGACAGCCACATTTGCAAGATTTGTCTCACTTACAAATTTCTATATCATTTTTAATTTGGACTAGTGTTTAACTAGGCGATTTTGTTTTAAGACATTTCTCATCTACAACTCTGGCATCCCCTTTGATCAGTGGAGTGGAACCATTTTGCAAAATTTTGGTAGAGTGCAACATGAAGAACAATTCTGTAAAATTTATTTTGAATTTGAACCAGTGTTTCAGGAGAGATGTCATTTAAAGACATTTCTTAGCTAGAGCTCTGGCAGCCCCTGTGCTCAATGGAGCAGAACCATTTGTGCAATTTTGGTAGAGAACATCATGAGGAACAGTTCTTTGAAATCGTTTTGAATTTAGACCAGTGGTTCAGGAAGAGATTCCGTTTAAAGACATTTCTTATATAGAGCTCTGGCGGCCCCTTTGTTCAGTGGAACCATTTGTGCAATTTTATAGTAGGCATCATGAGGAATAATTCTGAGATTTTTTTAAAATTTGGACCAGTGGATCAGGAGCAATTGCCGTTAAAAGATATTTCTTATCTAGAGCTCTGGCAGCCCTTTTGTTCATTGGAGTAAAACCATTTATGCAATTTTGGTAGAGGGTATTATGAGGAACAATTCTGTGAAAATATTTTCAATTTGGGCCAGTGGTTCAGGAGATGTCGTTAAAAAGATTTCTTACCTGGAGCTCTGGCGGCCCTCCTATTCAGTGGAGTGGAAAACACGTGGAACATTCACGTGAAGTTGTTTTACATTTGGACCAGTGGTTCAGAAAATGTCGTTTAAAGAAAAAAATACCGGCCGAAGACTGATAACAATATACTTATCTGAACAATTTCAATAGCTGACCTTTCAACCTGACCCAGAGGTCATGGGTGTGCGTAAGGTCAAAATTTTTGCTTCTATGTTAGTCTATACTTCTTTTCCTTTAATTTGTTATGCAACATGACCACATTCAGATTTTTTTACCTTTTATAACCCTACCAACATGTTGAGGGTGTGTGAAAAGACAGAATATGTGCTTGCATGGTGCTTTAAGCCCCATCCCCTTTAATTCGATATGCAGCATGCTACATCCAGAAAAAAGTTGGCCTTTTGACCCCACCCCAGTGGCCACGAGTGTGTGTATGGACAGAATATATGCCTGCTTGGTACTCTATGTTCCATTCCCTTTACTTTGATATGCAACATGACTATTTTCAGTAAAATGTTTTGACCCTTTGTTCCCACCCCAGTGTCGAGGGGGTGTGTGAGAGCAGAATATGTGCTTATATTTTGCTATGCTCCATTCCCCTCAATTTGATATGCAACATGACTACTTTCAGAAAAAAATTGACTTTTGACCCCATCCCAGGGGTCGAGGGTGTATGTAAGGAAAGAATGTGTGCTTGCATTGTGCTTTATGCTCCGTTCCCTTTAAGTTGATATGCAACATGACTACTTTCAGAAAAAAATATTGTTTTGACCGTTGATCCCGTCCTAGGGGTTGAGGGTGTGTGTAAGGACAGAATATGTGCTTGTATGTTGCTGCATTCGTGATTCCCTTTAATTTGATATGAAATACGACCATGTTATGAGAAAGTTGAATTTTAACCTTTTGACCACACCCCCTAAGTACACCCAGGGGGTCGGATCCAGCTTTCAAACTAAAATCCCTCTTGATATGTTTCATATTAATTGTACCTCTGTCTGCATGCGAAATTTCAGTAAGACATATTGACAACAGACTGAGTTATTGCGAAATTTTAATATTTGACCTTTGACCTCACCTAGGGAGCCAGGGAGCGGGGTAAAATTTAAATCAGTGTCATGCTTATCTTTAGGCTCTGAGTAATCATAGCCTTTAGTGAGAAGTTGTCAGATATAATAGTTTTGGAGAAATGTACAGTTTATTACACAAAAAAGCCAATATAGCTTTAGCATTTCCCAAACCTAAGTGAAAAAAAAGGGCCATTATTCAGTCAAAATTTGTAGATGACCTCCAAATTCAAACCTGACCTGTATGGTATGATGCTTTACCGTTCTGTAAAATTTGAATGAAATTGTTGCATCCCTTCAAAAGTTATCGATCGGAAACCACAAATTAGCCAAAACCTTACTAAAAAAGGGCCATAACTCAGTCAAAATTTGTGGATGACCTCCACTTCAGAATTTGACTTGTATTTAATGATGATTGACCGTACTGTAAAGTTTGATTGTCATTGATGCATCACTTTTAAAATTATCGATCAGAAACCAAAAGTGTAACAACATGGACGTCGCCAACGACGACAGAGAGATGATCCCTATGTATTGACCATGTTTCGACGGCGACAAAGAAAGAAAACAAAGGGTTGAATGTTATTAAAAAAAAAAAAAGATCAGCTATAGCAGTGAATTGTTGTATAATAATTAGCTGTTAGGAGGTCAGTTGTAAAGAAGATCAAATCAAGAGCCTGCAGCGCGAGTGATTTATTTTCGTACACTTAAAAGACGTTACAAATACATGTAAAAGTATGCGACACAGTCCAACTATTGGCGGG
The DNA here is from genome assembly GCA_964019695.1 of Loripinus fragilis. NCBI lineage: Eukaryota > Metazoa > Mollusca > Bivalvia > Lucinida > Lucinidae > Loripinus > Loripinus fragilis. The sequence goes on from OZ026516.1 coordinate 33,608,977, forward strand.
ATTTCTTCAGTGCAACGGCGGAAAGTCGTAAGAAGTTGAATACTTCAAAGGTGTTAAGTATAATAGTTTCTAGCGTTTCGTCAGTAAAGCGAGAAACTTTTGTCTTAACGATATGAATATTCATCATGTGGCCTGATTGTCAGGCGGGCAGTTTGTGTCACATGCTAAGATTTTAGCGCCTTTTTGCTGGATTTGGTCAGTTTTTGTGAAGCGTTCTCGACGTTCACTTCAACTTTCGAAGTATTCGAAAAATAAGGATATTTTAATGCACTATTATGGGGTGAGGTTGACATCCTATCCCATCAGATATTATCAGTACGATAAATGATTCAGCTGCAGACTTTTGGCCTATTGGTTTATATGTAGGTTATACAACAAGTTTGGTTTCGGGTGACGTTCGACACCCTTTTTCCTTCGAAATATACATAGCATTGGGTTCGACTCACGGTCCAGAGTTTTTTCCCACAGGGTTTTATTTCTTGTTTACGTGACCGGCTAGTATATGGTTCAGGAATCATACTTGAAAACGTCTATATTACATATGCATTTAATGCATGCATTATTGAGGCTTGTATAGGGGTTTTAGGGATACAAGATATTTGCCTTTTTACTTCCATGGATATTGGATACTATCCATTTTACTTCCAGGGATATGGGATACTGTGTTCAATATTTTGATTACTTTCAGGGACATTGAATATTTTGGAAAATTAATTATGAGGATATTTGTCAATTTATAAGGGATACTTGCCTGTTTACTTCAAGGGATACGGGTTATTTGGTACCCCCCTATATAAGCCTCATTATTATGCGTTTGACGCAATTGTATTATGGATATCGTTGTATAAGCTACATAGTCTTACGGAAACAATTCAACGTTTACATGAATTTTGTACACCTATTTCACAATATGTACCACTGTATTGGTCTCTCTTCACATGCATTAAACGCTCGCAGCCAGCAAAATGTAAGATTGTTGTTGTGTGATTATGATGAATGGGTATAGTTAAGACGATCAGCACTAGAGCTGATCTACTTATAGGCTATGAGCTACAAAGGGTTTTGCTCCCCCAGGGGGAATTTTGTAGATTATGTTTTTCATGAAGCGTATCATCTAACGAGCTTTTTGAAACATGTAAGCCCTCTGGCGGCTGGGGCGTTTGGGTGTTACAGCGTGTTAATTACGTTACCCGTCATTTTAAAAAATAAAAAAATATGTAATTAATGCTGTAAAGGTAGTACTTGAACATTTCAAATTGGTTAAATAGTCATGTAATTTACAAGAACAGTTAATTCCCTGCAGATGTTGATGTTTGTCAATGTTATTTAGGCCCATTATGGTGTCATTTACGTTACATTTTCAACTACACCCTGTAAAACCATTACATATTTTAGATTAAATAACATGTCACTGAAAGGCAATTTACTGACCATTCTAAAACTGCAAACAGCTTGCGTCTATCACAAAAACTCCAAGAGTAATAAGCTGTTAAATATGACGACCCTGAAGAAAACGTTATGTGAAGTAAGAATCTTTTCATTTTAAAATTCAGCATGCAATCCTATCTGTATGCTTTTAAACACCATATATGAGCATTTTATTGATAAGCAAGACTGAAAGGGGATATTAAACATTGCTTCTGGTGTAAAATATCATTTTGATGTTTGATTGTCAATATGTTCTGTATGTTACATTCACTACAGTGAGTTCTATATTGATTTATACCCTAAATGATATTTTTAATGGGCATTTTAATTTATTTCAAAACTTTTTGTGTGTGTTTAATAGATATTAAGATATAGCTTTTAAACTTCATTAACAAAGAATATTAGAGCTGTCAAGTGATAGCTGAAAAATAAAACAAATATATTCACGTGTTTTGTCAAAACTGTTAAAGTAACGTATATTACCATATTAAATATATCATAAGATTCTATGTGTGTCCATAATGATGTCAAAGATAGTATAAATTGAGTCTGAAATGGTAATAAAAGGTGGATTAAGATTTTGTTATACTTATCTGGACTTTTGGTACAAAGTTCAATTCAATAACTTATTTAACAGCAACCAAATAATTTTAGTGCAACCAGTTAACTGTTGTTCATATTATACGAACATAGTCAGTAACACGATACAGGCTAATATTCCTCCTTTTATATGTATGCTCCTCTACAGTAATAAAAACTACTTTTTAACTAAATATTGTGTTGGATGTGGTAGCATACAAATGTGTGTGCTAACAATCCAGATAGAATCAAGCATATATAAGTCGGTACGATGAAATTTGATATGTGTTACATTAGATACTATGCATTATAAGTGAATGTATTCAGAAACTGTTTAAAGAATTTGTTTCCAAATAAAATTTTAAACTGACATCTTATTTGCATATGCAGATGGCGACACATTTCTTTATTTGTAACTTTTAAATGGACTTTGTTACCTTCAGCATATTTTTCACTGTTAAATAAATGAAAATGTTAATGTAATCATCATAGTATTTCTGAGCATTTGCTCAAGCAATGTAAATTTTATATAAATAAGTAAATGATTTACAAAGAACAAATACTTCCATGAAAATGGGAAAAAATAAGTGTTAATGATGTTGTTTGCGTGACAATGATCACATTTGATAGGATCATATCCACAGAATCAGGCCAGTTGTTACTTACAATACCATCAAATTTATAAGACTTTATTGGCCAGAATAAGGGCAGACCAAATTTGGCCAGCTGACATTCAAGTTAATGTAAAATAGATTTAACAATGATCTTTCAGCATGTGGGATGGAAAAGTAAAACATATAAAACAATGCTGAGATCTTACTTAGTTTTATAAATTAATGTCAAAATAACTGATACTAATTTCCCCTACACAGAATGTGGCATGACCAAATAATTGCAGGAATTTTCGATAGAAAAGATTTATATGAATATTAAACTAAAAGAATGAGTTGTTAACACACCAGAGATAGGAAAAAGGACACATACAAAAATGTCAACTGTTCTGACAAAAATAGTATTGAGAGGTCACCCTAGTCACTATCAACAGTGTTACTATGATAAACTTACGTGCAATGTTAACAAAGTATACAAGATTTTGTTGATTAGTATCTATGTATTTCTGATTTCTATGGGTATTTTCCCTCAATTATCTCCAATAGAAATTATATTTCTTTCACACTGAAAAAGATATCATAAATACCAGATATACTACAGTGTATTTATTGTCATATGTGTTACATGTGTGTATACCAAATATTGAAACCTTATCTCAGATTTGTTCTTTGACAGTAGCAAAAGCATAAAAATTATTGCATTTAGTTGGAAACAATAATTGCTGATCTTATTTAATGTAATATATAAAGTACTCAAATGAAGATTTGACCAGCATCTGATATTTAGGTACTTATCACATATTGGCAAAAGCCAGCATTTATCGTTCATGCTGACGCAGTGGAGCCAGCTGTCTTAATTCTGGTCTACATCTTTACTTAATGTATGCAGGCAGCAAAGGCTCAGGTGAGTCTACACATTTACACAGGCTAACATGTGCCTTCATTTCTTGAAACTGTGATAAGAACATGTACCAAAATCAAACGTGCTGGCTTATTTGATTTTCTCTTTGCGTTTCTAGTTATAATCTATTTAGCTTGATTTGAATTGTGCAAATGATTAGAAGGATGTAATTTTGTAACCATGATCATATTTTCATTTGGCATGCGAAATAGGACTAAAATAAAATTTCACTGTTAGACTAAGTATAATTGACAGAAATAAGTCAAAGAAAAATTACCAATGAATTTATTTAAGTCCATGCAATTAGTCATGTCTACATTACAATGCTAACAATGCAAGGGAGCTTTTCTATGTATTGTTCCTTTTAAATTTTATTTATCACTAACAAAGAACCTTTAGAACAAAACTTATGCTGTCATGTTTCATTACTTCACAAAATTGTATAACCAGATGAAACAGATGACAAGTGTTATATTCTCCTGAAATATTTGTGTTATGCATGTTACCGAGATAAAGTGTATACTGGACATGCTTTATATATAAATGAATTCATTACCATAGGTGATATAATCATAGGTTTGGCATGGTGGGTGGCATATATGGGTCAGAAACAACTATGATTAAAAAAAAAGCTTTTGTTCAAAGGATAAAAACCTGTTTTAATTCTTCATTTCTCGATTTTGACCATGCTTAAAATGACTTAAAATTTTAGCAATTGTAAGGTAGCTTCCCTTGATTGTTATCAATACAGTTGTTGTAATCAATAGCTGATAAGCTATATATGTATTTTGTTGGCTTACATAATGGTCTAGTGATCAACTATTCTACTACATGCTTAATATCATGTTCCATCTAAATTTAACTATAGACAGGGAGGAAAATGTCTTGCATATACAATGGATCATTTCATGTATAAAAATAATCAAACATATATAAGTGTAAGACCGTTTAGTGATATTATTTTAGCATTTAAGAAACATTATTTGATCATTGAATTAAGCATTTTCTGTAAGTGATTGCTACATATATTTGATAAATAACTCTTAATTGAAACAGCTTTTTATTTTCTTTGAGTTAAGCTTTTTCCTTTTCATCACCCAAACTTTTGTCAGAGTTTAATCCCACTTGAATTTTATGTTAAAAAGATAATATTTATTGTTTCTCTCATCTAATTGAGCCCTCAAATGGCAATTATCTACATCCTCTAGCAGTTTAACTTCATATGATGCTAATATTGCACTAAAATAATGTAGTTAATGAAATGTAACGTATGTATCAGTAATAAAAGGTGCCTTAATATGTTAAACTTATACTGCTAGTCATTTAATTTCAATTACAAGATAATATTGATATGTGAGAATAAGAAACAACTTGATATATATACTATAGGATTTCCTATTATTTTAGGGTAACGTATTAAACCCTGCTTTTGCAGGGTAACGCCTCAACCCATAAAGAGGTAACATGCATTATTTTGTGACTTACTTTATGTGGTTTTAGAAAATTATAGTGTATAAAACTCCCCCTCAGATATATTTTGGCAGTTCATGGTCTAGTGGAAGCACGTCACTAAATAGTAGTATATTTGAAAGTAAGTAACGTATTTAACTGCAATATAATGGACTTAAGTTGTATTGATGCATTCCAGCTGTTTGCTGCATTTAATTTAGTGATTTTAAGGCCATTAGCATGTTGATAAATAAGATTTAGGCATAGGTGCCTGATGCTTATCTGTAGCTGGACCCACCGTGGCTCAACTTGAGGTTTTCTTTAGCTCTGACTATCTGTGAGTCATGAGCCCTTTTCTTTGTTTCATCATGGAGTGTTAATTTGATTAGAGTGTTTTCCATGATGATACATTGCATTAGTTAGATGGCCTCCATGCGAGCTGAACATTTCTTGTACTTCAACAACAGCAGAATCTAGGGCGAAGATTTGGTACCAGTAAGATGCATTTAAGTCCCCGGTGGCTTAGGCTGCTGTCCATTCTAAGGCGGTGGTTCTGTTGTTGTTGACTTTTTGTTTATTGTTACTCCCATTGTGGGAGTCTGTAATTGTTCTATGTTTTGTTGTACGTTACTTCATGTCCATTCTAGTATTGCACATCTTGGTGGGAAAGAGAGAGCTGATTGCTTTGCTTAATTTGTCTTCCTGGTGTCTCGTGATGGTTGAGCGGCTCTTCCTCGCGGTGTCACGGGGTTGTCTGCAGTTTGTGATTCCGGTATTTCCTGATCATACTCACTTACTATTTTTGTATTTGCACAAGAGGATTGGAAGCTGTTATGGGGTACCGTAGTTAACAAGGCTGTAACACAGTAACGCCCCAACTGCCAGAGGGCTAACATGTGTCATTTTGCTTCATATATAGTGTAGTTTTAGACAATCATAGTGTACGTAATTCTCCCTGTGGGGGTGGAGAGGACTCTATAAGCAACTCACGGTCTTTTTACACATATAGAGTATTCAGCTTCTTCCAACTTTCCGCCGCTGCACTGAGGAAATCCCGCCAATAGTTGGGCTGTGTCGCATACTTTTACATGTATTTGTAACATCTTTTAAGTGTAAAAACGATGTTACATCGTCTACCGCCACGCCTGACGTCATTTTGCAGTAAAATTGACGACAGCTAGTGCCTTTCCATGCGCTTTCAAAACTGTGGCTATATCGTTTGATATATCACGTTTTTAGCATTGGCTCTATAGGCGAAGTGTGTTAGAATTTATCTTACGAGAGACGTTTTTTATGTTCGTAGAGAGGTAGATTTTATGAAAACGGCGAAAGTAAATACATACATCATGCATATATTTGGAAAGATTGAGCTTTAATCTATACATGCAACCTAAAATAATTTCAAAATGCATTACTTTAATGTCTTCTAAGAGGCAAAGACATACCTATATATCGCACACTGGAAATATGGCAGAAATATGACATTTATGGACTTAGTCTCTGACAGAACGTCAGTAACAATTGCATGAAAATGGGTCCATAGCCATACACGGCTTCTGAAAATTTGGCTGCAGATCAAGGACACCACGTGCTACAATATTATATAAACATTAAAGCAAATACGCAGCAATTATTGGATATAGAAGATGTGTTTGGAACCTCAGCAAAGTAAACAGTAGGCATATAAACTTTTTAGTAAAAAATTGACGCAAGTGTAAGTTGGATATGGGCTTTGAAATGTGGCTTAATATGTTAGCTGTAAAGCAGTATATATTTTTTCTTGTTTATATGGTAGATGGAAGTGTTGTGGTAACTTTCATCTTAAAACAAAGTTAATGCTTTTGTTTTATTAGAAATGAGCTGCAAAATAAATAGCCTAGGGGGTGCGAAAATCCCTTATTTTGTACATAAATGACGTCATGGAGCCTTACTATATTTAGAAAATACATTAAAACTGTTTGTGTGCCTCTAAACAGGTGTTGAAATCACTGTAATAAGAAAATTATGCAGATCTGATTGTTATTTGGTTTTCTAGGCGGGGTTGATTTACCCCACCCACTTTTTATAACATGGGGGTATGCGAGTACCGGAAGTTGTCAGTTACACGCTTAAATCGATACATCAATATAACTGCTGACAAATGATTGAGTATATTATGCGCTATGCAAAACCTGAAGAAATTTTAAAATTTGTTCATAATCGTAATTTTAACAGATATGATAACTAGCACTTGACTGTGATTATTTTGGTATATTGATAGGTGTTTTAAAATTGTTATAGAACAGCAAACAGCATGCTTATAGTTTTGCTGCACTTGTCTACGATTAGCGTTTGAATAATTAATTTTGATGGTGCAAAAGAAAAATCGGCTTGAAAAATGCTTATATCACCATAGCGAATGGAACTTAGCAGCGTCTAATTTCCTGTTTGCTGCGTGGTTAAAATGGCTTGGATTTCGACTAGTGTCCTTTTCACGCCCTATTCAAAGTTATATATCTTGACCAAACTGAGCGCTAATGATGTAAAATTTATATCAGTTGGTAGACAAAAGCTAGAATTTTCAAAATATATATACATATGGTACCGTAAATTCTATATTTTTAGAGATACAGCCCGATTCTACGAACATAAAAAATGACCCTCGTAGAGTGTGTAATAATATCATTCAAACACAGGTTTTGGTGGTTACCGTTATTGCGCCTGCAGTCTCTATTTAAGCGCTCCACGGCCCTCAGTCTATATAATACCCTCTGCTTTGCCTCATTCATTTATATTGCCCTATCTTAAACGCCTCAAGTCCATATATATCAATGAGACATAAGTAATGGCAGCCAGCTGGACCTGCAGGAGGAGGCGCAATACTAGAAGTGATGGTAAGATGCTAGATGAGCTACAATGGCTTACTCTAGAGGCCCAGAGGATTAGTTCTCTCTTCTTCTCTTCCACAAGGTTCATTGTGGGATTATGTCTATTGATAAAGACAAGTCCTTGACCCCATCTCAGAGAACAAGATCTACCAGGTCATCACACAATTTACAGTATTACAGGCCCCAGACTTATAGTGATGCCCTGAAGTAATCTTTTTTTCCCAAGGACTACTCCCCATTGGAATTGTTTGGCTCCAACTGTGGTCGAAGCATAGACCACAGAGGAGTTGGTAGCGGGTCAAGTCAGCCTGAGGTCAATTCGGCCCCTAAGTCAAGTTGGCCCTGGGTCACCTCGGCCCAAGTCAACTCGGCCCGGTGTATTTTCAGAGCGTTCAGTTACATACATTGTTGTTTGAGGCTGTGTTCCTTGGCTGTACCAGTACCGGTTGGGTGGGTTTATGCTTTTTGTGGTTCTATGTCCAGGAATTCCCAAAGGCTCAACCGGCAGTGGTTCTGGTTTTAAAGCGTCTCAGAAGACGGTACAACAGCTTAAAGTCTCATCCGACAGACTAGGAGAAGCCGGGAATCGAACCTGCGACCCCTGGTTTACAAGACATAGGTTTATCCCCTACACCACGGCGGCTTCTTCGTTCAGTTACATACATGTACATGTATATGATAAACAGTTTGGGTTTTGCATAATCTTTCGGACTAAATCAAAAATTAATATTAAAAAAATATTGATAAACATTGCAATTAAGCTCTTAATTGATCGAATTGAGGGTGAACATGCTACTTGATTAAAGGTAATGGCTGTCTTGAACTTAATGAAAGTTTTAACACTATGTCAAGTACTCACTGATCGCTTTCCCATATCTTGCAAACGATTATCGGTTTCTTAACGATGAATCAGCAAAAACTTCTTGGAAATTATATTTTCTTTGTTTTACATCTTCCTTTCCTTACATGCCATTATGAAGTCGGACCCATTGAGTAGGCTAATATAGTCAAGATTGACAGACAAAGGATATAGATACGACCAAACATTATTCCCTCAAACTTTTGTTGAACAGTTTTAATAAAACATATACAAAGATTGGTACTGGCATTCTTATAATTGAAAACAGTAGGCTATATATGACAAGGCCGAGACGACCGGGCCAAGTTGACCCAGGTCGACTTGACTCAGGCTGACTTGACCCATGGCCGACTTGACCCGCATTCCAGGTTCAGGGCACTCATTTAAATGACTCAGTCAGAAGGTTTTTTTCTTCCAAATTTCAAAATTTTACACTCGCCTCTGCTAATGATCATTTCCTGATCGACAGTGTATATCAAGATAGATAGTACATATTTTGTAGGATTGGTCGAAGATATGGAACTATCCTGTCATTTGGGCTATGTGCCAATGCTTGTCTTGTGGTTGGTACAGTGCAGCGCATTGGTAAGTAAACACATAAACTATTGTTTAAAAACTTCAACCCTTTCTCCCTCTTTGTTTCATATCTTCAAAACGCCAATAAAATAAGTACTGTAACACTTCACATCTTACCAAAATGATTTTAGTCTTAAAATAATCAGAATTCTTGCATTCAGAGAATCTAAAGCGCACTTTCTCTGCCTGTGCATGCCATCTAAGCTCAGTTTGTCCTTCATGTTTTCTAGATAAGCAGATAATATTATCCAATAATTCTGCCATAAGCTGATAACTGACCAAAAAGCATTGATCTTTTATTTCTACAAAAATAGATTGTTGGCTGATGTGTACCAACAATCTATCTTTTGAGTAAAAATACCACTAGCAATGGGCAAATTTAAAATTTACAGGACAAAAATATTAGTATCTAGAGTCTAAATCACATGACATTTTTGTATGTGATGCTGTGAAAGAAATATAGTTTCAGAATTAGAGCATAGGGCGGCTTTTGCAAAGTGGTTTGTGTAACTAGCCAGCTTTTCTTTAGCATTTAGTTAGGGTCTCAATATGATGACATTTGTGTATGTTTTAACGTGAAAAGAAATGTATTTTTATAAACAGAGCATGGAGCAGCTTAAAAAGTGGTTTGCGATACTAGCAAACTTTCCCATAGCAGTTAGGTAGGGTATCCTCAATAAGATAGTTTGTATGTGTTAACTTGAAGAGACATATAGTTTCAGAAACAGAGCATAGAGTACCTTTAACAAGGTGGTTTGGGAAATCAGCCAGCTTTTCCATAACAGTTAGTTAGGGTCCCTATAAGAGGGCATTTGTGTAATATGTGCTTACGTGAATTAAGAAAAATCTCTGCACAGAGCAGCTTTAACGACCTGGTTTGCGATACTATCTGACTTTTCTAAAGAAGTTAGTCAGGGTTTCCTCAATTGGATGGCAGCTTTGTATGTGTTAACGTGAAGAGATATATATTTTCAAAAACAGTGCATAAAAAAGCAAGTGAGAATGATTAGGAAATACCACAGTCACATACTGCAGACCAACACAGGGCACCGTGACAAGTAGCTTTAACAAAGTGGTTCAGGATACTTGCTAGCTCTTCTACAGCAGTAAGTTAGGGTCTCAATAAGATGGCATTTGTGTATGTTTTAACGTGAAATGTATTTTCTGCAACAAAACATGGAGCAGCTTTAACAAAACTGTGTGCGGTACTAGCCAGCTTTTCTATATAGCAGTTAGTTAGGGTCTCAATAAAATGGCAGTTTTGTATGTGTTAACTTGAAGAGAAATATATTTTCAGAAACAGAAGATAGAGCAGCTAAAACAATGTGGTTTAAGATACTAGCCAGCTTTTCTATAGCAGTTAGTTAGGGTCTCAATAATATGACATTCGTGTATGTTTTATAGTGATATTAAGAGAAAAATATTTTCAGAACAGAACAGGGAGCAGCTTGAGCTATTAGCCAGTTTTTCTTTAGCAATTAGTTAGAGCCTCAATAAGATGTCATTATTGTATATGTTAACGTGAAAAGAAATTTATTTTCAGAAACAGATCATAGAGCAGCTTCAGCAAGGTGGTTTGAGATACTAGCGAGCTTTTCTTTATCAGTTAGTTAGGGTCTCATTAAGAAGACATTCTGTACAGGTTACTATGAAGAGAAATATATTTTCAGAAACAGAACATAGAGCAGCTTTAACAAAGTGGTTTGCTATACTAGCCAGCTTTTCTATATCAGTTAGTTGGGGGCTTGTGCAGACAATGACACTAGAACTGTATCCAACAGTTATCAGGTAGAGTATGACTTTCTAGATAAAAGTCTACTTGCAATCTGCATAATCATAATATTGGGCCAGAACATTAGGTAAAACACAACCGCGATGCATAACCGCAAATAGTACCTTCCCACAGGTATGAGCTACCAACACACATATCTATTTCAGTATATTATATACCTGGTATGAATTTCCTATTGCTTTGCAGTGAGATAGTTTTCTTATCTTGACGAGTGAAATATTTCACTAGTAATGATATCACTTTTTGATTTCTCACTCGTGATGATCCCAGGTTTGATGCCCGCTCGCGGCGAGAAAAATTTTGGTGTCCTATCACGCTTTCTCTAGTATCATTTGCAGGGATGACACTAGATTTATATAAATGCATCGTTCTTCGGATCGGGACATTAACTGGATGTCCCCTGTACAGGAAAAGTCACCCCCTGTGCAGGTTCAAGAACCGTGCGGTAATTTCCATATGGTTACTTGTAGGCTTTCATCCTGCAACCAGGAGTGTACAAAGTACACCTGCCCATAATACTTGAAAGAGGGTCTGGCAGTATATAGAGAAAGATGATATGATTTTGCTGAAACTTCTTTTTTCACTACACATATGTACGCAAATATTAGTAGAAAATCAGATTTACCTTGTCTAGTTCCATGGAGTTCAGGAATTTTCTCCAACACAAACATAAACAAACATTTTCTTAGCTCTCTATTCAAATGATTATGTCTCGATTTTGTCTGATAAAATGAGGTCAGGAGTGTCACTTGCAATGCACACAGTTCTCAGTGAGTTACACATAAATACGCTCAATGTGATGCAGAGATGTGAGTCACAACAAATGCGAGTGAATTGAAGGCGGGACTAAGTCACATGATTGTCATCATTTCCATGTCAATGCATTCCTTTGCACTATTTACTACCATCGATGGTTAAAAAATGTGAATTCCTTTTCTCTTCTTCATTGAAACTATCACTGGAAGGTATATAAATTGTGCTACGGACTCATTGTTTACCGAATCACCACCATTCCTTCGTGACATAATTTTCATATCAAGGAAACTGCTATTCTCTATTTATGCACACTAGACATCTGGCCAGATTTCTATAACAGCCTAAATTAAATCAAATTTGCCATTTTACAAGCGTTTTCACAGACCCTCCAAAATGGTTCGTTTTATCTATACTTGTCTATTGGTTTTAGTGACCACGCCTCCACCCTCTACAAAGAGGGGGGGATTTATTGCTTTTGGTGTGGATCTCTTTAGCCTAGTTTTTTGTCTTCAACATAACTTATGATCGGTTGGATGGAGTTTGACCAAATTTACAGAGATACTTATTTGGCACAGTCAAAAGAATTAGATTTTCATGTCCTTGATCTAATTTAATTTTCAAAGACACCAGGATCTTATAACTATGAAAAAGTCTTGTCTGAACTAATCTTCCAAACCAATGGCAGATGTTGATCATACTGACATAGATACATCATTCGGAGGACCTTAATAAATGGATACATTTTGGTGACCTTAACCTAATTTTCAAGGACACCAAGGTCATTTAATTCAATGAAAAGGTCTTGTCTGCACTCAATCTTCTGGACCAATGGCCAGATTTTTTTCCAAACAGGCATAAATACATCATATGGAAGACCTAAATAAATCATTAGAGTTTTGTGACCTTGACTTAATTTTCAAGGTCACCAGTGTCATATATGATATAACTCTATGAAAAAGCCTTGTCTGGACGCCATTTTCTAAACCAGTGGCAAGAGTTTGACGAAACTGGCAAAAACGCTTATTTGTTTGGGACAGCCAAAAGGAATGACTATTTTGTTTGTTTTGTTGCATAACGTCCCAAGTCTTCAGTTAGGGTCATGGCGGGACAGTCAGTTCACCTAACCACACTTTTTCCTGGGCAAGCTTGAACAAGTGGATAACACGTACTTCGTGCAGATTTAAACGACTTTGTCTTAATTTTCAAGGACACTAGGGTCCCATAACCCTGTGAAAAAGCATTGCCTGCTTCGTCACAAAACGTATGAGTGTCAAAAGCATACATGATGATAAGTGTTGTTTATAGGAATAAACATATCGTTTACCATAGTATATAAGTAACATTCAAAATTCAAAGATACCCCCATTTGATAAACACCAAGGTCAGCAGTTATCCAAAGGAAGACAGTGTTTCTTGGGACCAACTCATATGTTACATTGTTTCAGGAACATTGGTTATGGTTTTCAGAACACACTTGCTAGGATCGGTGCTGTTATAGGACCACAGATTGCATATTTGGTTTGTAAATTTAAGTTTTTCTTCTTATGTCTTGTCCAACTTATCTAATAGAGGATCTTACATGAGTGCTCATGTTTTATTGAATTTATTAACCGAGTTGGGGAAAAGAGATAAAATGTGAGGCTTGTCGAGCATTTATCTCTTTTTTGCAACAAGTTTAATAAATTCAATAATACATGAGCAAGAATGTTAGATTCTATTTATCATATGACATTAAGATATCTTTGAAATCGCATTTCTGCCGTTAAAAAACGTTATAATTTTGTCATTATGCATGCAACGTTGTTATGGACGTCATAACGTTTCCCGAAAACTATAAACCACTAGTGGATTATTGATTTTATTGCATGGCATTATTTCACTCCTAGACGCGACGTCATATGATAATTATTATGTCACATCAGCAGCTGTTTTCAAGCCATGAATATACTAGCTGAAATAAAAAATGGAAGTTCAATTTTTGTTTCATAACTTTGTTATTGATCAATCGGCTTTCATATTTTTAGCATTGGCTAACCATGTTAAAACGTCACTGTGGACATACTTACTGGCATAGTAAATCTGTCAAAATGTTCAAAGCACATATACCTTAAATCATTAATAAAAATCATTCAAATATTTCTATCATTTTACTCCAAAGTAAAACTTGTTTTGTTTAATTTCAGCTAGTATATATAGGCTGCATGATTCAAATTAAGACACAATTAATTCAAAAGCTGCTTGTAAAAAGTGTTGCACCCTTACTTACTTTGCTTTATCTTTTGGACATATTTATATCATTTGGCTCAAAATTGTACAAACAAATCGTAGATATTCCTATGGGTACTAATTGTGCTCATCTTGTTGCAGATCTGTTTATGCTGTGTTATGAGAGAGACTTCATGTTGTCTCTTTCTGACAATAATCAAGCAGATCTTGTTAAAGCATTTAACTCTACCTCAAGATATCTAGATGACTTGCTTAATATTGATAATCTTTATTTTGAACAAATGGTAAGTCAGATAAATCCATCTGACCTCCAGTTAAATAACTTATAAGGCTAATTCCTCATATACTGAAGCCCCTTTTATGAACTGGGACTTGCCCATTACTAACGGTATAGTTTCATATAAAACTTATGATAAACAGGATGATTTTTAATATTTTTTGAAATAGTTAATTTTCCATTTCTTGATGGAAATGTTCCTCGCTTCCCCTTCCTATAGTGTATACATTTCGCAACTTATTCTTTTTGCGAGAGAATGTTCTAATGTTGATGACTTCAACAACAAAAACAAATTATTGACTTCTTAGTTATTAAAACAAGGTCATCAATACCATAAACTTTGTGAAGCTTTTTTCTCAATTGTATTACAGACTGTTAAATACAATATTTGTTTAAAAACTCTTCTGCAACAAGGCTTATCAGAACCTATATTTTATGGTGATTGGTTTATAAACTTAAAAGAATTGTTGGAAAGACTTATTTTAGTGATCGATTTAAAAAAGATAATTGAACTTTATAAAAGAGTGGGATAAAACCGGAGATAAAACATCCATATCCTGCAACAATCTGCATGCTTGGTTGTAAACCCAATCGCGGTTTATAGCTATGGTTTTCTCTTTAATTGCACGGCAGTAGGGCAGGCCTCAGACTCAATAACGGCCCTGACAAAAAGCTTTAATCCGGTGGTTGGTGCCTGATGCTTGTCCTTGGCTGGACCCACCGTAGCTCAACTTGAGGTTTTCTTTAGCTCTGTCTATCTGTGAGTCATGAGCCCTTTTCTTTGCTCCATCATAGTGTTAATTTGATTAGATTGTTTCTCTGTGATGATGCACTGCATTAGTTAGGAAGCCTCCATGCGAGCTAAATAATTGTTGTGTATTAACAACAACATAATCTAGGGCGAAGATTTGGCACCAGTAAAATGCATTTAAGCCCCTTGGTGGCTTTGGCGGTTGTCCGTTCTGAGGCGGTGGTTCTGTTGTTGTTGATTCATTGCTTTTAATACATAATCTGGAAAAAGGATCCTTCAGCAATAGAGAGAACCTACAATATAAGAAAACAGCAGACTCTGTTTTATTGAGTCTGTTTATGTACCTCCCATTGTTTGTGGGGGTTCTGTGTTGGTCTTTGTTTTGGTATGCATTCCTGTATGTCCTTTCTAGTTTTGCAATCATCTTGACAAGGAAGAGAGAGAGCTGGTTGCTTTGCTTTTATAGTATTTTGGATGTCTTGTTACTGTAAATGTCCTGTAGCTCTTCCTGTGGTACCGTAGGTTAGTCTGCAGTTTGTGATTGTGGTATTTCCTGATCATACTCACTTACTTTTTGATCCAGATCTGAACAAACCAGCTGATCCGGATCTACACTCTCATGGAATATCATTCCTAATTTTTCCGAAAATTAGGAAAGATGTTGAAAATTTTTCATCTGCTGCTGTCCTGATTGGCGCTTTAAGGGTTAAATATAAATGATTCATTATCACCATTGTTAAAGACATTAACATTAACCTGCCACCCTAAGCATTAATGTAATGACAAGATTGGAAATTCTATCAGAAGTTAAATAAAGACAAGATCGGTTTTAATGTTGCATATTTCCAATTGTAGGATACTCAGGTGGCAGGGGTAATGTATTTCATCCTTGGTATACTCAGGATAATCTGTATCATCTCCAGCTTCATGCTGCCAGAGACAAAGAATGTAGATCTGGAGGACAAGATTTCTGTGGCTATACAAAAGACGGACACAAAGCAGAAATGAATCAGTGTACTGTAAAACACTTACATTTGCTGGGTATTCCTGATCATACTCACTATTTTTAACATTGCATATTTCCAATTTTAGGATACCCAGGTGGCAGGGGTAATGTATTTCATCCTTGGTATACTCGGGATAATCTGTATCATCTCCAGCTTCATGCTGCCAGAGACAAAGAATGTAGATCTGGAGGACAAGATTTCTGTGGCTATACAAAAGACGAACACAAAGCAGAAATGAATCAGTGTACTGTAAAACACTTATATTTGGCAAGTACTTTTATTTGGTGCAATTCGTGATATAATGTAAATTTTCTAAAATTTCGAACACTTTTCTCTTTCTGTTCTCAAATAAAATAACAAAAATCGCCAAAATTTGAGACCACGAAACAGTTTCGTATTCAGTTACACAATAAACAGTCAATGGTCACCTAAGTTAGCAAGTTGGTATCTGTATCTATAAACCAACTTTTGAACAGTACATTATGTTTTAATGTTGATGAAACCACGTCTTAAAAGGGACTACTTAAAAAGAAAGAATATGCTCCCCATAGGGAGTAATTTAAAAGCAGCCCCTATCAGAAAGAAAAGATAATAATTCTAATGGACATTTACTTGAAAAACCGCCAAAATTGAACTACACCAATATGTCAGTCTTTTAAAATGGACAAATTTTGATGCTGAGAATATTAAGTGGTAACCGTACAGTGAGCCACTTTTGTAATGCACCACTTATAAAATGTAAAATTACTTGGAGAAGAAATATGCTATTTTCATTCTATGACTACCAGCGTAAAACGCATTTATATTTGCATTAGCCATTGAAATTTTAATGAGATCAGATCAGAAACGAATGAGAAAATGGATGGTGAAGGGCACTATCCTCAAAACGCCATTTCACATTGCATTATTTCGAATGAAACTCAGATCACACTGCACTTTTTTCAGGGTCGAATTTCTGCTATACCAGAGATAAGAGCCGATTTATTCTTGGCAATATCTAAGACTGGAATGTGTTTGTTAACTTTATTATTTTTTAAACGTTTTACTATTTTGGTTCCAAGCTGGTCAAGATTTGAAATAAAAGCACCGCAAGCACTGCATAATACCCCGCCACTGCTGGGGGCACCAAAAGTTATTTTGTGAGATATATAATGCCTAAATAGCAACAGAACTGAGATAGACAGTGATATGACGTCCTTAGTCACAATATGTAACCTTTGATGGTCAACATATCTGTGAAGTTTCATTCAGATACTCCATATAGTAAATGAACTACAGGTCAAAAACCATTTTTCAGATCAATCAAGGGCGGATAACTCATGAACTGGAAAGGTAAGGGTGACGGTCCTTACTAAAAATATGTAACCTTTGATGTTCAACATATCTGTGAAGTTTCATTCAGATATTCCATATAGTAAATGAACTACAGGTCAAAAACCATTTTTCAGATCAATCAAGGGTAGATAACTCATGAACTGGAAAGGTAAGAGTGAAGATCCTTAGTCACAATACGTAACCTTTGATGATCAACATATCTGTGAAGTTTCATTCAGATATTCCATATAGTAAATGAACTACAGGTCAAAAACCATTTTTCAGATCAATCAAGGGCAGATAACTCATGAACTGGAAAGGCAAGAGTGATGGTTCTTTGTCACAGTATGTAACCTTTGATGTGAAACATATCTGTAAAGTTTCATTTAAATATTCCACATAGTAAAGGAACTAAGGGTAAAAAAACATTTTTTAATTCAATCAAGGGCGGATAACTCACAAACGGGAAAGGTAAGAGTGACGGTTCTTAGTCACAATATGTCACCTTTGATGTGAAACATATCTGTGAAGTTATATTCAGATATTCCACATAGTAAAGGAACAATAGGTCAAAAACCTTTTTTCAGACCTATCAAGGGCGGATAACTCACAAACTGGGAAGGTCAGAGTGACGGTCCTTAGTCACAATATGTAACCTTTGATGTGCAACATATCTGTGAAGTTTCATTCAGATATCATGAATAGTAAAGGAACAACAGGCCAGAAACCATTTTTCCAATGCGAAAAAGGGCAGTAACTCCGTTAAAAATGGACGGATTTTGCCCATTAACAATCCCATACCACTCATCGCCAATAACAATATGTATGCAAAATTTGAAAAAATTCCGTGAATAAATACTCAAGTTATCGATCGGAAATGGTGAGCACGGACGGACGGACAGATGGACAGACACCGAAGGGTATAACATAATACCTCGCCACACTTTAGTGGCGGGGTATAAAAAGTTGATTCTAGTACTTTTTTTAAAGTTAGATAAAATTTCGTATGGTTCTGAGTAAACAAGTAATATCAAACCACTTCTTTTATAATTTCATTTTAAACAACTATTTATTCCCCGTTTATTTTCGTAAAAAAAATAATGGATTAATGGCGTCATGGAATTGACGTTAGTGATGACGTCACTACTACCAAGGCTATAAGACGTGTCAATGGTAAGATGTTTTAGTGTTTTGATACTTCTATGTCAACAAGTGACTCAAAACAAAACAATTTGGGAAGAAAACCTGTTTGATTATTGTAACTGACGTTAATAAGGCGTCAAAACCAGAATTTCTTCAAAAAGTAATGGTGTTACTAAAGTCAACGACCAGAATAGGGGGTTTTACTTGAATAATATAATAGTTGTTGCTGTTTTTCTGTCACAACGATCACCATGGATAATGCCTAGCGCAAACGCATATAGAAAATATAAACGTTCAGGTTGCATGTGCATTTTTTGTCAAAATTGCCTTTGACGTAGCATAATGATTCGCATGAGTGATTACGATATTTTTTCGATGTCATCAAACGGATAAAATGTAATTAAGTAAATTATCATAATGAACGTTTGATTCCAGCGTTTTGGTAAAAAAATGTGGGCCCTGAAAAAGTGGTGGGTAACTAAAGTGGCTCACTGTATATAAAAACACAGAGTAAGGATATCTGAGATTACCCTGGGACAGGTATTTTTTCATCTTACTCTTGTTATTTTAGCCTGGACGTCACATGCGGTCTGTACATTCAATTTTATTGAAAAGTTGTGCACATAGACGTTAAGTCATTGCAATGCCAAACTACTGTCATCAGCTTATTACGTCAGATGAACTTCACAATAATTTTGCTCATGCAAGCTAACACTATGAACCCTGATCAGTATGATCTGTGTCCATATTGTTTGCCATATAGACTATCAAATTTCATAGGCAGATGAAAGAACAGATGACAGTTGTCATGAATGGCAGAAAAAGGGTTAACAATATAAAAATAGAACCATTTCACATGAAAAAGGTCTTGGAATAGCCATCTTAGCTATAATGAGTAGCTGGATTCATGCAAATTTAAGTCAAGAAAATATAAATGAGCCGTGACATGAGATTTCCATCAATGTGGTAGGTGTAACCAGCAAAGACTCAGACCAGCCTGCGCATAGGCGCAGTCTGATCAGAGCCTTTGCTAGTCGCTGGAATATTCTATGAGTGTTAAGCTACTTACCAAATATACTTTAGAGCTTCTAAGCTTAAAAGGAGGCTTTACAGGCTTGCCTGAGTCTACACTTGTCAAAATGCCACATTGTTGGAAATCACGTGTCACGGCTCAAATATTATAATATCTAGCCATAAAACATATGACTCTGATCAGACTGTGCATTTGGTGTAAGAATAAATGGCACTTACTGGTTTTCTCTAAAAGTGTGTATCTGATACTTCATAGTCTAATCTCCAATCTTGATTAACTTTCTAAACATGAAAGGATAGCAAATAATAACATCTAGTCTTATTTTTTTTATTTAACCTTCACAAAAATAATTTTCTTCACAACAATAATAACTGCCTAATATAGCACACCCAGAGATTACAAGTCAAGCTTATTCTAATGCACTTACAAATGTAATGCACCTTTAGTTAAGAGTGTGTATCAGAAAATTAATTTTCTTATTTCCTTACCAAAACATATGTTGTGGGTACTCAAAAGAACCATCTCAATGAGACGGTTCTTTTGAGCACCCAAAACGTATGTTGAAACTGATGAGTAAGAAAATATTTACAATTTTACGCTCAAAATGTTTGTTTATCTAAACCTATGGTCTGATTGGATAATATCAGAGCAATATCTGATTGGATACATTTGCTATCGTTGCAGTTTATCATGTAATGTGATACACTGTCCCAAACTCAACATCCTTATATAACGCCACTTTTTATTTGCTGACAAGTGGTTTTACACAGCTGAAAGCCATTTGCTGTGTGCACATCATACTATATTTTCGAAGCCTTTGTTACTAGCGCATTATAACCATGTTGAAATTGATCCTTTGGGTAGGTATATTGTTGGATATTTGTCTGGAAATCATATTTACTGCAACGTCTTGCCATAAAACTAGATTTTTTATCGTTTTTCTGATGACATACCTCCCTAAATGATAATTTTGAACACACTTATCACCTAAATCTACACATTCTCACCATCTTTTTATGCTCTAGGTTGACATATGTTGTCTCTAACACTGCTCTTGAGTCCAAGCACTTCTAATGTTGGGGAAGCCATAATTCTGCATTTGTTTTTAATATTGCTAAAAAAATAATCACTTCTTCAACATCCTAGGTCGGATCAGTTAACAAATCTGAAAACCCTGTCACTAATTTTTTCGGAGATATAACAAGGAACATTCGCGGGTCCAGAGGGGTGACATGGGGTCCAGACCATTTCAATGGCAGGACAATGATGGCCAGCCTTTAGTGGTATTTGGATCCTCTCTCCCCTCATCAAATAAAAAAGTTGTTAGAGTTGGACCCCCTCTGACAAAACTTTCTGGATCCCACATGAGGAAAACTCATCCAATTTCTTTCTAAAAAAGTTTATGTTTTGGCAACTTGTCCCAACCATGGATCAGCGTATGTGTAAGGGCCAATATCTTTCCTGAATGTTAATCTTCTCTTCTTCCCTTCAATCTTAAATGCCTCTCTCTCAAGTGTCCTCCCTCTGACAACTTTACTGCCACTAGTTTTCCATCAGTAATGGTAGTCATCTGCATTCAAAAACTGGAACGCTATGGCTCCTGTGAAGGACTTGTTCCATCCTATAACTCCAGTTAACAACAAAATGACGCCAGTTTATTAATCAGCTCAAGATAGGTCTGCATCAGTGAGAAATTCCTGCAAATAAAAGGGTTCCAAGATGGGGTGATCTCAAGACAGATTTTTCTACCTCACTCTGTGGTGTTGAAAAGCATAATAATTGAGCCTCGATACAAGATTTCCAACAATGTGGTATGTGCGACCAGCAAAGCCTCAGATCAGCCTGCGCATACATGCAGTCTGATCAGAGCCTTTGCCTATCGCTTGAATATTCTATGAGTGTTAAGCTACTGACGGAACGTCATTTGGAGTTTCTTAGCTTAAATGGAGGCTGCACAGGCTCTGAGTCTACACTTGTTAAAATGCCACATTGTTGGAAGTCACGTGTCACAGCTCAATCATTTACATGCCTTAAAGTTTAAACAAATATAAACTTTTGAACTTTATAAATTTGAATCTGAAAACATGCATCATACCTACCAAAGTTCAACAAAATCAAGTTTAAATAGTCATTTGTCTTTGGATAAGCAGAAAAAACAGAGAAGCTATAAAAATCTACTTAATTCAGTATTTTGAGGATGACTCTCTATGGAAATATCTTTCTATGGAAAGTCAGCCTCAAAATCCTGAATTCAGGAATAATCCTTTAAAGTTCGATCCATGTATACTTACACCTAGATATGCAGAATGGCTTAACTAGATATGCAGAATGACTAGTAATAAAGATATATCCTACCTAGATACATCTAGATGTGTAGAATGGCTTAGGATAAAGATATGAGCCAGTGCGCGACATTTCCAACAATTTGGACGTGACGTCAGAAACATGAAAAACGAGGGAAAACGTCAGCGTAATTATCGTATGCGTACAACTGACAAGCTGTCAACGTGATTAAAGTTTTTCAATCGATTTCCGTACCGTTTTTGCGAACCAGACGAGTCTTCGCACTAGAATGCATGAACTGAATGTAAGTACATATGAACCCTTGTTTTCTTTTCAGGTTAAAATCGGCGGAATTCAACGAATATATCCGTTCAAAGCCATATAGCGGCGGGTGGAGTAAGAGACCACACGTCATGCTCTTTTTTTTTTACTCGAAACACGTATAGTTAAATGACAGTTGAAATGCCTTCTAATAAGTTGATTGCGATGTAAGATAAAAAAAAATCGGGAAATTCAGAAATTGATAAAAATTTCTCGCCTATTCTTTTTATTTGCTTATACTATAATTGTCTTGTTAAATAGTACGGTGCTATAGATAAGTACCTTGATGTACTTTTACATACATGAGACACTAGGATCGATACCCAACAACGTATTTTTGTTGCTGTTTTTTTTTCATTATCTTTTTTTTCATTATGAACCGTTCTAAACATTATTTTCTTCTATTTTTATCTTTCGATGCAGCTTCTCTAATTGCCGTTATCAAACATTTAGCAAAATTTTGAAAAAGAAACACACACACACACAAGAAAAAAACTACTACGAATTTGCATACCTTGGCATTAAAGAGGGTGCAAATGGGGCTACCTGATTAGCGAATAATGGCCCTTAAGTTCATCGATTAGCGAATTTCGGCCCTAAAATTTAACGGTTAGCGAAATTTTGGGTTAATTTTACCTAATAGCGGAATGAGAGGTGCTAATGATTAGCGAATTTTGGCCTAAAATATAATGATTAGCGATTTCTGGGCCAAAAAACTACCGAATAGCGGAATGGCGCGTTTTAATGGTTAGCGAATTTGATGAAAAAAAGTTTTAAAGTAACCCCTTTTATTGTTTTATCCCAAGTTGTGTCCCTGTTAAAAAATTGATCGTTATAATTATATGAATGTCATTAGCATCAAGTTGTATCGCCTAAATGGCATGTCAGCTAAGATCTTTTACTGACCCCCCCACCCCCCCCCCCTGGAAAATTACAAGTTGTCATTTATTTCCTAGAAGAAAAAGTGACACGAACCTCTCTCGAGAAGCAATTCGAACCCCCCTCTCCACCCGTTGGAGTTGTCTGGATCCGCGCGGCATCATGCATGTCTGACGGTGGAATTTTATTTTTTATTTTCGTTTTTTGCATGAAGCAGGTTTAGCTATCATATTTTCTAGAGCAAATAGATAGTACTGCGCGGATGCACAGGCTGATCTGCACCTTAGTTGTTTGCATGCAACTACAAAGCCGAGTTTCTCGCAACATGGTACATACGGAATGGGGTAAATAAAGCAAACCCTGATCGGATGTCACGATCACCTGTTCACACAGTCAAATTGTGTGGAATTTAGTTGTAAATAAATTATAACGCAATTTAAGTATAATTTAGTCAAAACGAGACACTTTTTCGAACTTTTTTTTTCTTATCTCAAAGCAAACATTTGTTGCTGTGCTCATTTGTGTACTATACACAGCCTAACTTTAGACATGCACATTCATCTACAATCCTTCTATGTGTATTTGAGCAGTTAGGCCTGGCAAGACTGTGCTGATGTGCAGGCTCGTCTGAGCCTTCGCTGGTCACATGTGCGAGGGGTACATGTACCTGGCTCGTTTCATTGACAGCTGTGTTAAGTGTAAAGCATGATGCAGAAGCATGCAAAAATCAGTTTACATCTTGGTTTGTGAGTCTGTGCGTACGTGTGGTCTCAGTGTGATGATCCACTGGAATCATCGTCTTTGTTTGATAAAATGGTCCAGTTAGTGAATAAGATCGGATATACAATGTATAGACTTATTTCATTACGCTTATTGAGTGCACGTTTTGGTGACCTTAGAAAACTGTCAGCTCGTATAAAATTAATGTTCGCGTATTTAAAGCACAGCAGCTAAGCTTATTAGTGGGAGTACGCAGATGTCTAGATTTTTTGGCCTAAGTCTTCATCCACTTCAAAACTTTGAGTTAGTGAGCAGCGAGACCTTGGCGAGATTGCACAATTGCGCAGGCTCTCCTGAGCCTTCGCTGATCACATTTGTAATAAGCACTAGCCAACATGGTTTCATCATGCTTGGATCCAGTGATCAAAAAGGCCGTAAAAAATAAAAGATCCATGGGCATTGGGTACTGGTAGAAGTTCTATATTTCGCACACGCGCGCGTGTCGTTCTCTTGATTTAATAGTCACCAGGAGGAAATAACGCTAAAATAAGCCGCTGGTTTTGGTGGTGTTGGTATAAGGACTCACGTGCTTAGATTTCCGTTTCAGGAATATTGATCTGAAAGGCTCAATTATCACAGACACGCACGTTCACAATCAATTTAGGACACTGTGTGCACGCGCACGTGGTTGTGTACATGAATTGTTACAAGCTCCGTTTATATTCAATTGTTATATTTGTTAATGTTTGTCACCACTTGTTTGTTCTAGTTGCTTTGTTTCAAAAAGAAATTTAATAGTTTTGTGATATAACTCCAACGTTCTTATGTTGTTTTATCGACGTCATGACGTAACGTCATTTTCTAAATTACATTGACGCTTCTCCCCTTTGACAACCAATATCTCCAGAACGAATTGCAACAAAATAAAAATGCATGTACCATTTTAAAGCGCAATGTCCATTCTATCCAAAAATACCAAAACACGAAAATCCATATTTTGGTCTATTTTGTTGGTTTTGTCACGCACTGGCTCATATATCCTACCTAGATACAACTAGATATGCAAAATGGCTGAAGATAAAGGTATATCCTACCTAGATACAACTAGATATGCAAAATGGCTGAAAATAAAGGTATATCCTACCTAGATACAACTAGATATGCAGAATGGCTTAGGATAAAGGTATATAAAGGTATATCTTACCTTCAGCAGCTCATAATTACCTGTTTGATGATATTTTCCAACAAAACCAAAGCTTGCACTGCCAATGTCTTACACTGGGTATCTGTGTCCTTGTCTATCACATCTAATAAAAAAGGAAATTTTTACTAATCGCGAGTTCGATCCCGGCCCGGTACCATACTTTCGTGGAGATTGATCATGAAATAATTTCTACGGTCATTCTCCTCCTTCCGCTGATTTATTCAAGAAGGGTTGTTGTCAGTTACAAGCGAAAGTGTGTGGACAAATTACTGGTTAACCGCTTGCTCAAGCCTGCCCAGGAAAAAGTGTGGTTAAGTGAACTGACCGTCCCGCAATGACCATAGCTGTTGACATGGGACGTAAAGCAACAAAAACAAACAAACAAACAAACTATTAATCTTTAAACCCTATTCATTCTGATGGATTTTTTCATGCATGTTGATAGAATAAGTATGGAATTGCCCATTTTGTATTTTATGGGGTCAAAGGTCAAATTTTCTAAATTAGAATGCATCTATTAGTGTAGGCCCCTGTGTCGAAATTTGGGCTCCCGTGTGCACTTTTTGGTAAAAGTGTTTCTTATCGATTTTCAACTAGAGAAATATATGCAGTGTAAGGAAAAAGATGTTTACAATTTTTTCTTGCAGTATTAACGTCATAGTGACGTCACAAAATGGGGTACCGTCGTTTCATTTGCATCAGAGAACTTATATGTGGTAGGGTTATTTACAAACCTAAAATAACCTTATTTTTTATGTTTGTTGCATTGAAATAGTTGAAAACGTCTATAGAAACACTAAAATGAAAATTTGATTCAATATGGACTTCAATTTTACGTGATATTGACGTCGATTTGACGTCAATGTGCTGGAAAAAACACATTGTGTACAAAAAATAATAATTCTGGAATTCGTGTGTGCCTTGGGACTAAAATCAGATCTTAGCATAACTGTATGTTCCTGGCTAAGCTTTTTGAAGCAAATTAGCTCTCTGATGGTCGGGGCGTTTAGCTGCTACAGCATGTTAACTACGTTACCCTACATTTTTAAAACACAATAAATGTAATCAAGGTTGTTAAGGTAATACTTGAATTATTTAAATTGGACAAACATTCATGGAATATAGAAGCACATTTCATTCCTTACGTATATTTATGTTTATAAAAGAAATGTGGGCCCATTGTAATGTCCTTTATGTTACATTTTAAGCTACTCCCTTTAAAATCACTGAATTATATTAAATAATTTTCTTTGGTAAGCTTCCGGGTTAACATTCAGGTTTTAAATTTATCTTCCGAAATACAAGTAATGGACCATTTTTAAATTTAATATAGCTGCAAACAGTTTGTTTGTATCACAAATACTTTAAGAATTATAAACTGATAAATATGATGACTCTGAACAAAAAGTTCATTATTTAATTCGGCATGAAATTTAATTTTAAAACCTTAAAACACCATATATGAGCATTCTGTTGATAAGCAAGAGTGAAAAAGCCAGGCTTAACTTCGTTTTTGGTGTAAAATATTAGTTTTGTTTTTGTTTGTACAGCATCATGTAACGTATATTACAACTTTCAAGACTGCATATACATTGCTTTATTCCGTATATTATATGTCATAAGATATTTTATTTCATCTTAAAATTGGCTGTGTTTGTTTAATAGAGATCAAGATACCAGTCTGTCTGAAAAAGGATTTATCAGGATGTATTAAGTTCCTACTTATTATCCATGCACATTTACATTTGCAAAATAGTACATATTTGAACTTTTTACATCTACAAAGAAATCATTTGCCCAAAATTACGGATTTTAAAATTCAGAAACAAAGGAATTAATAGCACTCAAGTAACAGCACTTCGAAGGATACATTTCAATGTTCTGTCAAATTTGTTAAAATAACATAATAGTACTGTACAAAATATATTATAATTGCCATATGTTTATCCAAAATGTTAACAAAGCATATATATAATTGAGCCCAAAAAGCTAATACAATATGTTAAGTTTAGAGTTTTGTAATATTTTTCTGAAGACTTTTATTGTTAATTGAGCTACTTCTCCTCAGGTATTTAAAGTGTCTGTAATTAGTTATTGTTAATAGTGACTGTCTCGAAATCAATTTGTATCCTGACTTTTAGCTGTGTATGCATATGGTGACACATTACAGAAGCTTTGAAATTAATTATAGTTTATATACAGCATAGCTTTCGTTGTGCAATCAACAAAACTGTCCATCACAATAAGTAAGTACCTAGGATCACTTGCTCAACCGATAATATCCAAAGAACTGCTTTATTGATGAAAAAACATTTTCCTGGAAATAGAGAAATTTAGTTATAGTGGTGAGTTTTACTTTAAGGCCACATTAGATATGGCCATATATATAGGTCAGCTGTTACTACAATACCAATTTATACAAAGACTTTTCAGCTAAAATTGTATCCGTCCAAATTTTAACAGATGGCATTCAATTTATTGTAAAGTAGATTTTACAATGGTCTTTAGAACGCTCGATAGAAATGTTAAATATTAAAAATGCAGTCAAGAGATTAGATCTGATTTAATTTGAGCAATAAATATTTATATACCTGATGTTAATTTTCACTAAACAGAACATTGGCAAAATATTGCAGGAACCTCGCAAACATGATAAATGTAATCATTAATAACAATGTTTAACATGTATATGTGTACTTAAGATTAGAATGAGTTGTTAACTTGCCAGGATATAGATTCAAAAGGAGCATACACAATGCTAACTATTAAGCATTAAAATTGCACTCTTCTCAGTCTCAACAGTGTCACCAATGATAGTCGCACATTCAAATGTACGACTAAAATGAACCACTAGAACAAATGTTGTCCTGTTTGAATGTTTCACAATAGTTAGAACAAGACAGAACAGATTTTAAGACATGTCCTTAAAATTCTCTTGTTATGCATTTTACCATCTTAAATGATATGCTTTTATCACCAAACTGGACATCGTTCTGCTAAAAAAGCAGTTATAACCATAGGTAGGCTTTGCGTGTGTCATACCTTTGGGCAAAATCGTTAAGGTTTTAAATCGTTTTAGTTTAATTTTTCAAAAGACAAGGGTAGATAACTGTTTTAAATTCTCAATTCTCGATTGTATCATATGCTTGAATTGACCAACAATTACAAATTCCGAAAAGTGTTTTATTCCTGATTGGTATCAGCATAGTAGTTGTAATAAATAGCTGGCTTAGACAATATGTGATAAATCTTACTAAGCTAGTCCATGCTTAATATTATTGTGTTATCTAAAATACGATACAATATAATACAATATATTTTATTCAGTATCAAAACATATAACAATGTTTATAACCTACACAATAAGTTAACATGTTAATGTAGTGAAACAACAACAATAATTTGATAAAACGCACAGACTTAAACATTTCGTTGTATGTGAATAAGGTTCAAATTTCATTCTTTTATTAATCCATGCGTTGTTGGTAGTTTCCTTTAATGGCAGTTAAATGGCAATAAATATCCCACTAGCAGTGTAAACTTAAATAGTGTTTCTTTGTAATTTAAAATGTATTTAAAAGAAATCAACGTATTTCACAGTGCTTCTACTTTGATAGCTTTATATTGCTAGCCATTTGCATACAATTAAAAGGCTATATTGGGATGTAATAATAAAGAGTAATTAGATATGATTTCCAATTATTTTACAGTAACGTAGAAAATGTTGCTATTGCGTGGTATCGCCCCAACTGCTAAAGAATTAACATACGTTATTTTGTGGCTTAAAGAATGTGGTTTTAGAAAATTATAGTGTACAAAACTCTCCTAAGAGGTATTTTGGTAGTCCAATGTCTAGTGACAGTAATGCATTAAACAGTTATTCATTTTATGTAACATATATAACTCTACCATCATAGTGGTGTATTGTTTAATTGCATACGGGTTGTTCCTTTCCTTTAAAAATGTTTTAAGGCAAAAAGCATTTGGATAAATAATAATTAGGTATAACTTGGTATTTGCAAAATAGGATTTAAAACTATAATTGGGTAACGTAGTCAACATGCCTGTCTTAATATAGGTCAGAGAGCTAACGTATGTCATTTCGCATCTTATATAATGTAGTTTCAGCAAATTATAGTAAACAATATTTTCCCTGCTGTGTGGAGAGGAGGGTCTAGCTATTTGAGCTTTCACTATCACAGAATTTTCATTTTGGTACTGACGTCACTTTTTCATGTACAGACATCATTTTGAAGGTAATGTAACCTCTCTAAAATCCAGAGTCATGTTCTATGCTCCAAAATCAACATGTCGCCAGTAAAATTACTACAACTGATCAAACAGTTCATGTTTATGCCTGCTGAAATTCATAACACTCATCTTTCAAGCCTTAAATAAGCTAAAAATGGGTACGTCACTTTATGACGTCACAGTGACGTTAAAACGCCGAGAAAAAATTGTAAACATCTATTTTCTTAATCAGGCTACATTTTGCTATAAGAAAATATACATTTGACACTTTTACCAAAAAATACACACGGAATTACACAGCGGCCTACACTATATGCCCTTAAAGATAGTTTTTATCGCAGCAAACAGTGTAGACCTTAATTAAATGCCGCCTCTCATCTGGGTCTGCACTGTGTGCCAAAGTACCTCTTTAACGATATCCAGAATGAAAGGGTTAAGTGCCATTGACAACTGCCGCAGATGACATTATTTGCTATATCTTTGTACATATTAATGAAAAAAGGCTTGATATTTAATCCAGCACCTAAGTTCACTATGGCTGTAATTGCTTTCCGCTATACAGAACTTGTAATGAGGCAATGCATCTGTGTTGATTCAGTTTGTGTTGATGATTAGATGAATTTTTTTTTATCTTTTGATTTAATGTGTTCAACTGTGTGTAATGTACAAAATATGAAACCTGTGCAATTTTGCACAGGTTTCATATTTTGTACATTTCAGGAGAGTGTAACAGTAATGTTGAACAATACCATGCATTTAAAAGAAGTTTTTTTCCCACACTATCCATACAAAATATTAGTAAAGTACATTTGAATTTCCAACGCACAGCAAATTTACCCACAAAACAGGCACCAGGTAATCAGCAACTCTTTACTTTGTTATTTATCATAGAAATATTGCAGTTTTGGCAGGCAGCCTGGTCACCTATTTGTATCTTTTTCTGATTATTTTTTACCTTTACAAAGCAGGACATGTTTACAAATGGCACCAACTCTTAGTTTGCTTACTCCCTTCTTATTAACAATTTTATTTGCTATTCAATGAGAAGCAAAATGATCATGTTGTATAATATCTTTAAATATCCACCAACCTTCAAGCCAGTTCTTTGACTCAAACACTTCTTGTTGTAAATCTTCTAGCAACATGTGTGATGGTACTGACAAATACACCATAGAAACAGCAAATAGAAGCCCTTGTCTCACACTCCTATTAATAAACACAGATAAAACTCACACACATGTACCTGTTAGTGATAAATGAATGTCAAAATGAATACAACTCTGCTACCAGTAAACAAATGTATCATATGACATTGCATCTTGGAATGAAATACAGCCATGCATTAAAATCAAGAAACCACTAGTGGTTTACAGATTTTTGGGAAACATTATGACATCCATAACAAGGTTGCGTACATAATGACAAACTAGTCACTTTTTATGCACGTAATGAGATTTCAAAGTAATCTTAATGCCATATGATAAATAGAATCTTACATTTGTACTCTTGTATTATTGAATTAATTAAATTTCATAATCGTAACTCAAGTAGTTGCTGAGAAATCTTTGACAGAAAAATATGTCCATATGTATTATATATGAGTGACAGAAGGAAAAAATGAAAAGTTGAAAAAAGAAGGCAAAATGAGGATTAGCATCTTAATTTTCAATTACACAATACACTTTTGCCTACCTGAAGGTGTACACAAAATTTGAAAATCCTGGCTCCAATAAGAGCTGAGAAATCTGCTACAGAAATTTTCATTGGAGAGAAAGAAAAAAGAACAAATAAAGCGACTGATAACCACTATGTGGCTGTTATTTTTTACACAATACAACTCATCACTATCAAGCTTTGTACCAAATTTCAGAATCCTAAGTCAAGTAGTTGCTGAGAAATCTTTGACAGAAAAAAATTTACAGACAGACAAACATAGTTACAGAAAAGGCAAAAATTATATACCCACTATATACTTCGTACTGGGGTATAAAAAGAGGTAAATGCTCTGCAAGCCTCGTATTTTATCTCTTTTCCTCAACTTGTTTAATGAATTCAATAAAACATGAGCACTCATGTAAGATTCTCTATTTTAAGGGGACAGCAACACTGAGAGCAAGTAAATCTGAAATTCAAACCCTTATTTAACCATGCAATTTGCCACAAACCTGAACAAAATGGGATTAATTTTTTTTTTTTTTTTAAAAAGTCCAAGCAATCCAAAACTCAAAATTCTGACTTCCATTAAACCAATGGAGATCATCATTTTTGAAAAGTGAATAAAATCTCCAATTTCATTGCAAACAGTTCATTATTATTTCAAAATCAACTATTTCAACAGAAGAATCCATAAAAATGTAAAAAGTTAAATTGAATAGCAGGAAAGTAGTTATTCTGTTTATGCATATTCAATTAGGTCTATATGACATCACATGACCTTAAATGGCTGCCCTCCATTGCTTTCAATCATGTACTATACAAACATTCATATTTTTCATTCGATTAAATATGTCTAAGCTCTCAAGTGATTTTCCATTGCCCATTCCAAGGTGATGCTTCTTTTGTGGATCCTTTTCTTTATTTATGTTTCACATTTGTCATTATTAAACTGTATTGTCTAATCCTTGCAGCCTTGTGATCACCTTATGGGAAAGAGCTGGCCTCTTGGCTCTCTTGTGTGTGATGTTTCCTTGTGTTTTTGTCACTTTCCCATATGGTGTCTCAGGTCAGGTGTGGTTCTTGATTATATCAATTCCTGATATTTGCCTTTTTCTTTACTTTGATTGGGTGTGCTGCAGATTGCATGATTTTATAAAGGCTTGCATTTCAGATTCACTTGCTATACTCTTAACCCTTTACCTCATGGAGGCGCCTGTTGACACCTTTCCAAACAGAGCAGACCCAGATCAGGCAGCTGTTATAAGAGCTGCCTGATCAGGGTCTACCCTGTTTGCTTATGGAAATATGATTAAATATGATCCTACGCTAGTGGACCTGACAAGTAACATCTTTGTTCTATGTACAAATGTGAAAGTTTATGTAATGAATTATTCATAGTAGGCGTAGATTAGCATTAATATTCATGAGGGAAAGGGTAACTTACGGTTCAGAATGAAATCTTAGGACCCATATAAACTCCATTAATGCCACTGCCATTTGTCGCACAGTCTGAAACAAACAAGAAAATTAACCTGTAATTAACCTTTCTGCACTTAGTCTGAAAGTACAGTAAAACCTGTCTTAAGCAGCCACTCAAAAATAGACAAAACAAAGGTCTCAGTGGCAAATGGTAGCTTAATGAAGGTCGAAAGTATTGCAGAATGCTCCAATGGGAGCATTCTGCAATACTTTTGACCTGCATTAAGCGATAATGGGTCTTGAAAACATTTTTGGTCTTCTTTTTGAGTGGCCGCTTAAGACAGGTTATGCTGTAACCCAATTGGAGTGGGATTTAGCTATTCTGACTTGAAAAGCACAGCAATGTTCTATGTGTTCCAAAGTTCCATTAAAACATAAAGCCCCACGAACAAGATGCAATATGTCTATGTTAAAGTTTGAGGCACCCAAGCATACAATTACAATCCAATAACAACAAGTCTCTGATCTTCATAAACCTGACTGAAATGCACCATTGAGCATTTTTTAATCCATTAAAATGTAGCCAATTTTCTTTCTTTTATCATATGATGTCGCATCTGGGAGTGATATAACACCATGCATTAAAACTGATAAACCACTAGTGGTTTGCAGATTTTGGTAACGTTATGTCTATAATAACATCACATATATATGGCAAAATCTTAGGTTTTTACGCAAAAAAAAAGATTTCAAAGAAGTTTTGGGATCATATGATAAAAAGAACTTTACATTTGTGCTCCTGTTTTATTGAATTTAATAAACAAGTTGCTAAAAAGCGATAAATTGCTTGGCAAGCCTCTCATTTTATTTATTTTCCTCAACTTGTTTATTACGCTTAGCATTTTATCACTTTTTTGCAATGAGTTTATTTAATTTAATAAAACAGGAGCAATGATGAAAGATCCTCTTTATACTATATAACATCACTCTTACATATTTAATGGATAATCCAAACTTAAGTGTGAGATTCAATAAGTTATGAATGGAGATAAAATAGTCTTCCAGAAAATAGCCCAAGCTTAATCCTTAAAGAATGCAACCAAATCTTTGCTGCCAGCCGCATTATTTTATGTGTTGTCCCTGTCCAGCCTTTTTGTTCCAGAGAATAAGGAAAAACCAGTATTGTTTTCTGGATAAAACAGATGTCCCCCTGCCACAAACACTCAAATTTGACCTGCAGTAAACCTGTGTAAAAGGGACACTCAAAAATTAACAAAATAGATAAAAATCTTAATGACAAATGGTAGCTCAATGAAGGTCGAAAGTATTGCAGAATGCTCCCCTTGGAGAATTCTGCAATACTTTTGATCTTCATTATGTGATAATTGGTCTTGAAAACCAATTTCCTGTCTTTTTGAGAGTGGCCCTTTTGCAAAGGTTTTACAGTTATTCTCTCCGCTGTTTTGCTGTAATTCTCTCCGCTGCTCTAATCAAGTCTTCATCATGTCCCAATGGTACCAATCCACCCTCTAGTTCATGAGATATCTTGCACACAAGAAATTGAATGCTGACTCCAACATGGGGTCCCACATAAAACAATACGACCCCTCCCTTTCATGTGTCATCTGCTGTCATAATTCACACTTTAGAGCTTAAACTCTAACTTTCGGAGCAGTCGGTAACCGGTCTGACTATAGATGCTTGTCTGACTGCAAATCCAGGGGTCGAGAGTTCTATCAGGGCCCGGTCCCATACTTTCGTGGAAATTGATCCTGAAATAATTTCTACAATCATTTTCCTCACTTCCACTGATTCATGCAAGGTTTGTTGTCAGTTACAAGAGAAAGTATGTGCACGAAGTACTGGTTAACCACTTGTTCAAGCTTGCCTAGGGAAAAAAGTGTGGTTAGGTGAACTGACCGTCCCGACATGACCATAGCTGTTGACTGGTACGTAAAGCAGCAAACCAAAACCAAAACCAAAAAACCCGGTCTTTCTCAAGACTTACTGGTATATTAGCTGCAGCATACATGACTATGCCAAGAGTATACATCAGTCTTCCTAATACTAAACAATCTTCTCCCATAAGATCTGCCTCCCTCTCCCTCCCCCCTCTCTCTCTCTCTCTCTCTCATGACTTACTGGTATATTAGCTGCAGCATACATGACAATACCAAGAGTATACATCAGTCTTCCTAACACTAAACAATCTTCTCCCATCAGATCTGCCTCCCTCTCAACCCCCCCCCCTCCCCTCTCTCTCAAGACTTACTGGTATATTAGCTGCAGCATACATGACAATACCAAGAGTATACATCAGTCTTCCTAATACTAAACAATCTTCTCCCATCAGATCAAATGTATTTTCTTTCCTGAAACAGATATATGGTAAAACCTGTCGTAAGGGGCCACTCAAAAATATCCTAATGCCAAATCATAGCATAATGAAGGTCGAAAGTATTGCAGAATGCTTTGGAGCATTCTGCAATACTTCTGATCTGCATTAAGCAATAATTGGTCTTGAAGCCAATTTTTGTTCTTTTGAGAGTGGTAGTTTTAGATAAGTTTTACTGTATGTAAAAGTTACATGGTAAAGCTGCAGTATATGAACCTATTCAATGGTATACACAAGTGTATCCTTAGACACTGGAGATACTCGGATAGTTTTCTTAGCTATCTCAGAAAGCACATGGGCCAGCACAAAGATTTTGGTACTTATCGCATCAGCGATCAGCAAAAGCTCAGACCAGCCTGTGCATACGCACAGTCTCTCAAGAACCTTTGCTTCTCGCATACACAACATTGGCATAGCTCCCATTACGCATTTACGCAAGTGTGTAATAAAAATTGTAACATTCAAGGGGGTCACCTAATTTGGTAAAAGTGATTTTCTATACCGTAAGGAACTGCTCTTAAATGAAAGAGTTCACTCCCTCTGGGAGCAAATTCTTCATTTAAGAAGTTCCCATTTTGAAAAGGGACACAATTGAAGAGAATCACAGCTTGGTCCAGTAGTCTCCCTTTGATATGCAAAACCTTTTTAGCATTCTGGCTACGCTACAGCACAAAGTATAGAAGTAGAAGGCTCAGAAACAAACTTTAGACTAATAGCCCTGCTGGTTATATAAAAATGTGCGTTTACAGGAGAATTTCGAACATATGCAATAAGAACCAAAACTGTGTGTGCTGGCCCATACTGACTCAAAAAAAAGACAGAAACAGAAAATTCAACAAATATTCAATATCATACATTTTCTATTTATAAATATGGATTTACCAGTCGGATGAAAAATAGTGTGGATCTTGATCATCTGGCTTCTCAACCAAAACAAATGTAGTATGTGGGTACTCCAAAAGAATAGTCTCAATGAGCTCCCAAAACAAATGTTAAATTCAATGGATAAAAAAATGCTTGCAATTTTATGCTAAAAAAGTTGTTAATCTTCACCTCAGTGGGTGGACAGATCATTTAGTTGGATTTTGTCTGTTTGTGTTGAAGTTTTACATCCCAGTCAACATTTTTTCAGTCATGTCAGGGTGAGTTCCTGTATTCCTGCGTTAAACCAGTACTAAGCAGATGATAAAGTGTCTTGCCCTAAGACACAGTGCAGTACCTTTGTTTGCACTCGCTCAAATGAAATAAAGATTGTTGGAAGTGATTGTGTTTATGACAATAAAGGCACTCACTATAGCACGCCTCTTCAAAGATATCGATACATATCTTACTGGTGATAAATGGGAAAAAATCATTCTACAACAACAAAAGTAATTGCTTTTATTTTTTCACAGGCAAACAACTATATGTGCCAGCTCATGAGATTTTGGTACTATCACATATGCATTGCCAGACTTACGGTATCCTAACATCACCAAAATTATGTTCATTATTATGCACGTTGCTGTTGATGACGTCAATTTTTGTGACGGCTTAGAATGTGTATATTTAAAGTACAAACGCCATGCATGAACAGCACGTGAAATGCCTGATTAAAACATGGCTATTAATAGCGTGCAATACGGCTTTTTACGCATTAATCTTTATTCAAGCATGCACAGCTATCTAGTGGGGCTAAAGGTCAAAGTTTTATTTTGAGTCTTCCTCTACATCCATACTTTGTGTGCAAGTTGACATAGCTCTGGCCTGACTGTGCAAATCCACAGGCTGGTCTGAGCCTTAGCTGTACATCTATGGGATCAAATCGAAATCCCTTGTGCTGGCCCATATGGTTAAGGTAAATA
The DNA here is from genome assembly GCA_964019695.1 of Loripinus fragilis. Taxonomy (NCBI): domain Eukaryota; kingdom Metazoa; phylum Mollusca; class Bivalvia; order Lucinida; family Lucinidae; genus Loripinus; species Loripinus fragilis. The sequence continues at coordinate 33,645,518 of OZ026516.1, forward strand.
TTCCAAAATTCCAAACACAAGTTGCCTGACAAAAAGGCCTAGACAAACAGTGCAGACCCAGATCAGACTGCTTCTGAAGAAGCAGTCTGATCAGGGTCTTCCCTGTTTGCTATTGTAACAAGCATTTTGTTAAATCCAACCCTGATAACCAACATTTTATTGAGAAAAAAAAAGAAAAATGTTCAAAATTTTAGGACAGTTATATTACCTGTCAAAATGTTTCATGAGTGGATAGAAGAAGTAACCAGCAACTGGAGCAAACTGGTTCAAGACTGGTTCAGGTTCCGGCTTTGTTCTCCCTTTACCAAATCTTCTTGTTTTACTCTCAATACGTTTCTGGACAATATCTTTCCAGTTCTTGGATTGTTCCTCATCTGTGCCAATCTCTTGTATTTTGCTGTTGGACATGGTGGGTGATTGTGCTTGGCTTTTAGGGTCCACTGGTTTTGAAAGCTCTTGAGCAGCTGTGCCTATAACCTGAAGTACATTTATTAAATGAATTTGATTTTTGGAATGTTCATGGAATCATGAATACTTCGGGTCTCTTGCAAAGTAAGTGAAGCCCAAAGGGCTTTAGTTTAACTTTGCAAGATCCGAAGTATTCACGATTCCATGAACATTCCAAAAATTGAATTAACTGCTTATATTTACATTTTATTATATCTTAAATATAAAAATGATTTTTAATTTAGGAATTAAAACAGTTTTGTATTTAAAATATAATCATATTAACGGTTTAGTCGGAGTGTAAAATGGAAAAGCAGAACAGCCAGCTTGATCATGGACAGCCAATGGAGCAAACAAGAGGCTTGCTTTGCATGTTCGACATAGGTGTGGCTCTTTGTCAATCACAACATCAGTATTACTTCTGGCAAATGAGTTCGATGTTTGAAGCATATTGCACAGGCAAGTGAGCTTGGCAGCTGTCAATCAAATTTGTGTGATTCATGAGGCTATGAATGGTTGCAAAAATCTAAAGGTTCATTTAAGGATTGTAAATATATGTATATCTTGATGACCATACATTGCACTTAGCAAACTCATTTAAGTTTAATTTACCATTTTGCACTAATAAGTGTAGAGTGCACAAATTCCAGGCTTGAGGTCTAAATTTTGGTATGTCTTAATCTACATTGCGAGCAGTGTAGTGCTGATGCAGGCTAAGGTGAGTCTGTACATTTGTTCATGCTCATTTGAGATTTCGTTAGTCAACGATGCAATAAGAACCAAAATACCATGTGCTGGATCATATGGGCCTTGTCACGAGAAAACCTGTCTTCGGGGTTTCCACCAAAGCGAGATTCAAACGAGTCTCCTCAGCTACAGAGACTATCTAGAAAATTGAAATTTCACCCGTAGCAAGTTTACATATGAAATTTTCCAAAAAGCGAATAACAAAGGTGCTGATCAGACTGCACAGATGCGCAGGCTGGTCTGTGCCTGTGATGTTGGCAAACCTCCGAAGACAGGTTTTCTCGCGGTGAGGCCCATATATTATGGATGATATGGAAAAAGATTGATCTCTTCACCAGTCTTAAATCCTGATGGATCAAACAAAATACTTTCAATAATACATTTTATAATACATTTTATTCCTTGAATTTGCATGTGGGAGTGGTATAATACCATGCATTAATATCAATAATACACAAGTGTATTACACATTTGATAACCTTGTCTAATGGTGCCAACATTGGGTCTATTTGAAAAATCTTGACAATTTCTGGCAAAAACGTGATTTCAAAGTACAGTTAAACATGTGTAAAACGGCCACTCTCAAAAAAGACCAAAAATGGTTTTCAAGACCGATTATCACTTGTGAGCATTCTGCAATACTTTCTACCTTCATTAAGCTACCAGTTGTCATTAAGATCTTTGCTTTGTCTATTTTTGAGTGGCCTTTTTACACAGGTAATTGTAATATTGTAGTGTTAAATGAAAGAATCTAATATTTGTGCTCCAGTGTTATTGAACGACCCCGGACAGTCTCCTATTCAATCTGCCCAAATTTTGAGAGCCTGTGGCTAGGATAATGTATAATTGACAACTGTTTTTGTGCTTAAATCAAAACCTGACACATAGTGCATCTAGCAAAATAAAAATATTTGGAAAATATTGCATATTAATGCCAGGACCTTAGGGTTTAGGGGGTGGAGGTATTTTTTGTGACCATTTTTTTTTCACAGAAAGCCAAAGTTTCGTCAGGTATTCATCTAAATACATGGAAATATAATGTTTGCAGCATAAAATTTGAAAAGAAAGTGATGCCTTTGCATAGAATTTGGGTCTAGAAGATTTCACTGTTTTTTGTAAATAAGTATGCAGTCCATGATTTTTGACTATTCCCTGTAAATGTCTTACACACAGATTATACCTGTTCTGTTTCAAGATCAATCAGTCTGACCTGTTCATAGAGGTGTATCAGAACTACATACTGTATACATGACATTGTGCATTGATATCAAGCTACAAGTTTGTAAAAAATTAGCGACCAATGAGCTTTTATAAAAAAAAATAGCATTTTGACAGCCTTCCCCCCTTTGACCACGCATGCCATTTTTAGATGGTGTGTGTAATGTAAAACTACAACTGTATGCTAAAGTATGGGGAGACCTTACATTTTCTTTTCCATAACTCATGAGCACTCATGTAAGATACTCTATATAAATGGTAATTACTATAACAGTTGTATAGAAAGACAAGCCATTGTACAAATTTTAATTTTTTTAAATTTTGTTGGGTAATTCTTGCTGGCTAATGTATTAAGCCTTGGCTACAATACAACAGGTGACAAAAATTCCACTCGTCTGCTCGTAATTACGAGTGAAATCTAGAAAGGACAATTCTTCCCAAAGCACTCGTCCTACAGAAATACTCGAGGAAGTCATATTACATACTCCCTTATGTTCTTATATTGCATACGCTTTTAAAGGACAATACTTAGTGCATGTGTTTGCAGGATGAGTGAAAATTGTAAGTCACTCGTCCTGCAGGACAAGCGCAATATTGAAATATTTCTGTCCCCTGTACTACCTCAATGATGTCTAATCTCTGTCTTATACTGTAATTTCTGTCATAGAACTGATCAGTCAGGTACTCAGCAACCTGGTAAACAAACATCAAGCAAATTAACAAACACATAATATAACATAAAGTTAAACTTGTCTTACGCGACCACTCAAAAAGAAGATCAAAATTGTTTTTCAGACTGATTATCGCTTAATGCAGGTCGAAAGTATTGCAGAATGCTCCAAGGGGAGCATTCTGCAGTACTTTCCACCTTCATTAAGCTACCATTTGTCTTTAAGACCTTTGTTTTGTCTATTTATGACTGGCTACTTAAGACAGGTTTTACTGTACTGTTAAAACATGGAAAGTGCTACTATTATTCTTAAGTTTGTAATATACTGAAGGACTTTAAAAACGCACCACCTGCTTAAATGCTAATTTATGTCGAAAATTGGATATTTTCATTTTGTGAAAAATAAAATTGACAAGTTCCGTCATTTAGCTTGCATTCAATATTAAAATCGAAACACTGTGGCTTATGTTTGCCGTGACCTCGCGATAATTCTGAGACAACTCAAATTCAAAAAGTCACAGAGTCCCCATACCTTCCATTATGAATGAAAAAAAGTTTTCGAACTGATGTTTGTTCTTGAAAGCAAAAGGAAAGGCAAAATCAAATCACGAAGTTTTAGGCCCCTGGCAACGTTCATTACGTCTACATGACGTCATTGATTTTTAACTTTATTGGCCGCTTATATCCCAAGTATCAGGAATAATCAAAATCTTTTTATTACCAACAGATACTCCCCAATCAGTTGCATAAAAGACAAAAGTATTGTGACATACGCGGACGTCACCCGTCTGTTATTGATGTTTGAAAGTTTAAGACTGACGTTAGCAAAGAAACGCTGCGAGTGGGAGTGTAATAAAACGATGATTTCTGAAAACTTTTGTATTTTTCCATTTGTTAAGACATCTGGCTACCCTCTAAAAGTGTTTGTTTTCAAATTGAATCAAATTCACATTTGTCAGAGGACAATTGTTGAAAAACACTTACGTCGATATTACATCAGAATGAACAGCATGAGCAAATCGAAATAATGGCAAATCATGGTCCATTTTGCAAGCGGATAAAAAATGATAAAGAAAGCATCCTCAAATTAATCATGTGGAAGAGACAGAGAATGTAAAATGGTGCATTTTTAAAGTCCCTCAGTATAATAATAAGTTTCTAATGCTACAACCAGAATATTTCACAAGTTGCCTGAAAGTTTGTTGAAAATGACGTAAAACATTAAATCAAATCAAACTCAGGTCTTAATTAATGAAAATCTAAATCTATATGGCTCAACATAGTTTCCTTAACCTCTGTCCTGCTGACCCCAGATTTATCCTAACTTGGAAACACTGTAAATCAAGATCAGCTGGCTTCTTATGAAGCCATCTGATCAGGATCCACACTGTTATCTACTCTGCTAGTAAACTCATGCTTACAACTGAAGTATGATTTACTACTCCCTATCATACTGTACAATAGTATACTCATTGAAATAGGAGCACACACTGCTGAGTCCCAATTTATCTTAACTTGAAAACACTGTAGATCCAGATCATTACAGTCCCGCTTTCAAAAAAGTGGGGCTATATTTCGTATATTGGGTTTGGGTTGTCTGTCATTCCTTAGTTCTGTCATTCCATATTCCTTCATAATTTTTTTTCAGCTCAATATCTTGAGAACCAATGGAGAGAATTTCATCAAATTTTGTATATGCATTGATACTGACAAGATCTACCATGGGATTGTTACATGCCACTTTTCGCAAATTAGTAACAAAGTTATCGCCCTTGATTTATGTCAGATTTTTGTTTCAGCTCACTTTCTTATGAACTCGGCCTTTTTACAGCATGAAAAGCACTGCAGTGGGGCTATAGTCGGATTCCATGACAATTATAGTTAGGCATCTGACAAAACCATCTCATCAGGATCCACACTGTTTTCCACTCTTCTTGTAAATTAATGCTTATATGAGCCATGACATGTGATTTCCAACAATGTGGCATTTTGACAAGTGTAGACTCAGACGAGCCTGTGCAACCTATTTCTAAGCTTAGAAACTCCAAAGGATGTTCAGTCAGTAGCTTAACACTCATAGAATGTTCAAGTGACTAGCAGAGGCTCTGATCAGACTGCGCGTATGAGTATGCTGATCTGAGGCTTTGCTGGATGCACATACAACATTTTTGGAAATCTCATGTCCCGGCTCAATTATGTTTTGGTTAAGAATAAGAAAACTATTTTTTAATTACACACTCTTATCTGGAGGCCCGATTACTCACTGGTTTAGGAGCACACACTGCCAGAGCCACCAAGGAGTTAAACCTCTGACTTCTAAATTGGGACAAGGAGAAGCCCTCTGTCAGGTGTAATAGTATTTTGGCAAACTCTGCTGAAATCTGCAAATACAGTAAAACCTGTCATAAGCAGCCACTCAAAAAAAAGACCAAAAATTGGTTTTCAAGACCGATTATCGCTAACTGCAGGTCAAACGTATTGCAGAATGCTCCAAGGGGAGCATTCTGCAATATTTTCGACCTTCATTAAGCTACCATTTGCCCTCTTAAAGACCTTTGTTTTGTCTATTTATGAGTGGCTGCTCAAGACAGGTTTTACTGTATATACTTAATCATTTGTAAATGAGTGCAATGTACAAAAGGAACTACAATTCCATCAAAACAGCTTATCAAAGTGAAAAAGACATAGAGCAAATTTGTTTAAGTTTAAACGCTGATGGTTCAGTGAAGTTAAATTGTTTGAGAATTGTTGGCAGATGGCTGTATTGGGAACATTTGAGTGGCATTATTTTGAATTTAGGCTTGTGGCTCAGGAAGAGATGCCGTTTAAAGAAAATGTTTTCAGGCAAAAGCCTTAAAGACATGCTCAGATGAGCTAAAAGCAGAACTTTGAAGCAGGTTCATTTAAGATATGAATTCAATATTTGGTCCGTTCATGGAATCATGAATACTTTGGGTCTCTTACATAGTAAGTGACGCCCAAAGGGCTTCACATTTACTTTGCAAGAAACCCAAAGTATTCATGATTCCATGAACAGACAAAAAATTGAATATATTATTTATATTTACATTTTATTATAAATATGGAAAATATATGAATTATTTATAATTTAGGAAACAAATTAGTTTTGTATTTAATACATTGTTTCAGCGGGTTAATTTGTGTTCAGAGAGATTCTTTATTGATCTTTATATTGGTTTTGTTTGGTGTCACAGGAAAAAAGGACATAAAGCTAGAAATTATTGCATAAGCACCTGCCCTAATATAACAATGGATAAAGAAATTTATAAAATTTAAAAAGGTCTCTTGGAATTCGGCCATAATCCATGGGTGTTCCTTTACCCTGGGTATGCGGCACCTATGAGGCATAATGACCCTTCATCTAAGAAGAGACACCTGCACAGTCAGTTGATCTTAATTTACAGAGAAATCTTGGTTTAGCAAGACAAGGTATAAAGTCGCCAGTACTGTAGTATTCATGACAATAATACAACAAATGAGCCGCAACATGTGATTTCCAACAATGTGGCATATTGACAAGTGTAGATTCAGGGGAGCCTGTGCAGCCTCCTTTTAAGCTTAGAAACCCCAAATGATGTTCGGTCAGTAGCTTAATAGTCATAGAATAAAAGTGACTAGCAAAAGCTCTGATCAGACTGCGCATATGCGCAGGGTGGTCTGAGCCTTTATTAGTCGCATATACCACATTGTTGGAAATCTCATGTCGCAGCTCAAATTAGTATGAATGAAAACATTAACTGACCCATCAAAGATAAGATGTACAGCAAGATGATTTTAAGAACAGTCTGAACAAAATGAAATTGTGTGGATGTACCTCATATAAACCATCTGGTCGGGATCTGATCAGTTTTTCAGCAGCACCAAGACAGGCTTCCAGAGTATCTGGTTTATCACAACCAATGAGACCTGTAACAAAAATAAAGTAAAACCTTGAACAGGGCTGTGGAAATACCATGCCCGACTTGTCGGACCTGGTCTCATTCATTCAGGACAAGTCGAAAATTTCTATTTACTTATCCTTGGACAAGTACAAACGTATTAAGCTAATACAATTCTGCATTTCATATTTTGATTAATTATTATGAGCTCACATCTTGCATTGAAAACAGTGTGGATCCTGATCAGCTGGCTTCTTTAGAAGCCAGCTGATCTGGATTTACACTGTTTACATGAGAAAGCCAGCTGATCAGGATCCATACTGTTTGCATATATATGAGTTGATATATATATCTGGTTTCATACTGTTTTTGAAAGAATAAATTGTTCAAGCACAGTAAGGTATAAGCTCATTTGTTCTTTCAGACAAGTAAAATTTTCTATGGACAAGTACATTATGGCTATTTACTTGTCCATGGACAAGATGAAAATTTTACTATTTCCCCACCCCTGCCTTGAAAATTCAAAAGTTCAATTTTTAGAAATACTCAAAATAAATTTCAGGCATATCGGATTCAGAGAATGGGACAAATTGATGCTCTTTTTTAAAAACATATATGTTTTGGGTGCATAAAAAAATGCCTCCATGAGACTTTTCTTCTATGCACCCAAAACTTAAGTTTGATAGAAACAAGACCAAGGAACACACACTAAATTAGCACACTTACCGTCGCATTTGATGGTTTGTTTATCTGTCGACAGCTGTACCGACCGGTCGCAAGCCGTACTCCTCGGTCGATAGCAGCTTTACGCAGTACCGTCCCGGTCGCCAGCAAAAATAGCGAAATTGGTATTACCCCTGTGATAACTGGTATTTTTGACACTTTAGTGGCTAAAACCTCTTGAGTGTCTAGTCACCTAAGAAGTTGTTTAAAACTACATAAATCAGCTAAGGGGGGTAACCTTTGTAAGTTTAAAAAAAAACACTAAAGTTTGGATATTAAATTATCCATCTGTATGGACCTCCAAAAGGGTCCATCTACATAACCAGGTGTCTTGTCCATACATTATGTGCCTTGATCTTACATGCCTACTGTAATGGAAAAAAAAAATTTCATTGTCAATTGATACTGTCAAAAAGCTATTCTAAGAGGGGTAACCCTGATATAATGAAAATAAAAATCTCTTGTAGTTTGAGCCCCTGGTGGTTAAATTTGTGATAAGCCACATAAAAATGTAGCCTCATAAAAATTTATCATCCAAAAAATATAGTCACTTGAATCCATTTAGCTACTCAAAATTCGAAGACACTTTATGTTTTTTAGACGAATAGCTCTTAGCCACCTAAATGGCCATTCGGTAAGGACGGAGTGGACCCACTACTAGACCTGCTTTGGCTTAAGGGACGCAGGTAAAAACCTGATAATAATCATGTTGGGGGGTATATATTTTATACCTTCCTATAATCAGAACTACTGATAATTTAAAATTAAAAGCTCTATTTATGAGATTCAACTGATTTTTGTTTAAAGGCTTCTTGTATAGGTACCTATTGGAAACTGGTAACACCCCCTGGTGACATGTTTTCCTACAGATTAAATTTGCTAAAGCTATTTCTGTAGATGGTCATCTAGTTATCATTTTTGCCATATGATTTTGAATTCTGATCAGCCGTTTCAGAGGAGAAGATTTAACAAAGTTCCATAGCTGCAAATAAGCCATGCCCCCTGGAAGCCATATTTTTAGACATCAAGTTCATTTTAGCTATTTTTGGAGAGGGTCTCCAAGTGAAAAAAGCATAGAATTAGTATTTAAAGGTTATCATACCCTCCATACACTCTCTGATGTACTTTGGTTGTTTAATTTTCATCACTTTCACATCATCTGACATATCATACGGTTCTAGGTCATCATCGCTATCAAAGAAAGAATGGTGCATCACAAAAATAAGCTGCTACATGACCACAAAAATTTTTAGTGTAAAATTGTAAATATTTTCTTGCCTATAATTTTTAGCATATGTTTTGGGTGCTCAAAAGAACCGTCTCATAGAGACGGTTCTTTTAAGTACTCACAACATATGTTTTGGTTGAGAAATAAGAAAATTATTTTTCTGTTACACACTCTTAACTAAAGCCCTGTAGATGACAAATTCAACAAAATAAACTGTGCCCTCAGCAAAGACTCAGATCAGCATGGGCAGATGCCACGGCTAATCAGTCTCTGCTTTCCATATGAAGGAAGCATGGGGTTTTGTCTACCCTTTGAGTGATCACGGAATAACCTGATTAGATTTCCTGTCTGTTCTGAGTCCTCTTCATGCAAACCTGTAATATTTTTGGATTAAATTGTCATCATCTGTGGCTCAAATGGGCCTCATAGTTTGCTGTATGCAACAACAAAGGGACAGACCAGCCTGTGCAGACTGTTCAGTGCCTGTTATATTCACATAATGGAAAGTATATCTTGCTACATGCAAAATTTCAAAATTCGAGCTAGTGTACATTGTATGTAGCTGAGTAGGGAGGATTAAGCTATATAACATGCCAAAAGATCCCCTGCATTGTGGTCCTTTTTGTCCTCCTTTAGTCAGTGTTTAATCCCACATGCAAAGCTATCCAGTGGGGTCAGATTTTAAAGATGGTCTGAATCTTTTAACCCTTTACCTCATAACACTTTTGCAAACAGAGCAGTCCCAGATCAGGCAGCTCTTGTAAGAGCTGCCTGACCAGGGTCTACTCTGCTTATGAAAATATGATCAGATGTGGGCCTGACAAGCAATTTCTTTGTTCTATGTACAAACTTCAATGTTTATTAATATAATTATTCATAGTAGGTGGAGCTTAAATGGATAGATTAAATACTCCAAGTATAAACGGCAAAGGTATTGGCAACACTGTGCAGCATCCTAAACCTTTTATGGAAAATAAAAGATAAAATCTGCAAAGCGAACCCCCACCCCTTTATACATATGAACCCCCATTCCAGAAATCCTGGATCCAGCACTGGTGATTGACTATAAACTTTAAACTAAGTCATACAACTACAAATATCTTAATCCTTTGTAAAATAAAGGATTCTCCCTTCTGGTTTGATAAAATAGCATTGGGATAGTCCATTGTACATATCTAGGGGTGTCAGGTTATAATTTTCAAAGTATATTCTGTTTGCTATTCTGACAAGCATTTTGAGAATTCCAGCCCTGATAACCAATATTTCACTTTCTCAGAATAGAGAAAAATGTTGGAAATTTTAGAAAAATTTACGACAAATCTGATCTCCAATTACCTGTCCAACTCTGATTCACTATCGGGCTTTGTTTGATCTTTATAAGCTTGTTCTTCTGCTGCCTCTTGCATACCTGGTAGTTGTAAACCAGACAGATTGCTGGAAAATAATAGGACAGGGTTCATACAGGCAAGTTTGAGTTATTTCAAGGACTTCTAACGACTATCCTACTGTTTTCAAGGACTGAAAACTTATGAACAATACAGTACTGATTAACATGTTAAAATTCTACTTTGGAAACGCTAGACTGCATTACTGAAGATATTAGTTTAAGAAAATTAGTATGAAATTGTGGTGCCTTTATTTGGTGCAGCATATGCTGCATCAAATAAAGGCACAACAATTTTATACTGATTTAGGTCTCCAAAGACAGTGTTGAATCCTCCTGTAAATGGTGAAATTCAAGGACTTTTCAATGCCTTTGAGTGTTTTTCCAGTGCTTTTCAAGACAAATTTAATTTTCAAGGACTTTTCAAGACAGTCATGTATATTCAAGTACTGGAGCCATTTCATGACATTTTGCATATGCCAGCAGCAAAGGCTCAGGTGAGCCTGCACAAATTTTGTTACAAAAAAGGACATTTTCTAAAAGACCATCTCCAATATGTTCCTTGGTCCATTCAAGCCAAAAGGAATTTCCCACTCTTATCATTTGGTCCAGCCCATTTCCTTATAAGGGTTTTTAGGTAGTGTTTTTTTTTTTTCATTTTTGTTCAAATTTTAATAGAAACATTCTGTAAGAAAACAGTGGAGATCCTGACTGGATGCCTCATTCTGTGGCGTCTGATCGGGGTAGCACTGTATGTCCCACAAAAAGGATGCTAGGCTTATATGGATTTATGATGTCTGAATATGAGCTAGAAGTTATATTTCCAATATTTAACTAAAACTATTCAATATATTAGTAAAAGGGCTCATATAACATGTGAGCATGTTCGCTTCAATAAAAATCTTTTTTAAAAGTTACTTCTTGTTCAATCTGTAAATCATTATGTCTACGCCCATAACATATTGAGTAGGCTCCCTTACTTTTCGTCTGCTGAGCTCATTTTACTAAATACACTGAATATATCCAATGGATGAAACGTTTCAGTGTTAAACATTGTGATTATTTAAATTGATAATAAAAATTTAAATGAATAAGAACCCAGTCACCAAATGATCATTAAAATGATTTACATAATTTAAAAAATTATAAGTGGAAAAAAATAATAATCAATGAATATATGAGTTAAAAAAAATATTTTTAAATCACGATGACGGACATCGATTGATCACAAATATATTTCGCTCACCTGAGTTTTACTCAGATGGTATTTATGAAACCCTATATCAGGGTACCACCTAAATCAATAGAAGACACAAATAAAAGTAAAACAGAAAGGTTCCTGATTGTAAATGGATGTTGTAGATGTGCAGGTACATCTAAAGTAATAAGTTACATATTAGGTATATGTTGATCTGGGCCCAGAATTACAATGCCTTCTTAAAGTTAAACAAGACTTAATTTAAGTATTGATATTTCAACATAATATATTTTAAAAGTGCTAAATCAATTGCCTGGGTCACTGTGGTATTTGTGGTCAAAGATATCATTGGGATCTTCAGAAAAATAAAAACTGTTTTGATTTTAATCAATTTTAAATGTTATTTTTCGCATCCTGAAAAATCAATAAGGACCTCGGACAGTTTCCTATTCAATCTGCCCATATTTTGACAGCCTGTGGCTAGCATAATGCATAGCTGACAACTATAGTTTTATGCTTAAATGAAACCCTTACATTTAGTGCATCTAACAAAATAAAAATATTTTTAGAATATTGCATAATTATGCAAGGACTTTAGGGTTTAGGGGGTGGGGGTATTTTTTGTGACCAAATTTTATTTCACAGAAAGTCAAAGTTTCGTTGAGTATTCACCAAAATACATATTAATATAATGTTTGCAGCATAAAACTTGAGACGAAAGTGCTGCGTTTGCATAAAATTTGGGTTGAGAAGATTGCATTGTTTCGTCTAAAGAAGTGTGCTGTCAATTACTTTTGACTATTACCTGTAATGTTTCGAGTTTAACCAGTGCGACTTGTGCACTGAGGTGTATCATATCTATATACTGTATAAATCATAGTCTAGATAAACACAGTTTTTAGCGTAAAATCGTAATATTTTCTTACACATCAGATTTAATCTATAATTTTGGTGCTTAAAAGAACCGTCTCATTGCGACGGTTCTTTTGAGTACCCACAACATAATGTTTTGGTTAAAAAATGAGACAATTAATTTCTTTGTAAGCACTCATAACTAAAGCCCTGATATATGCCATTGCAAATTGATATTTACCTACAGGTTTTTACAAAATGAGTTTCAAAAAAGTTTTTATGATAAAGTGTTTTTGAGCATTTTGACAGCGTTCCCCCCCGTGACCAAACACGCCGTTTTTATATGTTGTGTGAAATGTAAAACTACAACTGTATGCCAAAGGATTAGTTTGGTCACGGGGGGGAAAGCACCTCAGTAAAACTTTTTCTATTTTCTATATGTTGAATTGCAAAAACGGAGTTTTCAACCCATATTTTTCAATTTGTACTTGTCCAATGAGAAAAAGGCTTTTGTGGATAAGTCAAGGGTTGAACCTACTATCTTTTTCATAGAAAAAATATCATTTTCGTTGAAACTTTTCTCTGGTCATTTTAATGGGCAATCCTTCATTAAGACTGTCCGAGGTCCTTTCACTGATTGTCTTAGATCTCTGTTACCCGCCTTAAACAGATTAAGCGGAGGAAAGTGAAATAAAGTCTTCCTTAACTCTAAGGAGGCATTGTAATTCCATGCCCAGTACTCTCAACCCAGTGCCTATTAAGCTGAAAGTTATCTTGTAGCACTATATAACGTTTCGTTCAGCTTCCTTTTCATTATGCACAGGGATTTGGCTACTGTTCTATGAACCTGTCTATGTAAGGGTACATTTTCTACGTTCCCAGTAAACATCTAAAAGCGGGCCACCATCGGCCAATCGACAAAATGCCATTCCAATGGCATTTTGCTGATGGGCCGACAGTGGCCCACCAGTGTGCACTAGCTTGGTTTTTGATATAGTTTGATAGTATTTTCTAATGCACTTAAGTGTTCATTTATGCCCAATATGAATCCTCCTAGCCTTTCTTGCCATATAAATTGAAACTTGTGTGAAAAGGAGTCAAATCGTAGGATGAGAGAGTAATTTTACTTTCGCTTAAATCTATCGAATGCTAAAACCTCCGCTTAATCTGTTTTCGGCGGGTAACAGAGATCTAAGACAATCAGTGAAATAGTCTTTTGAAAAATTGATCCACTTCGTCAATGACCCATGCTATTTGTTGTTTGCACATAGGACACCATGTAAACTGACTACCTCATCAATACAGTTATTTTTTCTCACATCAATGGAGAACTGCAAACTGTTTGTAAATGTCCCTTGATATCGATATAACAACCCTAAAAGTGTTCATACTACAGGACTCCTAGCCTGCCACGATAGAATGACTAGAAATCCTATAGATACCAACTTCCTTTAGTAGAAGTCAATACTTGTTGCAGTGATGACCTACATTCGACATCTATTGGAAACAATGAACAAGATCAGCATTTCTGTTTCTTATGAATTCTGCTGGAACTAAATATCATTTCCTTTGAAGAATTGAAAGGAAAACACTTTGAATTTTTCTTGTAATTTCATGACATTGTTGAAACATCAAATTGATCAATGTCAGATAGCTTGATCTCGGACATGAGATATAAATAGAAAGTACTATCCGCATTGCGATTGGCTGTGTATAAACAATTTACCCAATAGAATAACCACCGACATATAGAGGGTGTTTCAATTTTTTGACAAACTGATATAACTTTTCGTAATGCCATGATGTGATTTCAATAGGGGAAATGAAATACAGTCCATAGAAATACTATATATATTAAATGCTAATAAAGAAACACCCTACATGATCATCTCTATCTGAAACACTTTGCCCCAGAAAAATATATTTTTTTGAAATTACAGAACTAAGGCCACATAAAAAATGGATTGTTTCTCAGGCACAGTTGCATCTGTTTTAAAAGTCCCACATTAGTCTTTTTAACGCTTTCTAAAAATGAAATAAAAATCGCATTTCCAGTTCAACCAATCATTAAAGGTAACAGCTATGTGGTCCCACTCGGGCGTTGTGGTCCATTGCGGGTAACATCAGGTTGTTTAATATTTTCATCTCCATTTCCCATTTTATGCAGCCGATATTTTCCAATGTCATTGTTAGTTATTGAGCCCCAACAGTGTAAGTTTTATACATTGGTGATGAAATCAAATCTACTTGATGTGCAGATGCTTTCCCTATCAAGTTTTATGGCCTGACTTGAAATAACCGTACAAGCACAACTTTTAAAAAATATCTTTCCCACTTTCATAAAAAAAAGTGCCTGCATCTGTTTTTTGACTGAATTAAGATAAAAAAAAAAACCTGCCCTGCCCCATCTGTTTTTTAAAAAAGTAGCCTGAAAAACAATTCAATAACTTTTTCTTTGGCCTAATCAATTTCCCAATAAGGATGGAGATGCTCCTCACTCCCCTTCTTGGGTATGGCATATCAATTTACTCAGCTCTTTTTTTTTCAGCAGGCCAGTGACCTATATTGCAGTGACTGGAAACTCCATTTTCAGCCAGGGTGGTATGTTATGACTTGTGTCACATGACTCACATGACTCACATCTAATAAGCCATTCATCATACAAACTAAATGAAGATGAAAGCTGCATTTATTTGAACAGTTCAGGGCTTCTTTGTGGTTAATATGGCACAATGCTATATTTAGGCAATAGCAATCAAAAATAGGAATTTGATATATCCATATATAATAACTTAATAAGTCATTTTTCTGCAATGTTAAAACAAATTCATGTAAACAAAATCATGTAAAAATCGGAAAATATTATGAAAACTATGGTATTCAACAAATATGGCTGTACAACAATACCACTTTATCTTCAGCAAAAAAAAGCTTCAAATATGGTTATGTCTGTGTCACTCGTTCACAATTTTCATCTTCCACAAATCCAGCACGCCACAAAAAACCTTTCATTATCCCCACGCTTTTTTAAAAAAGCGAAGGGGATATTGTTATCACCTCCGTACGTCCGTACTCACAAATGGACACTTGTTGGGTGCTTTAAATTTCCGATTTTTTTTATTTGATTTGATTTGATTCTTTACGTCCCATCAACAATCTTTCAGTTATAAAGGGACGTGTCTTCCTGGGTTGAACCAGTACTAAGCTAGGATTAATGTTTTTGCTCAAGGACACAACACAGTGACGCCGTTGAGATGCGAACCTGCGGCCCCTCGGTCTCAAGACAAGCACACTACCACTGAGCCACTGCGCTCCCATTAAATTTCCGAAATTTCTCTATCTGACTGCAAGAGCCTCCCTCTGTTATGCTATCTCCTCCTAAACCATTGGACGAAATTCAACCAAATTTGGTGTGCGAGTTACTCACATGAATGGAGCACCACAACAGCAATTTTTTTGGCCCTGTCCCCTGTGGCCCTGGGGAGGGGTCAAAAGGTCAAATATCATTTAATTTCAATTACAAAGTCAATTTCAATGATTTTTATATCAAACTTTGTGTGTGCTCTCACGAATGAAAGATACAAAACATATAGCGTGATTTTCATTCTGTTGCCTGGGTCATGCCCCTGGAGTGGGACTTTGGGGCGCTGGAAGTGCCCAGGTGGTTAAAAATTTGTTTTTTTCAAACATGGTCAAACTGGTGACCTTGGGGCGAGGTCAAAGGTCAAATATCATTTAATTTAGGTTACCATGTCATTTTCAAAGATTTTTATACCAAACTTTGCATGTGTTCTTACAAATTAAAGATACAAAACATATAAGACGGGAATTTTATTCTGTCACCTTGGTCATGCCCCAGGGGTGGGACTTTGGGGCACTGGGGGTGCCCAGGGGGTCAAAAAAAATTCAAACATGGTCATGTGGCATACCAAATCGACTGGGATAATGAGCAGAACAGAATGCAAGTAACATTTTCATCCTAGGGTCAAACTGGTGACCTTGGGGTGAGGTCAAAAGGTCAAATATCATTAACATGCCTATTTCAAAGATTTTTATACTAAACTTTGTGTGCGCTCTCACAAATAAAAGATAGAAAACATATTGAACAGAATTTTCATTCTGTTGCCATGATCATGCCCAGTGGTGGGACTTGGGGGTGCTGGGGGAGTCAAAAACTTAAGTGTAAGATGCCAAACAAAGCTATTTGAAAAAAGTATCAATATATCACTGGAGTTTCCAGTCACTATAATATAAGCCATTGAGCAGGTCCAGGCTTAACATTAAAGACTACATTGCTGTTTTCCAAGTCTATTCATTCTGCCCTTAAGATTCAGCATGTGTATGTTCAGCTAGTTTCTCTAAGAATACAAAGATGCACTGGCTTCTAAAAACATGAGTGAGTATGACCAGAATATGAAACAATCATATATCAGAGACTAACCCATGCCACCGCAAGGAAGAGGCATTAGAACACAAAGACACTCACATAAAAGCAAGAATTTAACAAATATAAATAAAGCAGCTTCTAAGGGATGATTGCAAAACAAGAAAGGACACAAAGGCCTTTACAGTTTCAAAGCAAACCTTTAATGAATCTTTAGATTTTTGCTGTTCATAGCCTCATAAATGACATAATTTTGATTGACAGCTGCCAAGCTCACTTGCCTGTGCAATACGCTCCGAACATCAAACTCATTCGCCAGAAGTGACACTGGTCTTGTGATTGACTGCAAGCCACACCTGAGCCACACATGCAAACCAGCCTCTTGTTTGCTCCATTGGCTGTCCTTTGTTTACACTAGCTGTTCCGCTTATCGGTTTTACACTCCAACAAAACTGTTAATACGATTACATATTAAATGTAAAAATGTTTTTTTCTTAAATTATAAATAATTTCTATATTTTAGATATTTATAATAAAATGTAAATATAATTTGGGCTTCACTTACTTTGCATGAGACCCAAAGTATTCATGATTCCATGAACATTCCAAAAATCAAATTTATTTCTTAACCCTTAAAGCACCAAGAAAAAAATGCATCTGAAAATGTTGTCTGCTGAAGTTGTCTGCTGCAAATAATTGCCTAACATTACTGACAAATTAAGTATAGAAGCAAACAGCGTGGACCCAGAACAGACTGCTCCTAATAGGAGCAGTCTGACCTGGGTCCACACTGTTTGCCATAGAGGTTTCTTGAACATTTCAGCAGACGAGAAAAGCAGATGACTTTTGTTGCGATTGGCGCATTAAGGGTTAAATATCCCAAAACCAGGACCAATACTCAATGGGAGCAGCAAGAAACAATGAACTAACAATCACAGAAACCTAGTGAAAGAATACTGTAAGGTCTTATATTTCAACCAGACCTTTAGATAAGAGTGCATACAGTACCTTCATTAGTATGCATGTTTGCATTTGAGTATTTACCTAAATAAATTATCAAAAAAAGCAATTAAAATTGATCTGGTAGGGTAACAAAAAGCAAAAGAAATTCAGAATACCCAATATACTCAATAGTCATGGTACCAGAATTTATCACTTTGCTGTCCAGAGTTCAGTTTTAGTTTGGAGTAGCCAACTGACTGATTTTCAGTATTTATTCAATATGGTTTGAGAACCAGTATCGGATATTTGTTGAAACCCATTTAATATTAGCAATACCCAATTGAATGAAAAATGAGTGGATAATGTACCTAATTGTTCAAAAATTAATTAAGGTACTGAGTGCATATTATTTTTTTTTATTTCTCAACCAAAATATGTTGTAGGTACTCAAAAGAACCGGATGATGAGATGGTTCTTTTGAGCACCTTAAACATATTTAAACTGATGGGTAAGAAAATAATCACACTTTTACACACTAAAATTTTTGCTAATGCTAATCTTATCCTATTTCAACCAAGTTACCACTTACTGATAATCAAGGTAGGATTCACAGTTCTTAACACCAAAAACAAATGTCTAAATGGATCGATGATTAAATAATCACGTTTTTACGCTCTAAAATCATTTGCTAATCTTGTCCTATTTCAACCAAGTTACCACTTACTGACTTATCATGGTAAGATTCATGTCTTCTGGTGGAATCAATAAACTCTTCAGACTCGTCACTTCCTCATCTATTCCATACTGTAACAGAAGGATATCACATAGGTATATTGTATCAGAAACATGATGTCATGCAAGCCCACTTAATCTAAAATGAAGTTGACTCTTTATGACATGAATCTGGATACCTTGAAGGACGTCAGTCAACAGAATATCAATCCTGATCTGGATCCAAACCGTTTAACACTCTGATAGTGTTCCTCAAAGAATTTTTGAAAAAGTTGAACTTGAAAAAAGTGAGCAGATGACATCAAAAGCATGGAAAATTAAACAGCATGTAAAGAGTTAATAGAAGAAAATTTGGGATACATTGGCTTCAGAGCATAGGGCCTATTTCTGAAAAAATCCTAGTTTCCATTATAAACATTCATACTGTCTGGCCTTCAGATAAGAGTAGGAAATTAAAAATTAATTCCATTATTTCTCGTACAAAAATGTATGTTGTGGGTACTCAAAAGAACATGTCAATGAAACGGTTCTTTTGAGTACCAAAACAAATGTTTAAAGTGATGGATAAGAAAATATTAACATTTTTATGCTCAAAACTTGTGTTGATTGTGCATCTGTGTAATTCACAGATTCTAAAAACAAAATCTGAATTAATTTATAATTCATCTTTTTTTAAGTATGATACACATAGGAATTATCAATCAATCAATCAGGCCTTCAGTTAAGAGTGCGTACCAAAAAATTAGTATTCTCATTTCTCAACCAAAACATATGTTGTAGGTTTTCAAAAGAAACGTCTCAATGAGACGCTTCTTGTGAGCACACAAAACATATGCTAAAACTGATGGATAAGAAAATACTTACACTTTTACACTCAAAAATTTTGCTTATCTAAACCTATGATCAATCAATCATATTTACAGTTTTCACAACTGTTGAAAACCTCATGGACCACACAATATAAATGGCAGCTTACCATGCTCACTTGCTAGTGTAATATGTTTCAACCATTTAATTATTTTGCCTGTGATTGACTGCAAGCCCTAGCCTGGTTTTTAATTGCAAAACAAGCCTCTTGTTTGTTGCATTGGCTGATCAAGTCACATTGGATGTTTCTCTGCTTCGTTTAAAAACCCAACAAAAACGTTAAAATGATTAAGTATTAATATTAAAGTGTAATTGACATTAAAGTATAAATATATAAAAAAAAATATAAGCAGTAAGATATCTTTTTCAGAGGTTCAAGAAAGTATGAACGCCATGGTGGGTCCAGTTTAGAGTTAAAATCACACCTTTCGAGTGTCACTTACTTTGGTCTGAACCTATGATGTTCACACTTTTATGAACCCTAAAAAAGTAATATTCATAGGATCTTGAATTTATTAAACAAGTTGGGGAAAAGTGATAAAATGCAAGGCTTGCTGAGCATATTGCACATCTGCGCAGTCTGGTCAGCAACTTTGTTATTTTCTCTCTTGGAATTATAATAGCTAAATCTGCTAGATGCAAAATTCTAATATTTTAACAAGTCGCTGTAGCTGTGCAAGCTGAGTTAAGTCTCAGGTCTTCTTGTGACAGTGTTCATATTATAGTCTACCAACGGTAAAATAAGGATGAGATACACTGTATCTGTTAGTCCTTCAAAAGACCATAACACTTTGTATTCTGATCCATTTTCCCATACACACTGATAAAATAATTTTGGAATTGCCCATTTTGTATTTAAAACAAGTTTCTAAATTATGATGTATTTCTGTCCCTGAATGTTGTTTTAACAAAAATTGCAGACCCTAATGTAATGCAGCATATCTAGGTCTTCACTGTTTGCCAAAGTACTGTTTAGGGGTTACCTTGACAGGCATACAAAGGGTTAAAACATCCTTGCTCAAATATGATGAAACCAGGCCCGAGATTGTAAAACCTTTTTCAAAGCATGATAAACACTACTTATGAGAGCTTGAAAGCATGAAATGTCTTCATTTTTAAGAATTTTAGTTGGTATGAGCATTTGAAATTCTATGCTCAGTTGAGTTGAGCACAAAAAAAGTTTTATAACCTCGGGGCCTGGCCTCGTCTTACCTCAAAACTCAATTTGGGTCCATCAGGATCAACAGTAGCTGTGACCACTTCTCCAACTATCATACCCAGTCTGTGAACTTTAGACTCTGAGCTGTTTATATGATGCTGTACTCCAGGCATGAGGAGATTCAAAATTTCTAAAAACAAAAAAACATACTTTAAGTTGAGAAATTTAAGAAACTCATGGAAGTTGAGTCAATCTCTATACAACCTGATTAACAGTTGAAGGTTTCTACAAAACAAAGTGCTATATCATGACCCTGCGTCACTCAAAAAGCAAACATAATAAGAGCACTTGTGCATGCTCTTATTAGCGCAAAATAAGTACTTAATAAAGAGGAACTTACAAGAGTGCTTATGTATTATTGAGTTTATTAAACAAGTTAGAGAAAAGAGATCAAAATTTAATGCAAGGCTTGCCAGAGCATTTTATCACTGTTTTGCAATGAGTTCAATAAATTTAATAATACAGGAGCACAAATGTTAGGTCCTATTTATCATATTACATTGAAATTACTTGGGAATTGCATTTTTGACATAAAAATGTTTAGATTTTGGCATTATGTACACAACATTGTCATTGACATTATAAAATAGTGTCACCAATTATGTTAACCACTAGTGGTTTATCAGTTTTAAAACATGACCTTATAATCACTTCCAGACAACATGGTGTCACATGATAAAGGTAATTTCCACTATACCAATACATGAACTTCTGATTTCCTGTTAATCCAGTTGTGTGTTTAGATCATCATTACAGTTAAGTTTACTCAGCCCCTTCCTGTGCTTCACAACCAATCATTTTGCACAGATGTTTAAATGTTTGGCCACCTTAATCATTTATTTTGCCAATATTTGTAATACTTAATAAGTAAATCATTAAGTAAATCCACAAAGTGGTCAATGCGACCATTTCCAAAGGTCATGAAATAGGGGGAGAAAACTATAAGTAGGTCATAGTTCATATATTACAATTATAAAGAAATTAAGTGGTTCACTCGCTGTGCTCATTCACACTTAATTCCTTTATAAATGTAATATATGATCTATAACCTATACATATGGGTTCATCATGTGGATAAAAAGTGTGAAACCTGATCAGCTGTCTTCATCAAAAGCCAACTGCTCTGGAGTGACACCCTTTCTGAAAAAGCTATGTGCACTTAAGTTGAATACGATAAGTGAATCTTAACCTTTCTGCGTGAATAGGGTAAAAGCGCCAAGATAAACTAAGCATTTTATAAATTGATAGTTTGCCTGTATAAAGAATTGATCAGTTAAGCTTTGATAATGATAGAAAATTTGTTATGCAGAAATTGACCAGTGATATCCTGTTTTTCGAAAATGGCAGAGATATATGTGTATATACTAGAGCACCGATAGAAAGCTGTTTGATACAGTCGGATGACTCATTGTAACTTATGTGTATGGGATCCTCTATGAGAGGATTCCTTGACTGCTGATAGTTCTAAGGTGGTGGCTCTGTTGTAGCTAAGTATTTGCTGCTTCAATTATGTATGGGTTTCAAAGCATCAAAAAAGCATGTCTTAAAACTACACTGATACAGATGCTATAGATCCAGGTAAGCAAACTCTTTAGCATAAAATTGAGAAAAATTGTTGACATTTCATTTTATGAGCTTGATAAATTTTATGCCTAGTTGAGTTGAGCTTGAAAAAATCACCTCCGGGCCTGACTGATCTAGAGGCTTAACTGATGCTATCTTGTGGTCAAACACAGTATTACCATCTTTATTTTCTTCTTTCTGTTTGTCTGTGATAAATGCCATACAGATGATTAGAGCTTGTGTAAGGTAGAAATGTTGTTTATAGGAGATATGGTTTAGAGAGCTTTTGTCACCCCACACCTGGAGGACCTCTAACATCAGCTAAATAATGATAAACAATCCAGTGAAATAATGATAAATAAAACAGTGAAATAATGATAAATGAACCAATAAAATGATGATAAATGAACCATAAAATAAATGAACTAATTAAAGATTGATAGATGCATCAATGAAATAATGATGAATAAACTAATTAAATAATGATAAATGAACCAATGAAATAATGAGAAATGAAACCAGTGCCGGACTTAAAGGGGGGGCCTCGGAAATTTGGGGGGGTGGGGGCGGGGGCACTTATCTTCTATTCCGTTGATGCTTCCATTGCAAATCCCATGTAGTTTAGTAGATGCAGAGCTAATAAGTAATAGCTGTGCCCCCCCCTCCCCGACCAGACTCAGAGAAATTTAAAAGAGAGCCCTAGGTTGCTGCCGCGCTGGGCCTATGTTATTTGGTTGGGGTGAATGAAAAAGGTACAAAATACAGGGGAACCTATGCCCAATTTTTTCTTAGTAGGTGTGGACTTCATTGTTTTTCTAGCTTTTTTTTCAAATTTTAAGCCCCCCATCCCCCTCACAAGGGCTCTGCTGTTTGTCTGACCATTGAACATTGGGCTGACTCAGACTTGCATTGCAACTGCTGTGCCCCCCCCCCCACACCCCAGATGGGAACCTTAACACAGCTCCAAAATATCGCCGATTCTGCACCTTGTCCTTAAGAAAAGACCCTAAAATGCATAGAAATGACCCCTATATAGCCCAATTTTGTGATAACCCCCGAAATATCCACAAAATCTTCATACCCAAAAGAATATTCATTTTTCTGAAAACCTCCAAAAATATCAGAATTCAAAATTTTGAACCCCAAAAAATAGCTTGCGCCTACGAATGTGTGAAAATATCGGGAGTACCCCGCTGGGGTTCGAGTGTCTAACCTTACTTAAAACTGAGGTTATAGAATATGGAAAAAATGGCTTCAAAATGGCCTGAAATGCATTCTCAGAGACATAGATTTTAAAAAATTTCCCGGGGGTGCTCCCCGGACCCCCCTCAAATGAGCAAAGGCTTCCTCACCCCGCTCACGGCTTGCACCGCTCGGTTCAAGTCTTCGGCTTGAAGTGCCCCCCCGTAAAGGACCCCTCTGGGTCCAGCCCTGGAAACAGTCAAAAAATGATAAAGAAATATGTGAAATAATGATAAATGAACCAATGAAATAATGATAAATGAACCAAATGAAATAAAACACATGCCACACACTATCAACATCTGTGCATTAACCTGTAAAATTGAACGAAATTCAATTATTACTAGCAGGGCTTATTTTTGGCCGATTTTATAGCTGTTATTCGGTTATATTCCCAATGCCAAAAAGTATCTTTTTTTCCCAATTTTCGGAGGAAAATCCCCAATTTCAAGTCTTAAAAAATTTTGAAAACAAATCATCAATTTGTCGAGTAAAAGTTGGCTTAAAAATGTGTGTACAGCATCTGTATTCAGGGTTCCCAATCACGAAAATTAGCGTGGTGTGAACCGGATGTTTACATTTTTCTACCAACGGTAGTTATGGGTCGTGTATAAATTTAACCTGCCATTTAATTATCAGGGCCCAGGGATGTTATGTCCTCTAACCATCGGCATATCAGCCTTGGATTACTTCTTTGTTTTAATAGATAATTGCCCCTGTTAGTGCAACATTAAAACTTGTTCTCCCGATGCATAAAAGATAAATACCAAACAGCTGAAAAATAGCTAGTTTAATTTGGTACATCTGTGTGTAAGGATGGGACTCAAGTGAGATGGAAAATTAAAGAGGTAAGATTTTATTTTGACTTTCTTGTATCTGTCTCTTGTCTATCAAACCTGAAGAAGCTGGTACTTTGGTGTAAGGTTCTGTAGTTCAAAGTACCTCACCCCACTTCTTCAGTTTTCTATCTTATCCCTACTTTATGATGGCTGGGGAAAAGGGCTGGGGGTGAACGAAAAAGCATTATATATAGGGGAACCCCTGCCCAATTTTTTTTTCAGTGTGTTAACTTCGTCATTTTCCAGCAAATTCTGTTTAAGGGAGCCCTGCTCAAATTTTAGGGTGGGTTTGCATAGTGACTTTTAAGCAGTTAATAACAAATCTAGGCATACACTGTGCTTTAAAAATGGGTGGCTGTCAGAGTTTTTGCGGCTTCATGTACCCTCTAAAAATGAACCACCAAAATTTTACGTGGGATTCTGGCAATATTCAGCATTGCACAGTCTCATATAATACATCATGCAATTCCGATTATAACTTAACAGTACAGCCAAATTTAGATAAATATGATGTATTTTATGATTTGACAATATAGCAAAGGACACTAAAAAAATCCCAATTTGGGGTGTTTACACGTTAAAATACCCGATTCCAGGGGTATGGGTCATTGTCCCAAAATGGTGAAAATAAGCCCTGACTAGTGAGTATTAACACATTTACAAATTTAAAAAAAATCATCTAAAGTTACCACAAAGATGCTTAAAGTTTAAATCTGTTCTAGGTCTGAGATAAACATTACTGAACACTTACCTTTACAAATAAATGATGTCTAGTTTGTGAGGATGCCAGGTATCCAATAATATTCTGTAATACCTGAGCCTACAATAAAACATACATAAATTAACTTTTTAAAATAAATCTTTCAGGAGCATTTTCAGAGTGTCAAACAGTTTGAATCCAGATCAGGACCAAAGTTTAGATCCAGATCTGTCGGTCCTGCCTGATCTGGGTCCAAACTGTTTGCAAAGGTTATCAGCAGATGACAAAAGCAGCCACTAGTTAGCTTTATTATTTATGAGTGTATAATACAAATATTCCCTCTTGTAGCGGGACGAGTTGAAGACGTGTTTCCACCTACAAGAGGGAATATTTGTATAGCCACAGGAGCTTGACATTGAATTTTTTCTATAGCTTGTATACTCTTTACGAAGTAAAGGGAAGGAAGATCACTCCGATGCTGCACAAATTGTTTCTGGATGAATTACACGGTTATTATTCAGGTTACAATCCCGTGCATATACCCTTTTAATAAACAATTGCATGCTCTATCCTCCGACCTATATCAGAAATAGTAAGTTTGCCACATTCACGGTTTTATTGTCATTTTTTTTTTCTTTGAAGTCTGATTGTATTTGTGTGATGGGTGCACGGCCATCTTTGTTGTGTTATTTACATACCATTCTCGCGAGACCTGACATCAGAGCGAATGTGTTTTGTCATTTGATTGGTCGAGATGATGAGAACATTCTGTCATCATGTATTGACCAATCAGATGACACAATACATTTGCTTGGATTTATGCACACAAAGCAACAAAAATGGCGGTGCATCCATCACACGAATACAATCACACTTCATTTAAAAAACGAATTTACAATGAAACCATGAATTTTTATCAGAGCTAAATATGGCGGAAGATAGACCATTCAATTGTTTATTCAAAGCATATACACACATGCTTGTAAGCTGAGTAATAACGGTAAGACTCACCTAAAACAGTTTTGAGCAGCAGCCGAGTGACTTCGTAAAGGGTATACAAGTATAGAAAAAAAATCAACGTCAAGCTCCTGTGTGTATATCCACAAGTATCTGTACAATAAAATACTTGTATCATGACCAATAAAACAATCACCTTTTAATTTATTCATCAGATATTCAAGTCAATTATAAGCTCCACCTTTGACAGGGTCTTGTGGAAATTATTCAAAAGCTTAGATTAAAGGAAAGGCGGCAAAGTCATGATACAAGCAATGAAAGAGTAAAGTGATATGTAATGTACAGTGACATTAATGCAGGTACAAGTACGAAATATTATACCATTGTAGCATCCATTTTGATGGCAAACAGAATATTTGCCATTTTAGGGGCCATTTTTGTGACCATCATGGAAAACCAACATTAAAAATCACAAAAACTCCTAATGCTGTATTCAACCTATTAGGTATTGTTTTTTAAATACCACAAATGGTCCTTTTAGAGTACCTATGACATATATTTTTAACCCTTGTCCTGCTGAACCCAGACATATCCTCTTAAGAAAACAGTGTAGGTCCAGAGACATAGCCAGCTGATCACTGTTTTACATGCAGCCTCAGAATTCACTTTGTCTTCATACTCAGTTTTTAACATTTCCTTGGGGGTCTTGTGATTGTTAATGCATGAAAAAAACATGTTAGATCCCTATATTGAGATAATTAAGCACATCTACAGATTTTAAGGAGGCCACACCAAGTAAACTAGAGGAACTGAAGGTCCTGAAGCACACACATGATCTTAATAATGTTTAAATAGGTCAAGGTTGATTTAGGCTTATTATCTAAACATATTTTGTTTTACCATGGATGTGCCCCAGGCAAGCACAAACCACAATGGACGATGATAGATCACAAACAGTTGGGGAATTAAGTAAAAAAACAATGTTTAACTAAAAGTAATAATATAATTTAAAAAACATTGAAAAAAATATAATGGAGTCATTTCAATTGCATCTTCTGTCTTCTTGTTGGTCTTGATTAACTGTTAGTAAGGCACCCAAAAAATGAAAGAATGTTGTTGGTTGACTGGTTTCTCTACTAAAATAAATATTTAAACACTTTAAAAATCCATAAATCATAATAACTTATCTTTTATCTTGCTGCACTATCCTTTTTACTGACAATTACAAATGTCAGCATCAAGATTGGTATTCATTACTCAAAATATTTTCTCCTTTACACGCTGAACTTCAGGGCGACATGTTGGTCCATATTGATCTCCAGAGATTACCCTCAGGTGTGTCATCAAGCTTAACATCAGCCATAACATCAGGGCAAAACTTCAGGTATAAATTTCATGCCAAAACTTCAGGTATAAAATTCATGCCAAAACTTCAGGTATAAAATTCATGCCAAAACTTCAGGTATAAAAATCATGCCAAAACTTCAGGTATAAAATTCATGCCAAAACTTCAGGTATAAAATTCATGCCAAAACTTCAGGTATAAAATTCATGCCAAAACTTCAGGTATAATTTTCATGCCAAAACTTCAGGTATAAAATTCATGCCAAAACTTCAGGTATAATTTTCATGCCAAAACTTCAGGTATAAAATTCATGCCAAAACTTCAGGTATAATTTTCATGCCAAAACTTCAGGCATAACTTTCAGGCAAAACCATGACAAGATTCCCTGGAGAGGATGGAAAATAGAAACACAACAAGTGACTGGCTCTGCTACCACCCCGTGAGTATAATATTGCAATCTGTCAAATCTGCACAGGCACTTTATAACGACAGTGTTCCCACTCTGCATGTGTGTTCACGGACCTCGCGTGCAAAGCAGAAACCCTGTGCAAGTATAAAGATGGATTTTATTATACCCTTACAATTTTAGTTGCAGACACAGCCCTTTCGGAAATAAAACTCCCAAATATCAAGAGTAAAATATAATACAATGATGGCTTGCAATATGCTCATGGCAGCCCCCCCTTATCTCAACTCCCACAGAGGTCAAATAAGGAATTTTTCCAAAGATGAAACTCGTCAACCCGAATAAAAGGAGCAGAAATCGAAGTACATAAGCACGCAATCAAACAAGCCCAATGCTTTCCATGAACAGATTTATATAATGCAAAGTGCCAGTTCACTGGGAAAAGGATAGAAAAGGGGATGTGACAATGGGCATGGTGGCCATTTTGGTCAAGTGACCTCACCCAAATATCATATTTATGTATATTGTTTTATCTACTGAATACTTCATATGAAATTTGAGTTCAAACAGCCCAGTTATTTCTGAGAAAAAGATGCTTAGATAAGTATTGGCAGTTCAAAATGAGTGCCCTTGGATGAAAGGTCAAAAGTCAGCTTGCCTTTTGGTGCTTATATAAAACCAGTGTCTCATTAGGTTTAACATTTCTCACAAATATTATGATTTCCACTTAAACAGTTATAGAAAAATGAACATTTCAAGATTTTTCCAATATTAATGCACTAGGAATCAAATTTGGCCATGCTGAAAAAAGGTCAAGGTCAACCCAGATTCATCATTTGTGCAAACCTTGTAGGGCACACATCCCAAATGCTACATACCACATTGAAATTCCCGCTTAAAGGAGATTCACGCTTGATAGTGGTGGCGGCAACAGCAGGTTTGACTGTATTTAAAGGTTTTTTTACCTTATATGGGCATGGTGGCCATCTTGGCCATGTGACCATTAATAATTGTTATAAATTTAGTCCCCTCACCTTAAGAAGTCTCCATATGAAATTTGAGTTCAATTGTCTAAGTGGTTTCTGAGAAAGTATGTTTTAATATATTGATGGGACTCTAATATGAGCGAACTTGGCTGAAAGGTTAAAGGTCAACCTTGACTTTCTTAACATAGCAAATGAGAATAATGACTTTGGCTTCAACAGTTTTCAAAAAAATCACCTTTTCAAAAAAATCCAATTTAAATGCATTAGGACTTGATCTTAATTAGGTCAAGATCAACCCAGATTCATCATTTGAACAAACTTGGTAGGCCCCACATCCCAAACGTAGCATACCAAGTCACAAAGTCATCAGCCTTCTGGTTCTGGAGAAAAAGACTTTTAAAGGGTTTTTACCATATATGGGAATTTTGGCCGTATTAGTCATGTGACCAGAACAATTTGTATAAGTTTTGGCTGACTTATTGTGAGGAGTCTTCATACGAAATTTGAGTTCATTTGGTCTAATGTTTTCTGAGAAAATGAGAAAACTATGTTTTAATATATTGATGGGACTCCAATATGAGCGGCATTGGCTGAAAAGTCAAATTACCTTGAGCTTTGGAACTTATTTATAGACATTGTCAAATAAGGTTAAACATATCTAGTGAGAATAATGACTTTGGCTTCAATAGGTTTCAAAAAAAAAAACCATTTAAATGCATCAGGAAGCAAAAAAGTAAGTGAGTATGATCAGGAAATACCACAATCACAAACTGCAGACAACCCCCTGGCACGGCGAGGAAGAGCCGCTCAACCATCACGAGACACCAGGAAGACAAAATAAGTAAAGCAACCAGCTCTCTCTTCCCCATCAAGATGATTGCAATACTAAAATGGACATAAAGTAACGTACAACAAAACATAGAACAATTACAGACTCCCACAATGGGAGTAACAATAAACAAAAAGTCAACAACAACAGAACCACCGCCTTAGAACGGACAGCAGCCGCAGCCACCGTGGGCTTAAATGCATTTTACTGGTACCAAATCTTCGCCCTAGATTCTGCTGTTGTTGAAGTACAAGAAATGTTCAGCTCGCATGGAGGCCATCTAACTAATGCAATGTATCATCATGGGGAAACACTCTAATCAAATTAACACACCATGATGAAGCAAAGAAAAGGGCTCATGACTCACAGATAGTCAAAGCTAAAGAAAACCTCAAGTTGAGCCACGGAGGGTCCAGCTACAGATAAGGATCAGGCACCAACCCACCGATTAAAGCTTTACGTCAGAGCCGTCATAGAGTCTGAGGCCTGACCCACCGTCGTAAAATATTGACCCTGACATTTAGTAAATCAAGGTCAACCTAGGATCATCATTTGAACAAACTTGGTAGGCCCCATGTCCCCAATGCTATAGACCAAGTTCAAAAGTCATCGGCCTTCTGGTTCTGGAGAAGAAGATTTTTAAAGGATTTTTACCATATATGGGCATAGCAGCCATCTTGGTCATGTGACCAAGACCATTTGAACAACATTTCGTTCCGGCAACCTAAGGAGTCTATATCAAAAAGTTTAATCGGCCCAAAGGTTTCAGATGAGAAGATGTTTGAAAATGTTGACGGACAGACGACGGGCAGATGACGGACTGACGCCGGAGTCACTGGTATACTATTAGCTCACCACTGAGCCTTCATTTCACAAGTGCAACAAAATGCAAGACCCAATGAAACAAGAGAGGAGATGGCAACAGTTATGACTGCCGGGAAAAACCCAGCATCAAATTTTGTTGTTTGCCCTCTTATCTGCTTAACTCTTTGGCTGCCAATGTCGCCTTTGGCGAGTTATAGGCTGACTGCCAAAGTCACCATATGGCGACTTGGACATGTGGTTTGATCAAGTGATGTATGTTACCTTTATTTGTGACATATCAACAGTAACAATAGAGATAACCTCAAAAAAAGACTACTTTATGGCAAACTAACCTGGAACTGGCAAAACAATCGTAATACAATGATATTGTGTCAATTTTAAAGTGAGTTACGCCAATTTCAGCGAAAATGGCGGCCAAATGGTTGCCAGAAAGCTGCACCCTAAATGACGTATAATAGTAGAAAAATATAATTCCGGTGATATAAAATATGTTATTTCTTAGTATAATAAAGCACAAGGCAAACATTTACTTACAAAAAAAAATGTTTGGGGCATTTTCTGCAATATAGTGATCAAAATATGATGATTTAATTAAAATTAGGCCATATATGGTCAAAGACGGTCAAGGTCAAGGTCACCTGATCTGTCTGCCCATCTAAAATAATACTATTATGCTAAACAGCATATGTGCAATCTTTTTGTCAAAGTTTCACCATGATATTCAACCAGATAATGATTTTATACTATTTAAACAGGTAGACCCTGTTTTAAGATATTACCCAAAATAAATTTGGCACTGAGAAGTACGTTTCTCCAGAAAGTTGGCAGCGAAAGAGTTAAGATCTTAGGCAACTCATATTGCAAACAATATGGACCCAGATCCCATTGGAGCAGTCTGATCAGGGTTCATAGTTTTTTGCTTTCATGATAAAATCTAGTCTGAAGTGCACATAAATGATTGCAACTGATGTAAAAAGCAGACATTTTCAGGGTAAAAAAAAAATAATATTGACATGAAAAGAGTTAACTCCTTACCATATTAGAAGGCACCATGGTATAGTGGATAAACTGCTAGCCTTGTAAACTAGCAGTCCCAGGTTTGATTCACAGCTTCATCAGTCTGACTTTAAGACTTATCTTAAGATAAGAAAATAATCAGACTTGCCCTCAAATAGTTTACTGACCTTGACCCAAAACACTTACATTTCTAAAGTGCCTATGGAAGACAAGCTTGGTACAGAGTAGTAGTTGTATTTTCTGTTTCTGGGTAACACAGTCACCAAGGAAACGGTCCATAAAACCATACCTAGTAGAAGAGAAGATAAAACAGGGTCACAATTTGCTGAATGTGGGTTGGAAAATGGTCAAAATATTTTCTGTCATGATTTTCCAATAATTTCCCACAATGTGTAGTAGGGTCACATCAAGGGGTCAATAGCCTATGTACTGTGACCTATAAATGAGTACAATGAAAAGCAGTGAAGACCCAGCTAAGATGCTGTGAAAAATGCCTTTTGATTACAAAAATAAAATAAATCTTTCAGGATATAGATTACAATCTCTGCCAGAACCTACTATCCTTGGAAAAAATATCATTTTTTCTGAAACTTTTATCTGGCCATTTTTATGGGCAATCCTTTGAACATAAAGACTGTCCGAGATTCTTAACTCTTTTTTCCAAATTGCTTATCATTTTTGTGATGCAGAGCAAGGGTCTATTTTGATATATTTCTTTGGCTGAGTATACTCTGTCTATAAATTTAATAATCTGTTTCCCAACAGTGCACCTACCAGGGTAAGAGTTTGACAAGGGGGACCAGCACATATTCAATTGATCTGTCTGGTACCCCAGCTATGATCCTATCAAAGATACGACTCCAGATGTAATCTTCTCTTATAATGGGTAGAACTTTCTGAAGTATGAGTGTCCAGAACAGCTCTGAAAAAGTAACATTTATTTTATTTAACAAATTGCATTCTGGGTTATTTATCATGGTTTTGTTATCGTCTGCTGACTTTTTTCAAAATGAACTTTTCCAAACCATTCTTTCAGGAATACTATCAGCGTGTCAAATTGTTAGGATCAGATCAGGACTGATGTTCTGTCAGTCCTGTTCTGGGTCCAAACTGTTTGCAAAGGTTACCAGCAGACGACAAAAGGAAAGAGTTAATAATGATAAATCAACCCTTTTATCCTGAAATGCCAGGCTCATTCTTGCTTACTATTTGGTTCAGATAAAATTTAACTATATGCCTGCTAGTGTCGTCTACTGATAGCCTGATCATTTTTTGCAAACAGTTTGGATCCAGGCCATGCTGGGCCTGATCTGGATCCAAACTGTTTGACACTCTGATAATATTCCTTAATACATTTTTTTTTAAAAAGTTAATTTTGAAAAAAAATCATATGACAAAACTAGATGCAAAATTACCCAGCATGCAAAGAGTTAAATGAAAAGTATATCTGCCAAAATATCCATAAATGTGTAGATTTAAATCAGACAGCTAAAATAGACAGTTATATGATCAGGATCTAGACAGTGCTAAGAAGTCTACATGTATATGTATCTTCAATCAGTTTCTTTCTTTATAGCCTCCCTCCTTTCTCATAGGGTAACACCATTATAGGGATCAAACATGTATTTTTTCATGTTCGCTAGGTCCCAAGGGTGATGTTAAAAACAACCTTTGGTTTTCAACATCTCCCAAGGGACCTGAAGAATGTCAATGTATTGAAAAACAATGTTTGTTTAAGTGTTATTATCGAATAAATTCAATGATATATTCACCTAAATTTATGAAAAGTATGGCACTATATTTTGTTGCCATCTCACAGTCAACAGGTGTTTTCATTAATATTTCTGTTCCAGGGCCAAGCCTTATATAAGAGTGATAAACAGATCAAACTGTTGTCAAATAAAGTGGCCTGGAACAGGTGTATTAAAGATACCAAATATGTGCATTAACAGCATATAATTTGCCTGGTAATTAATGGGTCTGTGCCAGTTGAAGCATGACTGTTAAAAGTGTGTGGCACAGATTTTATGCAATAAAATGTATTTCATTGAATAAATATGTTCTTAAAAGGATATCCTTTGGAAGCAAAGACTGCACCAGAGAACTGAAACTAGTGAGTGCATATTTCCTGGGCCAGACTAGCTAGTTTCTGCCATTTAGGCTTCATCAGTGACCCTCAAATAGTTTCAAAGTTCCACAATGAAACCAATGATCCCAAAGGACAAGAAAATAAAATCTACACTATAGTGAAGGGCAGGGAGACATTCTACCGCCGCCAAACAGTCCCAATCACCAGCTGTAGTGAAGTCAAATATGTTCTTAAAAGGATATCCTTTGGAAGCAAAGACTGCACCAGAGAGTGCATATTTCCTGGGCCAGACTAGCTAGTTTCTGCCATTTAGGCTTCATCAGTGACCCTCAAATAGTTTCAAAGTTCCACAATGAAACCAATGATCCCAAAGGACAAGAAAATAAAATCTACACTATAGTGAAGGGCAGGGAGACGTTCTACCGCTGCCACACAGTCCCAATCACCAGCTGTAGTATATCAAATATGTTCTTAAAAGGATATCCTTTGGAAGCAAAGACTGCACCAGAGAACTGAAACTAGAGAGTGCATATTTCCTGGGCCAGACTAGCTAGTTTCTGCCATTTAGGCTTCATCAGTGACCCTCAAATAGTTTCAAAGTTCCACAATGAAACCAATGATCCCAAAGGACAAGAAAAACCTGTTTTCAGCAATAAGGAAATGCTCACACATTACCTCCCAGCTACAGAGACTGCCAGTAGATAGGATATTTAAAATATTGATATTGCTACATGTAGTAAAGCCATTAAATATAACGCTTAAATAGCAAATGACAATGATACTGACCAGACTGTACACATGTGCAGTCTGGTCAGCACCATTGTCATTTGAATATGCACAACAAAAACAGAACAAGGTGCATAAAATGTAGTAACAAAACAGCAGAAGTGAAAACCCTGATCAGACTGCTCCTTTCGGAGCAGACTGATCAGCTTTTATGTCATTTGCAGTTTTCATGATTTGGCTCATCATTTATAAAATGGGCCAACTCCCACTTTTGTTGCCTGCTGGTAACCTTTGCAAACAGTTTTGGAACCAGATCAGGTCCAACAGCCCTTATCTGTATCCAAACCATATGACACTCTGATGGTGTTTCTGAAAGAATTTTTTTGAAAAAGTTAATTATGAAAAAATGAAGCAGGTGAAAACAAAAGCATTAAAAACTAACCAGCATGTAAATAGTTAAGCATTATATTAACAGACATTTGCAGCTACCTAATGGGACTAGAAATCCAATTTTGGTCTGAGCTTTCATCTAATCTGGTGAGACTGCATGTTCAGGGTTCATACCTAGAAGTTTGAGTAGAATTCAAGGACTTTTCAAGGACTTCTCAAGACTATTTTTACAGTTTTCAAGGACAAAGCGTTTAGGAAAAATACTGATCAAAGTGTTAAAATTCTTCTTCAATAATGCTAGACTGAGATAATGGGAGAAAATAGTACTAGAAAATCAGTATAAACTTGTTGTGCTTTTATTTGGTGCAGCATTTGCTGCCCCAAATAAAGGCACAACAATTTTATACTGATTTAGATCTCTATCAACAGTGTTAATTTCTACAGAAAATAGAAGATTTCAAGGAATTTTCAAGGCCTTTGAGTGATTTTCAAGTACTTTTCAAGGCAGATTTAATTTTCAAGGCCTTTGAGTGATTTTCCAGTACTTTTCTAGGCAGATTTAATTTTCAAGGAATTTTCAAGAAAGCCCTCTAAATTCAAGAACTTTTCAAGCCTGAGCGAACCCTGATGTTTGTGCAGGCGCTCATCTGACAGGCCTCTAGATAAGAGTGCATAATTGAAAATTATTTTTCTCATTTCTCAACCAAAACATATGTTATGAGTACGGTTCTTTGGAGTACCCAAAACAAATGTTTAAACGTACATATAAGAAAATATTTACAATTTTACGAAGCAAACTTTTGACTATCTGGGCCTATGTCAACAAAATCTCACTTTCAGGCCTTTATTCTTTACCTGCGTGTCCACTGAGACAGAGTTTGCCAACCAGCCTACTGATGAATTCCAGGCTACAGTCCTGTGACCAGCGAATACATTTATTCACCTTGGATAAGGTCAAGTATATGTCTGCAGTCAATAGAGGAATATATTGTTGGGGGAAAAATAGTTCACTGAAAAGAAATAAAGGAATTACTGAATAAATAGGTATAAATAATATGAGCCATGACATATAATTTCTGACAATGTGGCATTTTGACATGTGTAGATTCAGACGAGCCTGTACAGCCCACTTTTAGGCGTAGAAACTCCAAATGATGTTCAGTCAGTAGCTTAACAGTCACAGAATATTCAAGCAGCAAGCAAAGGCTCTGATCAGACTGCGGGTATGCTAAGGTTGATCTGAGGCTTTGCTGGTCGCACATACCACTATGTTGGAAATCTCATGCACTGGCTCATATATAAATCTATCTGAACATGGCACAATTGGCCAGACCAAATTTTACCAAATCTCCTACCTACATGGTTTTTCTAAGTATTAAAGGGGTACCTCAATTTTTCAAAACTTTGTCGCAAAATACATGTTTAAATAACCATTTTGGGACAAATTTGATAAGAATCAGACAACAAATAAGTAGGTTATAGCTTAATATATGCATTTGAAAATCATAGAAAATGGATTTAATAATGGCTGCTACAATTTTAAGAGTTTGAAAGACAATGTGATGCCACACAGCAGTAACTACATTATACCTACATACAATGTATATAATGTATATATGCATAACATAATTGCCATAAATGTCATTCAGTTGTAAAACTACAATACATGTACAGTATACTAATTTCATTTATTACTTTGATTACATTGTATATAGATTCTTGATCAACTTAAGTTCAAAAGTCCATCAGTTTCTCTTAAATTCAAAACTTGACTTTTCATAACCCGAAATGATGGGGCCTTAACTCTCTGACCCATGGGAAAATGTTCAAGATTTTTTGTTGTCTGCTGATTTTTTTCAATATCAATTTTTCGAAAAACTCTTTCAGGAATACCATCTGAGTATCAAACAAATTTGATCCAGACCAGGCCCGACATTTTACATTTTGTCGAGCTTGATCTGGGTCGAATCTGTTTGCTAAGTTTATGAGCAGACGACACTAGTAGACAATGAGTTCATTTAATCATCAAAATGTCAGTGCCTATGAGATTTAAGTATCATGTAATTTAACATTATAAATGCCTTGTTTACCAAAATATGTTATTTAACCTTTTCACCACTATTAATTGTATGATCAAGTTGCTTGCAGGGTGGTCTGCTGTTATTTCTTTGCAAGCCAAAATTGCAAAACGTGCGGACCCAGATCAGACTGCACCATATGGAGCAGTCTGACTGAGGACCAAACTGCTTGCTTACAACTTGAAAACTACATTTTGGTATCTGTTTTATTAGTCCAACAGGATAGACATACCCATGCACTCATTTTATACTGATTTGACTTTTTCTTCAAAAATTGAAAATGACAGCCTATAAACATGAAATGAACAATTGGAATGCAGAACTCTCATGAATGGGAGTACTGTTTTATAAGCAAAGATGAGGAGGGACAAACAGTGTAAACCCTGTATACAAAGATCCATAGAGGCAGACCCCCAGATAAGAGTGTGTATTGGAAAATTATTTTCTTTATTTCTCATCTAAAACATATGTTGTGGGTACTCAAAAGAACCGTCTCAATGAGACGGTTCTTTTGAGCACCCAAAACACATGTTTAAATCATTGGGTAAGAAAATAATAAAAAATTTACGCAAATAAAATTTGTTTATCTGGACCTATGATAGAGGATGATGCTACACTGTTCACCAATGTCTGTCTGTCAAGATTGTAGTGCCATGTCAGAGTCTAATGAGTTTGTACCTGTTTTCATTCTTCAGTTTGTTTGCCATCTTGTCAGGAAGAGCAGCCATTTCCCCAATGAGAGAGTCCCACTGCTGTACTCTGCCATCAGACCTCCAGGTCAGTATAGAAGTGTCATTGTCTTTACTAATAGCACTTTGTTGTATCAGGATTACTGCTATTTTATGCTGCAACAGGAACTCTTCCAGCAGCAAGACACATCTGTTCAACTTGAAACCAGGGCTGTGAAAGATACCAAGAAAATTTTTGAGAGTAAAATTGTAAATATTTTCTTGCCCATCAATTCTAAAATATGTTTTAGGTGCTCAAAAAATCATCTCATTGAGACAGTTCTTTTGAGCACCCAAAATGTATGCTTTGGTTGAGAAATAAGAAAAAAATGGGGTACAGTATAGAGGTGTCATTGTCTTTACTAATTAATAGCACTTTGCTGTATTAAGATTACAGCTACTTTATGCTGCAACAGGAACTCTTCCAGCAGCAAGCTTGAAACCAGGGTTGTGA
This sequence comes from Loripinus fragilis, assembly GCA_964019695.1. Classification (NCBI taxonomy): domain Eukaryota; kingdom Metazoa; phylum Mollusca; class Bivalvia; order Lucinida; family Lucinidae; genus Loripinus; species Loripinus fragilis. The sequence goes on from OZ026516.1 coordinate 33,683,202, forward strand.
ACTATACCAACAAAATTTTTGAGTGTAAAATTGTAAATATTTTTTTACCCATCAGCTTTTATGATCAAAAGATCTGCCTCATTGAGAAGGTTCTTTCCAGTACCCACAACATATGCTTTGGTTGAGAAATAAGAAAATCTATTTTTTGGTACACACTCTTAACTAAAGGCCTGATACCATGCAGTTGACCTAAGTATTCAGACATATTTTACCAAATAAGGGCACATGCTACATGTATTATAAGGGCATACTTTGAGGCTCATGTTTCATTGAATTGATTAAATAAATTTGGGGAAAAGCGATAAAATGTGTGGCTAGGCTTTGCCTTACATTTTATCGTTGTTTTCTAAACGGGTTTAAAAAATAAAAATACAAGCTATCTAGCATGAATGTTAGATTCATTTATCATATGACACTAAAACTGCTTTGAAATCATGTTTTTGGGTTGAAAAAGCTTTAAAGATTTTCCATATCATATATATGCAACATTATGGCTGTCATTGCACAACATTCTAAATGTGTATTGATTTTAATACCTGGCTTTTTATCATTTCCAGATGCAAGGTCGTGATAATGAGTAGTTAATGGGTTGTTTTACTATACTTCTGATTTCCAGTAAATCACAGAAGTTTAACTTTTTCATTATTATTTTGGAGTCATGCTTTAGATGAAACAGTAAAGATCCTGACCAGCTGAGCTGGCTTTATGATGCCAGCTGATCTGAATATACATTGTTTTCAAAAGAGCATTTATAATTTTATGAAAAAGTTATGCACAGTGTGCACTTAGCTATACCCACTTTTTTCTTTAGAAAAAATGGTATATTGATTTTGTACCAAAGACGGTCCATCATCCGTCCATGCGTCATTACCTTATGATAGGGAGCATTTTTCAAAATACTTGCCTATATAATTGAGGATTGTGGGTTAGGGAATGCCTCACCTAATCATGTGATTGGCCGGATTGGTTGATTAAAACTTGTTATCAATCTGCTTCATCATGTGTCACTGAAATGGCTTTTTTGACCTGGCCATGTGCGAAATGTTTTCAAAAATGTTTTAGTTTTGAAAACCTTATCATTCTGCCACTAAATACTGTAATACCAATCATTGTTATTGTTTAGCTACGAAACGCTGCTCTAAATTTACACAGACTTGTCCAGGGTATCTGTGTGAGTGTCTGAATCAACCATTAACTCTTTCCTTGCTAGCGATGACTTTTGACTGATAACCTTTGCAAACACTTTGGACCCAGATCAGGATGGGATCTGAATCCCAACTGTTTGACACCCTGATATACATGTATATGGTGTTCCTGAAAGAATCAGAAGATGACAAAAAAAAGCATAAAAATTACCCAAAAATGCAAAGAGATATGGTGTATGGTACAATATTTGGGCCAACTCATGAGATTTTGTTTGGTACTCTTATCTCAATGACTTACAGCATAAGGCTCAGAGAAGCCTGCACATGCCTGCATTCTCGTCAGAACCTTCACACACAAAATCATTGAATGAAAGTATGGAAATAGCTGCAATATGCATGTTTAAATCTTTGCATGCTAGGTAATATTTGATAATGCTTTTGTTGTCATCTGCTGACTTTTTTCAAAACATTAATTCTTTGCAGACCAACTTGTATCAAAGTATTATATATTTTATATTTTGTGTTTAAAAAAAGCACCATCTTGAACCAAAGAAGATAATTATGGAAGAGCTGAGTTAAAAGTTTACTATCTGAGTCTGAGAGCAGGCACTTAGCCAGGCAGAGGCCAGGAAGCCTATGCTTCAACATCATTATGAGCCTCAATGCAAGGAATCATGACTTTGTTGCTTGCAAACAACAAAGGTGCAGACCTGCCTGTGCGTCCGCACAGTCTGATCAGCCCCTTTGTTATTCCCTATATTTAAAGTAAAGTAACTAGGTCTGATATCTCTTAATTCTACATTTTATTTGGTGGGTTTCAACAAGATAAAGCCTCAGGCTACGCCCTTGGAGAGGAACACCATTGTTCAGAGTACGACCTGTAATGGCACTGACTGAAACTGAACATCTAGTTTTGTGGCTTGAATGCAAACTCTGGCACATTGTAAAGGGATTAAGTTAATCATGTGGTTCATGGCTCTTCATGTAATTCTCCTAGAGTTTTCTTTAATGCATACCCAGTCTGCTGTACAGCTCCACAAATTGCTAGAAAAGAGTCTTCGTGGCACCCCTCCAAAAAGTAGGCGGCAAAATATTTTGAGAACTCCTGCTTAGTCAGTGATGCAAAGACATCTGTAGACAAACAATTAAGCATAAAATATGCGAAGTTTGAATAATGTTCTCTTCTAAATATAGCTTTAGCCTCTGAAGTTACTATTGGCAAAGACTTGTGTACATTCTGCTCTTCATCGCATACTATCCCTAAAGCGATAACCTCATTTAGCACCCGTATCAGCTGGACTTTATCTTCAGCACGCTTTATATCATTTTGCAGCTCTCTCACAAGATTTCGAACCGCAACGTTAGCTGACATAACTATTTATTTGTGAAAGCAAAAGTGAAAGTTAAACAGTCTAAGGGGGCTGCCGTTTTGTTTTGAAAACGAGTCTGCAGACTGGTACATCAGCTATTTTGAGGTAAAACTAAAGGCAGTGGCTAGAGGTACGGATCCGTATCCCTAGCCTGGGAGGCTAGGGATACGGATCCGTACCCCTAGTCTCGGAGGCTAGGGGTACGGACCCGTACCCCTAGTATATTCTACCATGTCAGGCTACAGGTACAGACATATAACCCTGATGAGAAATGCTAAATTATCATGATGATAAATGTTAGAAAGTACCTTGTTGTTGTGTTATGAAATAGCAATCCAGTAAGTCGCCATTTGCAATGTGGGATAACTCTGTATAGTAAATATAAAAACGAAACACGAATTCGGAATTTGAACAAGTGGTGCGGGATTTATGTTGTGTTGTTGTTTTTGTTATTATTTTCATTATTATTATTATTATTATTATTATTATTATTATTATTATTATTATTATTATTAAATCAAATTAAACTTGTTATTAATGATTTGATTTTGCTGTTTTCACTTTCGGTTTGGTCATTAACGAGGGTGCGAACAACATTCTGTGATTAATTGGTCGGCATGACGCACTACAAAGGCATCTTTAAACTTAGAAGAACAAATTACAATGATTGGCTGAATATTTTAATGTCCAACCTCACAGACATCAGAAGAACGTACTTAATTAGCCTAATCCTACAAACAGTATCTAGACCTATTATTATAGATATAATAATAACTATTTGATGTAACAGCATAATTCTCGCTGCTCATTTATAAAACTCCCAAGAAAATTATGTTCAGTCTCACTTTGTCAAAATGGCTAAAACGCTGAACATAGGGAAACAGTTTGAGGACTTTTCCTCTTTAGAAATTGCCATCCAGCAGTATCAGAAGGAAGAAAATGTTCAATTCTTTAGGCGCCAAAAACTTACGTTAAAAGTGATAGAAAATACAATTTTACACACTGCCCGTCCGTCTGTCCGTTCGTCAGGCAGTACAATTTTATTATTTGTGTTCGTGCTTAGAAGTAACATAAGTACCTTAAGGATCTAAAAAATATTAAGTTTGTCCATAAATCTAAAGGTCCTAACAAATAAACCTAGCCAGCACACAATGTCGGACCAATATCCGCTAGCAAAACGCCATTAAAATGGTATTTCGCTGGCGGTCCGACTCTTGTCCGCTTTTTTATGTTTAGTTTTGATGTTAGTTTTGATATAATGCGTAAATCAACTATTATATTTTCATATACACATTTTTGGTGCGCAAAAGAGTCTTCACGATGAGACGGTTCTTTTGAGCACCATAAACTTACGTTAAACGTGATAGAAAATACAATTTTACACACCACCCGTCCATATGTCCGTTCGTCAGTCCGTACAATTTTATTTTTTTTTTCGTGCTTAGAAGTAACATAAGTACCTTAAGGATCTAAAAAATATCCAGTTTATCCATACGTCTTAAGGTCCTAACAAATAAACCCAGCCAGCACACTTACTTAGTTAAGTACAGGTGAGTTTATTTGACACAGCTCACTCATCTCACTCATCAGCTGCCAACGAGTAGTTAATTGGTTACTTTAATTGAAGATGAGAAGATAATTGCTGGTGAGAAGATAATTGATTTGTTACAGGTGATTGATTTCCTTTACTCATGGTCTGTTAAGGATAAGAAAAAAATATATATAGAATTATGTTTTTTTTTAACTTTACCGTTATTTTTAACCCTTTTGTATAAGCTTATACTTGTTTGAATTATATATGACATATGACGTCACAGTAAATAGAATAACTTCCCTTTATCGATCAAAGCTGGCGGACAAAACAAATGTAAATCTGCAACACGAGTTTTTGTTTAATTAAGCTATATTAATCATGATAGCTTCTCATCAGGGTTATATGTCTGTACCTGTAGCCTGACATGGTAGAATATACTAGGAGTACGGATCCGTACCTCTAGCCTCCTAGGCTAGGGGTACGGATCCGTATCCCTAGCCTCCCAGGCTAGGGGTACGGATCCGTACCTCTAGCCACTGCCAAAACTAAACAGCGAAATTACAAGATATGCGAAAAGATAAAGATAAGAAAATTTTATATAAAGACAGCATGACTGTAAAACAGAGAAACATATACTCTAATGAGCTTTTGACCGTCTATAAAATAAATCAAAAACGGTTATACGATGCCATCAATACTAAACGCATATCGACCTTCAGACACTTAAGATCTAGGACAAGACATTGGAAATACATTTTAATAAAAAGAAGTGCTACACCATGAGCATCAACAGCAAATCATCGCATTATATCAGCTGGACAACCACATACTACAGCATGTTCCAGGGAACCCCTATCTAGGTATAACTATTTCAGAAGACTTGAAGTGGGGATCCCACATTCAGCAAGATCACCGAAAAGGTAATCCCAACACCTGGCTTTCTAAGACAGAATCTTAAACACTGCCCTCCATCCTGTAGGAAAACCGCTTACCTTTTTCCTCAACCCATGGCCTCTTAGGCTCAGGCGATCACATCTGTACTGCTGCCCCCGTGTGTAGTTATATTTCCACGAATGTAACTAAGCTCAACTGTACTTTAGAAACACAAGATGTTGATTTATATGGATCATGGATTTGGAGGAGGTTGATCTGGAATCGCCTCGATGAAGCAACCTGTGGCCTCAATGTCGGCTGCAACATCCTGTCTTATGGTTTCTCTCCAGTCTGGTAGCCCTGGGTGTTCTTCATTGCTGAGCAAGGAAGTTAAGATAACTTCAGCTGCACAGATTCTCTGCAATTTTGATATATGGGACGGTCTATGAGGAGGTGTTTGGGTGTCTCGGGTTCCCTGCAGGTGCACTTGTTACTGTTCTAACTTTTTTTTTCTTTCTTTCTTTCTTTCTTTTTTTCTTTCTTTCTTTCTTTCTACGAACTTTCTGTCGATCAGAATCTGATCATTATCAGAGGTGAGTGAATTTTGAATTTAGGGAAAAAAACACCTTCTGGCTGAGTTATTTAAATGAGTGCCCTGAACTCCTCTGTGGCCTCAGCTGCGACCACAGTTGGAGCCAAACTATTCCAATGTAGAATAGTCCTTGGGAAAAAAGAATACTCCAGGGCATCACTTTAAGTCTGGGGCCTGCAATACTGTAAGTGATTCCAGAACATCTCAGCCCCTGACAACTTGGCCCCTGAATAACTCGGCCCCTAACAAACTCGGCCCCTAGCAAACTCGGCCCCTAGCAAACTTAGCCCCAACCCAAATATTGTGCATTTGTTTCAGGAAGCTGTTTTTTTTGGTTGTACATGTACTTAATCTATATTTTTTCCATTTTTTTCATTCTCATTGTGCATGCGTAAGGGGTATGAAGCAATTAGCGTGAGTGCTGACTTTATGGGACATAGGCAAACAGTGCATTCCCAATCCAGAGGCCCATTATGTGGTGTCTCATAAGGGCTTATTTCTGTTAAAATGAGTTATATAGTAGGTGAGTAGACGACGATTAGTCGTGACTGGCCGACTAAGGGTTAAAATAATAAATGTTTGCAAATGACGAGGGCTCTAGATGCGCAGTTGCGTCTGAGCCTTCGCTGGTCGCATATTGGATATAAAGTACCACTGTCTCATGGCATGGGTTGATAGCAAGACCCCAAGATAAGAGTGCATAACTGAAAATTGTTTTCTTTTTTCCTACTAAAACGTATATGTGAGCACCCAAAACGCATGCTTTAATTGATAGATAGGGAATATCGACGTTTAGTCGCAAGCCCACTTGATTAAACTAGGCCTACGGTTTATTGTGAGTCCTAGACTTGAACGAGCTAGGTTTAAGTTAGGGCACTAAATAAAATCGTAATTACATGATCTGAAATATAGATCTACTAAGTTCATTGTTTCCAGACATTTAATAATTATTAAAAGACATTACTATTATTAGGGGCCGAAAATAGTGAGTATGATCAGGAAATACCACAATCATAAACTGCAGACAACCCCGTGGCACCGCGAGGAAGAGCCGCTCAACCATCAAGAGACACCAGGAAGACAAATTAAGCAAAGCAATCAGCTCTCTCTTCCCCATCAAGATGATCGCAATACTAGAATGGACATAAAGTAACGTACAACAAAACATAGAACAATTACAGACTCCCACAATGGGAGTAACAATAAACAAAAAGTCAACAACAACAGAACCACCGCCTTAGAACGAACAGCAGCCTAAGCCACCGGGGCGGCTTAAATGCATTTTACTGGTACCAAATCTTCGCCCTAGATTCTGCTGTTGTTCAAGTACAAGAAATGTTCAGCTCTCATGGAGGCCATCTAACTAATGCAATGTATCATCATGAAAAAACACTCTAATCAAATTACTACACCATGATGAAACCAAGAAAAGGGCTCATGACTCACAGATAGTCAGAGCTAAAGAAAACCTCAAGTTGAGCCACGGTGGGTTCAGCTACAGATAATCATCAGGCACCAACCCAACGATTAAAGCTTTACGCCAGAGCCGTCATTGAGTCTGAGGCCTGACCCACCGTCGTGCAGTTAAATAGGAAACCATAGCTATAAACCGTGATTGGGTTTAAAACTAGGCATGCAGACTGTCATATGATATCCAAGTTATATCCAACCCTTATATAACGTTTAACTATCTTTTTTAATTGATCACTAAAATTAGGTATTCCTACAATTCGTTTGAATTTATAGACTAAATCACCATAAAATATAGGTTCTGATATGCCTTGTTGCAGAAGAGTTTTTAACCCAATGTTGTATTTAACAATTAACTCTGAGTGTCTGTGGTAGAATTTAGAAAATGCTTTTCGAATTTTATGATATCTATAACCTTGTTTTAATAATTTAGCAGTTAAAAATAAGTTTCTGTTGTTGAAGTCACCAACATTAGAACACACTCTAGCAAAACGAATAAGCTGAGAAATATATACACCATAGGAAGGAGAGCGAGGAACATCTCCATCAAGAAATGGGAAATTTACTATTTCAAAATTAAAATCATCCCGTTTATCATAAATTTTAGAAGAAATGATGCCATTTGTTATTGACAAGTTCAAGTCCAAAAACGGAGTTTCAGTATCGGAAGAATTCACCACATTTAACTTAAGTTGGTTAGGGGCTGAGTTTGTGGGGGCCGAGTTGGTCAGGGTCCAAGTTGGTTAGGGGCCGAGTTTGTTAGCGGCTGAGATGTCCAGTTACCCTGTGAATTGTGTGATGACCTGGAAGATCTTGTACTCTGAGGTGGGGTCAAGTGGTCACTGGACATTTCGGCCCTAAACAATTTCAGCTCATAGCAATTTCTGCCTATAACCAAATTGGCCTATACAATTTCGGCCAACAAAGTAAAAGGGTATAATTAGTATGCTTGTCTTTAATTGGTATAATTAGTTCGGCTTACGTGTATTTATCCATGCAAACTTATTAATTAAGCAGAATGGTCAGTTTAATTGAGTAAAAGCATATGTGAACAGCGAAGGCTTAGGGGAACATGTGCATTCTCACCAGAGCCTTTGCTGCGTGAATTCAATTATTCAATTTAACTCTTGCAGATGGGAGAGCTATTTGTGCAATTTATGATTATTTCTTCTAATAATGATTCCTGTCAGACTCTGTTTGAAAATTGGCTATTCTCTTCTATATAGCATATGGCAATGAACGCACCTGTTAATGCACATTCGCATGGAATAATGAAAAAAGAATACAGTATATTTCAGTTTATTAACTATATTTATTCACAATAACATCAATGAAAATCATAAAAAATCATACAGGAACCTAAAACCAGAAAATTCTACAATTCGGCTCTGTAGTTCTCATAGAGTAACAGTAACGAGAATGTGTGGTTATGCTGGATGGTCTGAGAATGCTGACAATGGAATTTATATCGCTCCCCATGTTAATTTTAAATATTTGTTGCGATAAAATCGGGTTTTGATGCCAGTGGACAACAAAAGTACCGACCAGCCTGCCCATTAGTGTAGTCTGATCGGTGCCATTGCTATTCCCTTTCTGAAAAGTAGAATAAATGGGGAAAAAAACATGTTCTCGTGTCAAGTTTTCAAAACAATGTATATACAGGTGATGAATCTGCATTTCTACACTGGTTGGTCTGAGTATTCAATCAGACTTTTGTACTTCTTTCTTTCTTTCTATATAACTGCCAAACCCTCTTACAGTATTATCGGCCAGTGTAATTTGTACACTCCGGGTTGCAGGATGAAAGCCTACAAGTAACCATATCTAAATTACCGTAGGGTTCTTTAACCTGCACATGGGGTGACTCTCCCTGCACAGGGGACATCCAGTTAATGCCCCGCTTGGAAGGACGATGCACTTATCTAGAGTCATCCCTGCATATGACACTAAAGAAAGCGTGTTCAGACACCGAAAGGGATACGTGCATTAAGGGGCAAATTTGGCCCCCTCTGGAGTCAAAAACTGAAAGTTGCTTTTCACCAATTTCACCCAATTGGTTTATTTGAAGAATGGTCCACGTGTAAAATTCTGGCATTTATTTTACTTTGTCCGTTGCAATGGTAACAAAAATTGCTGACAAAATAGCTAAAATAGAGAAATTGTCATATTGAGCCAAATTTAAGGCTTTTTCAGACCGCACAAGCCAATAAAAAAAAACCTTTTAATTATTTGTGCCGTAATAATTCTCACCCTCTGTCGAAATATCTTTTTGGTATTTGCTTGTGCTCTATGTTAATTTCTCCGTCAAATGTCTTAAATTTGCTCCAAAGTGGTCTTTTTCCTATTTTCAGCCTATTCTGTCAGCCATTTTTTGTTACCATAGCAACGGTAAAATAGAATAAATCCCAGAGTTTTACACTCGGTCTATTGTTCTAATAAACTAATAAGAAGAAACTTGTGAAAAGCAATTTTCATTTTTTGGCCTCATAGGGGGCCAAAATAGCCTCTTAATGCACATACTCCTTTTCCATGCCATGAGCAGGGATCGAACCTGGGACCTCTAGCACCAGAGGCAAGTGCCTAACCACTGAGCTACCACGCTTTCCATCATACTACTTTGTGGATCTTTTATGTTTTTTTGTCTTGTGTTTGCTATGCCTTTGTGAGCGTCTGTTTATATGTGCCTTGTGGTCACCTGCTGGGAAAGGGCTGACCTCTTGGCTCTCGTTTATGGCGTCCAACTGTGAGTTTGTCACTTTCCCATTGGTATCCTTGGTCAGGTGTGGTATTTGATTGTATTGATTCCTGATCTTTGCACCCTTACTTACTTTGTTTCCAGTTTCAAGAAGATTGGGTTTCGTTGCCAGTGTACAACAATGACACAGAACAGTCTGGGCAGCAGCGTACCACTTTAAATTGCTCATGGTGCCAGCAATACACTATTTTTGATTAACCGTGTTTTATGCACTAGGCAAGATTGACAATGAGTATCTTGAGGAATTTAACTCATCCTTATCTCGAATTATGTCGAATCTAAACGCTCATGTTCTGGTTGGAGGAGATTTCAATTGCGGCGACATAGAGTGGAGTCACATGCAAGTACCTCATGGGGTACAAAAAAGACAGTCTCAGCAGCAACTTTTGGATATTATAGGAGAGCACTGTCTAACTCAAGTTGTAAACATACCAACGCGCAATGATAAAACTCTTGACCTGCTTTTTACTAACGCCCCATCCCCTGTGAATAGAGTCAAGGGGATGCCCCCGATCGGCAAAGCTGATCACGACATTGTATATGTTGAGTATGACATTAAGGCTAAAAGAATAAAACAGGCATCACGCAAGATCTATCTCTATAAACGTGCAGACATGGTCGGACTTAAAGACCACATGGCCCAATTTAAGGACGCGTACCTTTCTGAAGACCACAGTCACATGACAGTTAATGACATGTGGGTCAAATTCAAAACAGGCTTTGTAGAGGCTGTAGAAAGGTTTAACCCATCAAAAATGACCAAAACAAAATACTCTGTGCCATGGATCGATGCAACGATCAAACGGCTTGTAAAAAAGAGACATAAGCTTTACCTTCGTGCTCGCAAATTAAAGGACCCTGATGTCAAGATTCATTACAAGCGGTTCAGAGCACATGTTCAGAAGGTACTGAGAGATGCCTATTGGAAATAAGTTTCCAATATATTTACGTTAGAGAATGATAGCTCAGATCCCGACACTCCAAAGCCTGAAAAGATTAGAAAGTTTTGGTCATTTGTCAAATCACTTAAAAAAGACGCGTATGGGATCACATCACTCAGAGAAAACGGAATTCTTAAGACAGATTCTAAGAAAAAAACCAACATTTGTAATTGGCAATTCCAATCAGCCTTCACACGTGAAGACGACTCTGACCCGCCCTCGAAAGGGGCTAGTCCGTTCTCCTCCATGGGGGACATAACAGTTGACCCGAAAGGGGTCACCAAACTGTTGGACGGACTAATTGTTCATAAAGCCTCTGGCCCGGATGGACTGAATGCCTTAAAGAGTGTAGCAATGCGATCTCTCCAATACTGGCACTCATCTACAATGAGTCTTTAGCTCGGGGCGAGGTACCAGATGAGTGGCGACAAGCAAAGGTTTCTCCGGTCTTTAAAAAGGGTGAAAAAATGCTGCTGCTAACTACAGGCCGGTGTCGCTCACATGCATCTGCTGCAAAACCCTAGAGCATATTTTAGTCAGCAACATCAACAAACACTTAGCCTTAGATAGCATACTTGCTGACTGTCAGCATGGTTTCCGAAGTCAGAGGTCTTGCGAATCCCAGTTGGTCCAGTTTGTGCACGATATCATCAGCAACCTGGATGGGGCTGTGAATCGTGGGCACAAACAGACAGATCTAATCATAATGGATTTTGCTAAGGCCTTTGACAAGGTTCCACACAGGAGGCTATTACACAAATTGGAATATTATGGGATTAGAGGATCCACCCACAAGTGGATCAACTCATGGCTCTCTGGGCGCACTCAACAAGTTGTTTTAGATGGCCAAGCCTCAGATCCAGTCCCAGTGCTATCCGGCGTGCCACAGGGATCGGTCTTAGGTCCGGTCCTGTTCCTCCTCTTCATGAATGATCTGCCGGATAACATCAGGTCTTCTGTTCGCCTGTTCGCAGACGATTGTGTCCTGTATAGGAACATACATTCACTTCAGGATTGTTTGACCTTGCAAGAAGACCTCACCAGCTTAGGACAGTGGGAAGCCGATTGGCAAATAAAATTTTACGTAGCCAAATGTCACTCAATGAGAGTGACTCGGCATCAGCATCACGAACAAATTCTTTTCGACTACTCATTACACAATCAAACTTTGGAAAATGTTCAGTCGACAAAATACCTTGGTATCACCATTACAGATAACATGGATTGGGGTCAGCATGTCTCTGAAATCTCTTCCAAAGCAACTAAGACACTTGGTTTCCTTCGCAGGAATTTGGCTTTTGCACCTAGGAGTACAAAGGAAGTTGCATACAAAACTTTGGTTCGGCCTAAACTAGAGTATGCAGCACCCATTTGGAGCCCTCACTCGAAACTTCAGATTAATCAGATTGAGAAAGATCAGAGGACAGCAGCCCGCTGGACCTGCAGGAGATGGCGAAACACCAGTAGCGTCGGCGAAATGCTTGATGAGCTTGAATGGCCATCTCTTGAGGCCCGTAGGGACCAGTCCTCCTTGCTCCTCTTTCACAAGATTCATTGTGGAGCAGTGTCTATTGAAAAAGACAAGTATATGACCCCTGCTCATAGTTTGAAAACCACCAGGTCATCACATGGTGCTCAATACCGCAGACACCAGACATACAGTGATGCCCTGAAGAATTCTTTTTTCCCCCAAACTATTCAACACTGGAATAGTCTGCCTCCTTCTGTGGCAAATGCCCAGTCCACAGAGGAGTTTAGGGCACTCCTTATTTAAACAAAAATTCAGCCAAAGGTTTTTGGGTTTTTTTTTGTGTTGTTTTATATTTTTGTGTTTTTTTTTTTTTTTTATTTTATCAAAATTTTTAAATTCGCACTCCCTGGTGTAATGCTCATGTATGAGCGAACCAGTAAATATAGAAAGAAAGAAAGAAAAGGCCCAATGGATTCTTCCCTCTGTGTTGATTATAAACTGCTCCGACGATGGGTGGGTTCTTGCCTTAATCGTTTTTCAAGTTAATCTATTTTAGGATTTTTTTCTCAGTACAACTTTATCAAATTTATATATTTTCAATAATATATAATATCTCTCCGGGTCTTCTTCTTCTTCTTCTTCTTCTTCTTCTTCTTCTTCTTCTTCCTAGTGATATGCAGGGCCCTCTCTGGAGCATCGTCGCATATTAACTATGTACAAGGGTGCTGTGAGGCGCACCGGGTGCAGTTAAAAACAGATAAAAACGGTTAAAATCAGTTGTCTCTGTATGAAGCTAGTAGAGGTCGGCTAGGCCCGCCTTGAAGGATTCCAAGGTCTGGGCGGTGGCGACATGCTCTGGCAGTTGATTCCAAAGGCGGATTCCTGCGGGGAAGAATGAGTGGCGGTACACATCAGTTCTGCAGAATGGTAGCATGTAGAATGGTAGCATGTAGCGTTGACTAGGCGTTGACTTGGTTTCCTTGGTCGACATAATTTATGAGCCGAATGGATGTTTTAAGCTTAAGATACGCACCTATGTTCCAAAATCCGTCTGTTTCATTTGTAAAATACGTTTTCCGTGATTTCCGTGAAATCTCCGTGTTTTGTCATCCATGGGGGTTTAGATAAAGAAACAGGATTGGACTATTTGCTTTTTCGCGTAAACGCTGCTTTTCGTAAATAAGCCAGCCCACAAATGGAAACCAGTCAACAGGTGCGTGCGCATGCGTACTGTTTGCTTAGAAACCAAAATTTTCAACTTGATGAGAACTAACAAAGTCTAAAACATTTCAATCAAAATAATAATTTAAAAATGACAGAAACAACGGAAGAAAAAAAGGAAACCGAAGCGTCAAAGCGAGTACAACATACTTATCCACTCATAAGGGTAAGATTAGTTTCTGCACCAAAAAATACAGGCTGCTTAGCTTTTGTTTTTTGTTATTTTGAATGGGTGGGGTATGAAGACTGAAAATGATGTCTCAAAAATGATGTGGTGACAACACGTTTTAAACCCAAGTTTGATATATCTATTGGCCAATCTACTTGCTACCTCGTCTGACACGATCGTGTACACCAGGCTGCGTAGTGCAGTCTTTTGTCTGGCAACAGATGCGAGTCTGACTGCGGATCCAGGGGTCGCGAGTTCTACCGCAGATGGGTCCTTTCTTTCTCTTAATACTGGCACAATCAAATTATGATCATTACGCCAGGGAGTGCATTTTTGGAATTTTGAAGAAAAAACAAAAACAAAAAAACAAAAAAAATCTTTCGGCTGTGTTTTTAACTAAATGAGGAGTGCACTAAACTCCTCAGCAGTCTGGGAATTGACCGCCGAAGGAGAAAGACTATTCCACTGTGGTATAGTCCGGGGAAAAAAAGAGTTCTTCAGGGCATCACTGTATGTCTGGTATCTACAATATTGGGCACTGTGTGATGACCTGGTAGATAGGGGTCAGGTACTTGTCTTTTTCTATAGACACAGCACCAGAATGTATCTTATGAAAGAGAAGCAGGGAGGACCGATCCCTACGGGCATCAAGAGATGGCCACTCAAGCTCATCAAGCATCTCGCCGACACTACTTGTGTTACACCATCTCCTGCAGGTCCAACGGGCTGCTGTCCTCTGAACTTTCTCTACCTGATTAATCTGAAGTTTTGAGTAAGGGCTCCAAATGGGTGCTGCATACTCTAGTTTAGGCCGAGCCAAAGTTTTGTATGCAACTTCCTTAGTACTTCGAGGTGCAAAAGCCAAATCCTGCGAAGGAAACCAAGTGTCTAAGTTGCTTTGGAAGAAATTTCTGAAATGTGTTGACCCCAATCCATATTATCAGAGATGGTTATGCCAAGGTATTTTGCTGACTGAACGTTTTCCAAAGTTTTGTTGTGAAGGGAGTAATCAAAGAGAATCTGTTTGTGATGCTGATGCCGAGTCACTCTCATAGAGTGTTATTTGGCCACATTGAACTTCATTTGCCAATCGGCTTCCCATTGTCCTAAGCTAGTGAGGTCTTCCTGCAGTATAAAACAGTCTTGAATCGAATGAATGTTTCTATACAGGACACAGTCGTCCGCGAACAGGCAAACAGAAGACCTGATGTTATCCGGCAGGTCGTTTATAAAAATAAGGAACAGGATCAGCCCTAAAACTGATCCTTGGGGTACACCGGATAACACTGGGACTGGATCTGAGGCTTGACCATCTAATACTACTTTTTGAGTGCGCCCAGAGAGCCATGAGTTGATCCACTTGTGGGTGGACCCTCTTATCCCATAATAGTCCAATTTGTGTAATAGCCTCCTGTGTGGTACCTTATCAAAGGCCTTTGCGAAATCATACTCTCATGGAGATTCCCATACTTTCATGGAGATTGATTGATTATGAAATCATTTCATTCTCCTCCCATCCGCTAAATCATTCAAGAAGGATTGTTGTCAGTGACAAGCAAAAGTATGTGCAGGAAATACTGGTTAACTGCTTGTTCAAGCTTGCCCAGGAAAAAAATGTGGTTAGGTGAATGACCATCCTGCCATGACCATTTATCTATCTTCTTATACTCAGGCGATCATATATGATCATTTTCTGAGGTGAGTGTTTTTTAGAATTTTGAGAGAAAAAAAAAAAGCTTCTGGCTGAGTCATCTAAATGAGTGCCCTGAACTCCTCTGTGGTCTCAGCTGCGACCACAGATGGAGCCAGACTATTCCTATGATTCCAATGAGGAATAGTCCTTGGGAAAAAAGAATACTTCAGGGCATCACTATAAGTCTGGGGCCTGCAATACTGTGAGTTGTGTGATGACCTGGTAGATCTTGTACCCTGAGACGGGGTCAAGTACTTGTCTTTATCAATAGAAATAGTCCCACAATGAATCTTGTGGAAGAAAAGCAGAGAGGACTGATCCCTCCGGGCCTCCAGAGTTGGCCATTGCAGCTCATCCAGCATTTCTCCAGCACTACTAGTGTTGCGCCACCTCCTGCAGGTCCAGCGGGCTGCCGTCCTCTGTACCTTCTCCACTTGTTGAATCTGAGTTTTACAATAAGGGCTCCAAATGGGGGCTGCATACTCCAATTTAGGGCGTACCAAAGTTTTGTATGCAACCTCCTTAGTACACCTAGGTGCGAAAGCCAAGTTCCTTCGAAGGAAACCTAAAGTCTTAGTTGCTTTAGACGATAGCTGTTGACTTGGGAGTAAATCAATAAAATAAACAAACTGACTCGTATTCAGTTGGATTACCAGTGTTGTTTACAGCCCCTAGTTAACAGTGTTCAATATAGGAAAAAATTTAAGGGGGCAGGGGGTCATTTTCATTTGATTTCAGATGAAAATAAACCCACCCAATATTTCCCCATTCACATAATGCAGACCTGTTAACCTGTGAAATATTTATAGGTATAAAAAATAATAACTGACTCACTATTCAGACTGCTACTCATAAAGAAGGGTTTGTTTACACTGAGGTCCTTGAGAAATTTTATTGTTGAAATTTTAAACAACATTGCAGCCATTGCATTTTAAACAGTGTAACAAGTTATCCCATCTTATCTGAAGCTCCTTATGATTTCCTTTGAAGTGCCGATCTGAGCCTTACCAAGTGAAAATGTGCATTGACATCAAAGGAAAACTGCCCCCTGATGATATTGCCCTTCATCCCTGACCGAAAGTGTCATAAGGGTGTCTGAAAATAATCAATACACATGCCAGAATTGCTGTTTTCACATCACTATAATTATGGCTTATCACAATGACACTTTTAGCATTCTAAGGTAGGTTTATTTCTCTAATTGGGCTTCCATCAAGGACAAAGTCGCCAAACAAGAACGATCCTGATTGGTCATTTCGCTTTATTGCTGACTAGTGTGAAGTACTGACTATAATAACACACAATAAACACAGCCAGCTGTATCAATGCTTTCAGGGAAGATTTCATACCTGCTGAGCGACTATAGCCACTGTAAAAAAAAACTTTAGCATGTAAATACCCCCCCCCTCCCCCCCCCCAAATTAAAAGGAAATCGTTTTCACTATTCTGGGAAGTCTTGGCGATGTGGGACAGAAAAAGCGCCCTTTTTGCCAGAATCACCCTCTAGCGTGGTCCCTGAATTAAGCTCTCTCCCCAAGAACAGATACATTCCTCAGCCCTTTATTCTGCCTTCCTGCAATGCTTGTTTCGATGAAAGTCCAAATAACCCACCAACCATGCCTGCCTGGACTACACATTTATGAGTGCTGTAAAAAATATTGGCATGACTTTCTGACTTTACATGGGCGAAGCCTGAAGTAAACAGGCCTACACATGATCTTTTTATTATGAAGACTGATGGGTTTTTTTTTGGTGTGTATATAAAAAGTTAGTTCGTGTCTGTTTTATGCTCAAAGTCAACCTTAGGCTTATTATTTAAACATACATGTATTTTGTTTTACCATATATTTGGGCATGGTGGCCATTTTCGTCAAGTGACCTAAAACAAATATCATATTTATATTGTTTTTTCTACTGAATACTCCATATGAAACTTGAGTTTAAACAGCCCAGTGATTTCTGAGAAACCTATTTGGTTGTCCAAAATGAGTGGCCTTGGATGAAAGGTCAAAGGTCAGCTTGATCTTTGGTGCTTATATAAAATCAAATGTTTGGTTTAACATTTCTCGCAAGTATTATGATTTCTGCTTAAACAGTTACCGAAAATGAACATTTTAAGATTTTTCCAGTATGTATGCATCAGGAATCAAGTTTGGCCTTGCCGTAAACAGGTCAAGGTCAACACCAAGATTGATCATTTGTGCAAACCAGGTAGGGCCCACATCCCTAATGCTAAGTCCCAAGGTCATTGGTCTTTTGGTTCCAGAGAAGATATTTAAAGGGTTTTTACCTTACATGGGCATGGTGACCATCTTGGTCATGTGACCATTAAAATGTTGAATATTTACCCCCCCCCCTCAACGTATGGAGTCTCGATATGAAATTTGAATTCAATTGGCCTGGTGGTTTCTGAGAAAACTGTTTTAATATATTGATGAGACCTTGACTAAAAGGTCAAAGGTCAACCTTGACCCTCGGAACTTATTAATAGCCATGTCTCATTAGGTCTAACATATCAGACGAGAATAATGACTTTGGTGTGGTGCTTGATTGTATTGATTCCTGCTTTATAAAGAATTACTCAAGGGAGGCATATTACATATTACTCCCTTATGTTCTTTATAGCACACGCTTTTAAAGGACAAGTGCATGTGTTTGCAGGACGAGTGAAAATTGTAAGTCACTCATCCTGCAGGACAAGTGCAATATTTAAATATTTTTGTCCCCTGTTATTTATAGCCATTGTCACATTAGGTTAAACATATCAAGTGAGAATAAAGACTTTGGTTTCAATAGTTTTCAAAAAATCATTTGAACAAACTTTCGTTCATGCATCCTAAGGAGTCTTTATGACATTTGGGTTTAATTTGCCCAGTGGTTTCAGAGAAAATGTTTGAAAATGTTTACGGACGGATGCCGGAGTCACTGGTATTCTATTAGCTCACCAATGTCACCAATAAACCTTAGGCCCAGGTGAGCTAAAAATGTCCTTACTGCTTTTTTTTCTATTTTCAGCAATCGGATATGAATGATGAAATGAGAACAGAAGCTATGGAGTTGTGTGTTACTGCTTGTGAGAAATTTGCCTCAAATAATGAGGTAAGATCATTGTGGGACAATGGGACTAACTGTAAACTATAGCCCTACATATAGCTGAAAAAAAATCAGAAAATACAAACTAGAGGACCTGACAGTCCTGAAGCGCTCACCTGATACTAATGTTAAAATAGGTCAAGATCAACTACAGCTTATAATGAAACATACTTTATTTTATGGTGGTTAGGGCCATTTTGTTCAAGTGACCAAAACAATCTAATGAATACTCCACCAAACAGCCCAGTGATTTGATTTGAACTGATTTCTGAGGAAATATGTTTAGATAGGTATGTGGCAGTCCAAATGAGTGGCCTTGGATAAAAAGGTCACAGGTCAGCTTGACATTTGGTACTTATATAAAACCGTTGTCTCATTAGGTTAAACATTTCTTGCAAGTATTATGATTTCGGCCTAAACAGTTATAGAAAAAAATGAACATTTCATGATTTTTCCCATATAAATGCATTAGGAATCAAATTTGACCAGGTCAAGGTCAACCTTGATTCATCATTTGTGCAAATCTGGTAGGACCCACATTCCCAATGCTATATACCAAGTCCCAAGGCCATTGGCCTTTTGGTTCCAGGGAAGATGTTTAAAGGGTTTTTACCATATATGGGCGTGGTGGCCATCTTGGTCATGTGATCAGTACGATTGGTGTAAATTTTGGCTAACTTATCATAAGGAGTCTTCATATGAAATTTGAGTTCAATTGGCCTTGTGGTTTCTGAGGAAAGTATGTTTTAATGTGTTGATGGGACTCCAATATGAGCGACCTTGGCTGAAAAGTTAAAGGTCAACCTTGACCTTTGAAACTTATTTATAGTCATTGTCTCATTAGGTTTAACATATCAAGTGATCATAATGACTTTGGCTTCAACTCACTGTATTCAAAAAATGAACTTTTCAAAAAAAAAAATCCCATTTAAATGCATTAGGAAGCAAATTTGACCTTGACGTTAAGTAGGTCAAGGTCAACTTAGGTTCATCATTTGAACAAACTTGGTAGGCTCCACATCCCCAATGCTACATACCAAATCCCAAGGTCAATGGCCTTCTGGTTCTGGAAAAGAAGATTTTTAAAGTGTTTTTACCATATATGGGCATGGCGGTCATCTTTGTCATGTGACCAAAAGATTTTGAATAAGTTTTGGATAAATTAGCATAAGGAACCTTCGCATGAAATTTAAGTTCAATTGGGTCAATGGTTTGTGAGAAAACTATGTTTTAATATATTGATGGGACTCCAATATGAGCGACTTAGCTGAAAGGTCGAAGGTCAACCTTGACCTTTGGAACTTATTTTTAGCCATTGTCTCATTAGGTTTAACATATCTAGTGAGAATAATGACTTAAGGCTTCTACAGTTTTCAATAAAATCAACTTTTCAAAAAATTTCCCATTTAAATGCATTAGGATGAAAATTTGACCTTGATGTTAAGTAGGTCAAGGTCAACCTAGGATCATCATTTGAACAAACTTGGTAGGCCCCACATTCCCAATGCTACATACCAAGTCCCAAGTTCATCAGCCTTCTGGTTTTGGAGAAGATTTTTAAAGGGTTTTTACCATATATGGGCATGGCTGCCATCTTGGTCATGTGACCAGGACCATTTGAACAAAGTTTCGTTCCCCTATCCAAAGGAGTCACCATATGAAATATGAGTTCAATTGGCCAAGTAGTTTCAGAGGAGAAGATGTTTGAAAATGTTGACGGACGACGGGCGGACGCCAGAGTCACTGGTATACTATTAGCTCACCAATGAGCCTTCGACTCAGGTGAGCTAAAACAGCATTCTGGAAAGCTACATGTATGAAAAACATTGTACCCTAAAATTGGGACAGTCAAATCTTAACAACATTGGCTAGTTTTTTTTACAAAAAAATTATTCTTTTGAATGCAGAATGATAAAATTTTATTGTAATTCTGTTCAGACTTACCATATCAGATTTCTGTATTTATATGTGATTATAATACTATAATGTGATTTGATAGGTCAGTAAACATGCACTGCTAGTATTGCACCTTACCTTAACAATTAAACATTTGTAACTTATTATTAAAGCTACAAATGTTGTCTTTGTTTAAAAAGCTTCAAACTTTGCCAAGGTGGTTATATCTTATATGTACTGTTACCAGTTATCAATTAACCCATTTACGCCTAATAGAATCTCCCCTCCCCCTATCTATTGGACATTCTATAAGCAAACAGTGCAGAATCTGATCAGATGCAGGGATTTTCCTACCTTTCTGAAGTCATGGCCAGAGACCTGTTTAATTTGGTAAAAAAAACATTTGAACTATTGAAATTAGAAAATTTGATGCAGGCTAAAAGAAATGAGCTGTTGTTTTAAATTCCTTAAAGACCACACAAAATTAGCAGTGTACAGCTGTAACATGTTGCTTTGCCCATCATAATTGCTAAGGAAAAATTACATAAAAATGTGAATGAAAACATCTGAAAGTTTGCTATTTTTGGTCTGATTTTCATGAAATCTTAACCATAATGTAGAACTAAGAAATTGGGAATCATATACATTATTTTGGGAAGTTTCTGCTCATTTTTAAATTGGGAAGGGACACATATTGGCCCTTAAATCAGGCCTAAGAAAACTCCTTAGACGCAATATTTTTCAGCGTCTGATGTTTGTCGATGTTGTTTCCTATAAAATGAATGCTAGGCCTACATGTATATGGGTTAAATTTAATAGCTCATGATTTCTTACTGTAGATTGTTTCCTAGGCTCTTATCCTCCATTTTTATAGATAGAAATCTATTTTCTGGCACTGAACCCTTTTAAGACCAATGAAAATGTCTAGATTATACTAAACATTATATTTTTATCAATCAGAGACATATCAGTCTATTGAGATAATATTTCGTAAACTCAATATTTTGAAGACCTATTATTGGGGCCATAACAGAATACTTATGTGAATATGTCTCCTCCCAAATTTATTTAGGGGAGACATAATTAATGTTTTGTAAGTGTGCATGCCACAACACTTTTCTGTGTAACATCATGCAAACAATTCACGGCTCATTTTAAGTATTGTCAGTCTAAAACCGATGTTCAAACAGCATATGAACCTTGATCACGTTTCGTTAATTTGACAATGGCCTCAAACAACTACCTTGCACATGTGTGTGATTTGCAATGAAGAGGTATTTAAGCAAGAATTACTGATTTTTTTATTGACTTTCAGATGGCTGCAAAAATGATCAAGGAAACTATGGACAAGAAATTTGGTGCTTCCTGGCATGCTGTAGTAGGAGAAGGATATGGATTTGAATTGACTCACGAAGTTAAAAACTTACTCTATATGTTCTTTGGTGGAAATATGGCTATCGTTGTGTGGAAGTGTTCATAGAATTTTCTCAGCAAAACAATCTAAATCCTATTTAAACCCAATTAAACCCAGAATGGTAAAAACTGAATGGAGTTTTGGCCAGTCTGTGTGCAATTGGGCCAAGCATTGTCCTACTTAATGTTAAAATATCCGGCCATTGCAGCATTTATTTTCACAGGTTATCAAGGAAATTTGATACATTCCAGAAACCTTGTACCGTAGCTACCATAGATATGTGGATACCTTATTATATCATCACCATACTTAATTCCAAACATATTATTAACTTATTCCAAAATTATCCTTCACCATGCTTCCTGTTTTGAAAACAATGTAGATCCAGATCAGATGACATCTGAGATGCAAGCTGATCTGGATCTACATCATTTTCATTTCTTAATTGGATAAAAATATGGGGACAAGCTTGGTATACAAAATCTAAAATTATCCTTCATCATGGTTCCTGCTTTGAAAACCAGGTAGATACAGATCAGATGACATCTGAGAAGCCAGCTGATCTGAATCTACATCATTTTCATTTCTTAATTGGATAAAAATATGGGGACAAGTGTGGTATACAAAATCATCTAAAATTATCCTTCACCATGCTTCCTGCTTTGAAAACCCGGTATATACAGATCAGATGACATCTGAGAAGCCAGCTGATCTTGATCTACATCATTTTCATCTCTTAATTGGACAAAAAATATGGGGATGAGTGTGGTATACAAAAGTATCCAACATGGAAAGGTTTAAAACAAGTCAGCTCGGCTCCCTGAAGTGGTAGCTTTACAATGGCAACCAATATGAACCCTGATCAGATGGCCTCCTTCAAAAGTGGGCTGATCCTGGTTTACACTATTTGCTTCTGTCTTTCCATCCAAATATTAAGGGTAAATTTGGTACCTAGGATTAAAAAGAAGTAACAGTAGGACACTATTCATGCTCTGAAAACCCATTGATTAGTCCTTACTGTATGGGCTAATTTATGTTCCACAATTTTCCATAAAGATCATAGCATTTCCTAATTTTGACAATTTACTGAAATTATATATTATATGGGCCTCGATGCGAGAAAACCGGTCTTCTTGGGTTTGCGAACAACACAGGTGCAGACCAGCTTGCGCATCCGCGCAGTTTGATCAGCACCTTTTTTATTCCCTTTTTGGAAAGTATCATACGTAAACTTGCTTCAGATGAAATTTGAATTTTCTCGCTGGTCTCTGAAGCTGAGGAGACTGGTTTGAGTCTCCCTTTGGCGGAAACCCCAAAGACAGGTTTTCTCGCGACGAAGCCCATATTATATATTGTCTAGCTGCTGAATGGCTGCTGCCTCATGGGGCTCATTTGATAAGTTTATGTATGTGAAACATTATGCTGAATGGCTAACGCTTCTAGCATTTCTGTGATTTTATAAAGAATTATAATCCAATTTTTTTGACAGAGTGTGTCAACACCTTTGTGTACCATTATGCAAAGGTTACTCTGCTCTGGCATTCATGAAACGGGGAATATACACACATATAGATCTGTATTTTATTTTTACAGTTAGAATAATCTTATCATAAACTAGGGCTATACATGTACCCCTAAGGGAGCGCAGTGGTTGAGTGCTTGACCCGAGACCATTGGGCTGCGGGTTCGAGTCTCACCAGCGTCACTGCGCTGTGGTCTTTGAGCAAGACACATTTATCCTAGCTTAGTACTGGTTAAACCCAGGAAGATACATCCCTGTTTAACTGAAAGATTGTTGATGGGGTGTAAAGAATCAAATCAAACAAACAAAACATGTACCCCAAGAAAATTATTTTTTTTTTTTACACACTCTTAACTAAATGCCTTTAAAGGTCTAATGTTTGTCCGAGTCTTCATCTACTTTACTGATGTCATAAGTACCAAAACTCATGTTCTAGCTTATATACAGTTTGCCCAAGATTGAACAAGTTTTAAATTGCTAGAAATATTAACACAGCTAAAATGTAATCTGCTGCATTAAGTCGCTAACATCGCATATAAATTAAAACCAGTGTTGCCCCTGATCAGACTGCTCCTACAGGAGCAGTCTGATCTGGGTCTACTCTGGTTGCTTTAGAGTTGTTTTAATAAATCAGCAGATGAAATACATGTTGCAAAAAGCATAAGAAGTTTTAAGGTTTTTATAGTTGGCATTCCTTTGAAATACATCACCAGTCTAGTTATATTTCCAACCATTCCAGAATGTGATATTTCAGAACTTGTACATTGTTTTTATTATTAAAGTTGTAAATATATTTCCAACTGAATATTGTTGCTTTGTCCTTGTGTTTTGAGTGGCCTTAAAGAGCAAAATGTAAAAAGAAAATGAATATGAACAGGAATGCCACAACCATATGTCATAGCATGTCTGAGGGATCAAAACAGGAAAAGTTCTGTCAATAAACTTTGGAGGGAGCACAGTGGCTCAGTGGTAGAGTGCTTGACTCGAAACCGAGAGGCTGCTGATTTGAGCCTCACCGGAGTCACTGCGTTTTGGTCCTTGAGCAAGACATATTTATCCTAGCTAAATACAGGTTCAACCCAGGAAGACTCGTACCTGTTTAACTGAAAGATTGTTGATGGGACGTAAAGAATCAAACAAACAAACAATAAACTTTGGACATGGTTAAGTCTACCATTAACAGGTAATTTGATTTGGCATGCTTTTAACTTGGCAGTGAGGTATTAGAATGGCAATGGCCCAGCATCCATCCGCAGGGTTGCCACTCAATATCCATTTCAAAATTCCCTGACTTTCAACCGTTTTCCAGACCCTTTTGGAAGGCCAATTTTAGCCATTTTCATCCATCGACTATTCGAAGATTTTGCACAAATATTTGAACTTGCTGATTTAATCTTTAATGAAAAATCTCAAACCATAAATATTAGAAAAGGAATGTATCTGAACATAAATTGCCTTGCAATTTATGTTCAGAAACATTCCGTTTCTAATATTGCTTGCAATTTATGGAAACTAAAATTTCCAGAAGCCTGTTAACTAGCATCTTTTTAGGATAATTTTGAAATTCCCTGACTTTTCCATGACTTTTTTCATTTTTTTAAAATTCCCCTGACTGAAAATGTAATTCCCTGACTTTTCCCTGACCTGGAAAACTTTTCATTTTCCAGAACTTTTTCCCTGACCGTGGCAACCCTGCATCCGTATTTGTCTTCGTCCATTTCCATTTTCAAAGAAGTACATGTATATCTCTTATGTCTCTTGGCCGATTGTGATCAGGTTTTGGACTGATTTGATTGGAGATTGGTTGCTATGGCAACATAAAGCGCCCATACACTTATAATGGGAAAACTTTAAAAATCTTCTCTGAAACAATGATGCCTGTAGCTTATATTTTTAGTATGTAGCAATGCCTAGTGATCCCCTACATGTACATAAATTATGCCCCTGGGGTCCAAACAAGCCTAGTCATGGGGATCAATAGTTCCAATAGTCTAAATAAATGGGGGAAAACTTTAAAAAAAAATCATCTCTGAAACCATGTCTAGTGGTCCCCTACAGAGATCCTGCCAACCATACCCCTGCGGTCCAAACTAGCCTCAGGATCAAAAGCTCCCATATTATAAAAATGGGAAAGACTTCCCTGAAACCATGAGGTGCACAGCTTATAATGTTCAGTATGTAGCAATGCATAGTGGTCACCTATGTAATTCCTGCCAACCATACACCTTGGTCCAAATTGGCCACTCCCCAGGGTCATTTTTCTCCCATATACTCAGAATAATAAATAAAAAAAAATTCTTTGAAGCAGTGGTCAACAACCCAGGGGAGTAGTAAATTGCACCTCTTATTTGTTGTCTGCTAATTTTTTTTTCAAAATTCAACAGAAGCATCAGAACAGTTTGGATCCAGATCAGGAGCAATGTTTTGTTGGCCTGATCTAGGTCCAAACTATTTGCAAAGTTTATCAGCAAATGACACTAGCTTGATTTGATGCTGTTAAAAGAAATTGTTGATTGACAATGGACACAGAGGTACTAAACAAGAGGAGCCTATAGGGTTGCGCACCTGAGAATGACTATAAGGTCAGGCAAAAGCATGAACGTGCCCAGCACACAGATATGAATCTTTGATGGATCACCAGTTTCTACTCTTGTTAGAGGGTGTCCCAAGACTATTTGTTCCAAGCTATTTTCAAATCTGCCTAGCAGTTTTTTTACAGATTTTCCTCTTGGTTGCTATGGCAACCACAATTCTGCATGGAATGGAAATATTTTAGCACCTTTCAAAGGGGACCCCCTAAGGATCATGTCTGTGAAGTTTAATGTAATTCCACCAAGTGATTTAAGAGATGTCCTTTGAAGAAATTGTTGACAGATGCCAGCCAGACGGACATCCTATGATAACAAAAGCTCACCTTGAGTCTATGGCCTAGGTGAGCTAAAGATGGCCTCCTTTCCCTGATTTCCAACAAATATGCACATTTTACAGGCATTTAATGATTAACCCTTAATGCGCCAATCGCAACAAAAGTCGTCTGCTTTTCTCGTCGGCTGAAATGTTAAAGAAGCCTCTATGGCAAACAGTGTGGACCCAGACCAGACTGCTTCTATCCACACTGTTTGCTTCTATACTTATTTAGTCAGTAATGTTAGGCAATTTTTTGCAGCAGACGACATTTTTAAATGCATTTTTTCTTGGCGCTTTAATGGTTAAATTTTTTTCCATGTAAGATTTCTGTTCAGATCATATGGCTGTCATATCCTGCTTGACAGAAAGGGACATGGCCAGTCTGAAGAAGGGAAGGTGAGTAGAGTTTCCCAATTAACCAATAAAAAAAAGAATGCCATTGGACCAGGGCTTCAGATTTATTCAAGATTGGTGGGCCGAAGTGACCCATGGAGCAAAAAATTGTGGGTCATTTTCTAAAATGATGGGCCCAAGCACATCAAACTATCCACAGTTGACATTTGGGCAGTGTACTTTACCTACACATTGACGCAGACACTGTTATGCGTATGTACATTGACTGCTGATGATACAGTAAAACTTTCTTAAGTGGCCACTGAAAAAAGAAGACCAATTATCGCTTAATGCAGGTCAAAAGTATTGCAGAATGCTCCAAGGGGAGCATTCTGCAATACTTTTGACCTTCATTAAGCTACCATTTGTTATTAAGATCTTTGTTTTTTGTCTTTTTTGAGTGGCTGCTTAAGACAGGTTTTACTGTATTGACAACCTACATGTTCTTTCTGTTTTGTGGAGTTTGTAGACTTGCTGTAAGATGAATATTTTTATTAATGTGAGATTTTTTCACAACAAAAAAATATGGGTCAACTGGGCCCACTGCCTTGGAAAGTGATGGGCAATATTTTTTAAATCATGGGACAATGACCCAGGCCCACCAGGCACTGGGCAGTCGTGGCCCAGAGAGAGGTTGCTAGATATAATAGCTTTGAGGAAATATTTAGTTCATTTCAAAAAAAGCCAAAATAGCTTTCACACTATAATTATCTATTCGAACTGTCAAGGGCAATAATTTTTTAGAGTAAAATCAGTCTTAAAGAATATCTACTGTCAATGTTACTAATCATTTTTACCAAGAAAGTGTCGAATTTGACGAATAGGTACTGAGATATGGTTCCAGAAGGATAAAGCGCGCCAAAACTATATCCCTTTAACTTTGTCCAGGGATAACAAAATTACATGGCATGCAATGTGTTCAGAATAATTTGAGGAAAGAGCATATTTTGACGGAGTACAATCAGACTCGTCTGCACCATTTCGGCCATTGAGTCGGGCATGTCAGATCAGACCACGAGGTTATAAAACTGTTTTCATACTCAACTGAGTAGATGTTATATATATATCATGCTAATAAATGTTGAAATGCCACAATTATTGGCATTTTAACATTTATGAGCACGATAAATTTTGTGCTCAGTTGAGCTAAGTTGTAAAATAGTTTATAACTTGGGACCAAACCTACGTGGCCCTTCAGGAGCAGTCTAATCTGGGTCTATACTGTTTACCTTTAAATTTTGCAGCTAAAAATTGTTTAAAGTTTTTTTTAAACAATTATCATTATGGAAAATGCTGCAACGTGATCTTTGAAACAACATTGTGTCACTCCTTGCCTACTGGGTAATTTTGCATGCTTTGTCACCTGCTGATTTTTTTCAAAATCAACTTTTTCAAAATTTCTTCCAGGAATACCCTACGAGTGTCAAACAGTTTGGATCCAGGTTGATTTTAGTCTGCATTTTAGGTTATCAGCAGACAACACTAGTAGACAGAGTTAATGCAACTTCACAACTCTTTGCAACTGGGTAATTTTGCATGCTTTTTCATTGACTGTAGATTCTTTTAAAAACTACCTTCTTAAAGGATTTAAACTACCAATGGCACTGCTTTCAACAGAATATTTTAATTCAAACAGATATTAAACTGAAAATTTGCAGGAAAAGGATTGAGTGTAAATAAAAATGCGAGATTAAATTATCATTTAATTTGTTATTAACAAATATCCTAACAAGCCCTGATCGGGGCATATGATGCATTTTTTTTTTTTCAAATGTTTGAAGACATATTGACAGGTGCTGCATTCACCGGCGTCACTGCGCTGTGGTCCTTGCGCAAGACACATTTATCATAGCTTAGTACTGGTTAAACCCAGGAAGAACCGTCCCACATAACTGAAAGATTGTTGAGTGGACGTAAAGAATCAAATCAAACAAACAAACAAAAAACAGGTTCTGCATCTAATATTTGAGCTGGTATCCAGCATAAGGTACAAGTAGGCATGTGCCTACAGCCAAGATTCAAATCAGTCTGCACATCCGCCCAGTCTAATCTGAGAGTCCTAGTTTTCCTCCTGAAGAAACGTTGGACCCTTGGCTACCTATAGAGCGCCCATTGAAGACTGATCAGACTGTGCAGATGCGCAGGCTGATCTGAGTCTTTGATGTGCACACATGTCAACTTGTATCTTTTACTTGACACCGGCTCATTTGGTGGAAAATTGTTTTTAATGAACATGAAACACTAGAACTTCTTTAACTCTTTGCATGCTGGGTAATTTTTCATGCTTTTGTTGTCTTCTGCTTACTTTTTTCAAAATTATCTTTTTCAAAAATATCTTTCAGGAACAGTATCAGAGTGTCAAACGGTTTGGATCCAGATCAGGACTGACAAGAATGTCGGTCCTGATCTGGATCCAAACTATTTGCAAAGGTTGAAAGCAGACAACAAAACTCACCGCTAGCAAGGAAAGAGTTAAAATAAGCAACACTTCTTAATCAGTTTCATCATCTGTCTATTATCATTCTATTCTGTTCACTGAATGTCTGGAGAGTTTTGCGTAGATTTGGTGGAGCCAGATCAAGTGGTGTTTGCTCTTCCTGAAAACAGAAATCAGAGAAAATGAGCCTTATGACAAAATGACGTAAAACAGTAAAACCTGTCTTAAGCAACCACTCAAAAGAATGAAGACATTTAGCGAACTTCAAATTGTTCAAGTCACTCAGAGAGCTTGTTCTTCTATGTATAGTAAAAACTCATAATTCGAACTTTTAATGTTAAAATTTAAGATTGAACCTGGTTATGAGGTGTTTCACATTTATTCAATGTTTTTGCCCGTAAAGTGGAGGGCATTAATAAAGATAGAGGACCACAACAAAAGTTAAAAGCTGAAAATCTGTGGTTCGTGTATTATAGATGTTTGCCAAAACAAATGTCGTAGAGCGAAAATATGTGGAAAGCATTAGGTTTGGCTATTTAAACATTCCAAAGATTCTACAGTTACAGAAAAAAATCGCCATTTTCAAGAAAATTAAAAATTACAAAATTTGAGCCATGAACTTGAGCAGCAATTGCTTTGTCAAAAACTTTTTTGATCCAATACTTTGACTCTCTTTGCAAAGATATCCAAAGAAACTGAGTTTCTACCTTATTAACCAGTGAAATGTATGGCTTGTCTATAGGGCATGGGTTAAGATTATCACCTATGGAATATAATCAGGTGTTCCTTTAAATATTTTGAGCAATGTATATTAGCTTACATGGAGAGCTTTCAGCTAGAGCGACCTAAAAATAATGGCAAAAGTCTGCTAAGTCTTTGCATGTTGGGTAATTTTCATGCTTTTCTCGTCGTCTGCTGACTTTTTTCAAAATTAGCAAAAAACTATTTCCGAAACACCATCAGAGTGTCAAAGTTGTGATCCAGATCAGGACCAACATACTGTCAGCCCTGATCTGGGTCAAAACTATTTGCAAAGGTTATCAGCAGACGACAAAACTGGCCACCAGCATGGAAAGAGTTAATCTGATGGAAAAGAGGTGCAAATTGTCTCAAAAATATGACTCGAAAATTCTCTGTTACTTACCTTGTTAAACATTGTGACATATGCTCCATGTTCTATTAATAATTTGGCCACTTCTGATCTTTCTTCTTCACAAGCTAAGTGCCTGAAAAATGTTATATTTAGTTGTCAAAATTTTCATTTGGGTAGGTATATCGTCGGATATACAGTCGGAAATTTAGTATTACCGCCACACATTAACGGAGTCAGAAATTTGGTTTTACGGTAAGCAGAGCCGTAAAACGTGGTTTCCGAACACGTGGTTTCCGAACGTATATACGACAATAAACCTCCCCAAAGGAAAATCTGAATACAGTTATCCCCATTCTAATGCACGGCAAAAATGTACTTTGTTGCGCCTATACGTCCAGCGGCTGCCAGCTGCATGAAACCGCTTGCCAGCTGCATATATTCACTTTTTTAACCAATGAAAAGCAACGTTACGTAATGACGTCGGGTTTGCGACAGCATATGGCATGATATACTGTCGCAAATTTATGATGTTATCCAATCAGACGTCGCGTTGCTTTTGCAAGTTTAATTTAATTTGATATCAAAGAACCTCACTACTTATGAATCCTTATCTCATTGGCAAAGCTTTGGAACCACTTTTGTTATCACGGCAAATGCACAGTTCGCATAAAGGAAGATATCCAAATGCTGCAACAATCAAAAATGCATTCTGGGAACTACAAATTAGATGTGGGCCTCGATGTGAGATAACCTGACTTTGTTGCTTGTGAACAACAAAGGTGCAGACCAGCCAGCACATCCGTGCAGCCTGATCAGTGCCTTTGTTCTTGCACACCAGATAAGGATATTGAGATTTTACCCTGGGATAGAAAATCTTATCTTACCCAGACTACCTTACCCAGGCTGTCACGTGAGGGCTACATACATTGGTTGTATTGGAACTCACACACATTGTCGTCAAGAGACGTCATTGTTATGTTAAAGTGACGTCATCATGTGAAATTGTATCTTAGCATATTCAGGGACTTCTGGAAGCTTACTTTTTAAAAAAAACAGTGGTGAGCAAGAAAAAAAATCCATTATTTGTGTGAGGGTAGGATAGAAAAATCCGTCCCTCGGGATCACCGTTTGTCATCACTTGGCAAGCCTTGTGATGCCAAACGGCGATCCTCGGGGCGGATTTTTCTATCCTACCCTCACACTCATGATAGATACTTATATTATTCACTCTCTAGAAAGTATGATACCATACCTAAACTTGCTACACACAAAATTCAATATTCTAGCTAGTCTGTGTGGCTGAGCAGGTTTGTTTGACAGATTTTCTCATGACCAGGTCCATATGTGAATATAAGGATCCATCATGAGTGTGAGGTTGGGATGGAAAAATCCGTCCCGAGGATCACTGATTGGCATCACAAGGCTTGCCGAGTGATGACAAACGGTGGTTGCGAGGGACGGAATTTTCTATCCCATCCTCACACGAATAATGGATTCTTTCATTGCTCACCACTAAATACCCCATTTTATATTAGAAAAACATGAAAAAGACTTCCAGAAAATCCTGAATATGCTGAAATGCGACATGGTGTCATAATTCTAACATTACAATGATGTCATAAATCGATTTGCGGCTGAAGTGTGACTGTTTGTTTTTTTATCTTTCACATGGGCTGGTACAGGTATGTGAGAAAATATTATCTCACATGGGGTAAAACTACAGAAATTCTGATCTAATGTACGAGAACATATTATACAAAAGTCCCCACTTCAGACCTTGTCTGCAATAAAATAAAATGAATAAATCCTCAATCTCTGATGGATTCAGCAGAGCATGAAATATAGGTCATCATGAAGTCTATTCATCATGAAGGATATCCTAGTGTAAACTCCAATAACCTCGCCAGTATGGCATTCATCCATCAAATAGTCATCAAGGTACCATGAAAATTATTGAAGCTTGAAATATACTATAGGTTCTAACACACCTCCGCTATAGAGTTAATGCTAAAAAAATGCGATATATCAAACAGTAATTCACTGTTTTGAAAGCGTGAGGAAAACGTGTGCTAGCTGACGTCATTTGTTTCTGCAAAATGACGTCAGTCATGGTGTTAGATGGTGTAACGTCATTTTCACACTTCAAAGACGTTACAAATACATGTAAATGTATGTGACACAGTCCAGCTGTTAGTGGCAGTTCCTCATTGCAATGGTGGAAAGTTGGAAGAAGCTGAAGACTTAAAATGTGGTTTCGTAGTTATTTGTGTGTCAGAATCAAAATAGATCGTTGTTGAGTAATAATTCACTGTTTGTCGGTCAGTTGTACGAAAATGAATCACTTGTGCTACACGCTCATGATTTGATCTTCTTTACAACTGACCTCCAAACATTGAATTATTATTCAACAATTCACTGCTAGAGCTGATCCATTTCTTAATTATAGCAAAATATATTTATATGAAGGTTATTTTTGTGCCATACTCAACCAAACTCCTAAGTATGAAATTCATCCATCAAGTAGTCCTCAATGTAAAGCAGGGCTCTCGATCACCCGATTTTGGGGCCGAAATTCGGTCCCATTCCCAATGCTAAAAAGTATGTTTTTTCCCCAATTCCAGACAAAAAATTCCCAATTTGACAAAAAAAAAAAATGTGGGGGGGGGGGGGGGGGGTTTTCTCCATCTTTATTTCATATAATACAAATTTTACAGAACATATTGTTACATATTTACAATTTCACAGAATAATAGAATACAATCACACTTGCTTCTTTCTCTCCCTTTTCTCAAAGTATACTAAGGTAAGTTTAATTATTGGAATCAATCTAGCAATGGAAACGTCATACATAAGGACAATGTCAAATATCCCAATTTTAGTCAAAACGCCGCTAATTTTCCTCATTCCATGGGCCCCGGCCCCATTCCCAAAAAGGGGTGTGAGAGCCCTGTAAAGTGAAAAGCACAGGACAATAGATTACAGAGTACAGTGACCACCATTTCTGGATAAGAACAACCATTGTGTGACTTGTGTCATACTTTAAAAAGTAAATTTGTACAAACTGGTGAAATGAGCAAAAATATGAGTATACAATTAAGGATCATTGACACTTGCCCATGGCTTTCAGTAAAAATAAAAGTTTGCCAATCGCCCCTTTCTTCACCGTGAAGCTACCCTGACATGAGTTCTTTATGAAAGTGAAATCCATTTTCAATATTAAATGCTTCAAAGAGCTATCCTAGCTGGATCTTGCCATTAGATTCACCTATTGCACTGATACTACATTCATCACACCAGAAGCTCAAAAACAGCCTTCTGGGAATCAGAAAAATAGGCATATAAGGCCCAAACCGTCAATGATCCTTTAAATTACATAGTCCACCCTAAAAAATATGTCAAACTACAATCAGTATCTTTGCAACGCAGGTCCAGAGCAGAGTTTGGTCTTGTTTTGGAAATAATTATATACTGTGACCCCTCAGTATATACAATGGACCATCCTAATTTTATTGTTTGTATCTCTGTTTAGACTCAATAAATTGATTTCTGATCAAATGAATTTAATGAGAGAAAAAAATTGCGTTAAACAGTAACTTTTTGACTGGTTGTTCCAATATTTAGCAGTTGGACTAGTCCATTTTCAATTTTAATGTTGTAAGGTGGTATTTTGTTTATTTTTACTTAGATTTTAATAGAACAATCTGTACACAAACATTAGAGATCCTAATCAGTCACCACATTCTAGCACATCTGATCTTGGTCTGCACTGTTTTCCTATTTCAAACTAGCGGGTACAGTAACACCTGTGTAAAAGGGCCACTCAAAAATAGACAAAACTAAGATCTTAATGGCAAATGGTAGCTTAATGGAGGTGGAAAGTATTGCAGAATGCTCCCCTTGAAAACCAATTTTCTGTCTTTTTGAGAGTGACCATTTTACACAGGTTTTACTGTACTTTGATCTATCAAGAGTTGAAAAATCTAGTTTTTACTGTACTAACAAAGGGGTGTTCCCAACTATCTGTATTACTTACAAAGGGGTGTTCCCAACTTTGTCTTTATAGTTGACATCTGCTCGATACTGCAGTAGTAGCTTCACCATTTTAACATGACCCTTTGACGCTGCCCTATGGAGGGGTGTGTTTTCATAAGCATCTCCGATGATTGGCTCTGCTCCTGACTGCAGGAGAATTTCAGCAATCTAGTTAAAAAATATCAAAATCTGTAAAACACTAGCGGCATCAACATTTGGTGATTTTAAATGACTGACATATTGGTGTAGCTTAATTTTGGCGTTTTCTTAATTTTATGACCTTTAAAGTTATTTTCTATTCTGTTAGGGGCTACTCTTAACCCTTAAAGGGCCTATCACGACTGCAGCAGACGACAAATTTTGCATTATCTTTCCTAATTTTCGACAAAAATAAGGTGTGATATTTCGAGAGAATCGTCTGCTAGCAGATGATTCTCATGAAATATCATCCTTTATTTGCTATTTTGAAAAAGCAGCAAAATTTGAAATTGTTGTAGGCAAATTATAGGTGACGCTTTAAGAGTTAAATGACTGACATATTGGCGTAGTTTAATTTTGGCGTTTTCTTAATTTTATGACTTTGAAGTTATTTTCCAACCTCATTGGGGCTACTCTTAAATGACTGACACATTGGTGTAGTTTAATTTTGAGGTTTTCTTAATTTTATGACCTTTTAAGTTATTTTCCAACCTCATAGGGGCTACTCTTAAATGACTGACACATTGGTGTAGTTTAATTTTGACGTTTTCTTAATTTTATGACCTTAAAGTTATTTTCATTTCATAGGGGCTACTCTTAAATGTCTTATGACTGACATATTGGCGTAGTTTGATTTTGGCGTTTTCTTAATTTTTATGACCTTTAAAGTTATTTTCTATTCTCATAGGGGCTACTCTTAAATGACTGACATATTGGCGTAGTTTAATTCTGGCATTTTTTATATTTTATGACCTTTAAAGTTATTTTCTAACCTCATAGGGGCTACTCTTAAATGACTGACATATTGGCATAGTTTAATTTTGACATTTTCTTAATTTTATGACCTTTAAAGAGGCTAAGTCTGCAACTATGAACATTTTTCAAAATTTTGTATTTTGTTTTTAAATTATTTGTAAAAGTAGAATTAAGCTATGTTTTCACAATAAATCTGTTCACTATAGCTGAAAACTGCATGGAAAAGTGAATTATCTTATAAAACTGGTGTGTTTTTCTCTTGTTGGTAATAATTTGCGTCCCTCGAATAATTATAGACATTTAATTCTAACATAAATGCTGTTGTTTTGATACTGATAATTTGTTAAGATTTATGAAAATGGTAAAATGTATACCTGAATTTTAGTTTTTTTTGCTATGTTCTTGAAAAATAGAAACATTAGTTCTAAAATTAAAAGATCAAAAGTTACAAACTATGCAGCTTTAAATGACTGACACATTGGTGTAGTTTAATTTTGACTTTTTCTTAATTTTATGACCTTTAAAGTTATTTTCTAACCTCATAGGGGCTACTCTTAAATGACTGACATATTGGCGTAGTTTAATTTTGGCATTTTCTTAATTTTATGACCTTTAAAGATTTTTTCTATTCTCATACTAAGGGGCTACTCTTAAAGGAAAGAATACGCTCCCTTCGAGGAGCATATTCTTTCCTTTAAAAGTAACCCCTTGAATGATCGATTTTCTTGACATGGAAACAGACTCTACCAGTCAAAGCTGTTTAATTGATACAGATACATATACCAGCATACCATGGATGTATCCATTTATCGCTTAAAGTGTAACTGATTCAAAACTGTATTTCACAGTTTCTTATTTTGGCGATTTTTGTTTATATCGCCAATAGCGCCAAATTAAAGTACCTGCCAAATATAAGAGTTTCACAGTATCCAACCTGAAACTTATAGCAGTGCTGTGACAGAAAAAAACATTTAAGAGAGTGGCAGTGTTTTTAAATCAGGACATATCAGAGTTCAGCATGGCAAATGTTATATATTCTTTGCACAAACAGACTTTAAGCATCTCAGGTTATGAATGAAGAACAGTAAAAGCATTACAATTGCAATTTGAAGCCACAATGGTACAAAAGTAATTTATGACAAGTATTTTGGTTTTCTTTTTTTAATATTAAAAGAAAATATTCTTGATGACAATTGGTAGGCTAATCAGTAACACACTTTTTCCAAAATAATGGCTTTATACATTGGTTTTGTTAAGCAAAATTTTTGATTGTAAAATTGTCATTATATACTCATGTCCAATGAAAACGCACCACTCTTCCGATGCGCATATTTGTGGCCTACATGTATCAAAAGCCGTGCAAAATTGTGTTATTTATAATTATTATTTATGACAAATGCGATGTTTTCGCACAAAAAATTCAATTCTAGTGACTCCGTTAACAGATGGCGTAACGTCAGCCTCAAAATTTTGTTAATCGCATTTTGGACGTTTACAAGAAGACCACAAAATCTCGTTAAAATGTTTCTTTTTGCCAGTAGATCCCCTGTCATTTCGCCACAACTTTGACAGTTGTGACGCAACAGCTAACGCTATACTTACGCGAACAATGTCTCTATGTAAGCTTAAATATGGAGTGGTCCGACAAAAATTGACGTAAAATGTTTAATTGCGATTTCTATAGTCCTAGTGTTCTACACAATGCTTATTTCCGTTGTACAAACTCACGCACATGCAAAACGTCATACAAATCCTCTAAAAATTTGAGGTTGCAGCTAGCGCTTTAAATCTTCTAAAATTTGTGTTAATCTGTTAGTGCGAGTATTATCTAACATTAAGTTCAACACAGTTACTCTTAGGTTTGTGTATACGAACTTTTAGAGATTGACGTTTATCAAAAAAACATTGTTACCTACAGAGTTGGGGTAATTAAAATTATAATTGTAATTAATTGTAATTTAATTACATTTTCTGAAGTAATTGCATGTAATTGTAATTAAGACATTTCTTTAATTACGGTAATTGAATGTAATTAATTACATGGCCAAAAATGGGATTAATTAACAATTACTTTCAATTACTTCTTAATTACTTTTCAGACCAGTTATGAACTTCAGTTACGAAAAATTATCATAGACCTTGCCATAAGATACTTAAAATACTGCTAAATGAATTTTTCTTGGCCTTTTAAATCATTTGCTGTACTAGTTGCAAATGAGAATTGGGGCTAGTCATGATAGTATCTATAGACATAAAAATAGAATATAACAATTTTACCGCAGACACAGACTGTATGTTACTTCTACTAATCCTTTTTTAAGCAAATTATTTATTCTTTGTTCATCTGCTTATAAAAGATCTGGTTTTGTTACAATCAACCTTTAATAGTTAAGTTACCAAAACAATACAAAAACAAAGAAGGTGTGAAAATCTCAACAATAGAATTTACTCAACAATAGTGTTGGTTAGTCAATTGACTCCTTGAAGGGGTTTTGTTAAATTTTCACACCTAGGATCAACACACTCATATGCTAAGGTGCATGACCCAATCTATCCACTACACTGTTTAAAGCCCTTGCCATTTTCAATAATAGTAATGATAATAATAATAATAATAAAAATAATAATAATAATAATAATAATAATAATAATACAAATAATAATAATAATAATAATAATAATAATAATAATAATAATAATAATAATAATAATAATAACAATAATAATAATAATAATAATAATAATGATAAAATTGATAATCATAAAATGTTATTCAGAAAATTGAATTGAATTTCACTCATTCAGTGAACCTGGGGCCCATCATTGTTAATAAAATAACCAAAAAGAAAATAAAACAGATGTTCCAGTGGTGACGGAACTAGCGACCTTTTGCTTGCCAAGCCAGCATTTCAACAGGCTAGTAATATTTTAGTTTGTCACTATCTGATATTCTTTTTGTACTTTTTTACCAACTTTCAGAACGCATAGGGCCACACAGACTTTTTATCAACACTTTTTAAAAACAATTATTCTCTGGCATTTTAAGCTAGTTCAACAAAATAATTTCCATGGTTTATCATCCACAGTTTTTTTACTTTTCTCAAGCCAATGTGATTTTCCTGAACTTTGTTCTGCAGTTAACAGCTAGTTTGAGAAATTTGGCAATTTAATCCCCCTCCCCTCCCCCCACCCCAAAAAAATTAGTTTCTGTATTTTCTCTTGTGTGATCATGTCATCAAGCACCAAAAAACTGATTTTGTACATTTCATTTCTTTTAAATTGCATCACCTGACAATAATTTGATACAAGTGGAAAAAATAAAATCAACCTAATAGACATATATTGAATTTAGAATATCAAGGTCACTCAAACTTTTAAGGAGATTTTAACTCATTTCAAATATCTCTGAAATTAAAATCAGATGAAGCTATCTAAGTGGCAGTGAAATGTAATTGTAATGTAATTAATTACATTTGTCAAAGTAATTGTATGTAATTAATTACTTTGCTCAAAAGCCATGTAATTGTAATTGTAATTTAATTGAACAATTTTCAGTGTAATTGTAATTACTTTTTCAAAGTAATTGACACCAAGTCTGGTTACCTACGCTCCGTCGGTGTTAGCGGCCCGCTACACGAGCAAGAAATCTTCTTGCTACGACCTTGTCATAATTTTGCATCAGTAAAAGAAGGATTCCTTGAATGTCTCAATTTTACGCCTAGTCAAAATTATGCTAGTGACGTCACATTGTGACGTTGTACAGGCTTTCAAGTCAAGATGACTATTCCTGGCTTTCAATTTAGAGATTCTTTGCAATGGCTACAAAGAAAAATGCGAAAATTATGCTTTTGAAAATTCTGACAAATTCGATGGCGGGCTCTGTGACTTTCTGTTTTGACGGTTGTTTTGTTAAATGCTTCCAGCACGTGTCATCAGTGATCATTCGGTTTTAAAGACCTATCAGTAACTTACAGAATTGCTACAGTACAGTAAGACGCAATTGCAAAAAATAAAATGTTAAGCCGTTAAAAAGATATAGTCATTTTTGTAGGTGGTGCGTTTTCATTGGACATGAATATATTTTACCAATCAATTTCAACATGTGTTTTGGGTGCTCAAAAGAACTCATTGAGATGGGTCTTTTGAGTACCCACTACATATATTTTAGTTGAAAAATAATTTTCAATTACACACTCTTTTCTTGGCTTCTGCCTGTCATAAAACAACAACTCTGCAGCACATTCTCTGCTCTAAGTTACCTCGTATCTATCCTTAGAAGCGGCATAATGTAGGGAACACTGACCAGTTCTGTTTACTGCATTCACCTGAGCACTGTGACCGAGGAGATTGGCGACTATCTGTGTTCTCCCAGCTGAGGCAGCTATCATCAGTGGCGTCCAGTTAGACTACAATACAGATTTCATCGACCCTTTTCATTCAGAATCTGATTGACTATCCCATACATATTGATATTATTCAAATTGTTAGGTCACTGTATCGCTACATGGTATGCAATGCCCAAAGTCTGTTGTAAAACTAACGGAGATCGGAACCAGTTGGGGGCTAAGCTAGACAGTGACCTAATAGCTGTATAATACAATAAGTATGGAATTGTCCGTTTTACATTTTAAGGGGTCGCAAGTCAAAATTTCTATAAAATGATGTACTACTGTCCATGAAGATTGTTCTACCTTAGCAAACAGTGAAGACCCTGACGAAATGCTGCCTTATGCTGCATTTCATATGGGTCTTCCCTGTCTTCAAAGTATCTTATAGATTATAATACAGATTTCATCAACCCTTTTATTTCAGAATCTCTTTGATTATCCTCATACATATTGATACAACAAGTATATAATCTTACATTTTAAGGGGTTGCTGGTCAAAATTTCTTTAAAATGATGTATTAATGTCACTGAAGATTGTTTACCTTAGCAAACAGTGCAGACCCTGATGAAATGCTGCCTTATGCAGCATTTCATCTGGGTCTTCACTGTTTGGCAAAGTACCTGTTTACCAGAATCCAGAATGAAAAGGGTCGATAAATTCTAAGAAATTAAATATGATGTGGGCAACAACAAAAATTAAGATGATCAGAAGATGCCTTGATACACTCATTTTAGCATTCAGCGACCTAGATGGAAACAACCCAACAATACAATGTCGAAGGCTAGATGTTTCTGTATGTGCACCAAGCCATGCTCCTGCCTAAAGTGAGACTTAGGAGCGCAGTGGTAGTGTGCTTTACTTGAGATCAAGGGGTTGCTAGTTTGAACCTCACTGGAGGCACTGAGTTTTTTCTTTGAGCACGACACTTTGTCCTCTGCTTAGCACTGGTTTTATCAAAAAAACATCTTGACATCAATGAAAACTTGTTAACTGGGACGTAAAGCATCAACACAAATAAAAAAAAAAAAAAAGCAGACCAGCCTGCACATCCACACAGTCTAATCAGCCCCTTTGTT
Source organism: Loripinus fragilis (assembly GCA_964019695.1). Classification (NCBI taxonomy): domain Eukaryota; kingdom Metazoa; phylum Mollusca; class Bivalvia; order Lucinida; family Lucinidae; genus Loripinus; species Loripinus fragilis. The sequence continues at coordinate 33,723,642 of OZ026516.1, forward strand.
ATTCCCTATTTGGAAAGTATAACATCTGAATCTGCTACAAGTGAACTTTCAATTTTCTGGCTAGTCTGTGTAGCTGAGCAGGCTGGTTTGTGTATGACCTGGTCAGAAACACCGAAGGCTGGTTTTCTCATGATAAGGCCCATATATTATTATATATGACAATTTGCCTGGGCTGATCTGAGTCCAAACTGTTTGTAAAGGTTATCGAACTTATAGATTATCAGCAGGCGAAAAGTCTACATGTTAAAATACATGAATATATTTTACCTCATCTCTTGCATCTACAGGAACATTTAGTCCAAGCAGGAAATCAACCATATCTGTATGGCCCCCAGATACAGCCCAATGTATAGGCATCCTCATAGACTGAAAATAAGAAAAACTGTCAAGCACATGGAGATTTAGGTAGTAGCCCTTTGTGTACCACTACTGATAGATTGCTCCTTCTTGTTTGATACAAATTACTTGGGATGGTCCTTTGTAGATATCAAGGGGTCACAGCTTATACTTTCCAAATACATGTAAAATTTTCAGTTATCTCTCTGAGGATCATTTTCATCTTTAGCAAACTGTAGACCCTAATGAAATGCCACAGATCCAGATCTGGAACCAAACTTTTTGACCATCTGAAAGTGTTCCTGAAGTAATTTTTTGAAAAAGTTTATTTTGAAAAATAGGCCGCAGATGAAAAGAATGTGTGAAAAATTAACCAGCATGGTACATGCAAAGAGTTATCAATTTAAACATGTCACATGATGTGTTTTGCATTAACAAGAACTGCCTCATAGATTCATTCAACAGAGATAAGCCCACGATGCAACGGAGAGCAACCATACTTGTACCTGACACCCTGTCTTGACATGCCGTGTACCAAATATAATTCAAAATCTACAGCACAGGGGAATAAAAACGAAAGGCAGTGGCTAGGGATATTGTTGCATAGCCTAGTCGGGGTAGCTAGGAGTCATCACTCCACACGTAAGTGCAGGCCAACTATGTAGTGTCCATGAGTGACCAATAAGTCGCCGGGCCTGGGACAAGTCAGTGGCTAGTCATATGTACTGTTTTATCGTTTAATAATTCCTAAGTCAGCCCACTGCAGAATTACTCTCAGGCACACACTAGACAAGACAGTTATATTTCAGAACCAAACGACGACCGATTAACAACTAATAACTGCTGTTTTACAACTCTTTCATGACTTCTTCATAACTAACAACAACTCTCTCTCTCCCCTCTCGCATACCGGTATTTATACTTTTGCTGTCAGAATTAGTCGGGCAATGACGTACATTGGGTGTCAATGACGTACATTGGGTGTTAACCTAGTAATAGTATAATCTTGTTTATGTGGCAGACCTGTCCGATAAGCCATTGAGCTTCACATAAACCTGTTGGGCGTGATAGGAAAGCAGCTCCCTAACGCCTCTAATAAGATAATAAAGTAGATAGTCAAGGCGTGTCTTGACAGTTATATCAAATTTATAGTTTTGTTTACAAAATTCCATAAAGGCCAATTACCTGAGAAATGCACTTATAATTATAAAAGTATCTGAGAGACATAATATTTCTACAATATTCTAAGCAATATTAACGAAGGATTTTTGAGACACAAACCCACTAGGTAGCACAGTCTATTATGTCACATTACTCTCTACGCCAGGGGTGATTTATTAGATTTTAAATAAAACACCTAACTTACATGGATTAACTATTAACACGAACATTGCCCTCACCCAAAAACACTCCTAATATGAACATTGACCTCAAAAACATGAGATAGTAATTAAACATTGACCTCAAAAACATGTAAAAGAATACTTTACAAACCTTGTCCTCAACTCATGAATTGTACCTTAACAAAATATTGGGTAATAACACACTCACTCCTTCTGCAGTGGAAATATAGATCCAGCATGCACAGCACTAACTGAGTTCACTAAACACAGAACTACTTGTCACTACTTATTATCTTTTCCTCTAGACAGAACACCATCTTGTTAGTAATTTAGTTCAGTCACCAGTTTATTTATTTCCCCTCAAGCATTGAGGACTATTTGCATGTTCTGCTGGATGCATCATACGACAGGCTTCAGCTGACCAGATTATCTTTGCCATAATTGTGTCCCGGGGCTGGTCAGGCAAACTGCGTGCCTGTCTCTGCTCTGGTGTCATCTCGTCGATCAAATCACCTAGTGTGACATACCGCCAGCAGCTTGGTTCGAATGCGGATTGCACTTCTGCCATTGTCAGGTGTTTGTATGGTATTATCCAATATATTATAGCAGAATAACAATTTGTGTAGCACAGTTATACGGTGATGTTCAGTGTGTTCCTTCTTGTGAGAAATACAATTGGTGAATGTTTAAAGTTCCACTTTGGTACCTCTAAAATCTGTGCTTCAGGTTACTTGGCACTTTTAGATAGCCAGGTGTTCATTTTTCCAATGATTGCTACTGTGTGAATTGCGTATCGGCAATTTAACCATGATTGTTTCTTCTCTTCCCCAATTAGTGAGTACACCTGAATTTAATCTGATTTATTTATCTACATGTTGTCCTGGATAATGTTTCTAACCAAAATTGCTGCTCCTTATAGAAGGAATGTCTGGTATGGCGCAGAACAATTTTACTACTGCACACTACTGGTTTGTCCGTCCGTCCGTCTGTACAGCTGAGGACTGTTCCATACGTTAACAACACGAATATATGTACAGTACAAGCAATTCCAAACACGTGATATAGTTCACAATGTTTTCTTACTATTTACAATTTTACTAGACGTAACTGCTCCTTCCGGTGGGGCAGACTGTACCCTGCCCTGAAGTGTAGCCGCTTCATCCGTTATCTTGGAGTAGGACACCGGTTCTATTTGACTTGTAAGTTCGTCCCTATCCCTGTCTCCTTGTTTAACCTGTAAATGGCTTTACGCTGGCACCTAGGCAAACAGTCAAAAGATTGCTTACCCTTTTTGTAATTTTGAAAATACCAAAAAAAGAAGGCCAATGATTACTATAGAAACCCCTGGGTTTATCCAAAATATAAGCCCACGGATATTAGCCCCTAACATGGTTTGTGTTCCACCCCATTTCGGGCCCCCAGCGCCAGGATTAACAAGTGTATTTAATCATACATTATGCAGTTACTAATTTACATTTATCGTATTTACATTGAAGCCTATTATAGCTTAAAACATGTCAACAATAGCACTAAAAAGGTTTTTCACCTTATGCTGACGCGCGTGCGCCACGCTTCTCTTTTTCTTCGTTAATGCATCAACATTCATGTAATCCGACCAATCGTAATCAACTGTTCCCATCGAGTCAGCGTCACTCAATACACTGTCATTGTCAGAAATCGGGGAGGTCTCTTCACGTTCCCTACGCTCACGATTTCTGATGCGTTTTCCTAGTTCCATAGGAGGGATATCGTCCTCCTCATCTGAGTCATCACGTTCTCTGCGGTATTTCGGTACCACTTTATCTATGGGATTTTCCGGTTCAGACTCAGAAGACCCCTCTGTTTCCTCAGAGTCATCTGATTCTGGGGCTACCACGAAGTTAGCCTTTCGCCGCGGTTTACCTGTGGCAGTTAATGGTATTTCCCAGTCATGGATTTTCGCCAATTTCAGATGTCCCGCATGCACCTTGATTGTTTTACCACTAAGCTGATTTTTAATGACAAAAGTTACTGGTGAGGTCTGTTCGATGACCCGATAAAAAGGTTCCAACTTAATGTCAAGCTTTCCAGAGCGAGCCTGCTTCCTATAAAATACAGAGTCACCAACTTGTATCTGTACTTCTTGTGCATTTTTATTGGCATACCTAGCCTGCCGACGTTGCTGTTTCTTCAGCCGGCCATAGACTAACATGAATGCTTTGTGCTGTTCTTGCAAGGCCATCTGGTGCATGTCACTCCCCTGATACTTGGATCTGGGTTTAAGCAAATTGTCAATTGGCAGGACCACGTCCCTGTTGTACACCAGATAAAAAGGTGTGTAGTCAGTGGCTTCGCTGACATTAAAGCGAATGGCAGCCAGAACTTGATTTAAATAGAGGTACCAGGTGTCTAGTCTGTCAGCCAATTTCTTAGCTAGAATGTCATGGAGGGTGCAGTGGAACCTCTCAACCTTTGCGTTTGATTGGGGACGATAGAAACTAGTGGTCACATGATGAATGTTCAAGGTTCTCAATGTTTCTTTCATGACCCGATTGACATTTTCGGTACCATTATCCGCCACAAGCTCTAGCGGGCAACCGAAACGAGGGAAAATCTCTTCAATTAGTAGGTGGGCAATCGTGTCTGCTGTTTTGTCTGGCACAGCAAAGGCTTCTGGCCAACCACTGAACCTGTCAACAAATGCCACAATGTATTTGTTGCCAGACAAGGTCTTGGGATACGGGCCTGATAAGTCTAGACTGACTTTAGCAAAAGGATATGGGGGAATGTCTGTCTCCTGGACAGGGGGTTTTGTTTTTAGAGCTGACCTAGTTTGGCAGGTCACGCAAGAAGAAACGTAGTTATAAAGTTCCTGGAAGAGATTTGGCCAGTAATACTTTTGGCTAATCCCTGTAAAGGTTTTCTGGACGCCCATGTGACCATTGTCATCATGGTACTGTTTCACCACTGCTTCATGCAGATGATGGGGCACATATAATCTCAAAGTGGGATTATCATCTGGGTGTGAGAGATAGTAAACAACATCATGTTCTATGATGTATCTACGCTTTATTGCGGGGGATGGTGCACCAGTCTCAAGACAAATTTTGATGTCAACTATGTCTTTGTCTTTAGCTTGTTCCACTGTCATGTCAACGTCAGTCAAGTCCCAAGTTGGCGCCTCCTTTTCAGGGTTATCAGCAACTTTATAGCTTGCAAATTGTTTAGGGTCAATTTCATTGGAATTGATCACATCAACCTCAAATGTATTGTCATTTATATCAACCTCAAAGGGTTCCGCCTCAGCTTCGGCATGTCTGCCATCAGGTTTACGTGATAGCAGATCAGCGCAGGTGTTTTCTGTTCCTGCTATATACTCTACGGTACAATTATAGCCAGCCATGCTAAGCGCCCAAAGCTGAATTTTCTTGTTTTGCATTGGAGACTCCAGCAGATACTTTAGCGGCTTATGATCGGTCTTGATAACGAACCTAGCACTGTGTAAATAATAGTCCAGCATGCACAGAGCATAATTTATGGCATACGCCTCCTTTTCAATTGTCGACCATTTGCATTGGGTCTTACTCAACTTGTGCGACAGGTAATAAATGGGTTTCTCATTTTTGACATTTGGCAAAACGTTTTCCTCATCCTCACATGCCTGTGTCAAGCATGCACCAATACAGGAGTTACTTGCATCTGTATAAAGAGTATAAGGCTTGTTTGGATCAGGGTAGGCTAATAAAGGTACCACAGTCAGACTTTGTTTCAAATATTCAAATGCACTTTGGCACTCATCTGTCCACTTAAATCGTGCATATTTTCTGGTCAAAGCAATTACAGGTTCAGCTATCTCAGAGAAATTTGGAATAAACCTACGGTAGTATGATCCCATACCAATCAATGAACGTACCTCCCGCACACATGTTGGGGGAGGTAGAGATTTAATGGCCTCTACCTTTTGGGGGTCAGGTTTTATACCTTCAGAACTGATTATGAATCCCAAATAGGTTGTTTCTGACCTTAAGAAAGAACACTTCTTCAATTTAAGTTTCAGTCCATGTTCTCTTAATCTGTCAAACACTTGTTGCAAATGATGTAAATGCTGGTCGACTGTTTCACTGTATATCAAAATGTCATCAAGATAGGCGGTTGCAAAATGGCCTAGCCCTTGCAGGACTATAGACATTAGTTCCTGGAAAATTGCAGGTGCATTTGAAAGACCAAATGGCATTACATTGAACTCAAACAGACCACAGTGACATGCAAAGGCCGTCTTTTCTTTATCTGCTTCATCCATCAACACTTGCCAGTAACCTGACTTTAAATCTAACGAAGTGAAGTATTTTGCTTTCCCTAAAAGAGCCAAGATATCATCTATCAAAGGAAGGGGGTATGAATTTGGTTTAGTAATTTGATTTAGTTTCCTAAAATCTACACAAAATCTTTTGGACCCATCTTTCTTGTCAACTATTACAACTGGAAAACTCCACGGAGATTTTGATCTACGGACAATGTTTGCACCCATCATTTCGTCAATGGTTTTCTCAATAACCTGTCTATTCTGTATAGGGGTCCTATAGGGTCTTAACTTTATAGGAGGGTTGTTACCGGTATCAATTTTCATGGTCACAGTGTCAGTGTGTCCAAGTTCAGAGTCTACACTTGCAAATAAGTCCTTATTTTTCTTAAGAAACTTCTGAATTTGAGGCTTATAATGAGATGGGACATCCACATCGGCATCCCACGCCTTGCCATCACCTGGTTTTGTATTTTTGACCAAATTATTCACACTTTCTATCCTACTTGATGCAATTGAATCAACTTTAGCAATTACACAGCCCTTTGATAAACTTACTGTTTGATTTGTATTGTTCACTACTAAAATTGGCAAACGCCTGTTTTTAGACATTTTAGCAATTGAATTTGAAACCATTAGGCCAGGTTGATTTCCCATAAACCCTTTCTCTATAGCTGAAACTGCATACAACTCACCAGAGGGTATCTCACCACTGTCCTTAATTCTGCCAGTACAGACAGTAGCTGACTGAGGTTTAAGAACTGTTTTTGAACCCAGTCGCACAAGAGAAGCAATATGTATGTCTTCCTCAAGAGGTACAGTTGTGTCACCAAACTTTAAAATGCCTAGGTCAAAGTAGAGCCTAACTCCATTTTGTACTAACCAGTCACGTCCCAAGATAAAATTTCTATTTATGGACGGTGATACATAAAACCTGTGTGTACATTCGGTATTCCCGATTTTACAAGACAATGTGACAAACCCGTCTATTTTTAGTAATCCGCCATTAACTGACTGAAGTCGCGCCACCTTTTTAATCAGCGCAGGCTTCTGCTTCAATGCGCGGTACACGCGTCTATGCATTATTGAGACCTCAGCTCCACTATCTTACAATGACCTATATTTGTTTTTACCAACTTGAAGTAAACATGAATTTGGACTTCCTGTCAATGCTATGTTGTATTTTGGAATGGTTTAAAGCTTTCTTCTCCTTTCGTGGGCTTCTACACGAAAGGAGCGACCTAGTTTTCCTGATTATATCTCCCGGGCTGGACCCTGGGAGCACCTTGTCCCCTATTCAGGTCAGCCAACCGTTTTCTACACTCATGCTTGAAGTGACCCTTTTTGGCGCAGTACCAACAGGTCATTTCTTTCTTATAGTCCTTCGCGTTGTGTTCTTTTGTGTTATCAACCGCGTTTATGCGGGGCTTGGAGCGGCAATCTTTAGCAAGATGCCCCGTTTTATTACACTTATAACAACGTCTAGCGGGCCTATAATGATCTACTTCCATTCGATCATCATCTTCAGTGGGCACGTACTGATGCCTAGTGCGCAGACTGAACCGTTTACGTAGGTTCTGCTCGTTTGTTGCTGGTGTTACGGCAGCATCCAACGTTTGGGGATTCGCTCTTAAAACCTTAAGTTTTAATTGGTCTTCTTATAAACCGTCAACAAATATGTCAATTTGCTGTCTTTGAACAGCTGCGCCTTGCTGTGCAGGATACGCATCTTCGGCCAAAGTCAAAAGCCTCTCAGCATACACCTGGACAGTTTCTCCAGGTTTCTGCTGGACTTTCCTCAGCAGCATGATGGCATGCTGTGCATCTGTAACTTCAGAAAACCTAACGTTAAGTTCAGCCTTAAGTTGGTCCCACGTAGCTTGTTGGTTGTTGTCTTGGTACCTACGGATAAATTCACTAACAGGCCCCCTACTGGCTTGATATGCAACCCGTTTGATCCTATCATCATTCCCTAGATTCGCTAAAACTGCATATTTTTCAATGGACTTAACCCATTCCTTAAATTTCTTGGGGTCCCCCTCATATGGCGTTATAATTTGATTAATTCCCTGGGCCCCCAAAGCCGTGGAAACATTTGACATTTCCACTGCCAAATTTTGAAACACTTGTGCCACCTCAGCTTCAGCCATTTTGTCAGATAAACTAAGCAGAAAAGGTTAAGGACTTACCCGTCAATGTGTCCTAGCGCTGTAGTCTGTGATAAACTGTGATCGTCCCAGCAACGTAACACAACTGTGATCTTCTCAGGAACGAAGCACAACAGTAGCACAAGTTCAGAATAATTCAGGTCCAGAATTATTCAATTGTTTGTAAAGTTAAGTCCAATCGTGGTTCACGGCACCAAAAGAAAACTGTGTTGCATAGCCTAGTCGGGGTAGCTAGGAGTCATCATTCCACACGTTAGTGCAGGCCAACTATGTAGTGTCCATGAGTGACCAATAAGTCGCCGGGCCTGGGACAAGTCAGTGGCTAGTCATATGTACTGTTTTATCGTTTAATAATTCCTAAGTCAGCCCACTGCAGAATTACTCTCAGGCACACACTAGACAAGTCAGTTATATTTCAGAACCAAACGACGACCGATTAACAACTAATAACTGCTGTTTTACAACTCTTTCATGACTTCTTCATAACTAACAACAACTCTCTCTCTCCCCTCTCGCATACCGGTATTTATACTTTTGCTGTCAGAATTAGTCGGGCAATGACGTACATTGGGTGTCAATGACGTACATTGGGTGTTAACCTAGTAATAGTATAATCTTGTTTATGTGGCAGACCTGTCCGATAAGCCATTGAGCTTCACATAAACCTGTTGGGCGTGATAGGAAAGCAGCTCCCTAACGCCTCTAATAAGATAATAAAGTAGATAGTCAAGGCGTGTCTTGACAGTTATATCAAATTTATAGTTTTGTTTACAAAATTCCATAAAGGCCAATTACCTGAGAAATGCACTTATAATTATAAAAGTATCTGAGAGACATAATATTTCTACAATATTCTAAGCAATATTAACGAAGGATTTTTGAGACACAAACCCACTAGGTAGCACAGTCTATTATGTCACAATATGGATCTGTGTCCCTAGTCTCCCAGGCTAGAGGCGTATCATATTTCACCATGTCAGGCTACAGATACAGACAGATAATCCTGATGAGAAATGGCAAGTTATAATAATTATATGTGTTAGAAAATACCAATCAAAAATATGCCTCGGATTCATTAAGTCGCCATTTGCAATGCGGAATAACTCTGTATAGTAATGTAAAAACGTAACACAACTTCAATACTGGGACAAGGGGTATGGGATTATCTCATCAGGGTTATCTGTCTGTACCTGTAGCCTGACATAGTGAAATATGCTAGGCGTACAGATCCGTACCTCTAGCCTGGGAGACTAGGGATACAGATCCGTACGCCCAAGCCACTTCCAAAACGAAACACCATCGAAACGAAATTCGAGATGGACGAACAAGAAAATAAGTCTCAAACGTTCACACAAGTAACTGGAAACAAAGTTATGTCTGAAATGGTAAAAACTTGCGAATTACTTCGTCTAATTTAGTTGCCAGCTCGTTATTTTCTCTTATTTTCAACTTTAGAACCTCAAGGTTCCCTTCGTAGGCTAATTTGCTGAGTTCATCCATGTTTGGCTGGTATCCCACTGCAAAGTGGAACCAGTTCACAAAATAGAGTCGAGTTCAGGTGGAAGTTTTGCTGGTCACATCCCAATCTTAAAATGTTCTGCGCATGTCTAGATTTCACAATCCATTGCAAGACCTATTCGTGTCCAGTGTACGGTTCGGAAACTCACATTAAACCCCACTAGTTTTTTGACCGTACAATGGTCTCTGGGTGTCAGATGCTAGCGTGGCGGGCCTCTCCCAGGCTTTAGGAGTTGAGCCTTCTCAGGCTGGATCGCTGATACAACAACAATCCCTTGGTGGTACTTCCATTGTCTCAGGGTCTTTATACACATATACCCTGCATTGATCTGTGATCGTGTGATATGCATCAACTGGTAGACGTTTTCATCTATTGAAGTTTTGTGTGTGTTTTTGTTGTTTTCTTTTTTTGATGTTATTTTTTTTTTCATTTTATCAAAATTTCAAAATTAAAATCATCCCGTTTATCATAAATTTTAGAAGAAACTATGCCATTTGTTATTGACAAGTTCAAGTCCAAAAACGGAGCTTCAGTATCAGAATAATTCGCTTTATTTAACTGATGTTCAGAGGGATATACCTGACCTACCATTTGTTCAAAATAAGGATTATCAATATTAAGAAACCCATCTAAATATCTGGAGGTTGAATTAAAAGCTTCAATAATATCAGTTTGATTATTGTCTGACAAAGACAATATAAAGTCTCTCTCATTACAAAACAAAAACAAATCTGCAACAAGAGGAGCACAATTAGTACCCATTGGAATACCTACAATTTGTTTATATAATTTCGAGCCAAATCTTATAAATATATTGTCCAAAAGATTATGGAGCGCATCACACATTTTCTGACATGACCACAATTTATATCGTTTAGGTTGTCCAGAAGTAAAAAGGGCATTTTTATCATTACAAGCCAAATAAAGTGAGCCCTCTCTGTTAAATGTTTGTTCAATTAGTTCTGTTAGTTTTTCTTTGATAAGATTATGAGGCAATGTAATATAGAGAGTAGAGAAATCATATGTAGACAAACGAGATGCTAGAAAACCTCTAGACTTAAATTTATTAAGAATCTCGCCTGAATTTTTGAATAGACCAAAATAATTTTTTACCATTTCTTTCATAAACTGTTGTGCAATATTTAATGACATGGTTTTTAATCGCAGTGAGGCAAGAAGTCACTAAAAGAATAGACAACTCAGTAGTTGTACATGCACTAAAATTAGTAATAAAACGTGACTCATAGGGCCGTTTACGAAGTTACGGTAACCAGTATAACGTTGGAAGCTTGCTATGGTCCTCATCAACAAACAGTCCAAACTTAGCTGCCACATGGCATCGATGCCTATCAACGATAGGCGTCTCATCAAGCCTGTTATGCTCATATGTTTTTGCAGTACTAAGTTCTTGCTTTAGGGTGTTAATATAGTATCTTTTTCAAACGACCACAACATTGTTAGCAGCCTTACCTGCGGGGCCAAAACAAACCTCCTATGGAATTCCTGGATCCCTTTCTTCAAGTGTCTAAAATTGAATATAGGTTTAGGTGGTAGAAGATCTTAATTGTTGCAAAAAATGAAATTCTACCATCAATAATATTTTAAAAATATTTAGTTTCCAACAATTTAAGGCATTAGACTCAACATGCTCTTGTTTACACCAGCGATTACAAAATTCTTGTAAGGCTCCTGCAATTTCCTCATGACATGATTTGAAGTCTATTGGCACAGGAAACATATATTTAGGTCCCTTACATATAATACACAGGATTCTTGAATCAGTTATGATTTTTAAATCCCCTGTGACTATATGACCAGCGGGTTGATAGCAATACTTAGAGTCATTACAATCTCAAGAGTCAGGAATAGAATTTTCCATATCAAGTTCTGTCACTTATGTGTTATAGTTAAAAACAGTACTATGAATAGGTTTATTATACTTATAACAATTGATCGGGGATTCCTTATTTTCAAAATAAGTAGGAATAGAAGAGATAACAGATTTATCTTTAAATATACCTGGTAAGTTAATGAATTCAATCCCTTGTTGTGTTGCTGCAACACATTATCACACAAAGGCTTGTCAAACGTTAATACCGAAAAGAATGAAGCGGTGAGGGTTGCAACACATTACACAGGAAGGCTTAGCAAACGTTAATACGGAATAGAATGAAGCAGTGAGGTTTGCAACATATTATCCAAGGAAGGCTTGGTAAACGTTAATACAGAAAAGAATGTTTTATCGTCATTGTTATTTACCTTCCTTTCCAGCACATTAGGCTTAAATGGCAATCATGGAAGCCCTCTAAACAATAGATTAACAACACGCCTGCACACAAGATTCACATAAATCCTGAACAAATCCTGAACAGCAGTAGTCTGAATTAATTAGTTGAGGAGCAGACAAGAAAAAACAACACTCTTGACCTCATTATTACTAACCAGCCTAGCAGATATAATGTCAGGAGTTTCAGACCATGACATTGTGTTTGTGGAGCTTGAATTGAGACCTGTATTTCATGAACCAGGTGCAAGCCAGATCCTTATACAAGAACGCCAAGTGGGATCTACCTTTATCTCTCTATCTCTTCATACGGCATACACCCTCATAATGAGTAATACTGTCTGATTCCCGCGACATGTGTTAAAAGTAAAGGAGTTTAAAAGCAGCTGACAGTAGGAATCTCACTCGAGACGATATGGCATTGCTCAAAGACAGCATTTCCACCATGTATGATGCAAGAGCTGATAATGTCAATGATATGTGGATAACTTTCAGGGATACCTTACAATTCACCATTACCACACATATACCCCACAAGCAGTCCATGGATAGCACCAGAGTTTAAAAGAAAGACAAGAAAGCAGCACAGATACTACATGCAGAAAACGAAGACTGGTGACTCGGATCTCTGCATGCCCAGATATACCTGGAACTGAAACACTTTGTCCAGAAACGAATGAGATAAGCCTACTGGGACTACGTAGATGGGATTGTCACAATGGGAGAACAGGCGAATGAACATCACCAAAAGAAGTTCTGGACATGTATGTCTGGAGCATAAACAGGGTGACAACAACACTGGTGTATTTTCTCTGAAGAGTGACGGAAAGCTGTATCCTCATTATATTTTAGGCAAAAAACCGTTAGATTTTAGACCCCAAAAAAGCTAAACCTAATTTTGGGGGGTTAAAATCGCTAATCAATATAAACATGGCCGAAAATCACCAACATATGTACCCCAGGTTACTTGGCAAAGAGAGTAGTCTCGGTTATTCTGCGCATAAACAAAAAGCACCACAAAGCTTTTTGCTTTTGCAATGCACCACTACACAGAGGAAGCTCTTGATTCATTACGTAACGCTATGGAACTATTTTCTTGGCATAATGTTTCATAACCCTAAAATTTACATTTCCACAGCGAGTCTTTAAATGAACCTTTACATTTGAGATGCTGTTCATAGCTTCATGAACGTATCATTAAAGCCACGCCAACAAACGCGTTGTTTGGGCGGACCAAAGTCAACGCCATCCAATAAATACACAATATTATGATAGTAACTGTATCACGTCGAGTAGATGAGGTCATACCATCGGATCACCCGAGACGCAATGGTATGACCTCATCCACGAGACATGATACTGTACGCCAGATCAAGTTACTATTATAATAATATGTTTATTACTACCTTTTTTCTTATATTATTCTGATTTTATAATTTTTTTTTGTCTTTAATCCAGAAAAATTGCGGGAACGTTTGCCTTAACGTTTGGTTTCTTGACGTTACGTCATCATGTTTTCAGTCTCTGGTTCCATGCTTGAATATTACTTTAGGTAACGTCGCCGCAAAAACAGATAACCGACGATAGCCTCGATTTAAAGGATATTGATGTGGATTCAGAAAACCTCAGTTTCTGTATCAGATGGCCAGAAAACAGACAGTTCAAAAGATGTATCATTCATAGGTATATAATAACGTTGTTTGTTTACTGAATTGTGTCTGACGTCGAGCGCGTATCGCCATGACGTTAAACGCGAGCATTTTGCGCTCTGGCTATTCTTAACCCTCCGTTATATCTAGTATAATTCAAAGTATCCAGAAAACCAGCAAAGTTATATGTAAATTGAAAATTGATGCTTGACTGACAATATAAAATATAAGTAATGAATTCGACTTTTGTCTGTTCATGAGATCATGAACACTGCGTGTCTCTTGCAAAGTTAACGTGAAGCCCTCCAGGCTTCGCTTACTTTGTAAGAGACCCGAAGTGTTCATAAAAGACACAAATCGAATTTATTTCTTAATATATAAACGTCTTATGCAGCTCCTCTTAGAAAAATACCAAACCTCAGTACAAACTTTTTTTCTTCACATTTTAAAGAATTTTCTTCAACTTTAAAACAGATTTACTAGTCTACTTAACTCCAGCTGTTAAGTTTTTAGAACTATTTTTTCGCAATAACTTTTTTATCTTCAATTGTAGCAAAATGAGTTCATGATGAAACGTATTCAGGAACATCTCCGACAACTTCTCCAAATGGTTACAACATCCTAGATGTTGCAGGCTCATCTGTGCTTAGATGCACTCTTTGAACATTTTAAGCCAAGTGCAAATAAACTAAGTCCAAGATGTCAGTCAAAAAGTTGCATTGCACCGCTCTAATTCAAATACTAAAAGCGATGGATGGCTTGTTCATAATAGAAATCGCGCTTGATCCGCTCGTGCGTTAAACTAGTAGGGTCATCTCAAAACCGTTCATTTCATAGCACGTGCATGAGAGAAAAATTGCACGTCATGCGATAACCCCAAATGAGCCTGCTTTAAGTTGATTCTGCAAATACACGGTCAATTTTGAGTATTTTAACGGCAGTTTTATGTTATGCACAGCCTTTGAGGAACAGGATATGCACCGCTTCCGAATATGTTTTGAAACCACCCCTTTCTGTCACGCCTATACGAATTATAACTGTCATTAAAAGACTTAGAAATTTAGGACAATTCATATTATTGCAAAATCTTCATCTACATACACAAAAACTCTTTGAGCCACAAGCACAAGACCTTTTGGAGAAGTTGGCAGAAATTCTCCTCTACAACATTCATCGCGAACACATTTTGCTAAAATTGAAGACGAAAAAGTTATTGCGAAAAATTAGTTCTAAAAACTTAACAGCTGGAGTTTAGTCAGTATGCTTGAATATTTTGAGTTCTTTTTTTTTCTTTTTCTTTTTTTTTTTGCCAACTTACTTTTGCAAGTATGGTATTATAAATATATGTGCTATTGAAGTGCTTTGTCTCTAATTTTAATATCAGAATAAGGACGGATGCAACTGGATTTTATTTCCAGAATTTTTTTGTTTACTAGTATCCTAAAATCCATTTATGAATATCCTTAATTAATTTGAGAATATGCTTTAAGATTCATCGATATCTTTGAATACATTAAAATAATAATAATAATGACATTAATAATAATAATAATGATAATGATAATAATAATATTCATAAATGGGAATAGAATTGAGTGATATGACACAACGCGAATTTCGGAAAATAATATTCTAGTTTTGGATATCCTTTATTCGATTTTAGGATGCCCTAACTTATAAGACATATAATGATTTTAAGCTGGGTGTCTAAAAACATGCTTGAGTTAAGATATCCATAAACATACTTTTGATGACCATAGTTTGATATTCTGACATCCAAAATTCGGTCAGAGGATATTCAAAATTATATTGTTTAGGGATATAGATCTGTCAATCGATTTTAGAACATCGAAAACCAATCTGTATCTGTCAATCGACTTATTGATATCCAAAAAGTATTTGTGTTAGTTTTTCTTTTTCAGTAATTGACTTAGTCGTTTTCTCCTAAATTATTTTGTAAATAAATTCTGATTGAATTACAGATATATAATAAATTGGATTTATTTCGGGACATCCATTAAGCGATTTTGGGAGCTCTATAAACTCGACTGATTAATATCTAATATTCATCTGATTTGGAGATATCCTTAAATCGAATTATGGATATCATAAAATCGGATTTTATTTTAGGATATCCATTAGTCGATTTTAGGATATGGAATTGGATTTATGGATATCGTAAAATCCATTTCTGTATGTAAAGCGTATCTGATATCGATATCCTCAAGTGTGTGTGTGTGTGTGTGTGTGTGTGTGTGTGTGTGTGTGTGTGTGTGTGTGTGTGTGTGTGTGTGTGTGTGTGAAGTAGACGCAGCTTTTAAGTAGACTTTCGGATTCCTTAAATAGAGAATATATACTGTAGACAACAGCACCTATAAATTAAGTTGTACCAATTCATTTTTGAGACCCGATCAAATCGTTCCTAAACATTCATTTGTCTCTATTATTGGAATCACATAAATGAGACTTACACAAGTAGTTCCGGTCGAAAGTTACACAGTTTCATGGCTATACACAGAATCATTTAATGGGAAAGTGTGTCTTTGATGGTCGAATCGAAATGCATTTTTATTATACAATCTGTTTTATTTATAATAAGTTCTATCTTATTATTATTATTTAGATCTATTTAATTTTATTTGTAATAACTTTAGGGTAAAGAAGACTTACACAAATAGTTCTAAACTGGTGCCCTGTTGATAGGTCGATCTAGGGGAGGGAACCAGACTAAAATAATTCCTCTGAAACTTACAAGGACTGTCAGTCTACCTGGCATTGGGAAAAGGTTCCTGGCTAAACGTTTAATATATCCACATATATTACATGTAACACTGAAAACCGACAATTGTCTATTTGGACACTGACGTCATAGTTTGGAAATCATATTGGTCCGAGTTTTAAAATTCAATGCCAAATTCTTTTATTACAGCCAATTTTATCAAAACACAGACAAACTTTCCAGGTAAAGGGTACTGATAATGCGTATTCATTTGATACTGTGACCCAATTATGATGGCCGTTTTACACACAAAGTTAGTCTATGATAGGGCTATCAGTTTGAAGAACCCATTAAGTGATGTACTGGTACCTGATTAGTCAGGGATCATTTGCGGAAATATTAAATATCAATTAATTATCAGATCCTTATCAACTGCTGGTCAAAAATAGTAAGTGAGTATGATCAGGAAGTAACACAATCACAAACTGCAGACAACCCCGAGGCACCGCGAGGAAGAGCCGCTCAACCATCACGAGACACCAGGAAGACAAATAAAGCAAAGCAATCAGCTCTCTCTTCCCCATCAAGATGATTGCAATACTAGAATGGACATAAAGCAACGTACAACAATACATAGAACAATTACAGACTCCCACAATGGGAGTAACAATAAACAAAAAGTCAACAACAACAGAACCACCGCCTTAGAACGGACAGCAGCTTAAGCCACTGGGGGGCTTAAATGCATTTTACTGGTACCAAATCTTCGCCCTAGATTCTGCTGTTGTTGAAGTACAAGAAATATTCAGCTCGCATGGAGGCCATCTAACTAATGCAATGAATCATCATGGAAAACACTCTAATCAAATTAACACTCCATGATGAAACAAAGAAAAGGGCTCATGACTCACAGATAGTCAGAGCTAAAGAAAACCTCAAGTTGAGCCACGGTGGGTCCAGCTACAGATAAGCATCAGGCACCAACCCACCGATTAAAGCTTTACGTCAGAGCCGTCATAGAGTCTGAGGCCTGACCCACCGTCGTGCAATTAAAGAGGAAACCATAGCTATAAACCGTGATTCGTTTTGGTTAATCTCTTGAGAAGTACTGGGGTAGTTTTAGATCAAGTTCACATAAAATTTTGATTCCAACACAACTCAGGCCATCATTCACCCTTTGCATGCTAGTGCTATCGCATCTAGTTTAGACCAATATAGTAAACGCACTTCATCCTGCCTGATGTGAATTCAAAATGTTTGATACTAAAGCTGCTTCTGAAAGTATTTAAAAAGTTAATCTTAGAAAAGAAATCGGCAGCCGACACAATAGCAAAGTTTCCCAGCATGCAAGAAGTTTAGGTACTGAAATTTCTTTTCTTTCACAAAAACTATGTAGTGAGAGTGAGGACTGCTTTTCATGTTGCTTTATGTCTGCATTCAACTTTTTTTCGGTCATAATTTTGAGGGGAAAAATGAAAAAAATCAGCAGACGACAAAAAGCATGCTAAATTACCAAGCATGCAAAAAGTATCATCTTGCACCATGACACAAAACGCATGCGCCGTGACATGTGATTTCCTACAATTTGTCAGTTTGACAAGGGTAGACTCAGCCTCCTTTTAAGCTTAGAAACTCCAAATACTGTTCAGTCAGTAGCTTAACTGTCATAGAAAATTCAAGCGACTAGCAAATGCTCTTATCAGGCTGGGCAGATGCTCATGCTGATCAAAGCCTTTGCTGGTCGGACATACCACATTGTTGGAAATCGCATTTCGTGGCTAATATTATCATTTAAACCATAAATTCCAGCAAAATGACTATGTTTATGATTAACATAAGTATAGAGGTAAACAGTGTAAGCCCAAATCAGACTGATCCCAAAGGAGCAGTCTGATCACAGGAGCAGTCTGATCTTGATCAACTCTGTCGACGAGGATTCAAAAACAGTTTCAACAGATGACAAAAGCAGATGATCTTTAAAATTGTTGTAGTTTTCAGTTTACGATTTTCATAAAATGCATGCACGTCTGCGCGACTCAAACAACGTATTAAACAGGTTAACTCTTAATATAAGATTATCAGATCTCCCTTCTAGGGCAATGAAATAGTCGAATCACGCCCAGATATGAATTTTAAGTTGCCGCATATATGCAGTGACCAATTACAAATGTAGCTTAATAATGGAAAACGTATGGGAAAGTCCATTTTATATTGGCCACACATTGAAATTTCTAAGTTTTAATATAAATTGTGTTTGTCTTAGAAAATAGTGTAGACCCTGGTGAAGCGGCAGCTTTAGATGCCTATATTTTGTGAAGCAGATGTCTCTCCACATACTCCACAACAAACATTGTCTGCTTTCTTATCTGCTAGCTTAATTTGACAATTGAATTGCAAACAATCAGAAATTTAACTATTTTTGATGCATTATGTCATATATATTGAACAAGTATAGAATAACATATTTTTAAGGGGCTGCCGGTCATAATTTCTATAAAATGAGGTATATTTCTGCTTAGGTATCTTAGTTAACAATGCAGGCCAGATTGAATTCCACAATATGCCTTTTTCCTTTACAGCTCTATCACAGCTGAGCATTATTTCTGGAACAATGATTCTGGGCTGATGTATATATGACATCAATTTGTCCGTGAGCTGAATTCATGAATATACTACACGTACCTTTATTGTTTGATTTGATTCTTTATGTCCAAGACAACATTTTTTCAGTTATGTCCAGACGTGTCGTCCTGGGTTGAACCAGTACTAAGCAAGGATTGATGTGTCTTGCTCAAGGACACAATACAGTGACGCCGGTGATGCTCGAGCTCGCAACCGTTTGAATAAGTCTCGGGTCAAACACTCTAATATTGAGCCACTGCGTCCCATACTGAATTATGTTTTTTATATATATATATATTTCTTGGAACTGCATCAAGGCGACCGAATGAGAAACATAGATCACCGTTGCTTGTGCAGGCTGATCAGAGCTTAAGCACTTTAACAGCCATGGTGCACGCAGGCATGTCAGACTTTTACTACTTCTGGATGGCGAGCAGGACAGATCATCATTCCCCTGCAAATTGTTCTTTCACACAATTTCTGATTTTTGGCTGTCTGCTATCTAAAAATTCCCAAACTCAATTTTTTCATCCATTTCACTCTGGGGATAAAATGTTTCTATGAACACAAGTTAAGTCATAAATTCTGATAATGGAGCTGGCGATTTTATATGGGCCATTAGCATGACAGCGGAACTAAAGGTCCCAGGAATTCCTGGGACCAGCTCTTCAGACTTTACTAGGCTCTGAGTTTGAGCAAAGAAGGGAGATTATGCAGAGAAAATTTGCGTCCAGTAGCAGTAGTTTTCCTTGAACAGGTTGAACTCAGAGCCTAGGCTAGGCTATATAGTGCAACCAGGTAACGGACGTTGGGCGTGTCAGACAGAACACTGCCATTCACTGTCAATTTAGACTCATCTACAGTAAATTGGGTAAATCAGCATAGGTATGCTTTAACCCTTAAAACGCCAGCAAAAAATCATCCGAAAGTTTCGTCTGCATTTGTCGTCTGCTGCAAAATTTTGCTAACGTTATTTAACAAAGCTAAGTATAGAGACAAACAATGTGGACCCAGATCAGACTGCTCCTCTAAAAGCAGTCTGATCTGAGTCTACACTGTTTGTTGGAAAGGCTAATAAAACATTTCAGCAGACGACAAAAACAGTCGAATTTTGTTGTGATTGAAGCTTTAAGGGTTAATCGTGCAAAACAACTGAACCGCAGACGACAAAGGCGACCAGCTTTATACGGTTAGTATGCCTGGTAAACGTTCAGTCTTACTTGTTTACAAACACATTGGTATATACTATTGCATACTGGTCAGGGCCTCCTAGAACCTATGTGGATTTTAGTCAATATCAGCAAGGCAGACTGGTCTATGTTAGAACTGCTGTTGAAGATATAGAGTCAGGTTGCACAGCGTAATGAAGATCTGATTGCATGTAGCGTGCTTTTATCTGTAATTTCCTTTGGTATTTTATTTACTATACAGCCGTGTCTCAAGTAACCATCTATAGCGCAAAGCTGCATACACTGGTATGGAGGTCGAAATGTTTTACACATGATACCGTAAAATGGGAAATTTTCGCGTCGTCTAATTTTCGCGTTATTCCGCGGTAAGTCAAGAACCGCAAAAATTGAAATCCGCGAAATATTTTCCAAGTTTGACCATTTGTTTATTACCTATATACAGAACAGTAATTGTGTACTCATTTGTGTTTCAATCACCGTTTTTCATAGACTGACCAGCGTAGTTTATATTTCAAGCTACATGTATACTGTTTATTGACCATGAATAGATCAATCAAGGTCTTGTCCGTGAGCGTCCAACCGTTATACAATAGACGGCTTGGACAAGCAGGAAAGATAATGGATTAGTTACACTTAAACACACCTGATCATTTATTCAGATTTGGACCAGTGATTGTCAATATGTGTTCACATAGTACTGTCAGCCTGTTTTCACATACTTATTAATTAAATGATACTTTTCGGAGAGAAAAAAGGACAATGTCATTGTATTGCAAGTCGGCACTCAAAATGCAACGCTATTCTATGCACCAGTTACAACATGAGACCAACGAGAAACTACGATTCGTTTTCCAGATAAATACGGAAAGCACCCAGTTTCAACCACTGGAAAAGACCATCTAAATGCTATACTTCAGACGTTTCGCAGGACATTTAACTTGCAGTTATAATTTTCGCGGAATCAAAAGACCGCGAAAATTAAAAACCGCGAATATTAATCCTCATGTTTTTGAGGTAAAAACGCGAAAATTTGGCGACGCGAAAATGTTCCATTTTACGGTATAAAGACATACATGTAAAATAGGTCTAGTGATTACACATTATTAAATTAACTCAACAAACATGACACATTCATAAACTGTAGTTATTAATTAGCTTTTGGGTCACTGTCTAACCACGCCCACAACTGGTTCCTATCTCCATTAGTTTTAAATGAGACCGGGGCATCGCATACCACGTGGCGATAAAGTGACCAAATAGCTGTATAATACCTGTAGAGTCAACCAGTGGTAGAGTGTTTGACTTGAGATAAAGGGGCCGTTGGTTTGAGTCTCTCTGGAGGCACCATATTGTTTCCTTGTGCAAGACACGTTATACTCTATTTAGTACTGGTTCAACCCAGGAAACGTCAAGACATGACTGAAGAATTCTTGACTGGCATGGGCGGATCCAGAGATGGGAAAGGGGTCCCGACCACCCCCCCCCCCCAGAAAGATCACAAAAAATAGGTTTTCTTAGCAATACTGGTCTGGATCCCCTGAAAAATCGCAAAGCTACTAGGCCAGAATTCAATGTTAGGCCAGCCACGGGACGCCAGCAAAACACCATTTAGATGATGTTTCGCTGGCGGGCCAATGATGGCCCACTTTTAGTGGTATTTTGATCATCTCTCCTCTCCTCAACTAAGAAAAAACCTTGTCAAAGTTGAACCCCCTCTGACAAAAGTTTCTGGATCTGTGCATAACTGGGATGTAAAGTATCAACTCAAATAATCGAGGTCCACAGTTGCTCAGTGCTAGTGTGTTAGACCTTTGATTTAAGAATCGCTATTTTGAGAAGGTTCAATGAAAGCACTTCGAAATGTTCTAAGCAAGACACTTTATTCTCTGCTAAGTACTGGTTCAACCTAGGTCGACAGGAAACATCGCGCCATGGCTGCAAAAATGTTGGTAGCGACACAAAACATTAATACAAACAAGCAAAATCAACTCAAAATTATAAAAGAGACACTCATCTCTATTTTTTTGCTGCAGTTGTGTGCGTCTACTGGTACACAGGCTTACCTTTAGTAAGCTATATGAAAATATTCGCGTTTAAAATGTTGTCGATTAAAATATTCTTCCAGAGGCAAGAAAATGATTTGGTTTTTAGCTCTGAATTCGAAAAAAAGCATTAAAAACAACAACATAAAAATAGTCCCCCCCCCTCGCCCAAAGCGCGCGCACACACACACACACACACACACACACACACACACACATTAAATTCAGCATGCTAAGGGTTATATAAATGGATCACAGGGTAAGGGTACACGTATCTTTTGTAAAACAATAAAGCTTGTGTGATTATAGATTTCATTGTAGATTGATGTTTTGGTTGTATAGTTTAAGATACACGTACGTGTTTAAGAATCATGTACGTACATATTCCAAACAAGGTATCTGGGCTGATCAGATTCATCTTCAATAGTCCGAAACGCTTTTTTTCCACGATACGGCAACAATAAGACTACAGAGGCAAGTTCAATAACGCGAGCGCTCTCGGGCGCTCGTTGTACTGGTGTCAGGCTTTACACATTATGAATAAAGATAGGTACCAATCAACGAGCGCTCGGCGAGCACTCGCATTATTGAACTCGCCTCAGGTATATACTTTTGGTGTGGAGATTCGCAGATGGGTGAATACGCGAACAATGCAACCTGACTAGCCGATTTCCAAATGTATTTGTCCAGGGGTTGAACTTAGCTAAGAACCGCCCAACGTCTCTTATCTGGACGGACTATACAAAGTGGATTACTCTTTGCATGCCATTTTCGCGAGACCTGACGATACCTCATCTAGATCTCTCGCATTTTGCCCTTTGCATCATGGGTAACTAGCTTTGGCTAGTCCCGTTCAATTCTCGCACTCCTGTCGTGACAGAATTTATTGTTAAAAATAGCAAAAAGTTAATTTTTTGACATTTTATCATTTCTCTTTTAGTCAATATTTTCTGAATGTAAAAACCTGAGTCATGCAAGCAGTAATCGCATAATATATTTTTAATAAAAATGGCGGTTCAATCCCAGTGTGCACCGAGCGAAATGCGACAGGTGAGTACGTGCTAGCGTGCTGCCTGTTTGCGACAATTCTTTGCATGCTGGTAATTTCGCAGTGCGGAAAAATGTGTGGTAATGAGTTAAAACCTAGTCAATAGTTTTTCAGTTATGTTGGCATGAGTTGAACCAGCACTAAGTAAAAAGTGGCTGTGTCTACAAGTGTTGTCTGCTGATAACCTTTGCAAACAGTTTAGATCCAGATCAGACTCTAACGAAACGTCGGACCTCTGTTTTCCACTCTGATGCCCGTTTGCACGCCCGTTGTGTGCTTCTCCAATAATGCTTTTTGTTTACTTATACGTTTATTTCAAACACACCTCGCCTATAGAGCCAACGGTAACAAACTGTGATATATTGGACAATAATTCACAGCTAAAGTGTGTGATAGCTGACGTCACTGGAAAATGACGTCATTCATGGCGTTAGACGGTGTAACGTCGATTTTACGCTTGAAAGACGTTACAATTACAGGTAAACGTATGCGACGTAGTCTAAGTATTGGCGGGAGTTCTTCAATGCAATGGCGGAAAGTTGGAAGAAGCTGAAGACTTCGAATGTGTTTTCTTAAATCGTTTATTGTGTGTTAGAATCGAAATAGATCAGCTCCAGTGCGCTCATGATTTGATCTTCTTTACAACTGACCTCCAAACAGTGAATTATTACTCAACAATTCACTGCTGGAGCTGAAATTTTTCTTAAATAACGTGAAACATTTATCGCAATGACGCTGAGCGCGGGAATTTGGAGTTTTGCCTGTTCCAAAAACTCCGTTATGTCTGAAGTAATTCAAA
The DNA here is from genome assembly GCA_964019695.1 of Loripinus fragilis. NCBI lineage: Eukaryota > Metazoa > Mollusca > Bivalvia > Lucinida > Lucinidae > Loripinus > Loripinus fragilis. Next base: position 33,747,640 of record OZ026516.1, read on the forward strand.
ATAACTGGAAAACCAGCCATGTTCGGTGAAAATTGAAAATGGACACTTGACTGATAAATATAAAATATAAATACAGTCGAATCTCGTAAATTCGAAGTCAAAGGTACTGGAGATTTAATTTCAAATTATCGAAAATTCGAATTATAAGAAGCTTGTGACACTGTGACAACAGGGACACAATAATTACAAATGGTGTTAGCTTTTACGCCATTTCTTCAACAATCTAGGCATTCCCTTACACTTATATAGAAACTAGTATGAACATTTGTTGATGTAGTCAAATCAATTTCAATTTCCATCACTTCAATGAGGTCGGGTCTTTGATATGGCAGTTCACTGTCATATCTTTTCTTGTTATGTATGGCATAAGAGACGTTAGCAAGCTTTACAATATTACCTCACTTCATTTATCACCTGTCAGAGTAACAGTTATTTGTGTCAGTAATCGAAGTCGCCCCAGGTGTGTAAATTTGTGTGTAATAGATCACACAGGTATAGGTGTGAAGTTTATGTTGTCAACACGAAAAGAAATTTCAATTAAGTCGTATTAACTTGACGGAATTCTCTTGATATATCTTCTACCGTTACAAACCAGGCAACAACAGGGTAAGTATTTCATATGCTTACTTTCACAAAGTGAAGTAAAATGCTTTCTATCACGTCCGCATCATTCGACAACATCTTGAATCTACAATTTTTATTTATGAATCATTGAACAGCTTTCAGTTATGTACTTTTGACAGCTTCGTAGGCCTACTCAGTGAGACCAGGGACATTCTATATACATAGAATGTCCCTGGTGAGACTCAGCGACGGATTGAACAGCGCGAGCATCTGGGGCCCTGAGGCTGGGTGGCTACCCGGGGTTGATATTCATAATTGGCTTAGAAAAGTTTTGTATTAGGTAAACATCGTTTGCATCTGTGACTACTCACGGTCATCTTCATTCTTATTGGTATATCTCAGTCAGACTCAATGGAAGACCCTATGTAAAGAGAAGGTCGGAGCACATGTATACTGTCTTTGCAGTTTGCACTCTTAATTTTAATCACTCCGGTGGCCTTGTTCCGTCTCTTTTACAAACTTGTAAATGACCTCGTGTTTGTGCCAATAATAGGTACTGTCATATTCAGGCCTACACTGTAAGTATCCCTTCTCAAGAGGGGGTTCATGCGGTTCGCTTAACCCCCCCCCCCCCTCCCCGCGTTTTTAAATATCCTATGAATTTCAAAATAAAAGTATTTGGTCTCAGTGAGATCAAATTATTTCATTTTCATGGGGTATTTAAGAAAAATGAGATGAAGTCAGCAGCAAAGCGAACCCCACACCTTTATACATATGAACTCCCTTTCCAGAAATCCTGGATCCAGCCCCCCCCCCCCCCCCGAATTCCACTATCAATGACGCTTCTTTGCCAAGTATTGGCTAATTCAATGTATACTGGTATCAGAACAGTAAATAGAGCAGTAGTAAAAAATATGTGCAAATACATATACAAGCATACAGTGCCTCTGTAAATTGAAAGTGGGTCCAACTTTGACAACGTTTTTTTTCTTTTTTCTTTTTTGTTTCAGAGGGGGTCCAACATTGACAACGTTTTTTTTTGTTGTTTTGTTTTTTAGTTGATGAGTGGATCCAAATACCACTTATTTCGGGCCATCATTGAATGCTGGCTTAGCAGCTTTGCGGTTTTTCAGGGGATCCGGATCAGTATTGCTAAGAAATCCTATATTTTTGTGATTTTTCGGGGGGGGGGGGCTCTCTGGATCCGCACATGATGTTTTATTAATACAGGGCCTGAACACAGGCTAAATGGAAAGTTGCATCACCCCAGGAGTTTTTGTTGTTGTTTGTTTTTATAGTTTTAACACCATCCACATACACCCTTCTAGAAGTCATCTGGATTTTTTTATATTTTTCTATCTACATTTTAACCTATCCGATTTGTTCAAGCTCAGACCCATGCAGTATATTGGGTTTGAGGTTCATATCCATCTGTTTTTGCTTTACATCTTTTCAATCTACATTTTAACCTATCGTCTTTCCAATACACATTTCTGCAATTGACATATAAAGAAAATTGCATAAGTCATCGAAATATGTATGGAAATTAAATAGTTATTCAATATTTTGGGGTCTTTGAGGCATTCTTAAGGCCCACTTTATTGATTTTTTCAACTCAAAATGCAAAATCATGGGCATTAACTCATATTTGATGCAAAAAATATTATTTAAGTTAGCAGATGCAAAGATGTATCATACCTATTATCTTGTTTATGTTTTACTTCAATCTGATCCTCAGTATTAAGCTATTGGAAAAATGGATTGCTTACCCATTTTCTATGTAAATATTACCATTAAGGGGCAATAACTCATGTTTGAAAAATAAAAATGTGACAGAAGCAACTTTTTATCTACAGTTTGACATAGTAATGGTTCAGAATAACTTTCACCCAATTTAGAAAATAAGTTTTCAAGTTATTGAGCTTTTACTCACGTTACTGGAGTGTTCCCGTACAAAACAATGGTAAAATAATAATCAGGGGCAGTAACTTTTGTTCAAATATGTAGATTATTCAATTCATCATAATTGCGTCCGGCATTCCAATTCCATTTATCTCGAATACGGTAAGACATATTGAAGTTATAAGGCAAAATATGCTTCGTCATGCAAGAGTTATGGTTATTGGTACCTTAAACATGTGTTTTTGTGGGCGCCTAAAAGAGCGGTTCTTTTAGACACCCACAATATGTTTTGGTCCAAGAAGCAAGAACCTTAATTTTGTTTGCACTTTGTTGTTGACTTGTGCCAACGTCTAGGTTTTCAGTTCTCTTCTCTCTTCAGGTGTTTTACATAACTTTCGACTGAAGGATTAACTGCGGTCTAATCCAAATCCATTTTACAATTTGAAAGATATTAGCTCATAAAACTACAACGCCATTTATAACAGTTAACTTATGACCCGAATCAAGGATTATGACCTTAAAATGTTACTTTAGGGAACATTTTATTATGCGTTTGAATATTTAATTAGCTTCCGGTATATTTTGAAATGCTAATAAGATCTTCAATTAAAGTTACAAACTGGACAGTTTTTTCTTCAAAATCAAACCTTTCCAGCAGAAGAATCAATAAAATTGCAAAAAATCAAACGAATAGCCGGAAATCTGTTATTCCATTTATGCCTACTTTATTAGGGTTGTGTCGTCACACATCCGAAAATGGCTGCCCTTCATTCTACTATACGAAAATCTGTAACTTTCTTACTTTTCATTCGATTTTGATGGGCAAGGTTTGCGCCAGATTGCATTGTTTGATAAGGTCTTGCATTTTAGATTCACTTGCTTTCAACAATGCTGTCCCCTTAAACCTTTTGTTTACATGGTGACTTTGGCAAACAGCCATGAGTCTGGATATTGGACGGAGAGGTATGAGAATGCACAAAGAGCTTCGTGCATTAACCCTTTCCTTCATGAATATTCATGCAAATTAAGCTCCACCCACTATGAATAATTATATAACCTTTCGCGTTTGTACACAGAACAAATAACTTACTTGTCAGACCCACTAATGGAGGATCATATCTAAACATATTTCCATAAGCAAACAGAATAGACCATAATCGGACAGCTCTTACAAGAGCTTCCTGATCTGGGTCTGCTCTTTTTGCAAAAGTGTCAAAGGGTGTCTCTATGAGGTAAAGGATTAAGGGGCTAAAATTGCCACTCCTATTTTCGACCAATTTTGGTGGCAATTTTTTGTTACCATATGGACGATTAAAGTCAAATTGATACCAGACTTTAACATCTGGGCTATTGTTCTAATATAGCAATAAGAAGCCATTTGTGAAAAACAACTATCATTTATTGGCCTCATAGCGGGGCCAAAATAGCCCCTTAATAGCTGTTTCCACCTATATGGAGAAGGAACCTATAGATTATATCTGCCTGTAGATCTGGCCATAAATGTTAGATTATTTGGTTGCCAATAAAATATGGTATTTGAGCCGCGACATGTGATTTCCAACAATGTGGCACATTGACATGTGTAGACTCAGACGAGCATGTGCAGGCTCCTTTTAAGCTTAGAATCTCCAAATGATGTTAGGTCAGTTGCTTAACAGTCATATAACATGCAAGCGACTAGCAAAGGCTCTGATCAGACTGCGCGTATGCGCAGGCTGATCTGTGGCTTTGCTGATCGCACATACCACATTGTTGGAAATCTCATGTTCTGGCTCATTTGTATAATTTTTATTTTGAATACCTTTCGGAGGAATTCTAAGGAATCTTTACGGAGTTAAAAGAAATAATACTATACAGTGTTCCTCAGAAATTTCTGAGACAGATTAATATAAAATGTTATTGTGAAACATTGACATTGACAGCAATAACATTTAAAGTGCATTTAGAAAATAAGACTTCAAAAGTGTGTTCTTTGTTGAGGTTAGAAGGTTAATGGCATTGAGTCATTTCTCTTTATATTTTATAATGGTACGCCAATTCTTTACATTCGTTTTGGTTAAAGGTAAAAAGAAAGATGTTTTGAAGATTAGAGCGAGTTTGTAGTTTATTTAAAGACTTTTTAAGTGAGCCACGAACGAAACTTAATCATTTATTAACTGTAGTAATATTTAGAGTTAGAAAATGTACAACACTTTGGCGCACTATATTCGATATTGGTTATATCGAAAATGTGATTGATTTTAATCGATCGTCTATTTTATACAGGCCCTCCATAATAAAAAATGAAAATAATGAAAACTTTGTTTTCTTTCGTATGGTTTGACTATTGAAATGTTGTACATTGTTGATGTCGCCTGATCTATTTATCTGTATTTGGTACTGAGACGATCAGTTCTGATAAAGGGTCAGTAGATATTTTCTTTTGTCAAGAAAATGTGGAACTATCCATCTGACATAAGAGTATCTACAAACTGTATTGATCTGAATTCGTAAATGATCAGAAAGACAACACCCAGACAACTTTTCCTGTTTCCCGACGCAGGAATTGTGCACATGGGAATCAACCTCGGGGGTCGTTAAAACCCTCGCCTGTCAGGCTCGGGTTAAACACCAACCTCGGGGTCCAGCAGATGTTAATGCATAGAAAAATGTTTGATCCCTATAATACAATGTCATCATTCTCTTCCCTTCCGCTGATTTATTCAACAAGAGTCTGGGTTGTTGTCAGTTACATGCGAAAGTACGTGCACGAAGAACTGGTTAACTTGCCCATATATAAAGTGTGGCCAGGTTAACTGACCGCCCCGACATGACCATAGCTGTTAACTGGGACGTAAAGCAACAAAACAAACTAATATTCTTGTACCTTTAACTCTTTGCATACTGGGTAACTTTTTCAGGTTTTTGTCGTTTGTTGATTTTTTTTTTTCAAAATCGAGGTTTTCCCATAAATATTTCTTCCGAGCATCAAACAGTTTGGATCCAGATCAGGCCCGACGTTGTGTCGGGCCTGATCTGGGTCCAAACAGTTTGCAAAGGTCATCAGCAGACGACACTAGCAGGCAAAGAGTAAAAATCTGCTGAATGTGTGATTGTTGTATTCAAAACCGTGAGGTAAAATAATTAGAAACAAAATATTAGAAAACGCCCGATTAAATCAAAGGGAAGACGAAATTGAACTTTGGGAATGGGTATAGAGTTTTATGTCATTGAACTTTTTGTTATTTTTTGATTATCTAGATTATTGTTGTGATTACTGTGTTAAACGAAATTTCGCTTCTCTCTCGAAACCCATGTATGCATAACGTCGTCTAATTGAAACTTCAGCAACATGTGAAACCGCAGGATACTTCCTAAACGCGGCATCCCTTCAGGTCTGCTATTACATGTATCAAAATTGTTTAAAGCAATCTGCGCAAGCCTACATAACCTGGATTTTTTGTTGACCATTAACCCCTTTTTATGGATACTATTTAAGTTCATTCCAACAGGATTAAACATTTAAAGATGGAAGGTTCTTTTTGGTATAAATGAGTGAAATTTAGCCTTTACTGGAGCCGTGATCAGATACGCCTCAAACGCATAAAACTATAAAATTGGTTTGTTTTCTACTAGCATTACTATGTTGCGGATGTGTAGGACTGTGGAGTTATCTTCCCTTGAACATCTGGAAATATCCCCATAGACTTACAGTGGGATAAATGTTAAGACCACGCTAGCGCTTTCATTTAAGAATGGAACTTACTCATTCTTGCAGGTACCCAGGACAACCATTAAAGTTTGGATGAGTATGAATTTTGGCCCACTACGTAGTTGGCTGCCCTTAAGCGTCCGAAAATCGATGTTCAAAGTTGTGACCGCTCTAGCTCTTTCATTTGTGATTGGATCTTCTTCATTCTTGCAGGTAATGAGGACAACCATAATAGCTTGGATAAGTTTTATTTTTCGCCCAGCTCTCTCTTGGGACTGGACTGTGGAGTTAGCTGCCCTTGAGTGTCTGGAATAATCACCATAGACTTACAATTGGAAAAATGGCGCCTTCATTTTTAATTTTATCTTCTTCATTCTTGTAGGTAACAAACTTGGATGCGTTTGAATTTCAATCTGATCCCACCACTGACTATGGAGTAAGCTGCCCTTGAGGGTCTGGCAATATAGTTTTCCCATGTTGTCTCGGGCTGTCCGCCATTTTAATTCAGGTCTTTTTATATTTACAGATAAGCCGCTCTGGCATAATATCTTGTGCTTGCATTTAGGCCTGATAATTGCTTCATGTTATGAATTACCTGCCTTTGAGCATTGTAAAATATGGTGTCTCCAAACACAATGCTGGCTCCTAGGTGAGCGATCGTTGCCCATTGGGCTACTTGTTTTGATAATACATAGGGCCAGATAGGCAAATTTTAGCGTACAATTGTAAATATGTTCTTACACATTAATTTTAACATGTTTTGGGTACTCAAAAGAACTGTCTTGAGACAGTTTTTAGTACCCATAACATATGTTTTGGTTGAGAAATATGAAAATTATTTTTGAGTATGCACTCTTATCTAGAGGTCTAATAATAGCAGCGTTTTGTAATTCTTATTTATCTATACCCATAACACAATTTTTGGTTGAGAAATAGGGAAAAAATTGAGTACGCACTCTTATCTAGAGGTCTAATAATAGCGGTGTTTTGTAATTCTTACTTATCTATACCCATAACATATGTTTTGGTCTAATAATAGCAGCGTTTTGTAATTCTTATTTATCTATACCCATAACATATGTTTTGGTTGAGAAATATGAAAATCATTTTTTGAGTATACACTCTTATCTAGAGGTTCATAATAGCAGCGTTATGTAATTCTAATATATAGTTCCAGTTCCATATAATTGGTATTGGAATCAATACACCTACAATGCCTCCAATTAATGATTGCACTATTGGCATTTTGCTTCTATCACATTTTCCCTGTAGCGTCGATCAGGTGTGAGATGCTGCATTCGGAAGCGATTGTTACAGGAAATTCCGGTCTCAAAGCTAATCTATAATATTCCATAACATAGCAAAGCGATCGGTGAAATAACTCCATTGATCCGCATAACGCAGGTATAGAGGATATAGAGGATTATTCAGACAACGCTGTTCTTATTCCTTCACAAAACATATGTTGTGGGTGCTCATTGGAATCGTCTCGGTAAGACGCTTCCAACAAGCGCCACAACAAATAGTTCTAAAAGAAATAAGAAAAATATATCCAATTGGGTCTTATCTGGAGCTATGGATTCGCAATATAAAAATGTGATTTAAAGGCGTTTAGGTGCTGCAAAAAAGTATGTAGTTTTATTCTTGCATTGAAACGATCTAAAATATCTGATATGTCCTCACTTTTTCAGACACCAGGTCTCTTCAGAGGCGCGCGCAACTCGTTTACTAAACCGACATGTGAGGTCAAATTTTGCAGAACTGGTGATGAATACTCATACTTTTAGTGGGAGCAATGACTATAATATGGTTTGTTTCGTAGACGTACGGATGGAGCAGAAACTACTTTTTATGCAGTTTTCTTGAAACATATGTTTTGACCAGCTGGAAAATGTCTTATTTGGGCGTGAAACAAATTCACATTGCTGCTGCAGTGTCTCTAGTCATCCGGCATCTTCTTCATCAGCAGCAAGAGTCCTTGGATTCGCTCATTGTTTATGAAAAACAAGAAATCTTCAACCCATTCCTTATAAAATCCGAGAGGATCTGTCTTCAAAATGGTTATCTGTCTTCAAAACAAGCGGTTGTACGCTGTGCTCACACTCATGATGGAGTCATAAGATTATGTTATATCACTAGCGCCATTGGATAGGTCTGCATGTATGGCTGTGTAAAGGGGGTTTGGCTCGTTTGGGATTATGAACTAGCCCATCTGTGTACGTACAAAGTGCGTCTTATTAACACTTTGCCTACTGGGTAATTTTTCATGTTTTTGAGGAATACCATCAAAGTGCCAAACAGTTTGAATCCGGATCAAGATTTGATCCTGATCTTTGTCCAAACAGTTTGCAAAGGCTATAAGTAGGCAAAGAGTTAATCAGAATATGGTATTTTGACAGGTTTTCTCTCTTTTTCAGACAATGAAGAAATACAATGATTTGAAGTTGAACCCCAAGCGAGTTCTGGCACAAGTCCTGGCAATCTACAGATGCATGAATAAGAATTACAGTTGAAAGTGTCTCTTCGCATCTTCAGGAAGCAGTCATGCGGCAAAAACTACCTCATACCTTTCCTGTTCGTCTGATACTGGTTGTATCTCTGATTTTGTGTCTGTGTGGTGTTGTTACCATAACGCTGGCTGTGTTGAGCACTAAACACCGTACTTGGGGATATGACTGGGGAACTGGTTTCTGGTGCGGAAGTTTAACTTTTGCAGCTGGAGTTTGTGGAAGTATTGCTGCACATGCGCGAGATATTTGTAGCATGAAAACTTTCATGATTTTTTCTGTTATTGGCGGAGTCGTTTCATTAGCTATGCTGGCTCTTTCTGTAGGTGGTCTTCATTTAGACAGTGGGATATACACTGATTCTTTGAAAGAGGATACACAAAATATGACAGTTGTTGTTCATTCTGGTTGTTTAGGAATATCAATTTTACAGTTGACGCTTTTCGTTTTTGCTGACGGTATTTGTATATATTATTTGTTTATGGACAAAGGATTGACATTGTTTTCTTTGAAGACAACTCCTGGCAATAAACCTGTCCCAGTGGTAAACAAAGATTTTCCTCGGATTGGTAAGAAATCTGGCAGGAATAGTTCTTCACAGAATCAAAAGTCGAGATCAAAACATCGTAAGCAGAAAAAGAAGAAAAAGAATGAATCGCAATCAGAAAGCATTGATGATATAGAGACGCCGTTACAACGCAATAGAGACAGCTTAGTTCAAAAGCGACAGAACGACCTTCCAACATCATCCCCGATTAGAAATCATGTTAACAGGAATTCTTTTACCACCTTTGGTCACAGTTCTGTTGCAGAGTTAGAGTCTCTTATTGTGCATCTCGACGAGGGTTCTTCCGGGCTAAATATTACAAGTGGAAACAATTCTCAACTGTCAGGTGAATCAGAAAATCACTATGCACAAGGATTTTTGTTTGGAACACCAGTTCCAATTGACGAAGATGACGAACTACCCCCATATGAAGCTGTTGAAAGCAATCCATATAAAGTATCAAATGTTGCTAATTATGGACTATGTAATTGTGATTTAGATGATACAAATACTTCTGTGAAACAAGCCGTCCGTGGAACGTCATTCTCTGCAGAAGTAGCAAAATCGTTTGTTCAGTCAAAAGATAAAGTACCAACACACACCAGACAGGAAATACCACATGGAAGGGGTGATCATCAAATGGAACATAATATTCACAGTACTGTAGAGATTTTGAATACTATCGAGCCTGTGTATGCTGCTGTCCAGCCAAGGCGGAGTGTTTCAGCAGATCTTTTATCTGAAGACTCACCATTTTCTAATTCTGAACAAAGCCATCCACAAGGGGTGCTTTATGGTGATTTCGCTCACTTTGGTGACAAACTAACACCACGTTCACGGCGTACACAAAGCTTAAGATCAATCAGACCTGACAGAGAAAAACGATTAGAACGCAGAAATAGAGCATTATCTGCAGAAATAAAATTGACCAAAAATCATTTACTTACACAGGGAGAACAGTGTGGGTTAGGTATAAGAACAAGTTCCACAGAATCCTCTAATTCTGGTTTGTATGCAGGTAACCGTATGATGCCAACAAAATTTTCACTTCGTACACCTGTTCGCCAGGTAGGAACACCATATATCCCATCAGCTATTCCAGTTCAAGCTATATCTACACTCCCTTTGTTTCAGCCTCCACCGAAGCCACCAAGAGTTCATTCAGTAACAATAGATGATCTTAAAGCAGATATTGATGATAACCCTACAGAAACACAGGACATATCTGTTGACAATACGGACAGTGTTTTTGTTGATGAAAACAAAGCAGAGCATATTTCAGCTATTAAAATCAATAATGATGGACACACTGTGTTAGGGAATGATTTATCTGATACAAGCAAAATATTGTATAATACAATTGAGGAAAACATTGCAAGAAAAAATACAAAACTAGCAAGTGATGAGAATAAAGAAAGTGATAGCTTATCAAATCATAAAGAAAATGTCTTGAGTATGAACAATTCTGAAAAAGTGCTGAAAGCGGAAGGAAACACTGATAAAGTACCAGCTTCAAAATTGATAATTGAAGAAGGCCCAATAATAAGATGTGAGGAAAACTTTATTTCTCCAATGCAGTCAGGCTTGAAAAAATCTTCTGAGCCCAATGATGAGTCAATGGAAAAAATCAGTAAAACCGATTTCAATAATCAGAATTCAATGAGCATAATTTCCTCTCCACTGATCAAGCAGAAAGTGAATGTTTTATCAGAAACCAAAGACAAGACTATCCCTATTCCAAAAGTTCGTACATCAATTAAGTCATCAAAAGAAAGTGATAAATTACCTATAATTGACAGCTCACTTGAGGGGACTCAGTCTTCAAAACACTCTACAGATGCTTTTGGTCAACCTTCTGGTGGAGCTCTTGCCCCTGATAAATCAAAAGTGAAAGGAACACAGAATCAATTAGATAAAGATGATTTAGGTGCCCTTAAGGTGGATTTATCGCATTTGAAACAAATGACAGGTTATACAACCCCTCCTACAAGTATAGTTAGCAAAAAAGAGAAAGTAAGAAACTCTGACAAATCACCTAATCAGAACTTCGAAATTACAGATATACAAACCCAAAGTGTTCATGTTACTGTTGCTGATTCTCCAGTTATCACAGCACGCCGTTCAAGAAGTATAGAATATAAAGGGGCTAGACCAAAAACGACCTTTTCTGCAACAAAGGCATTATTACCTTCACCAGGCACATCTAATGTTTCAAACAGCAAATTTACCAAACAGGGTCAGATAAGGCCTAATATGGACCATAAACAAGACCAGCGTTTTCAAAAGCTTTCATCGTCATCAAAATCGAAACCACAACCACCAGATGTTAATGTAAACAAGCCCATTCCACTAGTAAGAGGACCAATGCCAAGTTCTGTTCATGCAGTGAATCGCTCGCCATCAGGTCGCATATCATCACAGACATCTTCACTACCTAGTGCTTCTGGGTCTTCACAAGGAGTTCTACATCTCCCACAAACTCAGTTCTCTCGACAGGTAGCCCAACAGCAACCATCTAATACAGTTAATAATAATGCACAGATAAATGCTCCCAATAATAATAACACACAGGCCAACAATAGCACAGATAGCCTTTTAATTTCTAGGCTCCTATAGTTAGTATTTTGTGTAAATGGTTAAAAGATTTACTTCGCACGTACTTGCCATTCTAAAGGATATAAAGGACTATCTCATAAGCTCACACAGGTACAGTATGAAAGAAAACATCTTATTTGTTTATGTGTGTGGTAGTTTGCTAATTATACTAAACAAATGGCGTTAATTTAAGCATATCTTGACGGTTTTGCTAATTTTACCACGGTTTGTTAAAGTAAAAATGTTTATTGCATATCATAATTTACTGTTATACTACAATCTTAAATTCAGCAATAAAGAACTCTACCAATCCTGATGACGTCGCGGCAACCCAATTATTGTACATTCTAGGACCTCCCCATATAAACAAAAAAAATATTTTCTCGAAATAGTAAAAACTATTTTGTTGACTGTCAAAGTTTTCAGATATCTCTCCCTACTAAATCACATTAGCATATTTGTATTGCTCTGGCGATTTCAAATGGGTTAAAATGATGACGAATTCCTGACATTTGGGTTTGGCTGTTATTAGGATAATGACTAGGAAATCCGTTTTATAGCAACGATTTTCTGTAAATGCCACAATGTTTTTTCTCACATCACCACCAAGCAATATTTTGCAACAAATAAGGACGATTAAAACCGTCAAATTACAATATTATCAACTGAAATTCATTTAAATAGCACATTTCGTGACTAAACATCGTACATGTTTGTTTTCAAATGTTCCTTACCTGAGCACGTGATCTAATGAAATTATGGTGCCATTTCTTGGATGGAGCATTGAACTTAAAAGTCTGAGTCAGCTACGCCGCTTTTATTGATTGTCTGAACAGCATCGAAGTTTAGCATTTTGCATCCTGGGAGTAACCTCAGAAAACCCAGTCGTTTGAGTTGATAGATGGGTTTCAGAATAACAAAATTTCCTTTCAGCATTTTATGTTAGCACATCAGATTTAATTATTTTGGTCACTGGAAGTACAATATGCTTAACTCCATGCTAATAGTATATATTACTGTTGAAACACATTCGTCTTCTTTAAGCAAGAATAGTCTAGTTATTGTTCTATCGAAATTGTTGGTCATATATTAATTTTCTTATTTTTTTCAACCAAAATTTATATTGTGGGTCCTCGAAAGAATCGTCGAATTGAGAGCACATATTGAGTACATAGAATTTTTATGTATAGACTGATATTTAAAGAAAAAAAATTACTCCCAAAACTCCTAATCTGTACAAATGCTGAAGACCATTTCAAAGTTAGTAGGAGGGCCTATTGCAAACTGTTCACCATACAAATGTTATTTTACCACACAGTACTTTCTATCTACATATGCAGATGTTTAAACTAGTATGTAAACTGTGACTACTCTTTAAGACGTCTGCTACCTGTTTTATATGTAAAAGTAAAATCTGTACACATATTACTAACGCATTTTATAAACAGTTCAGTTGTATTATCTGGGTGCAACCTATTGTGTTTTGTGGTCAACTTTCTGGGAGATTTTTTTTTCAAAAAAAATTATTTTGAATGGGGTTGTCATAAATACGGAAGCCCTGGAGGGACATTTTTACTTATTACTTATCAGTTATTACTTACTACTTATTACTTATCACTTAATACTTATCACTTAATACTTACTACTTATTACTTATCATATCATATATAAACCCCTGGAACGGCGGGAAACTCAATTGTACATTCCCTGTAATAGCAGTAGCTGTAGTAGTAGTAGTAGTAGTAGTAGTAGTAGTAGTAGTAGTAGTAGTCAGAGATTTAATTTGGGATTTTAGAAAGACATTTTCGGTTTGGGAATGACTCCCATATAAGGCCTTAAAAATGGCCAAATAAAATCACTGGTAGTAGTAGTAGCAGTAGTAGTAGTAATAGTAGTAGTAGTAGGAGTCGTAGCAGTAGTAGTAGTAGTAGTAGTAGTAGTAGTAGTAGTAGTAGTAGTAGGAGTCGTAGCAGTAGTAGTAGTGTAGTGGGTGTTGCTATTTTTGCTGTAGTAGTAGTGGTGAAGGTGGTGGTGGTGGTGGTGGTGGTAGAAGTAGTAGTAGTAGTAGAAGTAGTAATAGTAGTTTGTTTGTTTGTTTTGGTTCTTTACGTCCCATCAACAATCTTTCAGTTAAACAGGGACGGGTCTTCCTGGGTTGAACCAGTATTAAGCTAGGATAAATGTGCCTTGCTCAAGGACCACAACGCAGTGATGCCAGTGAGCCTCAAACCTGCGGCCCCGCGGTCTCCAGTCAAGCACTCTACCACTGAGCCACTGCGCTGCCTTGTTATAGTAGTAATATTAGTGGTGGTAATGATTGTAGTAGCAGTAGTAGTAGTAGTATTAATGTAGTAGTAGTATAGTAGTAGTAGTAGTAGTAGTAGTAGTAGTAGTAGTAGTAGTAGTAGTAGTAGTAGCAGAAGTAATGGTGGTACTACTACTACCAAAACAACAACAACTACTACTACTACTACTACTACTACTACTTCTACTACTACTACTACTACTACTACAAACTACTACTACTACTACCAAATAAGTAGTAAGTCATAACAAATAAGTAATATTATAACAAATAAGTAGTAAGTAATAACAAATAAGTAGGAAGTAATAACAAATAAGTAGTAAATAATAACAAATAAGTACTAAATAATAACAAATAAGTAGTAAGTAATAACAAATAAGTACTAAGTAATAACAAATAAGTAGTAAGTAATAACAAATAAGTAGTAAGTAATAACAAATAAGTAGTATACTAGTAAAAGGCGTAGCTGTAATAGAACTACTGCATCTACAATTTACTACTTCTACTACTACTACTACTACTAGTAGTAGTAGTAGTAGTAGTTGTAGTTGTACTACTACTTCTACTACAATCATTAACACAACAACTACTACTACTACTACTACTACTACTACTACTACTACTACTTCAGACAAAACAGCAACACCAACAACGCATACAATGCTACTACTACTGCTACTACTTCTACTACTACTACTACTAATACAATAACTACCACCACTAATACTACTGCTGCTGCTGCTACTACTTCCACTTCTACTACTACTTCTTCTTCTACTACTACTACTACTACTACTACTACTACTACTACTACTACTACTACTACTACTACTACAGCGAAAACAGCAACACCAACTACACATATACTACAACAACAACTACTGCTACTTCTACTACTCCTATTACTACGGCTATTACAGGGAATGTACAATGGAGTTTCCCGCCGTTATAGGGGTTATACATGATATGATAAGTAATAAGTAGTAAGTAATAAGTGATAAGTAATAAGTGATAAGTAATAAGTAATAAGTAGTAAGTAATAAGTGATAAGTAATAAGTAAAAATGTCCCTCCAGGGCTTCCGTACATAAATAACCTAAACTCGATGTTTTATGTTTTTCACATTGATTTTCAGCGATAACTTTTTTATTATTTATTTTAGCAAACTGTGTTCGCGATGAAAGTTGTAGAGAAAAATTAGCGCCGATTTCTCCAAGAGATCCGAAGTTTGTGGCACAAACAGATTTTTGTGTACATAGATGAAGATTTTGCTATAAATTGAATTCAGCCAAATTGTCTAAGTCTTTGATTGACAGGTAAATTTCGTAGAGGCGTGACAGAAAGGGTTCGTCTCAAAAGAATATTCACAAGGGGTGTGTATACAATTATTCAAGGGTTTCTTATAGCATAATCCTGTCGTATGTAGGCTCAGAATGTACCGTGCATATTTAGAATCTACTATGAGCATGATCATTTGTAGGTACAGAAGCTGTGATATCACATGGCGCGCCTTTTTTCTCATATGCACGTGCTCCTAAATAGACAGTTTCGAGATGACCCAACTAGCTTAACGCACGGGCGAATTTGGCGCGATTTCCAACATATTTGAACAAGCCATCCATCGCCTTTCTTATTGAATTGAGGCGGTGCAATGTACTTTTTTGACTGACATATATGACTTAGTTTATTTGGGCTTTCCTTAAAATGTTCAAAGAGTGCATCTATGCGCAGAGTTAATTGCAGCATCTATGGCGTTGGAACCGCTTGGAGAAGTTGGCGCTAAAATTTCTCTACAACTTTCATCGCGAACACAGTTTACCAAAATCAATAATAAAAAAGTTATCGCCGAAAATCAATGTGAAAAACATAAAAAATCGAGGGTTTTTTTTTTTTTTTTTTTTTAGTGGATGTTGTAAATGTTGTTTTTGACCTTTGTTATTGGCTAATATGACACTATTTAATGGCTGAAATATGAGTCATGCCCATAAAACTGATAACTGCAGTTTTGCACGCATCAATCGCATGGGTGAAAGTTTTCAGGATTAATCCTGAATTCAGGATTTTGAGGCTGAATTTCCATAGAAAGTCAGCCTCAAAATGCTGAATTAGGGAGATTATAACAGCTTCTTTGAATAGTTAACAGATTATCAAAACACAATCAATCAGTTAAACTTGAAGTTATTTGTTTTTGTAGTCATCCTGCAAGTGTTAAAATCTGTATTTCTAAAGTTCAGGATTTTGGAAATTTTGAACTTTCACACATGCACTCATATTTCAGTCGAGACTTCATCATAACATAGCAAAATACAGTCTCTACATCATGCACTAGTTCATATAAGACGATATCGATACACCAAACGCTTTATATGCTAAACCCTGTTTATGAGGATATGCATTACCAGTAAACATCTAATAGTGTGCCACCATCGGCCAGCCAGTGAAACGCCATTTTAACCCTTAAAGCGTACGATATATCATGAGAATTGTCTGCCAGCAGACAAATCTCATGAAATATCATGCCTTATTTGTTATATTTGAAACAGCGGAAAAAATTTAAATTGTCGTCTTTCTTTAAGCGCCAATCACGACTGCATTTTGCAACATCTTTGAAAATTCCTAATTTTCAAAATAGAAACAATAAGTTATGATATATCATGAGAATTGTCTGCCAGCAGACAATTCTCATGAAATATCATGCCTTATTTGTTATTTTTGAAAAAGCAGAAAATTTTTAAATTGTCGTCTCTTGCAAATTATAGGTGGCGCTTTAAGGCGTTTTGCTGGCGGGTCAATGGTGACCTGATGCTATATGCTGGCTGGGTTTCTCTTGGGGGCTTGGGTAGTCTACATGGTAGAGTTGTAACATAACGACATAGATTTATTCACATAACATGACATAAATAGACCTGTGATACATAAAGATGTTAATTATGTTGATATATGGCATTTTAGTCAAGTTGTATTCAGAGTGGCTGATCTTAGCAATGTTTGGCTGCTTTTGTTTGGTTTGATTCTTTACGTCCAAGTCAACAATTTTCAGTCATGTCAGGACAGGTCTTCCTGGGTTGAATCAGTACTAAGCAGCGGACATAGGGTCTTGCTCACAGTGACTCCGCCAGCGATGAGGCTACAGCCAGCAACCATTCTATCCCCAGTCTAACGCTTTACCAACTGAGCCACTGCGTTCCATGTTTGACTCCTCTGAGTGCATACGACTTAAAGTTGTCTATCAGTATTTGTATGCGATGCTGATATTGATTTTTTGCAAGTTTTAGATGACATGATTTTTTTCCAGCATAGACTAAATTGACTAGAACTAGTCGACCTATTTTATTTGATATACGATAAGAGGTAACGCTGATATTATCTCCTTGTCTGTCATGTTGCCCCGATGCCTTCAGCCAGGTGTCGGTTTAATCCAGCATATGGTTTGGGAGGAGCTTTAAACTGAAGTTTCAAGATGGCTACCGTGACAGCCATCTTGGATATCAGAACAGAACTTTTAGCATTTTCAATGTCTATCTTGCCCTGATGCCTCACGCCAAGTTACTGTTCAAACAGACAAGAAATTTCATTTGAAGAATTTCAAGATGGCTGTCACGGTGACCATCTTGGATACCATAGCCAAATGAAAGGACCTCGGACAGTCTCCTATTCGAGCTGCCCAAATTTTGACAGCCTGTGGTTAGGAAAAGGCATAATTGATAACTAAATGTTTGTACATAAATCAAACCCTTACATTTTGTGCACCTAGCAAACTAAAAACATTTTGAAAATATTGCATAATTATGCCAGTACATCATGATTAAAACTTTTTTTTCAAAATTAACTTTTTCAAAAAATATCAGGAATACTATCAGAGTATCAAACGGTTCTGGTCTGGGTCCAAACTGTTTACAAAGGTTATCAACAGACGGCAATATAAATTTTGTCGTCTGCAGAACACCTTTGCAAACAGTTTGGATGCAGATCAGGCTCGACAAATGATCGCCCCAGCTCTAGAGTCTATTGGTTTGACACTCTGATGGTATTCCTGTAAGCATTTTTTGATAAAGCTACGTGTAATTTTGAAAAAAAATATTTACAGCCGACAACAAAGACTACAAAATTACCAAGCATGCAAAGATGCCTTGGTAAGGCGTGAAATCTCCATAGAAGTCATCTCCCCCAAGTTTGCCCTTGGTTTGAACATCATTTAGTATTTTTCTTAAATAATCTATATGTGTGTCCATTCATAGTCATGAGAATTATCACAAAAATTAGTTTGAAAATTCGACTTTTTCACAAAAAACTTTTCGGGATTTCACACCTTAACAGGAATCAAAAGTGTAAATGCTGCCACATTTTTATACAAGTGTTCACTTTTTCAATGTGTTCATTTTTTTCCTCAAAAAAATGATGCAATAGTTTTTTTCACAATTGATAATAAAGTTTTGAAATTCATATTGCTTTGTATTGCCGTTGATTGTTTTTGCCTTTGACCATTGGAGCCTAAGGCTCACATGTGAGGTATTAGTATACCAATGCCTCCGCCGTTCGTCGCCCGTCCGCCCGTCGTATGTTAATATTTTCAAACATCTTCTCTGAAATCACTGGGTCATTTCAACTCAAACGTCTCTCCTTAGGGTGGAGGAACGAAAGTTTGCACAAATGTTCCTGGTCACATGGCCAAGATGGCCGCCTCGCACATATAAGGTAAAAAAAACTTTAAAAATCATCTCTGGCACCAAAAGGATAATAGCTTTGGGTCTTGGTATGTAGCATAAGGGACGTGGGGTTTACCAAGTTTGCACAAATAATGGTCCTAGGTTGACCATGACATACTTTATGGCAAGGTCAAATTTATTTTCTAATGCATTTATATGGGGAAATTCTTAAAAAGTTGATTTTTCTATAATCTTTAATGCCAAAATCATTATACTTGATAGATATGTGAAACCTAATGAGACAAAGGTTACAGATAAGTACCAAAGGTAAAATAGACTTTTAGTCTTTCATACAATGTCGCTCATTTCAAATTGCTACATAGTAATCTAAACATATTTATCTCAGAAACCCATGGGTTGATTCAACTCAAATTCCATATGGAGTATCCGTTAGCTGAGACAATCTTAATATGACTTCAAGTTAAGGACACATGACCAAAATAGGCCACTAGGCTAATATATGGCAAAAAACCTTTTAAAAATCTCTGGAACCCAAAGGACAAATTGACCTTTGGTTTGAGGATGTGGGCCCTGCCAATTTTACTCAAATGATGATCCTAGGTTGACCTTGACCTACTTTAAAACAAAGAACCAATGTCCTTGTGTCCTGGTATGTATCAATGGGGATTTGGCCCATATAATATATATTTAATGATAAACCTATTTTAACCCTGAAAGCGCCTCCTATAATTTGCAGCAGACGACAATTAAAAATTTTGCCGCTTTTACAAAAATAACAAATAAGGATTGATATCTCATGAGAATCGTCTGCTGGCAGACGATTCTCTTGTAATATCATACCTTGTGTTTGTCAAAAATTGGGAAAGATGTCTCAAAATTTGTCGTCTGCTGCAGTCGTGATTTTCGCTTTAAGGGTTAACTTTTATTTTGGAGATTTTGTGACTCAGTGTTAGGTAAAAACGCCTCTTGACCTTTCTACTGCTAATGAGCGATTGGCTGCATAGATATCTTATCTTTTGTTCGGCTGATCTTTACCAGGATTGATTGACAATTTTGAGTTTTGAAAAGAAACCTTATCACCGTCTATCATCGAAACCGGAAATAGTGTACGACTGAATCGTAAGTAGAGAAAAACGGCGTGGCGGGCGGTGAGTTTTTACCTTTATTTGAGCTTTATTATTTGCTCCCGAGCAACCACTGACATCAAGATTAATCGCCAAGGGATTATAGACGGATGGCTGAGAATGGGTTTGCTCCCCCCCCCCTAGGGAATTTTGCAGACATATCCTATCTTGTAGAGAATTGAAAGCCGAGTCTTTTAAGAGATGTTTGCACTCTGTGCTCCGGGGCGTTAGTCTGTAAGAGCCTGTAACATACGTTACTTACTCAAACTAAGAAAAAGTAAATTGAAAGTTTGGGCTACAAATTAAAGACATTAAAATATTTATTTTTAAAAATCATTCATATAGTCTGCATACTGGATACCTTAACTACGTATGACAGTCATTTGAACAAAATTGCGGCTTCCTAAGGTGTCATATGCGTTACATATTTCAGATAACCCATTAAAATTTGCAAGTGTGGCTAACATCATTTACGTTCACAATTTCTCTGTGTGTTTTGAAAAATGTTTTTAACCATGTCTGACTAGCTTATGCAATTGGCTAACAGAAAAATTAAAGTTTGTTTCTCTAGCTTAAATATTTTATCTGGAATAAGCAATTAAACAACCCTACCCCTACCCAATTTTAAGGTGAAATGTTTGGTATTAAAACTAAAGTAAAAATAGTTAAAAATATTTGCAGTTGATGAATGTGTTTCATTGTTTGGGATTTATTTGCTTATATTAAAAGTCTCATAAATCTGCAAGTTTGTTGCAAAATTTTTAATATCAGAGGCTGTAACTATGTTACCTGATGTAATAAATGGGCAAGCTCATTGTCTTTACGTAAGATATGCCTAAAAATGTTTTAATCTCCTCAAGGGAATTTCGCAGACATATTCCTTCTTATAGTACAACTCAAGCTGCATCGAATAAGGGATGTTTGCACTCTCTATGTTGGGGCGTTAGTCTGAAACAGCGTGTTACATGCGTTACTATATCAAATAAAGGAAATGTAGTTTGAAAGTTTGAGCTAAAATTGTGAAAAAAAACTCGCAGCTGTTGGATACCTTACATTGTTTAGGAATTTTAAACTGGCTCCTATGATAAAGACTTATAGAGCTGCTAGTTGTCATCAAGTATTAAAGATCAGAGAGCGTTACATATGTTAGCATGATCAGTAAAATCATCAAACAGTATTTTGACATCAAGCTGAGTAAGGGCCTGCTCCATTCTAATCCCCTTTGGAATTATGCAGACAAATTACATCTTATGTAACCATTGAAGGTGCATTTAATAAGAAATGTTTGCACTCTGTAAGTCGGGGCGTTAGCCTGTAACAGCTTGTTACATATGTTACTGTATCAATTTGAGAATAAGAAATTTGAATGTCTGAGCTACCAAATGAAGACATTAAAATTATCTAATAAATTGACATTCTTATAGTCTTTAAACTGGATGTCTTTACTACATATGGAAGCTGTTTAACATTAATACGGCTAAATGTGGTGTTATGAGCGTTACATGAACCTAATTATAATTTAAAAGCTATAATTGTGGCTATCGTCATTTAGTTAAACAACTACTATGACTTGGTTTCAAACTGTTTTATTAGATTTTACAAAAATATACTCAATTGATGAATAGGAAAAACCAAGTTTGCTTTTCTATCTTAAATATGTTGTCTTATAGGAGCTAATACACAGCCCTACTCCCAGTTTTACGAAGAAGCGAATTTTGTTATTACCGTTTAAGTAAAACACATGAAAGCGATTACAGCGTGTGGATATTTTTCATTTTCTTAGTCTGTCTTACTCATATATCTACAAGATGTCATTAAGTTAAAGATCAGGACACTTAATGTGTATTTATAAGTCTTTGGTGCCAAAACACTAGAAATTGTATTCATTTCTGATTATCAAGCCCATGGACTGGTGTTACAGATGTTATCAATGACCTTTTGGACACATTTCCTAATACTGTGCATATAATGCTAAATATAGAGCCACAAATAGAAAAGATACTTTTGCATTTTTACAAGAAAATACAATAAATGAAATGGTCTAAACTATTTCTCATTGTTTTAACACTCATGTTTAACGTTTGTCATTGTTTGCTTCTGTGGTAATCATTATTATCACACGCCTCCTTGCAACTAGTAGAATCATCAAACAATATTTCAATCATTTACTGTTATTCAATTTTACCACCAGTCCACTCAAATGATGAGCCATAATCAACTTTCCAATTTTGCCATTTATGGCTTGGAACATTCGGAAACTGATATGAATTCCTAATAGTTGGCTCTTTGAGTATGTGTTTCAAGTGATACTCTGCAAGTAGGGGAAAGACTAAAGCTTTACAAAGAGGAAAACTATGCCAATAAGAGCAATAAGTACCTGGACTGATGTGCCTTGATATTTCTGTGATAAAGAATCATATCTTAGCTGGTTAACTTTTATAAATGTAGCCTTTCCATACATGCAACCCACATATTTTCATCTAATAATGTCTCTGCACTTATTATCTTTCCCCAAGCATTCAAAAACTTATTTGAAGTCTTAGTACTTCTGAAGTGCTGAAACCGAGGTAACTCTTTCCCTTCAGATAAACAAACTAGATGTATCACAGCAGGTAAAGCAATGAAATGCAGGATGAACAGAGCGCAAATTAGACCCTTTCAATTCAATGATTCACTAAGTTTCTAAGATAAGAGCGCTTATTAAAGGATGTAACATATATAACTCGTCATAATAAATGAGCAAGGGCATTGTCGTGACATCCTTTTTGATTACACAGTCAGAGGCAAGTGTTTTTAATTTCAGTGTTTTCAATGGATCATGAAATGAGGCACCTTATCAACTTGTTTACTCTGTTTAATGTTCCATAGAGCATAATATAGAACTACTGGTTATCCCATTCTACCTATAGTCCACTTTCCTTCTTTTGAATGCAACAGCTAATGATATGGCTGCAAAAACTGAGAAATCAAAGGTTTTACATTATTTTAAGACATGCTTCAATGTACTGACATCAAAAAACAACCAACTGCAAACATAATTGATGGCAATGCCCAACTTCATATTCTTTTTCTTATACCAGATAACTTTCAAGGTGTAACAGAAATTGTTTCAGACGGTCTGCCAAAACCATAAAGAGTCAACATTGTAACTAAAGAAAACTTATAAAGTTCTTTGGGCGCAGCAAAATACTATTGATCTAAGACCTGAGGACTTAAGCACCAAAAGACTGGATAGGTTCCATGGCAAATGATGCAAAAAGCAGCCTTTCAAATTTCTGTTTGACCAATGTCAGAAATCTTAAAGTATTCTTAGAGGTACACGGTAGAGACATAGATTTTGCAAAATCAGAGCAAAGTTATCATTTGACTAGCACGGATGCAGAGGCAGCTGCAGTTGGATTGCTCTTGCCACTTCACGGGAAGAGATATATACCAGAGTCATACTCCATTGTATGCATATATGTGAAATGGCATTAAACCCATATTTAATCAGGTGTTTGATCCCATGACACTGACATGCTGTTTCTGCTTTTGAAGAATGCTAAGGATTCAAGTTTGGCTGAGTCAAGTTATTTGACGCTGGCACTGGCCACACATACAAAGAAAATTAAGTCTTTTGATGGCTAAAGAGGAGGATCACACGAAATGCTTATAAGTGATGTTTGTCACAATTACCAATTTTAAAAAGTAATCTTAATTAATGTAACACATATAACACCATAGGAAGCTGTATATTTGTTAAAAATCTTTTCTTATGTATCAAAGGTATTCAACATGCAAACTACATGAATGATTCAAATAAATAGATAGTTTTATGTCTTCTCTCTGTTTCTCAGACTTTCAATTCATTTATTCTTAAATTGATATGGTAACATACGTATCATACCATTACAGGCTAACCCCCTTGTAAATAGAGTGCAAACATCTCTTATTTGATGCAGCTTGAATTGTTCTTTAAGGTAGGATATGTCTGCACAATTCCCAAAGGGGTGGAGAGGAACAGGATTGTAATCAGTTTGCAGTCCTAATACAATGCCATGATTCTACTGGTTGAGATGAAATGGATGATTATTTTGCAATAGAAGCAGACACAATGATAGACATTGTGAGGGTGACTTGAATAAAGATTGTTTTTGAATAATTTTATTTTATAGGAATATTTATTAAATTGTGTCATTTAAATGAGAACTATTATTTTCTATCTATATGTCTATATATTTTGATATTATAGGCATTAGGAAATATGTGATTTAAAAGGTTATATATAACATAGGTAACACAATTCCATGAGCTTGTTATCAGCAATGACTGTAATGACTAAGGCACCAGAGGCTAGAGATTAATAGGAAAACATGTGAAAAACGGTATTTTTCTGAAATATCATCTCTTACTTCCAAGAAAATTCCCTAGCTCATTCATTATGCCATGTAACATACGTTACATACTTTAATAAGTTCTCCGATTCTGATGTCAAACTTGCAAATGTATGATTCTTCATTGCATTAGCATGACAGTGCCAAAAATGTAAGATATCCACGAGCGTCAAATATTTTCATATATTTTTCTTCAATAATATATACCAAAATTGGATACTTAAAATTGGGGGTAGGGTTGTTAAATAGCTCATATAAAACAACGTATTTGAGATAGAAAAGCAAACTTTGGTTTTTCTATTAGTCAAATGAGTATTTTAGTAAACTAAGGTTAAAAACACTTGTAAAAATGCACAAATCGTCTGTAAAATGAATGATGTTAGTCACGATTTCAACTTTCAAAGGGAAATTTAATCTATGTAACGCATATAACACTATTGAAGGCTGTAATTTTGTTTAAAATGCTGCTTTGATGTAGCTTAGGCATCCAGCTTGCAAACTACATAAGAAATTTGAATAATTAGATGGCTTAATGTCTTCTTTCTGTAGCTCAAACTTTCATTTTGATTTTTTCCTTAGTTTGTTACAGTAACATATGTAACAGGCTGTCAGAGACTAACGCCCCGGAGCACAGAGTGCAAACATCTCTTAAAGGATGAGGCTTGAAATTTTCTACAAGATAGGATATGTCTGCAAAATTCCCTAGGGGGGGGGAGCAGGACCTTTTTTAGCTCGAAGTCTAATAATTTCAATGTTGTGTATCTTTATTGTATTCTGTGTGTCAACATAGTTTTGTTTACACAAAGTTATCGCAGCTTGGTACTGGCTGGAAAGTGTTCCTGCTGTAAAAACAGCCTTTGAACTAACGAATACATGGTTTATCTGCGGGTAAGAAATTAATTCCCTATTTCTATATGTAATTTGCACCACCCCAGTTTTATCTCTGGTCTTGGTTTGATTATTTTCAATTAGAATCTGTTGAAACAAAATAACTGTGGTATACGGCGAATAGTTGTTGATGGCAAAACTCGTGTACTGCCAATAGTTAAAATCGTGTACCGCGAATAGTGGCAACGATTAATAAGATTGTCGCTTATTTCATGACTGACACTAGAAAAATAAATGAAACATTGTTTTTTTAGCATTGAAGTTCATTTCAATTAATTATCAATTCATTTCAATTAAACCATGAGGATTAAACCGGGGTGCAGTTGCTTAGTGGTAGAGTGCTTGACTCGAGATTGAGGGGTCGCAGGTTTGAGCCTCACCTGAGGCACTGTGTTGTTTTCCTGAGCAAGACACTAACCATCTGTCTAGTGCTGGTTTACCCAAGAA
Source organism: Loripinus fragilis (assembly GCA_964019695.1). Taxonomy (NCBI): domain Eukaryota; kingdom Metazoa; phylum Mollusca; class Bivalvia; order Lucinida; family Lucinidae; genus Loripinus; species Loripinus fragilis. The sequence goes on from OZ026516.1 coordinate 33,773,249, forward strand.
GACCCATCCTGGCCTGACTGAAAATTTGTTGACTGAGGCCTAAAGACGAAGAAAAATACTCCTGCACACAAGGCTAAATGGTTCACATTTGGGCTCTATCTGAGCGTATTGAGCATGTGGGTGCCACATGGGAATTTAAGCCCATGTAACACCCACATAGGGCACATAAAATTGTTTACACTCACATAAGCAGAACCACTGCCGCTTGAGCCTTTGGGTGATTCCAAAAATAAAACCACAACCCTATCCACCAGCCTAGTACTGGTTACTGTCAGAGAGACTGACTAGAAATTTGATATTTCACCTGTAGCCAGTTTAGCTATGATACTTTACAAAAAGCGAACAACAAAAGGTGCTGATCAGACAAAGCAGAAGTGCGGGCTGGTCTGCCCCTTTGGTGTTTGCAACCCTCCGAAGACAGGTTTTCTGGCATTGAGGACCATATAACCGTTATAAGTTGCCCATAATGACCCAAATGGGTACCACATGCAACCCATATGGGTTTTCCCACATGGGTCCATGTACCACTGTTGCAAAAACCTTATCAGTCCCATTTGGACTACTACTATGAGAGGCAAATTATATGCCACATGTTTGAGAAAAAAAATGTGTGTCACGTGCTATTAACAGTCATTTTAACCAGCGTATTATCAAGGCAATTCACGTGCTATTGATTCACCACTTTTGGACTAAACGTATACACAGTTTGGGGACGTCACAAGAAGTGACCTCAGAAAAGTGGGTCTATATTTGATTTGGGCTGTCTGTCATTCCATCATTCTGTCTGTCATTCTGTCCATATGTCATCATTTCGTTTACACTCAACTTTATAGAATTTACCCAATTTTGTATGTGCATTGATATTGACTTATTTTTCGACATGATCTAGATTCCGATTTTACACATTATTTTTCCGACATTTGAACCAGAGTTATGACCCTTGATTTACGCCAGAATTTTGTTTTCGCTCAATATCTTTACAACAAATCGACCGATTTTCACTAAATTTTATATATGCATTCATATTGATAAGATCTAGCTTGAGATTGTTTTACGTAATTTTTCGCACATTTATTCCAGAGTTATGGCCCTTGATTTATGCCAAAATTTTGTATCCGCTCAATATCTTGAGAACAAATTGACTGAATTTCACCAAATTTTATATAAAGCATTTATATTGATAAGATCTAGGTTGGGATTGTTACACATTATTTTTAGAACATTTGTACTAGTGTTATGGCCCTTGATTTATGCCAGATTTTTGTTTCCACTTAATATCTTGTGAAATATCTGACAGATTTTCACTAAATTTTATATATTCATTCTTATTGACAAGATCTAAGTTTATGACTTATTTGTAACAGAGTTATGGCCCTTGATTCATGTCAGAATTTTATATGCGCTCAGTATGTTTAGAACAAATGGACAGAATTTGACCAAACATTATAAATACATTTATATTGACAAGATCTGTGTCAATAGGATTTTTACCTGTTATCTTTTACAAATTTGCAATAAAGTTATGGCCCTTGATTGGCAACATAATTTTGTTTCTGCGCAATATCTTGAGGACAAATGGATAGAATTTCATCAAATTTTGTAAATGTATTTATATTTATAGGATATATGTTGGGATTGCTATCTTCCTTATTTTGCTTATTTGTAACAGAGTTATGACCCTTGATAGATGTCAAAATTTTGTTTCTGCTCAATTTCTTTAGAACATGGCCTTTTCACAGCATAAAACCCCTGTGCATCTTTCATGATTATATGCGCTATTATTATACTACAAAAATTCAACTTTTCGAATTGCTTCCCCGAAGCTTTCAATCAACAATATGAATTTATGCAATAATAGCGGTCAAGTATTTATAACATTTGCTAGACCCCTCAGGTGCTGTTAAAACACCTGTCAGGCTTCGTCTTATCTCATTTATTTTATTTCATTGTTTTATTTCCTTTTTATTAATAATAAACAAACCCTGAAGCTTCTCATCTTCTATCAAAGGACACAACCCACATATCTACTCGTTAAGCAGTGTCAAATAAGTAAGTCAAATATAGCAAAAACAAAGTAAATATATGTTTCCCCGCCACTATTTTGGGACCTAAAAGTGTTATCCGCTATTTACATCTACTGCTTCATTCAAATTTACTTCAGACTATTTTTTTCATGAACGCAAACACTTTGAACCCTGATCAGACTGCTCTTAAAGGATCAGTCTAATCTGGGTCCATATTGTTTACAATATAGGCTACACATGAAAGAGCAGACAAAAATTGGCTGGTGGTAATTGTCAAAAATACGAAATAAATTCAATAAGAAAAAATAACCACAACAGTTTGCCTACGTTGTACCCTTCAAGACAAACGCATACCTTTAATCTAGATGATGGACATTTGAATGGACAGACAGATGGACAGACGGCAACTACACCAGCTCATGCTTTAGGTTATATCATGTTATTCATTGGATATTTTACATGTTTGAAAGGAAGCCTTTAGCATTTGTTTCCATAATTTGACAGTTTGTCTTCTTTTGGCAGACAGTCTGTTTTATCGTTAAACAGATCACATTTTGCACCAGTTCAATTATAAGAAAATACCCCCAAAATAGCAGTTTTACTTCATAGTGGGTAACAACTCATAACTATTCGCAGTACACAATTTTCTTATGAATTTGCTATCTGCAGTACACATCCGCACCTATTCGCGGTACACAACAGGATTTAAATATCAGCCCATAATTGGCTTAATTTATAGATTCTATCTTAAACGCTTGCAAAAACGTTTGTTTTCCATAATTTCACTTGCTTTCCATTGGAAAAATCGACAAAATCCACATACAATCCTCGAATAAAGTGAAAGCAAATGTCAAAATGATGTGTGTTTTTGGTACCAGCTTTCGGATTGATGATCCATTCTAGCCTTCAAATTCGTTAATAAACAAATACAACTACTTACGGTTCAAGCTTAATATATCCACTATTTATGTATTGCAAATGTTTTGCAAAACTTTAGCGATTTTATAATGAAATGTGCTGTTTCTGAAGAGCACTCATCCTCGTGTGTTGTTTACTCTCGATTCAGTGGTACGCTATTTCCGGTTTCGATGATAGACGGTGCTTATAGCTGAGTCATTAAATCAAGGGAGCTCAGTGGTAGAGTGCTTGACTCGAGACTGAGGGGCCGCGGGTTCGAGCCTCATCGGCGTCACTACGTTGTGGTCCTTGAGCAAGACACAATTATCCTAGCTTAGTACTGGTTCAACCAAGGAAGACCCGTCCCTGTTTAACTGAAAGATTGTTGATGGGACGTAAAGAATCAAATCAAACACATTTTGTTCCTCTGATGATCAATAGTTGATCATTACCAGGATTGAGTGACAATTTTGAGTTTAGAAAAGAAACCTTCTAGCTGAATCATTAAATCAAATACAATGTACCTAAACTCCTCTGTGGTCTCATCTGCGAGAAAGAGACTATCCCAATAGGAAATAGGTCTAGTAACCACAACATTGGTAGCTGTGTGATGACCTGATAATTTACAACCTGTGAGCCCGGGTCAGGTATTTGTCTTGTCCAATATACATTGTTCCACAATAAATATTGTGAAAGAGAAGCAGAGAGGACTGATCCCACTGAGCCTCAAGAGATGGCCACTTCAGCTTATAGAGTATATCAACAACACTACTTATGCTACGCCACCTCCTACAGGTCCAGCCTCTTTGTCTTCATATGGGTCTTAATTGCACAAACAGTGCACGAATGGAGAATTCAACGTGTACTAAAGCTTTTACTGTTGGCATCTGACACTTTGTTCACACAATGTTAACACATGGAACATTTGCATTAGGAAGTATAGTGTCTTACAATATTTATGACAAAATGACAGCGTCTTATCATATTTTCTCTCTTTCTCTTTCTGCGTCTTCATTTGGGTCTAAATTCAACTCCTTCGAGCATTATGATACACAATGGAGGTACATTGAACATCTGCATAAGCATATACCGATAGAATAACATTTTGAAAAAATGACAGCATTTGAGTATGGCTATTTTTCACTTTTCTTCTTCCTTAGGATTTTGTGTTCTTAATGCATACAAGGGGAATGTACATTTTACTAGGGGTTTTGCTGTTGGTATCATACTTTTGCAAAGACTAAGTCGTTTTAACTGATCCTTACTGTGCGTGTGGTATCTTATTGGTACTGGATACATTTGCTTGTTGCTACTCATCTGGTACATTGCCCTGAGTGAGTGACTTATTGCCATAAAACATATTTTAAGCATATTTGACCTTGACCTTTGACTCTAAGGTCACAGCGGTGCCCTAAACCTTCGTTGCCATATATACATCATGGAAATCATTGTGCTAGATATGAACATCCTGCATCAAAAATGAATGATATTTTCGTAATACAATACGAAATGCAGATTTTAAGTATAATTGACCTTGACCTTTGACTCGAATGTCATAATGGTGATCTGAAACCTCCATTGCCATCTACACACCATAGACAGTTATTGTGTTAAAAATGGACACTCGTTATTTAAAAAAAGATAACAGAGTCGAAGTTACAAGCCGCAACACATGTTTTAAGTGTATTTGACCTTGACCTTTGACTCAATGTCATATCGGTGATCTGATATCTTCGTTGTAATCAACACACCATAGACAGTTATTGTGCCAAATATGAGCACCCTCCACCATTAAATATCGTAAGAGAGCCATAAAACTGATCGTAAGCATATTTGACCTTGGTATTTGACTCCAAGGTCATATCGGTGACCTGTAACCTTTGTTGTCATCTTCAAACTACACTCAATCACTGTGCATAATATGAACACCCTCAGTAAAAATGAAAGATAATTTCTCGTAACGAGCCGAAAGACAGATTTTAAGTATATTAATTTTGTCCTTGACCTCTGACTCCAATGTCATATCGGTGATCTGTTCCATTGCTATAATGGCATCATAAGCAATCATTGTGCTTAATATGAACACCCATCAAAAAATGAAAGAGGGGTTCGCGTTACACGCCATAAGACAGATTTCGAGCATATATGACCTGAACCTTTGTATCCAAGGTCATATCGCTGATCTTAAATCTTCGTTGTAATAGACACACTGAGTCGTTACATGAGATGTCCAACAATGTGGTATGTGCGACCAGCAAAGGCTCAGACAAGCCTGCGCATATGCGCAGTCGGATCAGAACTTTTGCTAGTCTCATGAAAATATATGCCTGCTAAGCTACTGACTGAACACCATTAAATTTTGGAGTTTCTAAGCTTAAAAGGAGGCTGCACAGGCTCGTCCGAGTCTACACATGTCAAAATGCCACATCGTTGGAAATCACGTGTCGTGACTCACACTATAGGCAGTCATTTGGGCCAAATATGAACATTCTTGTTCAAAATGTGAAATAGGAGTTCGCATCATAGTACGAGCCGTAGGACGGATTTAAAGTGCATGTATGTCCTCGAGCTTTGACTCCAAGGTCATTCCGATGATATAAAACCCTCGTTGTAATCTACACACCATAGGCAACCAGTGTTCCAAATATGAACACCCTCGTTCAAAATATGAAAGAAACTTTCGCGAAATGCACCAGTCTTTTGTAGCCAAGCCCCAGTCCCAGACATTTCGTCTAACGATTCACTGCTATAATCCACACACTGTGGGGACATCCAGCTGGTAAAACCACGGCATTTTCCCCCATAGTCTGTAGTGTTTTACCTTGCACTGCCTATGTATATATCAAATCCCCGGCATTTCCCCTGAACTATGGGACAATGCAAAAGTTAAAAGACGGCACATTTGCCCGGCTATCCCCCGCCCTGCCCCGGGGCTGGTGCCGTAGTTACAAATGACTAGTGCAATATAAGCTGTAAGGCAGTTTTAAAGTATATGTGACCTTGACCGCAGGGCCATACCGATGATCTAAAACATTCGTTTCGATCTTTGCACCATAGGCAATACGAACACACTCAGTCGAAAAAAAAATGAAAGAGGCGATATATATTAAGGCAGACTTTATGAACGAGTATACGGGCCCGATTAAATTGTATCCGACGTGGATATTACAACTTAAATCAAACGACGTCGTGACTGGGAGTAATATAAAATCATGCATTAAAATTAATAAACCACTAGTGGGTTACATATTTAGTAATATTATGTATTGACGTCCATTATTGTATAAAAAAAAAGCCAAATCGTACGCTATTAACAGTCACAAGCACTTGTATTAACAAGGCAATTCACATGCTGTTAATGCATGGCTTTTTACTTTACGTATACACATTCTGAGGCCGTCACAAAAGTTGACGTCATCAACAGTAGCGTGTATAGAAGTGAACATAACTTAGTGACGTCAAGATTACGTAAGTTTTTGCTCTGGAACTGGCGTTTTTAAAACATACGCACCTTTCATTACTATACTACATTATTCAACTTTTCGAAGCGTTTTCTCCAAAGTTTTCAAACAAGAAAATGACTTTATGCAAAAATAGCGATCAAACATGTTTTTCTAATACAATAACATCCTCTAGACCCCTCGGGGCTGTTAAAACCCTCGGTTTTCATGCTAGGGTTACAACACCCAATAGATGTTAATGCATAGAAAACCATGTTTGATACCTATATTACAAAGTTGCATAAAAACAACAAGATTGAAACGTTTTAAGTCAAAATGCGATTTCAAAGTAATTTCAATGTCGTGTGATAGATAGAATCTGTGTTATTGAATATATCAAAATCGAAGACGAAAAAGCGATAAAATGCTAGGCAATCCTCGCAATTTATCTCTTCTCCTCAGCTCGTTTTATATATTAAAATAATATGTTCTACGTATGAGTACTCAATACATATAAGCTCCTCTACCTATAGTAGGTTGCATCCTGTCTGCAAATACAAGGCTTAAAATATTTTGGTTTTATCTTATAACACAGTGTGTATGTATGCGTTTGTGTATGACATGTATATACCTTGGACACGCCGAAATCTTTTTTATTATTAAGAGACAATAGCGTTTGATAACTCGATGTGATGACACCCTTTAATGAATACATGTATATTTATGCTATATAAATAATTTGAATGCAGCCATCGTTGCTGCGAATTCATTACATTCTTTCTTCTTCTTTTTTTGAATTTGATAATTTATGATATTGCTGCATTTTTTTTCAAAATGAAAATTTATGATATTGTTGTTTTGGGATAAAATTATGCCCTCCAGATGCAAATAGGCAAAATGGTTACAACAGTTTCCATTTCAATACCAAAGCGAGAAAACACGACGTAAAAAAAAAACACGTAGGATGGGGGATGGGGCTTTAGAAATGACCTTAGTCCATGCATATGGACGTCCAAGGCCGTGTCCGCAACTCTTCCTGGAAACTTCATCCATTCAGCTTACCCTATCTGAAGTGGAGTTTCCGGCGTCCGTTCGTCCGCCCGGAAACCTTTCTTGTCATCTCAATCGCCTTGGTGTATTGTTCTGAAACTTGTCTGGGATGTACCCCTTGTGGTCAAGCCGCGCGCATCTGCGATTTTGGTTTCGATTAGTCAACAGATGTGTGGCCTGCGGCGGCCATCTTCGATTGTCATTGTCATCGCATCTCCTCTGAACACTCGCTGCTCTGATTTTTTTCAAGGCTATTCTTACTTGTTTGTGGATAGTGCACATGCTCTGAGACTGAACCGGCTTAGTTATTCTTGATGATATATGCGGATATAATGATAATGATTGGTATGCTGATTTTAATCAAGCCATCAGCTCAATGACCATGTTCTTTAACAGGAAGATCAGGTCAGAATGTATGGACGGGTGGGTTTATATGGATGGGTGGGTGGATGGATTTGTTTGAATGAATGGTTTTATATGGATGGATGGATGGATGGATGGATGGATGGATGGATGGATGGATGGATGGATGGATGGATGGATGGATGGATGTGGATGGATGGATGGATGGATGGATGGATGGATGGATGGATGGATGGATGGATGGATGGATGGATGGATGGATGGATGTGTGGGTGGTGGGTGGATGGCGGGGGTCGTATAAACTGGTGCCCTGTTATCGTCTCAATTCGAAAGGTAGATCAAGGGGAGGGAACCAGACGACAGCACGTCATTTGGTACTGGGGAGTTTTCTCATTTTATAAGCAAGGTTTTACCGATCACGTGATAAGCACGCGCACTTGTTACTTCCGCCCAAGGAAAAAAAAGGAAAAACAGCGAGGACGAGTTCAAACTAAACCAGAAACCAAATATCCCCTTACTCACCGAATTCCGATAATTGTTCTCCAGAAGTGAATAGAAAATCTTTGGTAAAATGGTTTCGTTCAGAGAAATTCAGACAAATTTAGGTATTTGCCTCGTTGTTGTGAAATATGGCCGCCAAACATGCCAGACAAAGTGACGTGGAATGAGAAAACGTTTCCTCTAATCAGCGAATCCTTGTTTGGACATTAATCATGTCGGTTGTCCATTATAAATTCAAGAACAGTCTTGAGTATGATTCTGTTACCTTCGATGGATTGGCCATATCTTTGGCCGACTTGAAAAAGGCCATCATGTTCAAGAAAAGAATGAGACCAGGAGATACAGATTTACAAGTCGTCAATGCTCAATCACACGAAGGTAAAATTAATTACTATTTTCCCATATAATGAGCACAATAACTGCTTTCCCAAATGCACAACCAAATGCTTATTGAGAAAAAATGTTATTTCCCAGTTGTAATGTCTTGCAATCCAAATTATCGCTCAAATGTGTGACCGCATCCTGTACTGATGGGCAGTTCATGAGTTGTTTTTTAATCTCAGTAGAAATGCTGCTTTGTTGCAGTTCCGCGTGGTAGTTATTCATACAAAATGTATGAATTAGTCTTGTTTTTTGATGATTCAGACCAGGAGGAGGGGACCAGTGGTGGAATTTCGAAAGCAGACCATATTGCTCCCAAAATTCAGCCCTCCGTTGACAGAATCACATATTTTTTAGGTGCAAATTTTCTGCCTTGTGTCCTTGAGCAAGACACATTAATTCTAGTTGCAGAACTGCGACTTTAGATTTTTTTTTTCGATCCGGCCGAATCTAAAGTCGCAGTGTTTTTGTGCTCTATATTGACCAGTGATGGCTCCCCTTTTGTTTTGGGAAAAACTTGTTTCTTTGACAATCCATCCATTCAGACTTCTTCATGTGTTTTACAAACACAACCAAAGTTATAAAAATGTTACCATTTGCTTCGTTTTTGTGACACGATCAATGCAATCTGTAAAATTATGTTCTTGTTGTTGTTTTTCGGCTCATCGCAGCCATTTTGCATGCTTTTCACGAGCTAGGGGTGATGCAGTGTTCTGCCAAGGTTGCTAAGACATGGGGACAAATGTCTCAACAGCCCTGAAAATTAGGGGACATTTTTAAAATCAGTGAGACATTAGCTTTTTTCCTGAAAATAATGTTTATTAGGCATGTAATACTAAATTTTACCTATTCTGTTGTGTGTAGTTATTCGTCCATTGTTTTGTCCAATAAACTGTGGTCAATTAAACTGATTTGAACTGTAGTTAGGCACTGGCTCCTGAATGGTTATTTTTCCATTGTTTTTGTCCAATAAACTGTGGTCAACTAAACTTAAACTGATTTGAACTGTTTATAACTAAACTTCAAGAACTTAAAAACTTGTAAGTGGAACATATTTACAATACAGTGTAATATAGATAATTATTCAAATATTTTCCTCTTCTTGACTCTCCACTCCTGAAGAGCCTCCATGAAGTCAAACTTCCTCCTGTCACCCCCTTCAAGTTTAATTGTCATGATGTCATCAACCCTTTCTGCTGAAAGCCTGTTTCTGGCTGCAGTTCTTGTTGCATTCTGTGCACTAAACCCCCTTTCGCAGTCTGCTGTGTGGATGGGGGCTGTAACAGCTAGGGCTGCCAACTTAATAAGGTTTGGATAGTCTTGCTTGTAATGTTGGTTTATAAGACCCCACAACACTGACATCTTATCCCTTGGGTATCCTTCTTGCAACACCAGATTTTTCACCTTTGCCCATTCTTCCCTAGCCTGGTCTACATTGATCAGGGGCTCACAGGTTTGAACTGGTTCATCAGCTAATGGTTTGGACACTTTTTTCTCTCCATACTGCTTCAGCAAGACTTCAAGCTTTTCATTGCCCCATGTTCCAAGATCTGCTTTTGAGACAAAGGACAGTGGTCTCATAGCCAATATGGAAAATGCATATATCACATTGCTATCATCATCTGGAAATCTTTCATCTAGTTTTTGCAGTATCTGATCTATGAATTTAACTTTGATTGTCTCAATGTTTCTTTTCCCTTGTACAATGTGATTGTTTTTAAACACTACTTTTCCTTGCTCCAAGGTGAGGTGCTCATCCGAGAGCTGCTTCAGGTAAGAATACTCAGCTTCATCAGATTTAAGTTTGTTTAGTGCACTTTTGGTGTGGTCAACCTGAACTTTAACTTGACTGATGTCTAGATTTTCTTTTTGAAACACTAAACACATTTCTGATATTACTGGAAGCACATCCATCAACAGGTAAGTACTTGCAATGAAATCATGCTGGATGAGCTTCTTGGCATAACCTTTAGATTTAGCATCTGTGTCTGTAGTAAAAAATGTCAAGAGTGAATCAAGTGTCCTAAACACAGTGCTCACAGCAATGTAAGTTGATAGCCACCTTACCTCATGGACCTCCTTGATTTTCAAATTTGGCTCATCCAGCATGTCCTGTATGTCTGAGAGTTTAGCAACTCTGTTTGCTGATGCTTTAAAGAAGTAGAATATTCCAGTTAGTGTGTTCTGATAGTCCACCAAATATGGTACTGCATTAGCTGCTTGTGAAGTAACCAGGGCTAATCTATGTGCTATGCAGTGGTAGTTCAACAGCATAGGATTATCCCTCAACATATATCCTGTCAGCCCTTTTCCAGTCCCTGTCATGACCTTTGCCCCATCTGTCCCTAGGCATAGCACTTTTGAAGGTGGAATAACTCTGCTTTGCTTGTTCATAACATATTTAAGCTCATTGTAGATTGCTACACCAGTAGCACTTTCAACTTTCATGTTAGTAACAAAGTGTGTGGAAGGTGTAAAAGTCTCCATGTCAGTGACCCGGGCATAAACTACTAATTTCTTGTGGGTCGCTATATCTGTACTTTCATCAAGAAGAAAACTGATGTATGGGCTCATTGGGCTGTTGATCATCATGCAGTCAACCTTTTTTCTTATCACAGATGCTATGGAACTTATCATTTCTGCCCCAGCTTTATCTGACTCATATGTAACTGTCTTAGTGCATTTCAAGTGTTCAACATGGGGGCAATTTAACTCACTCAAAAAGTCAAGTATATTACCGTGTTTAGAGATGGGCATACCTTCCTGTGCTAGGAAATAAGCAGTTTTTAGAGCAACGACCACAGCAGACTCTTGATCGCTCATAACCTTGTCAACAGATTTTTGCAACTGTCCCCGAAGTTGATCAGCTTCTACACTCTCTTTGTGGTCTACACTGTCCGCATGGCGATTCAAAGTTGTTGTTTTGAAATTGTTGTTCAGACCAGTCAGAGCATTTTGTTTATTGTGTTTGATACACAGCCTACATGACATGGAATTTTTGTCTCTATCATATTCTAGCCAGGAATAATCCTTCAACCATCGGTCTTGAAACTTTCCTTTTTTATCGATGCTTTTGAGGGGGGCAATTTTGGTGTTTCTGTTGTTTTGGCAGGCATTTGATCAAGATTTTCAGTTCCCGATGTAGAAGGGGCATTGTTAGGATCTTGAATTGATATCGGCAGCTCCTTGTCTGCCGTTGATTTACTAAAGAAACTAAGAATTGTCCGTGGCTTCTTCTTTTTCGGTGAACTTGTCGCCATTCTGTTTGTTTACAAGGAAGAATGATGGGAGGCACTGCATTGGCCGAAGAAACGCGGGAAATATAAAATTGATCAATCAGATGGCGAGCTGCAAAGATCCTCGATGCTGTTGCATAGTTACCGCGTGTGCATTCGGAATACCTTGGTCGAATTCGCGACTTTCCCGTTCCGCGCCACCTAGCGGGGAAAGCCCTACTGATAAATTAAAAGGCTACTTGAGTGGGTTTAAAATTGAAAAAGACCGTGGAATCGTAAAAAGTTTTACCTTTCTTTTCACCAGCGCTTTCATTTTGGCACAAATGATAGAATTGATCCAAATTTTATCCTTTTTTTAATTGACGACGGCCAGTAGAAAGCCAAACACTGTGAGAAAATTGATTATTTCCGAAAATTCGGCCGCGACAAGATTCGCAACTAGCAGGGTTCCCACGAGCACTGGAAAACCTGGAAAATAACAAAAAAAAGCTCCATGCATGGAAAAATCATGGAATTTGAAAAAAACTGAAAAATCATGGAATTTGTGAAATAATTGGTGTTTTTGACTGCTTGTTTTCTGGCTACTGGTGATTTAAGTTTTCATTATTGTTTCAAAATGCATGTTTGGTCCACAACAGGGCCTGTACTTGTTGTGCCTGATATTTTATAGTCAGATACATGTAGCCTTAAACATGTATGCAATTTAGGCATGTCAGAAGTATTCTTTAATTGGTATATAAGGTCTACTAACCAAAAGGTATTCTTACGTTTTTGAATGGAATGCAAAAGCCACATTGAATCTTTTGACCTATCAGATTCTTAATTTGCAGGGTGAATCATATAAAACAGGCATTTAAGCGGGCCCTACAATTCATACTTTTTTCTCCTACTTTTCCCTACATTTCCATGCAAATGCCTTACTGCTTTCCTCTTTAATTGCACGCCGGTGGGTCCGACTTCAGACTCTATGACGGTTCCAACTTAAAAACTTATCTATTGATGAGATGGTAGGGGCCTGATGCTTTGGCTGTTGTCAGGCCCACCAGGGTTTACCTGTTGGATTTCTTTTGCTCTGGTATTCAGTTTTATGCACTGTTGAGTCCTTATCTTTGCTTTACCTCCTTTTTATATCTTGATTTATATGTTCTAGGAGATGATGTTTGGATATGTTAGGGGTCTTTCATGCAAACCAAAATCTATGTGTCTTGATTTACATCTGAACTAAGGGTGAGGTTGGCGCTGTGAAACCGGTTTAAGCCCACTAGTAAAACATTTTTACTGACCGTTCCAAGGCAGTACTTCTTTTGTGGATCATTTGTGTTATTTATGTCTTGTGAATGTCATGCTTTTGCGTCTGTTCATTGCTGCCTTGTGGTCACCTGCTGGGAAAGGGCAAACCTCTTGGCTCTTGTTTGTGATGTATATTGTGGTTTTGTTACTTTCCCATGTGGTATCCTCGGTCAGGTGTGGTACTTGATTGTATTGACTCCTGATCTTTGCCATCTTTCTTACTTTTACTATCCTAACTTTCTCACTTAAAATGTCATTTATGCAATAAAATCATCAAAAAAATTTCCCCGCTCGCTTCGCTCGCTCAGATTTCTCAATAATTAAACTTGGTTTTTGGTAAATGACCACTCAATTTCTCACTTTGAAGTTTTCAGCTGCAAAAGTCATTCTGTTTTTGGATAGTTTTATTGTCACCACTTTTATCCTGCTTATTATCCCCACGCTTTTTTAAAAAAGTGTAGGGGATATTGCAATCGCCTCCGTCCGTCCGTCTGTCCGTCCGTCTGTCCGTCCGTCACGCTATCTCCTCCTAAACCATTGGACGAAATCCAACCAAATTTGGTGTGTGAGTTGCTCACATGAATAGGGTGTGCAACGGCACATTTTTTTTTGGCCCCGCCCCCTGGGGCCCTGGGGAGGGGCAAAAAGGTCAAATATCATTAAATATCATTAAATTTCAATTACAAAGTCAATTTCAAAGATTTTTTAACCAAACTTTGTGTGTCTTCTCACACATGAAAGATATAAAACATATCAGACGGGATTTTCATTTGGTCGCCTGGGTCATGCCCCAGGGGTCGGACTTAGGGGTACCGTGGGGGGTTTGGGGGTCAAAATTTTTTTTATTTCGAAATTCAACCAAATTTGGTGTGTGAGTTACTTACATGAATGGCACATGCACCGGCGCCATTTTTTGGGTCCCCACCCCCTGGGGCCTTGGGGAGGGGCCAAAAGGTCAAATATCATTAAATCTGAATTACAAAGTCAATTTCAAAGGTTTTAAAACCAAACTTTGTGTATCTTCTCACAAATGAAATATATATAACATATCAGACGGGATTTTCATTCGGCCGCCTGGGTCAAGCCCAGGGGTGGGACTTGGGGTACAGTGGGGGGTTGGGGGTAAAAAAAATTTTTTTTCCGAAATTCAACCAGATTTTGTGTGTAAGTTACTCACATGAATGGCACATGCACCGGCACAATTTTTTGGGTCCCCCCCCCCCCCCCCCCCCCCTGGGGCCTTGGGAAGGGTCAAAGGGTCAATTACCGTTAGATTTCTTTGAGAGCGTGGGGATTTGCGATGGCGCGCCATCGAATGTGTTCTAGTTTTGATATATTATCATTAATTTAATGACTCATTGTTATGAATTATTGGTTTGAAAAAGCCCTACTTTCCCTACCTTTTACATTGGATAGTCCCTACTTTTTCAAAAAATTTATCCTTACTTTTCCCCTACTTTTTCGTGGAAGGGCACTTGAAAGTCTGAATAAAAGTTAATCAAAAGACATCATCATAAAACTTTTGGAGCCATTTCAATTCAATCGTCAAGGTAGTATGGTGTTTCTGATTTTAAATTGGCCATATAAGTGACCTTTTTGGCTAGATATTTGGGAAAAGATACAGAATGATGAACTATTGAAAGAAATATTGAAAAGATATAAGAAAGACATGTTCTAATAACAGTTAGTCACAATTATGCTAAATGTGGTAAAGAATACTGAGGATGCTGCGAAGAGAGGAGGTTGGATGCCGCGGGTTAAATGATCATGGAAATTACATTATTGCTCATGGAAAAATCATGATATTTTGTTTTTGAATTTCTGTGGGAACCCTGAACTAGGGTGTTTCGGCCGCGACTTTGCTGAAATTTCCGCGATATTCTCGCGTGATCGCGGCCTCGGCAGAACACTGTAGGGGCCATGACGTTTTTGCGATAAATTTCGGATGTTGAATTGATGAGATGAACTTATTAAAACGTTGAGATGGCGGCGCCCTGCAAGAAATTCTCACCTGTTAACCTCATATTGTGTGGCCTGTTGGTCCTTATTCTTGCTGTTAGAAACCCTGATAATGAACCAGACCTTTTTGAAAGCAATGAAATTAATCAGTCATCATGTCTTTGGAAGCTAAAACTGATGTTCTCTGTCTTAAACACCCAACCAAATCAGCGATGCAGGATGAATCTGAGAAACAATGTTGGATCTTGTTTGGTGTTTTACCTTTTGATAATGCAATCGGGGGATGTGGAGATGAACCCTGGTCCGCCTAAGTACCCTTGTGGAATATGCAACAAAAATGTTAATTGGAACGCTAAAGCAATTCAATGTGACGGCTGTGACGTGTGGTTTCATGCAAGATGTGCAAACATTGGCCCTGAATCATTTAAAGCTTTAAACAAAACTGAAGTTACATGGATATGCAACCATTGCGGCATTCCCAACACATCAACACACCATAGCATAGATTTAGATGATTTAAAATCAGTGAACTCTTTCCAAGTAATTGCCACGGACTCAAAAACATGTTATTAGAACTCAGTGACTCTCGCTCACCGTCAAGGGACACCCCACCACATCTGTTTTCTACGCCAAAGCACCAGAGTAAAGTAAATGTCAGTAACATTTCAGATATGTCTCATATTTCGGAAGTTCAGTCGTCACACTCTAAAAGTGTAGAATCGGAACAAACTTCATCATTTCTCGGATTTTCGTCTATTGACAGTAGCAACAATAATAGTATTTACCTGACAACACATCTCAATCTCATTGTGAAAGTACAAACAATCTTGATTTTCTTGTTATAAACTTTCAAAGTATAAGAAACAAAAGTGCTGAATTATATAACATTATATCCAGTCGTGCGCCAGACATTATAGTTGGGACTGAGACCCACATGGATAGTGGAGACTATGACCCTGAAATACTTCCACAGAACATACCGCCAGAACATAAATATCAAATTTTTCGAAAAGAAACTGTAGATAAACGCGGGGGGGGGGGGGGGGGGGGGGGGAGTTATCGTTATGGTTAAGCCAGGCCTACTGGCTGAAGAATGTTTGGATCTTGACACTAATTGGGAATTAAAATGGGTCGAAGTAAATACTTCACGTGATCATCAAATATTAGTTGGATCATATTACAGGGAACCAAAATCCACTTTGGATGCTCTTGACGAGTTAGACTTATCTCTCAATAAGGCTGAAACCTTAAAACCGTATAATAACATGAAGAAGTTTCTCGCGGGTGATTTTAATCTAGGGGATATTGAATGGGACAACGGACTATGCCCACCAGGAGCAAGGGATAAATCACATTGTAATAAACTTTTAGAACTTTCTACGAACCATAATTTTGAGCAAGTCAACAGAACCCCAACACGGCAGGGAAGGATTTTAGACTTATTGTTCACTACTCATCCTGGCTTGGTACAACGCCATACTGTCTGTCCTCCGATTGGACTTAGTGACCACGACATACTCTCAGTTACAACATCAATAAAACCTATAGTAAATAAAAAACCTCCACGTTCAGTATACAATTTCAAAAAAGCAGATTGGAACAACGTTTGGGAAGATATGGCAGCTTTTAGGGATCAGTATATGGAGAATAAACATTCATCAAATTCAATTGAAAGTGATTGGAACAGTTTTAAAAATGCAATCTCTGAAACAATGGACAGGAACATACCGAAAAAGACAGTTAAGAGTAATGCAGATACCCCATGGATGACTAATAAAATAAAACGCATGATCAGGAAAAAGAAACGTCTTTATAAGAAAGCTAAAAAATCTAGTAATAAGTCGGACTCAAAAACTTTTCACGATTATCGAAAATCAGTGCGAAACCTCCTACATACAGAATACTACAAATACATAAATAATCTTCTAGAACCTGAAAATGACTCATCTTCAAAGTCTTTTTGGAAATACATAAAATCACGGAAACAAGACAGTGTCAGTATCGGAACTCTTAAGGACAATGGTAATATTGGTGAAAGTGCAAAAGAGAAGGCGGAAATGTTTAACGGTCATTTTTGTTCTGTTTTTACTAAAGAGGATATGGAGAACATGCCAGACAAAGGCCAGTCGCCGCATCGGGTTATGCCCACAATTAATATATCACTCAATGGTGTCATCGGTTGTGTGAAAAGGTTGAATCCAAGTAAAGCATGTGGACCGGACAGAATGCCTATTTTAGTTCTAAAAGAAACTTCCAATGAAATAGCACCAATTCTTCAATATATTTTTCAAAAATCGCTAAATACTGGAGAAATACCATCTGACTGGAAAAATGCCAACATTGTACCTATCTTCAAGAAGGGTGATAGAACTAAACCCGCCAATTACCGACCAGTTAGCTTAACCGCTGTTGTTTCTAAAATGTTGGAACACATTGTTGTGGCTCAAATAATGGACCATTTAAATCGTAACAATATTTTACATGAAAATCAACACGGATTTCGTGCTCACCGATCATGTGAATCTCAACTTTTGCTCACTACAGATGACATCAATAGAAGTATGAACTAGGGACGCCAGGTCGACATGGGAATTCTAGATTTTGCGAAGGCATTCAATAAAGTGTCACATCGAAGACTCGCCCTAAAGATGTCATACTATGGCATCAGGAATGGAAATTTGAACTGGATCACAGAATTCTTACGCGGACATCAACAACAGGTGGTGGTTGATGGTGAAACCTCTGAACCCGCTGAAGTAACTTCTGGAGTTCCCCAGGGCACCGTCCTAGGGCCGACATTGTTTTTAATATACATCAACGACATTGCTGATAACATTAATTCAACCATTAGACTATTCGCGGATGATTCGGTAGTTTATCGCCAAATTAATTCACCTGATGATCATCTTATATTACAAGAAGACCTCCAAAAGTTAGTTGAATGGAGTAAAACCTGGCAAATGGAATTTAATGTTGATAAATGTGCAATCATGAACTTTGGAACCTTAAGAAATATCTCTAAATTTGATTACAAAATGAAAAACCAATCACTGCAAGTTGTAAAACATCATCCATATTTGGGAGTGGAGCTATCGGATAACATGAAATATAACCTACATATAGACAGTATCACCTCTAAGGCATCTCGTGTGCTTGGATTTGTTAAAAGAAATTTAAGACATTGTCCTAAAGTGGTAAAGGAGAGAGCATATCAGTCTTTAGTGCGTCCAAAGCTTGAATACAGTTCAACAACCTGGAACCCCCAACAAGTCACCCAGAAGAGGCAAATTGAACAAGTACAGAGAAATGCTGCTCGTTTTGTATCAAACAAACCATTTAACTACCAAAATCCTACAAGTGTTACCTCTATGATCCAGCAATTAAATTGGCCAACCCTTGAAGCTCGACGTCGATCATCTGACCTTGTCTTAATGTATAAAGTTGTTCATAACTTGGTTGCTGTACCTATTACGTACCATCCACCTAGATCGCCAAGGTATATGGAATGTGTTAGATTTATTACATACCACTGTCGTGTGAATGTGTACCAACATTCATTTTTCCCACGAACTGTTATATTGTGGAATCAGTTACCAGAATCTACAACAAACCTGGAGAGTTTGGACAGCTTCAAGTTAGCTGTTCAACCACCAACAACTATGTAAACGGGCAGGACATTGTAAAGTGTAAATACACGTTGGTTTTTAATCTTCATCGAGTTCATCTTATTTGGACCGTCTGACACTGCACATGCACAATTTTAATCCCTTGTCGATGATGTCTGCCTAGCGGATTTGGTCAGGTACCCTCATTGAAGTTGAAGTTGAGAAATATTATAATAAAACCCGGTACTGGTTATACTCCCCATGACTAGGAAAGGGATGTCAGCGCTTTTTCAAAAACTCAGTACATTATTAGAATAAGATTAACAGTTGATATTGGGCATTATAAGAAACAAGTTGGTGTTTGAATTTTGAAAATCAGCGCAAAATTGTTAAAGTTATCTTACTCAATGTTGGTACGCTCGCAGCAGTCTTGTTTCTGCATTGTAGCGCCCCGTATTTTCTATTTAGTTTATAACGAGAAATGACCTATTTCAGAAAATGAAAGTAGATTTCCAAGAATAGCTTGATTTCAATTTAATATAGC
Source organism: Loripinus fragilis (assembly GCA_964019695.1). Classification (NCBI taxonomy): domain Eukaryota; kingdom Metazoa; phylum Mollusca; class Bivalvia; order Lucinida; family Lucinidae; genus Loripinus; species Loripinus fragilis. Next base: position 33,792,539 of record OZ026516.1, read on the forward strand.
ATGCCAAAGAAAATGAGATACTTACTTGACAGAAATCCTAAACAATCACATACCCCACCCATATAAATACAATTTTGGGAAAGGAAGCTTTGTCATGTCCCAAAATGTCATAATCAGACCGAAAATGGACTTTTCCAACATGATGGACAATTGTTATTCTGATCATGTGCATACGTGACAAGTTTCCCGCCAAAAGTAGCAAGCTAATGCAAGAGTACATTGACCTCTGAACTGAGAGGGGGTCGGCTTGTTTACGACAAGAAGCGATGGATTGGAAAGATCAGAATCATATTACTTTTGCACAGTGATCAGTAAGATATTAGTGATGGAAAATATTTTTTATATCATGGCTAACCTTGCTGCAGGCTGAATAACTTTACTATCACACGCGTATGTTCAAATAGGCTATCAGTCAATACACACAGTTGGTACCGATCGTTTTAAGGCGCCACATGAATCTTATATAGAGACATTGGGTGTTTTGGCCTTCTTTTTGAACATGTGCGCAATGGTTTAAGATTAGAATTGTAGAATGATGTAACTGTTTTAATATGTAAAATCATTTGGCTTTTTTTTTACCTATGTATTTCCTGTTAGCGGAAGTGGGGGAATTCCTTATCTGAAAATAGTCAATTTTCTATCCAGTGACATCCGTCGGAATACAGAACCAGGGTGAAAATTTGCATACTAGGTTGGAGATTGACCTATATTCGTTGACATTCATCAAGATATTAAAAGAAAACCTATTACAAATGGTGAGAGAGGTCACCATAAAAATCGACCTGTATGCACAAAAATGATCCCATCCATTGCCATTAAGAACTCCTAGGACACAGTTTGTACATATCCAACGGGGTAGTTCTCGATGTCAACAAATTGGTAAAAGGCGGCCCCAGTTAGATCGGTAATTGGTCATCTACATGTAACAAATGTTTGGTGAGATGGTATTGGATTCTTTTAATCTCAATAGACCCGGTATGATCAATTTCATGTAAAAGGTATTTTTCCCTATTTCATTTTTGTCACTATGTGGTTGTATTTAGATATAAATAGACATTAAAGATGTAAATATAAGTCTGATTTTGGTATTTAAAGTTGTTAAAACATATGTGTTTTCAGAAAACGGAGAGTGAACGGGTCACTGTCGGTACATTAATTACCAAAACAAATTCGTACGTGATTTTAGTTCCCCACAAAAAAAGCATGCTCTTCAGCTCAGAAGACAAAAATGACGCCATGTTTTGAAAACAAATAGTGTAAACATTCTGTGTGGATAGGAGCATTTTATCTTTTTAGAACTAATCAGGTATGCATCAGCGGCAAACTAAATAGCAAAATATAGATAAACCTATAAACTTACAGAAATGAGTAGTGTTAGAGGAAGACACTGTTTAGAAATATGTTTTCAACTTGGTTTACGTCCACGATAACAGTAAGGGAAAAGATAGCGGCTTAAAAAATCAGGGCTAGATTTGATACATAAAATAAAAATCCATCATATCGCCCTGAATTCAGTGCTACATTAATCCCTGCTAAGAACTAGTTTAACCCAGGATGACCCGTCCTGACATAACTGAAATATTGTTCTGGGAAGTAAAGAATCAAATCTAATGCAGCCAAAAGATATTTGTTCACTATTCGAAATTAGCGCTGTCTGGTGTAACATCGTTTTCGATCATGCCAGTATGACCAGATAGATAAACAAAGATGGTCATCTGTCAGTTTTCACTAGGATTTTGAAAATACAGTCAAACCTCGATTATTTGAAGTGCCAGGGACCGCAGGAATCCTTTCGAATAATCGGTAGTTAGAATGATTGAAAACGGGAGATTTCGGATATTTTCGGAAAAGCTTGGACCTTTCATAGAAGGTCATTGTTTTGCCAGAGTTCGCAACTTCAACATGTGTTTTCCGTGAATTAATTATATAATCGGAATATCTGTCAAAGCATTAAAGAAAATGAGCTTCTTGGAGGTTGTTGTGGTCTCATCGTCTCTTATGGTGCCTTGCAGGTCTAAGAACGCCGAAAAACAAAATCCGATCTTTATTGACATCTACTACATGTAACAACAATGAAAATAAAGGTTAAATGTAAATTGACGTACCATTTACTGACGAAATATTGTCTCCTATTTTATCGCCCTAATGTCATAAGGTCTCCTTCCCAGCTAGCACCAGGGCTTCCGTTAGGCGGACGTACGCCGTATATTACGTCCAAAATTCGGCTGCGTACGCGGAAATTACACATCAGAGACGTACGGCGGACTTCTGAAAATTCCTTAGTACGGCCGAAAATGGATATCGAGACGTCCTGTCTGCAGAAAAAAACCCGCCCACATTTACCAGATTACGGGATTTATGTCCCGCCTTCGTATTGGAAACTCAATTTTTTTTATTTATTGACCACACTAGGACGTCCCACTTGACTGATTTCGGGAGTTTAATTGACAGCCAGTGTCACGTGTAGGCTTCAGTCGGAAGCGCAATTATAAAAGCGTGTCATCCAACAGGTGCGAAATTTTACATTGACACATCTTGACAATGGCCTTAGAAACCATTCCCGCGAGACGGACGTCCAGTCCATGAGCAATAAAGCGAAACGGCCAACAGCCCAATCACTATCCGTTTTGTTTGAAGTGCCGACGTGACACTTTGCACGCTTGTGAAGTAACTTTTTTTTGAACTCTACACATCTGCGTCGTAATTAATTGTGTAGATCTTGCGCATGCGATAATTTAGTACTTGAACGCTCCTTCTACACAGGCACTATACCAACGAACATACAACATATTAAAAATGAATGTTGTTTTGTTGCAATTTTTACGCTGTACAAGTACAAGCTTATAAGAAATAATTGTTACACAAAATAAGTACAAGCTTTTAAAATAAAAATTGCTACACAAACACTCCCCAAGCGCGGATCCAGGAGTTTTCGCCGGTGGGGGGGGGGGGGGGGGGGGTCCAGATCAAACTGGCAAAAAAGCTCTGACAACGTTTTTTTTCAGTCCTCAGCTTATTTTACACAAGACAAATGGTGAATTTTAAAGAAAACTATCCTTTTCAAGGTTCCAGAGGGGGTCCAACATTTTCCAGGGGGGTCCAACTTTTTCTAGGGGACGTCCAATTGATTATTTCCTATAAAATCCTATAGAAACCCCCTGTCCCCCCCCCCCCTCTGGATCCGCACTTGCTCCCCCAAACAAATCTATCTATCTACCCTACCCTTCCCTTCCATACCCTACCTAACCCGACCCTACCCTACCCTACTTAACCCTACCTTACCCTACTCTTCCCAACCTAACCCTACCCTACCTAGGAACAAAGAATGATCTCATTCTGTATAAGTACAAGCTTATAAAAAATAATTGTTACACAAATAAGTACTAGCTTTTAAAATAAAAATTGCTACACAAACACCCTCCCAAACAAATCTATCTACCCTACCCTACCCTATTCTAGCTAACCCTACCCTACATAAACCTACCCTACCCTACCCTACCCTACCCTACCCTACCCTACCCTACCCTACCCTACCTATCTTGTAAGGAACAAAGAATGATCTCTGAAATATTTATCTTATTTTTCAAAGCAAGTTTGACAATCCGCCACACCGCGAGGGTATCACAGAAAAAAGTGGGACTTCCAAAAAAATTCAATGGGACTTCCAAATTTCAAGGGTAGGAAGTCTGGACTTCCTGGATTTGAAAGTTAATGGAAGCCCTGTAGCACACAACGTCGGGCCATCAACGGCCCACCAGCGATAGGCCATTGAGGTGGCATATCGCTTGCAGGCCGTTGGTAGCCCGACGTTGTCTGTTTTGGGGCTGCAAACTTTTCTTTTATTTCAGTGTAAACATACGATTTGGGTGTTTAAAAGAACCGTCTCGTTAAGCATCCAAACCTAAATTTTGGTTGTTTTCCCTCAATTGTAAAATTGTGTTTTAGGCATTCAAAAGAAATGTTTCGATGAGACAGTTCTTTTGAGCACTCAATACACATGTCCGTGATATTCGTCTATTATCGAAATTGTTATTTTTGATGCACAAAGTCGGTGCGCTTGGTGTGTCCGCTTAATATACACTGGTCAAGAATAAATCAAAGGATGAGAGTCGATCAAATTAAAATCAATTTTAGCTCATTTATGCCCCTAATTAGACATTTTAAAAACACCAAACAAATTATCATTGCAGACGACCTAATAAAAGACACCATTTACTCACTTAACGGTTCATCACGTAATAGTGTGAACGTTAATCGGTGTCAATTACCTGTTGCAACTTTGTTTGCTAAAACATTCAGGTGTGTAAATCGAACTCGACCAAACAAAGAAATCATGATCACCATGCGTGACTTTTGGACTTCCAATCTTGAAGGGTAATTTAATAGCAACTTTTTAATCGGGACTGACGAATCACTTCGAAAAATTGATTTTTTCGGATAATCGAAATTCGAATAATTGGTAGTTTTATTGCAATAGAAAATAGAGAAAAAAGTCGGGACTATCCATCGTCTTCGAATAACCCAGTAGTTTCGGATAATCGGCGTTCGGATAACCGAGATTTGACTGTATGAGGTAAAATAATGTCTACTCGAAAAGTTTGGAGTTTTACATGTACTATACTCCTCTATTGTGAAGAAGTTAGGAGTAAAATAATCCAAATTCGGAGTTAATGAGAACTCTGTAATCTTTTATTTTTGGGTAATCTTTATGAAGGTACCCTGTCTGTGAAGTAATGTATACTATACATCACTTCACAATTTTCGGTAAATACCAATTTATGGTAAGTACTGTAAATGTTCCTACTATACTGTACATTTTCTTTACAGTGTATAAGACACCAAGTGCTATGATACCAAAGAATACATCCTTGACAATTGCACGGATACCAGTTGCTGCTTCTTCAAAGCCGGAAATTACAGCCCAAGCAAAAGCGAAGAAATGGTGAGTATCCTGCTAGCGTTAGATTTGAAGCCTAAAGTGACATAAAAGGAAGATGCATTTGCAATCTGACCCTCACATTTGCAAGTTAATCCATTGTCTGTTGTCGCTATGTAATCACTAAAGGCAGTTTTTACACATTTTTTTGTGATAATAGCCCAGAACTTGTAGAGTTCTCACTAGGATTTTGAAAATAGGAGTAAAAATGTTGTCAACCAGAAAAGTTTAGAGTTTACCATACTTCTCTATGGGGACTTTTGAAATAGTTGAGTCAGAATCAAAAAGTTGTGGTAAAAAAATCCAAATTTGTAGTTAGTGAGAACTCTGCTTGTAGGTGACAGTGAGAACTCTGCTTGTAGGTGACACAAATTCACCTTTCCCAAATCCATGCCATCTGAAGCTCATTGTCTATAGTGGTGTTCTGCTGATAACCTTTGCAAACACTTTGGATCCAGATCACTGAGATCAGGCCCGCCAAACTGTGACATTCTGATGGTATTCCTGAAAGAATTTTTCAAAAAAGGGTGATTTTGAAAAAATTCAGCATGACCACAAAAAAGTATGAAAAAGTACCATGCCAACTTAAATGGGTGTATACACCCACATTGTTCCCATGCAAAATTTAAATTGGGGGTTTTCATACCCCCTCATTTTGAAATTTGAGGGTATGAAGTGAAATTTGGGGTATGACTTTAAGACGACATAAAACTAAGAACAGTATGCTTTTGTATTTCAGGAGTCCTTGGGACTCTCGTCTGTTGTGTTTGAGAGCCCTGGGACCAATCTCAAGTCATAGTGAGTGACATTAAAAGTATAGGATAAAAACAGAGCTGCCAAAAATAAAAGAACAGTTACTAGCCCTGTGGCGATTGCATGCTTTTGAAAGCATAAATGCAAGAACGTCAGCAAATAAACACTGGAAACAGTGTTGGATCTTAGATAAACTTTACACAGGAACAGTGTACAATATATATAAAAGTCAATTTTAAATACAATAGGTTTAACTTAACTATCTAATATTTAAATATAATCGCAAACATTCCATAGATGTAACCATTACACTGAAATCAATAAACCCTTTTTGATATATAATTCGTTAAAACAATGATCACCGTCTATCATCGAAACCGGAAATAGTGTACCACTGAATCGAAAGTAGAGAAAAACGGCGTGGCGGGCGGTGAGTTTTTACCTTTATTTGAGCTTTATTAATTGCTCCCGAGCAACCACTGACATCAAGATTAATTGCCAAGGGATTAATTTCAATGTTGTGTATCTTTATTGTATTCTGTGTGTGAACATGGTTTTGTTTACACAAAGTTATCACAGCTTGGTACTGGCTGGAAAGTGCTCCTGCTGTAAAAACAGGCTTTGAACTAACGAATACATGGTTTATCTTCGGTTATGAAGTTAATTCCCTATTTCTATATGTAATTTGCACCATCCCAGTTTTATCTCTGGTCTTGGTTTGATTATTTTCAATTAGAATCTGTTGAAACAAAATAACTGTGGTATAGGGCGAATAGTTGTTGATGGCAAAACTCGTGTACTGCGATTAGTTAAAATCGTGTACCGCGAATAGTGGCAAAGTTTAATGAGATTGTCCCTTATTTCATGACTGACACTAGAAAAATAAATGAAACATTGTTTTTTAGCATTGAAGTTCATTTCAATTAATTATCAATTCATTTCAATTAAACCATGAGGATTAAACCGGGGGCGCAGTTGCTTAGTGGTAGAGTGCTTGACTCGAGATTGAGGGGTCGCAGGTTTGAGCCTCACCTGAGGCACTGTGTTGTTTTCCTGAGCAAGACACTTACCATCTGTCTAGTGCTGGTTTAACCCAAGAAGACCCATCCTGGCATGACTGAAAATTTGTTGACTGAGGCCTAAAGACGAAGAAAAATACCCCTGCACACAAGGCTAAATGGTTCACATGTGGGCTCTATCTGAGCGTATTGACCATGTTGGTGCCACATGGGAATTTAAGCCCATTTAACACCCACATAGGGCACATATAATTGTTTACACTCACATAAGCAGAACCACTGCCGCTTGAGCCTTTGGGTGATTCCAAAAATAAAACCACAACCCTATCCACCAGCCCAGTACTGGTTACTGTCAGAGAGACTGACTAGAAATTTGATATTTCACCTGTAGCCAGTTTAGCTATGATACTTTACAAAAAGCGAACAACAAAGGTGCTGATCAGACAAAGCAGAAGTGTGGGCTGGTCTGCCCCTTTGGTGTTTGCAACCCTCCGAAGACAGGTTTTCTGGCATTGAGGACCATATAACCGTTATAAGTTGCCCATAATGACCCAAATGGGTACCATATGCAACCCATATGAGTTTCCCCACATGGGTCCATGTACCACTGTTGCAAAAACCTTATCAGTCCCATTTGGACTACTACTATGAGAGGCATATTATATGCCACATGTTTGAAAAGAAATGTGTGTCAAGTGCTATTGACAGTCATTTTAACCAGCGTATTATCAAGACAATTCACGTGCTATTGATTCACCACTTTTGGACTAAACGTATACACAGTTTGGGGACATCACAAGAAGTGACCTCAGAAAAGTGGGTCTATATTAGATTTGGGTTGTCTGTCATTCCATCATTCTGTCTGTCATTCTGTCTGTCTGTCATAATTTCGTTTACACTCAACTTTATACAATTTACCCAATTTTGTATGTGCATTGATATTGACTTATTTTTTTCGACATGATCTAGATTCGGATTTTATACATCATTTTTCCGACATTTGTACCAGAGTTATGACCCTTGATTTACGCCAGAATTTTGTTTTCGCTCAATATCTTTACAACAAATCGACCAATTTTCACTAAATTTTATATATGCATTCATATTGATAAGATCTAGCTTGAGATTGTTTCACGTAATTTTTCGCACGTTTGTACCAGAGTTATGGCCCTTGATTAATGCCAAAATTTTGTATCCGCTCAATATCTTGAGAACAAATTGACTGAATTTCACCAAATTTTATATAAAGCATTTATATTGATAAGATCTAGGTTGGGATTGTTACACATGGTTTTTAGAACATTTGTACTAGTGTTATGGCCCTTGATTTATGCCAGATTTTTGTTTCCACTTAATATCTTGTGAAAAAGATGACAGATTTTCACTAAATTTTATATATTCATTCTTATTGACAAGATCTAAGTTTATGACTTATTTGTAACAGAGTTATGGCCCTTGATTCATGTCAGAATTTCATATGCGCTCAGTATCTTAAGAACAAATGGACAGAATTTGACCAAACTTTATAAATACATTTATATTGACAAGATCTGTGTCAATAGGATTTTTATACCGGGCTGCGTAGCGCAGTCTGTAACGTGTCTGGCTACAGATGCGTGTCTGACTGCAGATCCAGGGGTCGCGAGTTCGATCCCGGCCCGGTACCATACTTTCGTGGAGATTGATCATGAAATAATTTCTACGGTCATTCTCCTCCCTTCCGCTGATTTATTCAAGAAGGGTTGTTGTCAGTTACAAGCGAAAGTATGTGCACAAATTACTGGTTAACCGCTTGCTCAAGCCTGCCCAGGAAAAGTGTGGTTAAGTGAACTGACCGTCCCGCAATGACCATAGCTGTTGACATGGGACGTAAAGCAACAAAAACAAACAAAAATAGGATTTTTACCTGTTATATTTTACAAATTTGTAACAAAGTTATGGCCCTTGACTGGCAACATAATTTTGTTTCTGCGCAATATCTTGAGGACAAATGGATAGAATTTCATCAAATTTTGTAAATATATTTATATTTATAAGATATATGTTGGGATTGCTATCTTCCTTATTTTGCTTATTTGTAACAGAGTTATGACCCTTGATTGATGTCAAAATTTTGTTTCTGCTCAATTTCTATAGAACATGGCCTTTTTACAGCATAAAACCCCTGTGCATCTTTCATGATTATGTGCGCCATTATTATACTACAAAAATTCAACTTTTCGAATCGCTTCCCCAAAGCTTTCAATCAACAATATGAATTTATGCAATAATAGCGGTCAAGTATTTATTAACATTTGCTAGACCCCTCAGGTGCTGTTAAAACACCTGTCAGGCTCGGTTTACAACACCACCCTCGTCTAATCTCATTTATTTTATTTCATTGTTTTATTTCCTTTTTATTAATAATAAACAAACCCTGAAGCTTCTCATCTTCTATCAAAGGACACAACCCACATATCTACTCGTTAAGCAGTGTCAAATAAGTAAGTCAAATATAGCAAAAACAAAGTAAATATATGTTACCCTGCCACTATTTTGGGACCTAAAAGTGTTATCCGCTATTTACATCTACTGCTTCATTTAAATTTACTTCAGGCTTTTTTTCATGAACGCAAACACTTTGAACCCTGATCAGACTGCTCTTAAAGGATCAGTCTAATCAGGGTCCATATTGTTTGCAATTTAGGCTACACATGAAAGAGCAGACACAAATTGGCTGGTGGTAATTGTCAAAAATACGAAATAAATTCAATAAGAAAAAATAACCACAACAGTTTGCCTACGTTGTACCCTTCAAGACAAACGCATACCTTTAATCTAGATGATGGACATTTGAATGGACAGACAGATGGACAGACGGCAACTACACCAGCTCATGCTTTAGGTTATATCATGTTATTCATTGGATATTTTACACGTTTGAAAGGAAGCCTTTAGCATTTGTTTCCATAATTTGACAGTTTGTCTTCTTTTGGCAGACAGTCTGTTTTATCGTTAAACAGATCACATTTTGCACCAGTTCAATTATAAGAAAATACCCCCAAAATAGCAGTTTTACTTCATAGTGGGTAACAACTCATAACTATTCGCAGTACACAATTTTCTTATGAATTTGCTATCTGCAGTACACATCCGCACCTATTCGCGGTACACAACAGGATTTAAATATCAGCCCATAATTGGCTTAATTTATAGATTCTAGCTTAAACGCTTGCAAAAACGTTTGTTTTCTATAATTTCACTTGCTTTCCATTGGAAAAAATCGACAAAATCCACATACAATCCTCGAATAAAGTGAAAGCAAATGTCAAAATGATGTGTGTTTTTGGTACCAGCTTTCGGATTGATGATCCATTCTAGCCTTCAAATTCGTTAATGAACAAATACAACTACTTACGGTTCAAGCTTAATATGTCCACTATTTATGTATTGCAAATGTTTTGCAAAACTTTAGCGATTTTATAATGAAATGTGCTGTTTCTGAAGAGCACTCATCCTCGTGTGTTGTTTACTCTCGATTCAGTGGTACGCTATTTCCGGTTTCGATGATAGACGGTGATGATGTCCTACTCATATGTAATTTCCTTAGTTTTTGTCAGATTTTGATGGGTTTTTTTTTTTACCAAAATGTAGGGCATCATAATTAAGTAGTTTCAGAAAAAGGGCCAAAAAAAGGTGGGAGCACAGTGGCTCAGTGGTAGAGTGCTTGACTCGAGACTGAAGGGCCGCGGGTTTGAGCCTCACAGGTGTCACTGCGTTTCGCAGATTAAACTCAGTATCTTGGATTTTTGAACCGTTTGGAGAAGTTGGCGCCAATTTTTCTCTACAGCTGTCATCATGGAACCCAGTTTGCTATAAATTAAAATATCGCCGAAGTTCAATCAATGTGTAAAATATAAAAAAAATCATTTAATTCTCCAGGGCTCTTGATCACCCGATTTTGGGGCAGAAATTCGGCCCCATTCCCAATGCCAAAAAGTATGTTTTTTCCCAATTCCAGACCAAAAAATCCCAATTTGACAGAATTTTTTTTTTTTTCGATCTCTGTCTTCATTTCATATAATACAAATACAGAACATATTGTTACATATTTACAATTTTACAGAATAATAGAATACAATCACGCTTGCTTCTGTATCTCCCTTTTCTCATCTGACACTAAGGTAAGTTTAATCTAGCAATGGAAACGTCAAACATAAGGACGGTGTCAAATTCCCAATTTTAGTCAAAGCTCGGACCAGTGATTTTATTTGGCATTTAGGAAGCTACCTTTTCCTATACATTTGGGAAAATATTTTATTCAAATTGGGAAAATAAGTGCTAAAATACATGAAATTGGGAAAATAAAGGCGGCTGTAAAATGGCCAAATAAAATCACTGCGGACCCAGTATAAACGGACTGGTCAATGACAGAAATACAAAGTTATGTTGTTGTGGCTCTATTTTAGCGCCATTTCAAAGTACTACAGGCAATAAAACTGATTCTGAACATACCCGAAATTATACGAAGGTATTCCCCGTATGCAAAGTTGAAATATTACAAGTTTTCGGCTTAAAGTGTTTAAAATAACTAAACAGGGTACCTTGGTTTCTTGCTGATGTTCATAAATACGGATAAACATTCAATAAAAATAACATTACAGTCCTAAAGATAGTATATTGAACCATTGCTTATGGAAGAAAAATCACAGATATGCAGAGAAATAATGGAGAAATGATTATTTAATCTTCAACATATGTCAATTTTGAAAGCTCAGCCTCAACAACATATTTCCAATATTTACAGTTGCCTGTATTTCAGTTACCAGTCCGTGTATACTTGGTCCGAGGTCAAAACGCCGCTAATTTTCCCAATTCCATGGGCCCCAGCCCCATTCCCAAAAAAGGGGTGTGAGAGCCCTGTTCTCTCTAGTTATACCCCCCGCAAACTTTGTTTGTAGGGGGTATACTGTTTTCACGTTGTCCGTCTGTCCGTGCGTCCGTCCGTAACGCTTTGTTTCCTTAATAACTCGAAGAGTCATTGCTGGATTTTCATCAAACCTTGCAAACATGTTCATATATGCAAGACAAATACTTTAGACAAAAAAGTAAGGGCTAGGGGCCAATTCTATTAGAGTTATTTCCTTTTGTAGTTCTAAATGGCTTTTAATATAGTGCTTTATCCTTATGCTATTATAGGCCATACACGGGCCAATCAACTCCTACCACAGCTTTTGATGGAACAATTTGATACTTTTCCTATACAATGTAGACACATTGAACATATGCATGAAGGAATTTGGTTCAGAAAAAATAATTTTTGACAAAATGACAGCTGTGAGAACTTAGACAATTTTTCCCTAATAAGGTGTTTGTATATGCATAGACGGTGCCCTTATGGGCCAATCAACTCCTACCACAGCTTTTTATGGAGCAATTTGATACTTTGCCTATACAATGTAGACACATTTAACATATGCATGAAGGAGTTTTGTTCAGAAAAAATAATTTTTGACGAAATGACAGCTGTGAGAACAATTTTTCCCTTATTAGGCTTTTGTATATGCATAGATGGTGCCTTCATGGGCCGATCAACTCCTACTACAGCTTTTGATGGAACAATTTGATACTCTGACGATACAATGTAGACACATTGAACATATGCATGAAGGAGTTTGGTTCACAAAAAATAATTTTGACAAAATGACAGCTGTGAGAACTTAGACAATTATTCCCTTATATGGCGTTTGTATATGCATGGATAGTGCCTTTATGGGCAGATCAAGTCCTACTACAGCTTTTGATGGAGCAATTTGATACTTTGTGGACACAATGTAGACACATTGAACATATGCACGAAGGAGTTTATAATTTTTGTTTGCACAGATTCTACTGAAATCTTCTTATCAAAACTAAGGTCTTCTTGTTTGAACTATAACTTGCCAAGTTTTTTCACTGACTCTTACTGTGCGGGGGGGGGTATCTAATAAGCATTGCTTATTGACTTTTTTCATTTTCAATCTGGAATAATATAAGGAAAAGAATTTATGATATCCAAGTCACTTTAGCAGTTACAAAGTCTTTTTCTTTTCTTTTTTTGCAGGGAGGCATTCCGACAAGAGACCCAAGCTGCAGTATGTCAAATTGTTTCTGTTTGGTATAGTATAGTATAAATTATTGTTGTTGAGGTACCTTAAATACAGGTTTCAACATTTATAGATATCGGTGGACAACATTATTTGAGATATTTTTCTTTAGTTAACAAAATTCAGGCATAGTTTTTTAAGATAATTCCTGTCTCGATGTTTATGCTGAAAAAGAACTGATACAAAGAGTATAATAGGCTATGGCCAATAAATTTAATCTCTAGTTTAAACTTATGAAAAATATCCCATTATTGGTGTTCGCTGGGTGACACAATAAAGTGAATGGATGCACTTAAAAGGGGAGACCCTTTCTGTATGAATTGAATTATATCATTCTCATGAAGCCCGATGAAGAAGGCTACAGTGCTGTATTAAAGATCTTTTTGTGTGCCTATTTTCTTATGATTAACTGCATTTTGGCAGTGAATAGTCTATTCTAAAATGGTGGTACAATTGTAGCTGTGTAAGTGTGGGGATTCCATTCACTTTAAGAGTTAAAGATTTACTAGTCCTAGTTACATTGGGCTTGTCAGGAGATGTACCAGACATCTCTATTGGGTACTCAATGTAGCTCAACTGAGTGCACAATTTTGCTACATACACAAGTTTTGCTCACACTAGGACTTAACTAAGTGTACTTGTTATTGTAAATTAGTTTTGAGGATTTCAATGCATACTAAGTCTCCAGTGTGAACACAACTTGATGTTTTTGAGTTAGTGCAATATTTACAGTAAATGTTCTAAAATTTTGAATACTTTTCTCTGCTCTCTAATAAATTCTTGGTTATCAGTTATGCCGTCCGAATAGCAAACAGGGAAGACCCTGATCAGACTGCTGATCTGGGTCTGTGCTGTTTTTGTAGATGCCTTTTTTTGCAGGGTCTAGTGTTTGAAATTTTAAAACCTCTACCGTATTTTTAATAAATATTTTAACAGCTCCATTTAAATACTTTAACTTAAAGGGTCTTTCAAAATGTAGTGATCATATGTCAGTTTATCTGAATGTGTGGAATATGAGCAGACTATCTGCTCTAGGTTTACTGTAAGAACTTATTTTCAAATATATCCACTATTTACATTTGTTTCTGAATTTGTTTTTCAGACATGTACGTTTTGTGGTTCATGCTGTGGTGGTCCATTTTAACCCTTTGTATACTGATGAATTCTTCCATCTTGTTGGAAAGAATGTTTCAGGGCTGGCTCATCGCACATGTCAAGGGGTCACAGGTTAAAATTTCAAAGTTAAGATGTACTTCAGCAGCGGAAAAAAATATTTCAATATTGCACTTGTCCTGCAAGACGAGTGACTTACAATTTTCACTCATCCTGCAAACCCATGCATTTGTCCTTTAAAATTAAAAGCGTATGCATGCAGTTAAGAACATAAGGGAGAAACATGTAATATGACTACGAGTAATTCTTCCCAAAGCACTCGTCCTGTAGAACGAGTGCTTTGGGAAGAATCACGCATCCTTTCTAGATTTCACTCATAATTACAAGCGGACGAGTGGAATTTTTGTCCCCTGAGATGTACATCAGTCCCTGAATTTGCAAAAAGTGATGACAAAGATTAAATGCCACAGACTGCTGCATTTCACCAGGGTCTGTACTACTGTTTGCCAAAGTACCCGCTTAGGGTTTTTCCATTTACAAAGGGTTAAAAACCAAAAATATTATTTGAGCCATGACTTGTGATTTCAAGCAATGTGGCATTTTGACAAGTGTAGACTCAGAACAGCCTGTGCAGCCTCAGTTTAAGCTTAGAATCTCCAAATGCTGTTCGGCCAGTAGCTTAACACTCATAGAATATTCAAGGGACTAGCAAAGGTTCTGATCAGACTGCGCATATGCGCAGGGTGAGCTGAGCCTGTGCTGGTCCCACATACCATATTGTTGGAAATCTCATGCCATGGCTCATCTGTGTGTGTAAAGAGGTACATTATCCGCTTCATTCCAATATTTTTGGATGCTGAGACTGTTCTGTAAGGCCTCTAGATAAATGTGTAATTAAAAAATAATTTTCTTAGGCCAAAAAAATGTCTTGTTTCTGGAAACCCTAATGACCCTGCTTTTTGGGGGCCTACTCTTAAAAAAATGAGACACCTGAAATTTGTTTCTCTATTTTTAGGGTATATTGAATGATTTTCATGCTTTTCCCATCATCCCATGTAAAAATAAATCTTAAAAAAAATTGCCTCGTACCTACCAACCCTAAAAAATATTCAGATGTTTCCGGAAACCAGACATTTTTTTGCCTTATTTCTCATCCAAAACAATTGTTGTGGGTACTCAAATGAATTGACTAAGTGAGACAGTTCTTTTGAGCACCCTAAACAAATGTTTAATTTAATGGATAAGAAAATAGTCACAATTCTACCCTCAAATTCTTTGTTTGTCTGGGGTCTGGACCTACCTGTTTCGTTTGAGCAGTGTTAGTAAGAAAGTTTATTCAGAAATACACTCTTAGTCTTACACAGAGACATACATGTATCTAGAGCAGTTGGAAAGTTAGTTGAAGTGAATGCATCAATAGATGAATTTGATTTTGCAATATATTAAATTTTTGTACTTTTTTTTGGTAACTTTTTTAGAGAACAGTACCGTTAAACATATGTTTTCTAAAATGATTTGTATAGGCTAGTTAACCTATAATATATTGTGCCAAAAAGTATTTACTGATTCTTATTTGTTTGATTCTTACATTGTATTTGTGTTCATCATGCTGATGGTTTGTTTTATTTAAGCCTTACAGGCATTTAGTTAAGAGTGTGTATTATCTTATTTCTCAACCAAAATATGTGCTGTGGGTTCTCAAAAGAACCGTCTCAATGAGACGGTTCTTTTGAGCACCCAAAACATATGTTCAAACTGATGGATTAGAAAATATTTACAATTTTACGCTCACAAATTTATCTAAACCTATACCGGGCTGCGTAGCGCAGTCAGTAACGTGTCTGGCAACAGATGCGAGTCTGACTGCAGATCCAGGGGTCGCGAGTTCGATCCCGGCCTGGTCCCATACTTTCGTGGAGATTGATCATGAAATTATTTCTACGGTCATTCTCCTCCCTTCCACTGAATCATTCAAGAAGGGTTGTTGTCAGTTACAAGCGAAAGTATGTGCACGAAGTACTGGTTAACTGCTTGTTCAAGCTTACCCAGGAAAAAGTGTGGCTAGGTGAACTGACCGTCCCGCAATGACCATAGCTGTTGACTTGGGACGTAAAGCAACAAAACAAACAAAAACAAATTATCTAAACCTATGTTTAAGTTTAAGTGTTGATGAGTCATGAGGTTTCCACCTGACACTTTCAATGCTATGACACTTGTAAGATGATTAGAATTGTATGCAGGTTAAAAACAACAGCACAAACAAGAGACTTATCGATTAGAAAATGAGCTTTTTTTTATTCGACACATTTTTTACAATCAGAACATTTGTATTACAAAATAGTCTGTTCAGCACCAGAAAGAAAATTAATTTGTCATTTTTTTTAAAAAAGTGAGTTTGATCAGGCAGGGACTTTTATGCCAATCTCTAGAGGCCGAATTTCGGCCCCAATCCCAATAAAAAATAGCCACCTTTTTTCCCAATACCATGTCTGATTTTTCCAATTAAGAAAAGTAAAAAAAAACAACTTTTTTTTTATTTGTTTTTTAGAGACCACTACTACAAGTTAGGGAGCGTAGTGGCTCAGTGGTAGAGTGCTTGACTCGAGACCGAGGGACCGCGGGTTCGAGCCTCACCGGCGTCTCTGTGTTGTGTCCTTGGGCAAGAACATTAATCCTAGCTTAGTACTGGTTCAACCCAGGAAGACCCGTCCCTTTATAACTGAAAGATTGTTGATGGGATGTAAAGAATCAAATCAAACAAAAAAAAAAAAAACTACTACAAGTTTATGAGAAACACTGACCCATATCAGAATGATACTTGAACACTTGTGCTTAAGTGGTATGCTTGGCATAATACAATCTAAAATAACTTGATTTTGAGGATATATTTTGCTACCCTTGTAATGTTCTATGTCGTTAATTTCTCCCAATTTTGATGTTGAGTCGATCTTTTTTTCCCAATTTTGGCCAGGGGCCTTTTCCCAAAATTGCTGGAAAAGGCCCTGTCAGGTTTAAATATCAAAATCACACACTGATCAAGTTTAAATACCACAATCACACACTGCAGACAACACATGGCGCCGTTAGGAAGCGTCACAGAATACTAATAGTCACAAGACATCAGGAAAACAAAGTAAAACAACCAGTTCTCTTTTCCCCATCAAGATGATTGAAAAACTAGAAAGGGCACTAAAACCTTAAGTTTTTAACAAAATGCGGCTATTTCTTATTTTTTGGCAATGAACAGATTTCTTATAAATATGAAGTATGACATCAATCTTATCAACATTATCAATGATATCAAAATTCATTTATTTAGTTATATGTGTCTATGAAAAATGCTGATATTTTATCAGATATACGGTAAATGTTCTAAAATTTCGAACACTCTAAAATTACGAACACCTAAAATTATCGACGAAATTAATTTTTAAAACATCCTAAAAAATCGAACACTGCCCTTTTTTTGGAAAAGTGCATTTCTAAAATTACGAACACAGGTTATTTTCGGCGGAAAATCGATGTCCGTTTATCTGTTTGTCCCATCTGTGTTCGGTTTTACTTTTACCGATCAGCGCGTGGGCGGTAGCGACATTTGGAAGGTTCCATTCTACTTAGATGGGTAATCTGGCACGTGCCGTTCTTTTTCGCATGCCGAGCGCAAGACTATACTTTTTGTGTGCTAATTGTGTGGTACATGCTTTCGGATAAGATCAAAGACAAGAGCGCATTAAAAGCACGGACTTTCCTCAATGTACGTGACAAAGTTCATGTATGTTATTGGTATTGGCTGTCTATGTATCTATCGACGGAAAACAGTGCAGGCTACCAGCAGCATGTTCAAATATTAAAAACCCTTCATTGGCGAATTTTACCTATAAGAAGCATCCGATCCATCGAAATTGGGACATTAACATGGATTTCTTTTGTCACAGACATAAAACAGACATGCCTCGGGCAAGGATTAGGAGTTACAATTACCGCGAGAAAACGCCCATCTAAGCTTATGCATGTTCACCATGAAGGACTAAGGTCATACGCTGCCTGGTCGTCAAAATTGAACATTGATGATATTACTTTAAAAAAAAGCCATACAAACCACAGCGTTAAACAACTGAGTAAATTTGCTAAGTAAGTTTGCTTATACAAACTTATATACAAAAGGGCCCTTTTCCAAGTTGTGGTTTGAGTCGTGAGACACAAGGTTAATCGCGGTCAGATGCTTGACATACCTGAGCCATCAATGCTGTATTGAGAATGCACACTTGCGCAGGCTCGTCTGAGTCTTTGTCGAATGTTTTATTGAAGTACCAAAATATCATGACATTATGTCCGTCGACAGTTTAATTTCAATCGAGCCGGTTCACACGCACTGCATGCATGCGCGGATCCAGAATATTTTGTCAGAGGGGGTAGTGAGAGTGGACCGAAATGCCACTAAAATGGACCACCATCGGCCCATCAGCGAAACGCCTTTGAAATGGCGTTTTGCTGGCGTGTCAATGGCCCACCACTGAATGCTGGCTTGGTAGCTTTGTGAGTTTTAAGGGGTCCGGATCAATATTGCTAGGAAACCCTATATTTTTGTGATTTTTCAGGGGGGGGGGGGTCCGGACCCCCTGTACCCCCTCTGGATCCGCCCATGGCATGCATCTGAAAGGAGGTACTTGTCTGAAATGTTCCGTGATCATCGGACGCAAAGTCGGACTAGATTATAACTCTAGGTATGCTTGTTTGCCCCTGATCAGGCACGTCGGACGATCTTCTGATAGCAGGTCGTAAAAGTAGAGAGAGAGAGAGAGAGACTGCACGGTGTTTGCTCTTGAATCTTTTGTTTTGGCTTGGTTTCTTAGAAAATCGAACCACAATGTTTGGGCCAGTCAATCAATCTTGTTACAACTGCTTGCGATGAGGACCCAAAACCCAAACTTATCGTGCCCATCGGCTTTTGTACGGCAAAGTCGGACATTCCACAGTATTAACGTTTTGTGTACTTTCTATCGCGTGCACACATTTTTAAATTGACGAAACATTCTATCCTGAATACCATTCGGGTCTGATCTGGATCCAAACCGTGTTTGCAAATGTAGAGAGAGAGAGACTGGTGCAGGCACGTCAAAGTTAACCTTGCATCGGCGGATCGACAATTAGAGAGAGAGAGAAAGAGAGAGAGAGAGGTGTGTGTGTGTGTTCTTTTTGAATTTCGTCAGTTTGTTTTTTTTACTCTGGGAACTCGTCTACGTATTTCAAAGTTTTGTGTCGATCTTTGCAAAAAAAAATCTGATCGTACGAGATGTCTAGCGGTTGCAATTCTTGAGTACAATCTCGGACCCGAAATTAATGGGTCCCAGTTAGGCCTACAATATTAACTGGAATTCGAAGTCGGCAGAGCGAGCGAAAGCGTTTTGGCTTTCTGAAGGAAGCACGAAATAGTGTAGTGATTCATCGGTAGTCCGAGACGAGTGAACATAGGAGACCCAGCTTATCGAATAGTTTATATCAGTGGACTTTTATGACTTGAAAGTAAATTGAGTGACATAATATGCACGTGCCTGGCTCTCGACTTGGCAAATACCGCACGCGCTGGACATTTTACTGACTCAGTCCGCATGAATTTAGCGGCGGTTTTAAAGAAAAAAAAAGAGGAGATAGCACAGAATCATATCGCCATGTTTTCAACACGTTTCTACCACATTTTGACATGCATATATACCTTTTTTTCTCATGATAAAGCCCACATTCTAAAATTTCGAACAGTAGCATTTTTTCACAAGCGTAATTTCTAAAATTACGAACAGCGGGAAAAATAATTATTTTTTAGTGTTCGTAATTTTAGAACATTTACCGTAGTCATTAGTGCCTTTAACCCTTCACTCCATAGGCTATTTTTAGTATGAGGTTTAGATAACATTGAAAATATAAGTCAAGGAAAATTTAAGTAAAGTTTTGAATACTTTTGAAAATATTATGGAAAATGGAGCATTTGCTAAATGCTCCTGAGCAAATGCTCCGTTTTCAATAATGTTTTCAAATATGTTGTATTTCAAAGTATGGAGTGAGGGGTTAAGCTTCTATCATTCTTTTAGGTCATATGATACGACTGAAATGATTGATAAATAAGTAGTGGTTAAACTGACCAGCTCAGTTATATCCGATATGACTAAACTGGCCTATACTGTACCTCTTTAGTCCTCTTACAGTATCAATGAATATCAATGTTTTTTTGAGAAAAATTGATTTAGGGATGTGCAATATACCCTTCAATGAGAACCAACAACATATGAGCCAGCACAAATGCTTTTGGTACTTCGCAGTTTCAAACAAATGCCCAGGCTCACCAGAGCCTTTGCTCCCCCCCCCCTCTACCTAGCGATTCGGCTACCTTTAATACAACCTAGAACAAATTAGTTTTCCACACATCACTAGATATCAGGGGTGTAAAATTCCACTCGCCTGCTCGCATTTGCGAGTAAAATGTTATGCAGGGAGAGTTAAAGTTTTGACAATTTTTGTAGTACTTTTCTAATTTACAACATCTCAGAAAAATTGGGGACATGAAAGGCGAGTTACTTATTTGGAAATTTGACACCCCTGGATATTATCTACTCGAGATTTGTGGAAAATCATTGAGTTCTAGGTTGAATACTATGAATAGTAAAAGAAAAAATAGAAATAACATCAATTTCTGGACGTATTTCTGACTTTGAAAAGTTGGCCAATCTGTTCTTGAACAGTCAAACAATTTGGACATCAAATAGTGTAGACTATAGGCACGATATTGCAGAAGTATGTTTGTTCAAGTGAACTTTATTCATCTATTGAAAATTTTTGTGATATGTTAGAATTGTGTAAGAATATGCAAGTATTTATGTGTTACAAAATGCAAAATCTTTTATCATGTATCTCTGTATTTTGTCAACAAAATGTTATACTATGCTTGTATATTGTGTATTTGGCAGGCAGTACATGTATATTTTCCTGCAATCTTAGCAGCAGTTCTGTATTTATAGATAAAAGATACAAAGTATTCTGTTATCGAAGCTATTTTTATATGTGCTTAATATAATGACAATTATCCTTATGATTATGAAACTTTCTCAACAATGTTTTATTGAATTGATTATATTTATTACAAGTATTTATCATGATGCCACTTCTAGGAGTGATATAATACCATGTATTAAAATCTAGACACCACCAGTGGTTCACAAATTTAGTAATGTTATCAGGTCTTTAGTGAAGTGTGTGTAACAGAAAATAATTTTCTTATTTCTCAACCAAAACATATGTTGTGGGTACTCAAAAGAACCGTCTCACTGAGACGGTTTTTTTAGGCACCCAAAACATATGCTAAAAAATATGGGTAAGAAAATATTTACAATTTATGCTGAAATTTTTTGTTTATCTAAACTTGTGAATGTTATGTAATTACATCCAGAACGTTTATGTTTAACGTCCCACCAACAGTGTAGTCTCATCAGGCAGACTGGAGGTGATCGATTTATGAGTGGACCTCTGAGGGCAGAAAGTAGTGAGTCTGATCAGTAATGGATTGTGAGCTATACGAGTTTGAGCCAGTCCAGCTTATATATCGGTATATACTAAGAACTGGTAAAACCTTGGGAGCACAGTGGCTCAGTGTTAGAGTGCTTGACCCGAGACCAAGGGGCCGCCAGTTCGAGCCTCAACGGCGTCACTGCGTTGTGTCCTTGAGCAAGACACATTAATCCCAGCTTTGTACTGGCTCAACCCAGGAAGACCAGTCCTTACATAACTGGGACGTAAAGAATCAAATCAAACATAAAACTGGAAAAAACACTTAGGAAGTTAGGAAAAGTGTGATCAGATACATGTAACTGATTTAAAATTGTTTTAATTTTAAACCCCAAAACAACAACAAGTATTTATTCTAAATACAGGGTTCACATATGCTTGAAAACTACTGGAAAGTAAAGGGCTGTCTTGAAAAGTTCTTCAAAAAACAAAACCTGTGTACTTTGAAAAGTACTTGAATGCATTTTCCTGTCTTCTGTGAGATTTGACAGGTGTAAAGCACGGTTCATTTATGAAAGGACCAGATTCTGTAAATTGTGCAAGTATTATTCATAAATCAGTCCTTGAAAAGTATGAGGTGTGTCCTTTAAATTTCCATGAGTTTTGCTGGTATGAACCCTGTTATATGGGAGCAATTGTGACAGAATACAGACCCCCAGATAAGAGTGCATAATTGAAAATTATTTTTCTTAATTCTCAACCAAAGCATATGTTGCGGGTACTCAAAAGAACTGTCTCGATGAGACTGTTCTTTTGAGCACAAAAAAAAACATGTTTAAACTTGCTTAACTGGCCCTATGGAACAATATCCCTCCAAACCAGGGATAATCCTAGCCCAAAATGATGATGGGCCCTTCAAATGGGCCAATGGCCCATATCCCATTCAAATACATGCAAATTTCACCATTTTAATGAACCATTTGAAATTTTAATGGGCCCTTTGCAAAATTTTATGGGCCCAATAATCCTTAATATCCAAATAAGAGCATAATTGACATGAGATTTGAATAGCTTGTATATGGGGCCCAGCCAAGAATAAAGTCCATTTTAGCAAAACATTAATAGTTTTCTCACAAAATGGATCATGCCCATCCTAGGATCATCCCTGCAAGCACATACTGTACATTGAGGGACCAGATCAATTAGTGATACACAGAGCTTGTCAGTTACAAGCGAAAGTATGTGCACGAAGTACTGGTTAACTGCTTGTTCAAGCTTGCCCAGGAAAAAGAGTGGTAAGGTGAACTGACCATCCCGCCATGACCATAGCTGTTGACTAGGAACGTAAAGCAACAAAACAAACAAACAATACACAGAGCTGATCTGTAGTCCCATTGACAGTTAATACATGAGTATGTTGTTCACTTTAAAATATTGTAAATTAAAGATACTTTGGCCAGGGTTTTATTTTCACAAAATTTCGAGAAAATAAAACCATCGCAAATTGGCAAAATCACTGTCGTTTACTGATACAGGTAAATCATGTCCTAGTTGCAAATTTTTCCATCACAAATATGTCTATTAATGCAATTCACGAATCTGAAAGTGCAAAAGAAAAGGTTCCATTGGTTGCTCTGGTCATTTTTCACCCTCTTTAATTGTTAAGAGTGAGTTATATTTTCAAAATAACTATAGATTAGATGGGTAAAGTGTTAAGTGTGCATATTTCTAGCTCACCTGAATGAGGCTTGAGACACTGCAATTTAAATGTGAATAATATATGTTGCAGGTTTTCTTCAACTCATTGCCTGCTTGTGTCGTCTGCTGATAGCCTTTACAAACAGTTTGGACCCAGACCAGGCCCTAGGATCTCGATCCAAACTGTTTGACACTCTGATATTTCGAAAAAGTTGATTTTGAAAAAAGAAATAGCAGCAGGTATCCAGATAAGAATGCGTATTGAAAAACTATTTTCTTTATTTCTCGTCCAAAACATATGTTGTGGGTACTCAAAAGAACAATCTTATTGAGACGGTTCTTTTGAGCACCCAAAACACATGTTGAAATTGATGGGTAAGAAAGTAGTTACAATGTTATGCTCATAAAATTTCCTTATCTGGATCTATGTAGCAGGCAACAAAAGGCATGCAAAATTACCCAGGGGGAGGGGGGAAGAGTTAACTCTTTCTCCTAGCGGTGTTTTGTTGCCTGCTGCTTACCATAGCAAACAGTTTGGACCTAGATCCCTTCTGATAAAACGTTGGACCTGATCTGGATCCAATCTGTTTGACACTGATGGTATTCCTTGATTCTTTTAAAGCAAATCAATAAAATGATAATCGGGGGCTGAGTTGTAGAGTGCTTGACTCGAGACTGAGGTGCCGTCGGTTCGAGCCTCACCGGCATCACTGCATTGTGTCCAAGAGAAAGACACATTTATCCTAGCTTAGTACTGGTTCAACACAGGAAGACCTGTACCTTTATAACTGAAAGATTGTTTATGGGGCGTAAAGAATCCAATCAAACAAAACAAAATAAAATAATAATCTGCAGATAGCAAACAAGCAAAGAGTTAAGAAATTTATCAATCAAGATACTACAATTTTCTAGAACCATGAGTAAATGTGCCATAACAGTATTGTACTTAGTTTGTTCTTTGCCATTTATACATATGCTTGAATTATGATATCCATAGTTTGATATGTGCAGTATAAGCAGTGTTTATTTCTGCCTGCTAGTGTCATCTGCTTATACTTACATGGGTGAAAGTTTTCAGGATTATTCCTGATTTTGAAGCTGACTTTCCACAGAAACTCAGCCTCAAAATGCTGAATTAGGGAGATTTTAATAGCTTCTTTGATTTATTTTCTGTTCTACTTTGGGCAATTGACTATTTAAACTTGAAATTGTTACCTTTTTGCAGGCATACAGCAAGTTTTAAGATTTGAATTTTGACAGATCAGGATTTTTTTTTTTTAATCTTGAACTGTCACCCAAGGGAGCGCAGTGGTAGAGTGCTTGACTCGAGACCGAGGGGCAGTGGGTTCAAGCCTCACCGGCATCACTGCGTTGTGTCCTTGTGCAAGACACATAAATCTTAGCTTAGTACTGGTTCAACCCAGGAAGACCCGTCTCTACATAACTGAAACTTTGTAAATGGGACGTAAAGAATCAAATCAAACAATGAATTTTCACCCATGTACTTAGCAAACATTTTGGACTAAGATCTGGCCTGTCAAAATATTGGGCCTGAAACAGCAGATGACAAAAACTGTAAAATTGTAAATATTTTCTAATCCATCAGTTTTAACATTTGTTATGGGTGCTCAAACAAACAGTCTCATTGAGATGGTTCTTTTGAGTACTCACAACATAAGCTTTGATTGAGAAATAAGAAAATGAATTTTTCATTACAAACTCTTAAAGGCCTGAAAATACCCAGCATGCTAAGATTGTTTTTAGTTTGATTGTTTTTAGTATGCCTCAAATCATAATTTTGTATTTTATAAAGCTTACATTTATTGTGCTTTGATATTTCATTGTACTAGTCAGATGTATTTTGCTTCCTAAAATATTGTATTTAACATATAATTTATTAGCAAGTACAATCAAAAATGTAACATAAGTACAATTTATTAATGAAATATGTCTTATAAAGTTATTACGTAAATTCATATAACCAATTTTTAAGACCCTGCCACTTTAAAAGTACGGGATATTATGTTATACCCTCCATTCAAAAAATTGCGTTCGAGTGTCCGTCCGTCTGTCTGTACGTCCGTCCATCAGCGCATCGTTTTCACTCTGCTGGGAGCATTTTTTAACCAATTTTCTTCAAACTTGCTATGAGAGTTGATATTGGGAAGGAGTGTCCTGGGATTGCAAATGGGTAAATATTGGCAAATAAGTACAGAGTCACGGCCCTTGATGTTAGAAATTGCTTTTCACTCTATCTTTGGCATTCCTTTACGGATTTTCTTCAAACTTGGTATGAGATTGGATATTGTGAAGGAGTGTTCTGGGATTGCAGATTGGTAAATTTTGACAAATAAGTACATAGTCATAGCCCTTGATTGATGTTAGAAAATTGTTTTCACTCTCTATCTTTGGCATTTTTTTACCGATTTTCTTCAAACTGGGTATAAGAGTTGATATTGAAAAGTAGTGTCTTTGTATTGCAGATGGATAAATTTCAACAAGTACAGAGTTATGTCCCTTGATTGACGTTATAAATTGGTTTTTCACCCTCTATCTTTGGCATTTCTTTACCCATTTTCTTCAAACTTTGCATGAAAAGATCTAGTCAAGTTTTTGTTGGTTTCGGTGCTCTATCTTGACCAATTATTTCATCTATTTTCTTCTAACATTGAATGAGATGCTATATAAGGATTTAGGGTGTTATGGGATTGCAAAGCGTTTATTTTTTTTTCAAAAAACTACAGAGTTAGAGCCCTTGATTTGAAAAATTATGATAAAATTTAGAATATATTATAAGATCCTGGTTGAGACAACTGCATTTAGTTTTTCATAAATATGTCCCTTCATTTATGGATTGTCTTTGTAATAAAAATATTTCAGGTGGGTATGATGCATGCCTGCCACGCTTTTATTTCCCATATGTGTATGCTTATTGTGTCCACCAAATGCAAGATTGTATTAATGGTTGTTATGACGCATTGTAAAGACATTTCAGATCATTGGTAGGGTATAATTTAGACTTTGATAGTGGCATTCCACTTGTATGGTATTTGATTATGTCCCCCCCCCCCCCCACACACACACACACACACACACACACTCTTATTTATATACCGTTGGACACATTTGAACCTAACTGGAATGCTTAGATTTTCATGACCTTTGCCTAATTTTGAAGATCACCAATGGCGTATAATTCAAAAAAGCCTTGTCTGCACATTATCTTAATCAATGAACAGTTTTTGATCAAACTAGTGCAGATACATCATTGGGAGGACCTTAAGAAATGATTATATATTGCTGTGACCTTGGTCTATTTTTCAAGGTCACCAGGGTCATATAACTCAAAAGGCTTTGTCTTTGGGAGGACTTTAATAAATGAAATGATTTTGTGACCTTGGTTTAATTTTTAAGGCCACAACACTCCATCTAGTTTTATGATACAAGCAAGTTAAAAAATAGTTTGATAGAAAAAATACATAGTTTGCTTTGTGAGTCAGCTTTTATATTAAAATTTTCAGAAAACTTTACACTTTCTGTTCTAGAATGAAATGTTTGTTATCAGGGCTTGATTTTTTTTTAAATGGCTTGTCAGAATCGCAAACAAGCAAGACCATGATCAGACTGCTTATTCATAGGAAGTCTGATTTGAGTCTGCACTGTTTGTCTAGGCCTTTTTGGCAGTCATCTAATATCGAAATTTTAGAACATCTATCTTATGTATAAACACAGGGTTCGCACACACTTGAAAAGTATTTGAATATGAAGGGCTATCTTGAAAAGCCCTTGGAAATTAAATCTACCTTTAAAGGAACTGGAGAATCACTTTTCGGCCTAGATAAGTACTTGAATTGAGAAAACATAAGCTTATTAACCCTTATAAGCCTAGTGTCCTTTTTATGGGACATAGGCAAACCGTGCAGACCCAGAACAGGCGCAACAAAACATGGGGTCTGATCAGGGTCTTCACTGTTTGCTTTCAGAATTTTCTATTGAAAATTGAATAAAAATAAAAAAATATCACCCAACAACAGTTAAAATGGAAACGGACTGTTCCAATTGATAAGAATGGGAAATTCCATTCAGCTTAGACCAGATCAGTATAGAATTTGTGTCATACTGGTTTCTCCATTATCAGTCAGCATTTGTCAAATTTAGTTTTAAAGTATAAGTTATTAAATTGTAGTCCTTGAAAACTGAGGGATAGTCTTTCACTAGCCCTTGAATTTTGCTAAGACTTTCCAGTGTATGAACCCTGTATTTAGGTTATCATTTGCTACTAAGTCACACTCCTTTCATAAAACCTAATTTGTTCAGGTTAAGTGATATTTTACTGTATCTAACTTGTAGGATGCAACCTATCTTTAGTGAAATTTTTAATAGAAGGTACACATACACCTAAGGAATCTTCTAACGCATACACTTTTGTTTTGGCATTTTCTTAAAAACTAGAATTTCGAATTAAAAAATATTTTGGAATAAATTAGAACAGTGTTTTTCGGTAATGCATAGCTATTTTCAGAGAAAACTGACGAAGAGTATTTAAAATATTTAAGCTTGAGTTGAAAACTTCAAAAAACGAAAGTCGCAAATTTACCATATTTCACACAAATCAATACGGAAAACAGAAAAGCAATTTGTCAAATGTATTCCATTTAGTAACATAGATTAATGAGACGTGAATCATTTTCAAAAGTAAGTTAGTCTGTATTCTATCATTCAAAACATCCAACTTCTATCTTCTACATCTTTAAAAGTGAACAGACAATGCGCACACACAAGTACTTAAATTATTCCTGACAATCGCATCGCATATGTGCTCGATTGATTTTGGATCTGGGAGCAGGATAGCCATGGTTAAACATTTATTCTGCTAGCTAGCAGCAGAGTCCTGCTGGTGTTACTCACAGTGTGGACGTTTTATATTTCAACTTTTCAAAATTGCAAGAAAAAAGTCGGTAGAATATGGCCAGGAAATACCACAATCACACACGGCAGACCAACCCATTGCACCGCGAGGAAGAGACACATAGCACTAACAGTCCCATTACATTAAACGCATTTTTTAAGCAACCATCTCTCTCTCTCTCTCTCTCTCTCTCTTCCCCAGCGAGATGACTGCAAAACTAGAAATGACACTAAGTACTGCACAACAAAACAAGGACCAAATACAAA
Organism: Loripinus fragilis; assembly: GCA_964019695.1. Lineage (NCBI taxonomy): Eukaryota > Metazoa > Mollusca > Bivalvia > Lucinida > Lucinidae > Loripinus > Loripinus fragilis. The sequence goes on from OZ026516.1 coordinate 33,820,852, forward strand.
AATAAAACACAAACATTACGAGCAACAATAATTAATAACCAGCAACAACATACACATCGCTCTAGCGCTCAGTCGAAGTTACTGGGGGCTTAAATTCATTTTACTGGCCAAATCATCGCCCTAGATTATGCTGTTGTCAAAACCAAAAATGTTAAGCTCGCGTGGAGGCTGACTTATCCAATGTATCATCACGGGGAATCAATCAAATTATTACTGTGATGAAACAAACAAAATGGCTATGAACTCACAGACTATCAGAGCTAAAATAAACCCTCCCCCAGTTGAGCCACAGTGGGCCCATCCAAAGACAAACACCAGGCAGTGACCCATCAATGAAAATTTTCTGCCAAGGTCGTCATTGTGTCTGACGCCTAGCCCACCGTGAATTTCATGCATTTCTTATTACAAAATGACGTTTTCCATCGTTCAGCATGACAAATGAAATTAAAATTGCCTCACTGAAATGCAGACTTGAGCCTAAATTCCATTTTTTGTGACTTCCGATTTTGACCCTTTCAAATTAAATAAGCTGTAGTTTGTATAATACCCAAGGTTTTGTTATGAAATTTTCACACATGATGTGAATAATATTGGATTTTTGCTTAATAACAAAACATTGAATGATTTTGACATTATTAAGCGTTTGTAGTAAATTGTTTACTGTATGCGTTAGAAGATTCCTTAAGTATATTTTTATATTTTACAAAAGATTTATCACCCCTGCTTTAGCTTGGGTAAGTTTGGCATGCAACTTTTGTTATCTGCCTGTCACCTTTGAACCATACTTTCACCAAGAATTCAACTACATGTGTAATTTCTCTGAAACCATTAGTTACATTGTTCATGTTTGACATAAAGGTTCTTCTATCAGATCATGTGCCTAACTGGGCCCTGTAGTGTAGTCGGTAGCGAGTCTGACTGCAGATCTTGGGGTTGCCAGTTTGATCCTGACCTTGTCCCAAACTTTTGTGGAGATTGATCATGAAATAATTTCTACGGTCATACTCCTCCTTCGGCTGATTCAAGAAGTGTTGTTGTCAGTTACAAGCGAAAGTATGTGCACAAAGTACTGGTGAACCGCTTGGTCAAGCTTGCTTAGGAAAGATGTGTGGTTAGGTTAACTGACCATCTCGACATGACCATAGCTGTTTACTGGGACGTAAACATCAAACCAAACAAAAAATCGTTTGCCCAATGTCCAAGGTATAATAGCGAGCTTGACCTTTATCTGACAGCTTGGTGACTAATTTGGACCAGTCTATGTAATATTTAGACTGAAAACTGGATGTTCAAATGCTTATAGGAAGATGTGTGGTTATAAGGTTGAATACTAGTCCAATTTACTTTATTATCACATGAAATCTTTAAGAACATACCATAAACAGAACAGACAAAAGTTAGAGTTCAATATTATATATATGTTTGCTAATTATGAATATGGATTTATTGCGTGGATTAAAAACTCTGGGGCTTGTGTTGCATTTTTTTTTCAAAATTCTATATCCTCTTTGAAAACAAGAGTAGATCCAGATGAGCTAGATTCTAATGAAGCCAGCTAATCAGGATCCACAGTTTTTCATTCATGCAATAAACCCATATTGATATATATCATTGAACATTTGTAGAATAATCTATATGTATGGTTGCTTTTTTGAGGTAATATGAGCCATGACATGAGATTTCCAACAATGTGGTATGTGCCACCAGCAAAGGCTCAGACCAGCCTGCACATACACTCAGTCTGATCAGAGACTTTGCTAGTCACTTGAATATTCTAGGACTCGTAAGCTACTGACTGAACATAATTTGGAGTTTCTAAGTTTAACAGGAGGATGCACAGGCTTGTCTGAGTCTACATTTGTCAAAGTTCCACATTGTTGGAAATCATGTGTCGTGGCTCATAGATGTTTACAGTTTTGTGCCATAATAATTTGAGATGCAGAAACATTTCAGGTTTTCCCTTGTGATAGTAAGGAGACTATTGGTGCATAATACAAATGACACTCGATTCACAATAAAATTGACTATTGAATATTTGAAACCTTGAGGAAATAAGTGTTCTTGGAAATGACTAAAGTGAAAAAAGTGTAAATTGACAAAAAGTTGGATTATTAAATGTGAATAGTTTAATGTTGAAAAGAACAGCGCATTTAAATATTTTACTAAAGTGCCAAGGAAGAAGAAATTAGAAGACTGAGTGATTATTTAGATCCTGGACAGATTTGTTCCTCACAGAAGAATAGAGATGTACAAGTGTATCAGAAAATTCCTAACGACAGATTTCTTTCACTGCTAGACTGTTAGCCCATAAAGTGTTGCCTAGAATTTGCGACAGCAAGCATTTTAAAATTGTGTTACTCACTGGTTAAAGAAACCAAATGAGACTTCTTGTGAATTGTCTGTCAGCAGAGGATTCACATGAAATGCCAAGACTTATTTTCTCAGAAAATCATATAAAAATGGGCTTTGTCTGGAGAAAATCTGTTATTTCATCTCTGGAAAGTATAATTAATACATGTAGTTTAAGGGGAGAGCAACATTGAAAGCAAATATGAATCTGATATACAAGCCCTTATTAAACCATGCAATATGCGGTGCGTATAATAACAGGAATGGACCGGAACGCACCGGAATGGGCCTCCATAACCGGAATGGAATTCAAAATTAATTTGTTTTATGCAACTAAATTTATTATTTTACCATAAATTATGTTGAAATTTCAGTTTCTAACGATATTTCACCCTTTGAAGTGCATATGAGCAGTCAGTGGTGTCTTACATGGTTGACGTGTACCCATTTAAATTGTGTCAGTTCATATTGAAGATGCACATTCTATAAAAATAAGTGCCCAGAAATAAGTCAGATCAAATGGCAGCCACACATGTACATTATAGTCCCCATAACAATGCTCACATGAATGTCCCTGGTCTTTACAAAAAGTCAAGCATATGCCAAAATATACTGCTGTTCTGTGAGACCCATCAGGGTAGCCCCACATAAATAGCCCATATAGGACCAATATATATGCATGTTTGCTGGTACAGCATTTCGTTATTTCAGTGCTTTGACAATCACTGCATCCAAAATGATTTTTCAACAATAGAAATATGCACATACTATGAAAAAGGAATGCAGTGATCTTTTTTTGCATACATTCATACTTTATAGGTGACTGGTGTAAGTAAGCCTTAAGTAGTAGGGTACTAGAATATCAGGGTAAGACAGAAAATATTTTAGAAAACATTTTTTGCATTGAAACTGTCTAGAGACCAAAGATATTTGATATTTACATTACTCAACCAAAATTTCTTGTCAAGTACACTTAAAACATGTATTTTAGGGTGAATTTTGAGGTCCATTCCGGTTATGGAGGTCCATTCCGGTGCGTTCTGGTCCATTCTGGTCAGTAAACGCACCCTGCAATATGCCACAAACCTGATAAAAATTAGATGTACTTAAAAAGAATAGTCTGAAAAACAAAATTTTGACTTCTAATCTAATAAGCCAATGGAGGCCGCCATATTGAATATTTAATTAACTTCCTGTAAATTTTGAAAAGCCAAATTTCAATGAAAACTGTACAGATTTTTTGTAAAATCAGCTATTTTCACTAGAAGAATCGATAAAAATGCAAAGTTAAAATGAATAGCAAGAAACTAGTCACCATAGATTCTATGCATATTTACTAAGAACTGTGTGAAGTCACACAGCCTAAAGATGGCTACCTACCATAGCTTTTAATTTTCTACTGTACAAACATCAGTAACTTTAATAGCGAGTTCGATCCCGGCCCGGTCCCATACTTTCGTGGAGGTTGATCATGAAATAATTTCTACCGTCATTCTCCTCCCTTCCGCTGAATCATTCAAGAAGGGTTGTTGTCAGTTACAAGCGAAAGTATGTGCCGAAGTACTGGTTAACTGCTTGTTCAAGCTTGCCCAGGAAAGAGTGTGGTTAGGTCAACTGACCGTCCCGCCATGACCATAGCTGTTGACTTTGGACGTAAAGCAACACAACAAACAAAGTAACTTTAATATTTTTCATTGGGTTCTGATTGGGTTTGTGGCAGATTGCTTGGTTGAATAAGGGCTTGTTTTTTAGATTCACTTGATTTTAATGTTACTGTACCCTTTAAACTTGCTACATGAAAGCTTCGATATTGTAGTTAGTCTCTTTAGCTGAGCAGGTTCTTACTTAATCAGAAACCCCGAAGACAGGTTTTCTGGTGACAAAGCCCATATTAGAAACCTTGCCTAATGTTCACAAATGTTTGATTTTAAGGCATTCTCCACAATTCTAGTACGGTAAATGTTCTAAAATTTCGAACACTAAAAAATAATTATTTTTTCCGCTGTTCGTAATTTTAGAAATTACGTTTCAGAAAAAGTGCTAGTGTTCGTAATTTTAGAATGTGGTCTTTATCTTGAGCAAAAACGGTATGTATGCATGTAAAAATGTGGTAGAAACGTGTTGAAAACACGGCGATATGATTCTGTGCTATCTACTCATTTTTCTTTTCAACCGCCGCTAAATTCTTGCGGACTGAGTCAGTAAAATGTCCAGCGCGTGCGGTAATTGCCAAGTCGAGAGCCAGGCAGGTGCATGTTATGTCACACAATTTACTTACAAGTCGTGAAAGTCCACGTATTTAACCTCGGACTACCGATGAATCGCTCCTTCAGAAAACCAAAACGCTTTCGCTTGCTCTCCATCTGCGCAAATGCCGTTTATAATGTAATACAGTCACTCAAGGACATCTCGTCGATCAGATTTTTTGCAAAGATATACACGAAACTTTGAAATTTGTAGACGAGTTCTCAGAGTTAAAAAAAAATGACGAAATTCAAAAAGAACACATCTCTCTCTCTCTACTTGTCGATCTGTCGATGCACTTTGATTTTCCCGAAAGGATGTGCATGTACCAGTCTCTCTCTCTTTCTCTCTCCATTTACATTTGCAAAAACGGTTTAGATCCAGATCAGACAGGAAAGAATGTTTCGTCAATTAAAAATGTATTCATTCATGTGCGATAGAAAGTACGCAAAGTGTCGTACAGAAGCCGATGCGAACGATAACATGGTTTTTACGTGTATACATTGTCCGGACCCATGCGCGGATCCAGAGGGGGGATTTTCTTAGCAATACTGGACCGTATCCCCTGAAATTTTCAAAACTACAAAGCCAGCATTCAACGTTGGGCCATCATGGGCACGCCAGTGAAACGCCATTTAAAGGCGTTTCGCTGGCGAGCCGATGATGGCCCGCTTTTAGTGATATTTGGATCCTCTCTCCCTTAAAAAAGAAGATAAAAAACGTTGACAGAGTTCGGATCCACATCAGATCCGAATGGATTTCCATGAGGAAAGAATGTTTCGTCAATTTAAACATTTGGTCATGCGAAAGAAAGCATGCTTAGCATCAATACTGTCGAATATCCGACTTTGTCGTGCAAAAGCCGATGCGCACGAGAAGCATCTCCAAGTATCATTTTCATCACCGATACCGTATGCACGCGCTTGAGTCTCTCTCTCTCTCTCTCTCCCACCTGTTTTGAAAGTTCGCAAATAGTTTGGATCCAGAAGATCTCCGACGTCTTGCCAAACCAAATCAGGGGCAAACAGGCATACCAAGAATCAATCATGTAAGCGAACGTCCGACTTTGCGTCCGATGCCTCGAAAGAATATAATAAATTTATGAGCCGTGACATGAGATTTCCAACAATGTGGTATGTGGGACCAGCAAAGCCTCAGATCAGCCTGCGCATATGCACAGTCTGATCAGAGCCTTTGCTAGTCGCTTGAATATTCTATGAGTGTTAAGCTACTGACTGAACATCGTTTGGAGTTTGAACGCTTAATAGGAGGCTGCACAGGCTCGTCTGAGTCTACACTCGTCAAAATGCCACATAGTTGGAAATCATGTGTCGTGGCTTCGAGCCGATGTACGTATACAATACGCTGGGTACATTAATATCTCAAAGAAAATGGCAAATTCAGATAAGTACCACAAATCTAGTTTTTCATGCATGCAGTGCGCCGTTTCATGCTCGAGTTCATTGAAATTGTCCTTTTTCCATGCAAACGGAGACATGTTTGTGTGCTAAGTCCGCTTTCGTGTGTCAAAGTCATGCACCGCGTGCTACCCGAGTCTTAAAACAACAACAACACGTGGTCTGATAGTCGGCTTCTTTCATCTCAAACATGTCCGTGAACCATTACCCTGTCCCTTTGCCTGCGGCCGATACTATTAGCAGAGCCGGACCCAAGGTGGGACCTGGGAGGCACCCCGCCCCCCCCCCCCCCCCCCCCCCCCCCAAAGAGGCTGTGACAAACTAATTTAGCAAACAGTTCGGGCCCAGATTTGGCCCGACAAAATGTTTAATGTTTTGTTCTAGAAACAAAGTAGCTGATAAGACTGTGCGGTGCGCAGGCTGATCTTCGCATGTAACAAAGTCGGAGTACATACATCTACAGACGTGTGGTAATTTTGGTAAATAAAGCGAATTCCGAGATGTCGCGATCATCTCAAGGGTCGCGATCATCTCAAGGGCTTTTAAAGTGGGGCTATATTTCCCATTATTGAGGCATGCACCTTCATCTACATTCCTTCTATGTGTATGTGGGCAGTTAAGGCGCTGGCGATTTTCCACGGATGCGCAGGCTCGTCTGAGCCTTCGCTGCTCGCATATGCGATAGGTACCATAATCTCATGAACTGGCTTATTTCATGAAATTAAATATGTAAATATTAAATTCATCAAGATGCAGAATCGTGCTACAATCAATTTCTTTCTTGGTACATGTATATACGTTTGTGCGTACATAATACCGGTAATTCACTCGTAGGACCTTCCATGTGCAGTTTCATGAGGACAAACGAAACAGACACGCCGAGATCGGCTCAACGTTCCATTTTGAGGAATTTGATGTTTTTGATGGATAGGAATATCCATTATTACATGTACTTAGAAAACCGCCAACAAGTATTTTAAAGACAACGTATGCCTACGTTGATGTCTAGAATTTTTATTTGGCTAGAGTCGTCATCCACTTTAAACTTTGTTAGTGAGCGAGACCCTGACGAGATTGTGCAAACACATATGCTCTCCTGAGCCTTCGCTGATCACATCCGTCATAAGTACCAGCAGGGTCTTAACCAGCTCATATGGGGCTCCGCGCAAGATTATTTCATGCTGGGGTCCGAGCTGTGTTCAAGAAAAGAGCACATGCATAGAATCATGATAGAAGTGCGATCCGTGTCGCACGCGGCTTGGGCATATTGCCGAACTGGAAAATCCTTTAAAATACTTAAAAGGGAGGGGAGGGGAGGGGTGTCAGTCGGATAACCTGAGAATCACACATATTTCAGTCTGAAGTTAACGGTAATGTACCGTGAATAAAAAAGAGATGGTGACCACGTGTGAGTTCTTGCAGGCATGTCGGTAAATATTAAATATACGGTGGCTTTATTTTCAAAGAGAAAAAAAAACATGCGACTTGCACGATTTTCTCTGCATTTTGCACGAAACCGAATGACCCCTTATGATGCAAACGTCCACGGCAATCACTATACTCATCTAAGTAGAATGGAACCTTCCAAATACCGCTACCGCTCACGTGCTGTACGGTAGAAGTATACCGAACACAGTTGGGACAAACAGATAAACGGACATCGATTTTCCGCCGAAAAAACGTGTGTTCGTAATTTTAGAAATTCACTTTTCCGAAACGGGCAGTGTTCGATTTTTTAGGATGTTTTAAAAATTATTTTCGGTGATAATTTTAGGTGTTCGTAATTTTAGAGTGTTCGAAATTTTAGAACATTTACCGTATAGCCTTTTATTTTTAGGGTTGTATGATTTTGATATTGGTTCGAAAAAGGTGTACAATTACATGTATGTTAAATTTGTTATTGTATTGTCAGCTTAAATTATATATTATTATGTTGATGTATTTGTTAATATTTTGGAGAGTTATATGAATGGTTATTGTTTTGATCTTTATTGCAGCATATACCTACAAGCAGTATGTTTTTTATGAAATCTGTTTGTTATCTAAGACTTTACTCTTGTTATCTACTGTGATAGAGTTGTTTGATGCTTTTACATGCATTTTTATATGCTTTTATATTTATATTTATTGAATATCTGTTGTTCAGTTGTCCATGTTTGTTGAAATAAAATATTTGGAGCACTTCAGCTTTGCTCTATATGCCAGAGTCTTGCCAGAACAGTGAGAAAGTTGAGTGAGTGGAACTGTTTAATGACAGTATAATGCTACATTGTAAAGATGTCAGTAAACTAAACAGAACAGCGAAACCAACTTGATAAGTTGACCAAGTAGTCTATCACAAAAATTTAAGCCTTAAAAGTTTATGAGTTAAAATTATTAGTTCATTATTCTAGCACTTACATCTTTTCAGTATCTGTAATGGATAATTTACCCATGAAATTTGTCCTTCAGACAGTATGAAGAATGCACAAACACACACACGCATGCACGCACGCACACACACACAATTAGATGTCTCCACCAACACCATGTACTAAAGCATAACATTCATACACTTATTCAATCCTTGCTTAGTACTGGTTCAACCCAGGAAGACCTGTCCCGACATAACTAAAAAATTGTTGACTGGGACGTAAAGGATCAAGTCAAACAAACATACACTTATTCAAGGGAGACATCTTGGTATTGACAAAACTTAAATGACAGAGGAAAGGTTACTATGACAGTGCAACTCACTTTGAAACATACAAGAAGAAAACCCTTAAGTCTGTATTACTACTGTTCCCGAATCCTGTGATTCTTGGGTTATATACACAACAAGAAACTAGGCATATTTCAATATGTTTCATCATAATAGATATCATATTCATCCCATTTAGCGCCCCTGCTCCTGTAATCGCCCCTTTTGCAGTTGGGTATTTTCACTCGTCCTACAGTTGGAGGAAAAATGTTTTCACTCCCCCTACAATCATATGAGTTTTTATGTTCCTTGGCAATGTCACAAATTTCTGAATAGCATGCTATCTACTCCGATGCATGGAGTCGTTGAGTCACCAATGAACTATGATGTGTATTTCCATTGTGGTGTTGACAGGGATCAAAATTTTCTAACCTTTTAGCTCACCAGAATACAACATTCTCAAATTGAGTTTCGGGATTGTTGAACGTCCATAGTCATCAGGCTTAGGGCTGCTGCGAGTATCCGAGTACTCGGATATTCGTGGATCTGTATATAAAATCGAGTATGGATATTCATCACTGCCGAAATCGCTGGATCGCGATCTTTTTTTTTTTTTTTTTTACCTTTTTTTAACTGAAACAAGAAGTTTTTCACAAAATAATCCATTGAAATTTTCACTTTGTCTACGGTTCTAGTTGTTAATATCTCTTATTTAAATACCTTTGTTTTCTGCAGGTTAGTGACATTCTTTATCGGTAATTAAAATCCTCAAAGTGTTCCAAAATCCGGTGATAATATATTCCAATCTATTTTGTTTAAACACACTTCATCGGTATGTACAAATAAACAGAGCCAAAAATATCATCAGATGTCAATTATTATCAAATAAATTTCAAAGGTTTTTTTTTTCTTTGAACTTTTTTTTTCTTGCCGACAAGGCGACAGCTGATTAGGCCTACGTGACCCAGGTCATGTTGTCTATGTGTGAACTTCAGGACAAAGGAAAAGGGCGTTATATTGAAATCAGCACACTTCTGTCCGAATATCTTGTTATCCAAGTTCAGGAAGGCATAAAATCAAATGTTCAAATTGTGTTGCATGCCTTATAATGGCAGTAGTAAGTGGAAATGTAGTCTTCTTTGATAACAAACTGTATACATGTGGTACCTTTGGTTTAACATAAAGGGCTGATTTACTAAGTAAATAGACCCAACAATAGGAGTCTTACTTTTTTTTTTATTAACCAGTGACTCGCAGTTCGATCTGTGAATCGTCACTCATGAATTGTGGATCAGATCGGATCGCCACTTACCTAACGATCCACAGCCCTAATCAGGCTGTAGACATTTGCTTCAAATAACATCTAAGGTGACTATAAAACCACTGGGTGAAATTTCATCAAACCATAGGAATGATCATTATTGGCTCTTTCAAAGTAGTAATAAACAAAAAGAAATGACTCTAAAAATGTTACGAAGCTGCTGTCTCAGTTTGAAAATTTATCAGAAATGGCCCTTGTTATATCTTCTACTAACATCGACAGGGGGGTATGACCATCTTTCCCTATACATTTATTAAGAAAATGTGCAAAAATCTTGTCACTGGCCTGATTTAAAAACAATTTGGCACAAAAGCTCCTTGGTTGGCCCTATACCAAGATCATTCAAATTATTCTGATCCTTTGAAAAACATGGCCACAAGTATGGTCCTCTATCAAGAGGGAGAGGGTCAAAAGTATGTTCTGATGAAAAACAAAAAGCCACCTTGGCTTGTATCTTAATGTCATTTACGCGTAAAAATCCAGAAATTTTCCCTTGCTCGCTTCCCTTGCTCGGATTTTATAAATTAACTTCTATGTTCATTCAGGGAGCACGCAGCTTAACATCTCAATTTTTAATATTTAACCTAAAAGTCTCTCTGTTTGGCTAGTACTATTGTCACAGGTATTATCCTGCTCATTTAATCTGAAATAACTTATTTCAAACAGCTCGTTGTAATGAATTTTATATTTGCAAAAGCCCTACTATCCCTACTTTTTTATGCCGATTGTCTCTACTTTTTCAATACTTTTTTTAAAATTTTATTCCTACTTTTTCCCTACTTTTCTGTTGATGGGCACTTGAAAGCCTGCTATATCACACTACCAAAGTTTCACTACACTGAATAAAATTATGACCTTTTGAGCTAAGAAAAGAAAACTTTCCACGCAATTCTCACCTTTCCCATTGGATATATCTTGTTAAAATACAAAATCACCAGAAGTTTGTAATGGGAGACAACTTTCATCGCCAGCACAGTTTGCGAAAAGAAAAGTCATCACCGAAAATCAATGTAAAAAAAACATAAAAAATCAAGTTTAGAGGAGTCCTATACTAACAGACCCAAACAAGAACCTAACATGTTTACTGTTTCTGTTTATCAGCATCATGATTTTGTAAGCATTTCATCAATTTAAGTTGAAGGAATGTCTTGAAGCCCTTCAAAAAATTGACTCATGTTAAGTAGCAAAACTCAATTTGAAAAAACAGAACAACATAATTATGCAGTTTGGTACAATGTAGTTTACTTATATCTCGATGTGTCTCTGACACATGCAGATGGTGTACCATTCAAATTTTTATTGTTAATCCTATAACCCCGCCGCTAAGTGGAAGGAGGGTTATAGTAATGCCCTTGGTCTGTCAGTCCGTCCGTAACACTTTCGTGTTCACTCCATATCTCCTGAACCCTTTGATCGATTTTCATGAAACTTCACTCAAATGTTCCTCTTAGTAAGACGATGTGCAGAGCACATGACCCAGCTACCTATACCCAAGGTCACAGGTCAAGGTCAAAAGATTTGCCCTTGAACTTCCTGTCCGCTCCATATCTCCTGAATCCTTTGATTGATTCTCATATGTTCCTCTTAGTAAGACGGTGTGCAGAGCACATGACCCAGCTACCTAGACTCAAGGTCACAGGTTAAGGTCAAAGAATTCCCCTTTAAATTTTGTGTCTGCTCCATATCTCCTGAACCCTTTAATCAATTTTATGAAACTTCATTCATATGTTTCTCTCAGTAAGATGGTGTACAGAGCACATGACCCAGCTACCTAGACTCAAGGTCAAGGTCAAAGTATTTACCCTTGAATTTCGTGTCCGCCCCATATCTCCTGAACCCTTGAGACGATTTTCATTAAACTTCACCCAGATATTCCTCTTAGTGAGATAATGTGTAGAACCTATGACTGGGCTACACAGACTCAAGCTCAAGGTTACAATTCAAGGTCATGTTATTTACCCTTCAATTTGTATCCGCTCCATATCTCCTAAACCGTTTGAATTAGTCATTAAACTTCATTCAAATGTTCCTCTTAGTGAGACAGTGTATAGAGCACATGACCCAGCCACATTGACTCAAGGTCGCTGGTCAAGGTCAAGAGATTTATCCTTGAATTTGGTGTCAGTTCCATATCGCCTGAACCACGAGGTCAATTTTTCATGAAACTTCACCTAAATGTTCCTCTTAGTGAGACGATGTGTAGAATCTTTGAATTGGCTAGGAAGACTCAAGGTCAAGGTCACACTTCAATGTCATGTGCTTTACCCTTCAATTTGTGTCTGCTCCATATCTCCTGACCCCTTAGTGTGATTTTTATTAGACTTTACCAAAATTTTCTTCTTGGTTAGCTTATGTGCAGAACCTATGACCCAGCTGTGCAAACTTAATGTCAAGGTCACACTTCAAGGCCATGTGATTTACCCTCCATTTTGTGTCCTCCATATCTCATAAACTCTTCGAACGATTTTCATTAAACTTCACCCAAATGTTCCTTTCAGTGATGCGGTTTGCAGAACCAATGACTCAGCTATGCAGACTCAAAATCAAGGTCACACTTTAATGTCATTGGAATTATCCTTGAATTTCATGTCCCTTCCCCTCTCCTAAACCATTTGCTTGATTTTCATTAAGCATCACTCAAATGTTCCTCTCAATGAGTTGGTTGCAGAATCCATGACTTAGCTATGCAAACCCAAAGTGAAGGTCAGACTTTTAAGTAATGAGAGATTTGAGGTGGCAGATATGGCTATCCTTCAGATTGCTGTCTTGTTCAAACTTTGATAAGCCGCTTTGGAACCGCTGTGTGTAATTAGAATGAACTTGTCTGAAGCAAATAGAGGAAGGGCCAGTCACCAATTTCCATGCCAGATTTTCAGTCCAGATGCCTAGTAAGCATTCTGCACTGTTCACACTGAAGATCAACTCTGACTGTAACTAGTTGTGCAGGAGTAATTGGGATACTCTACCTCTGTTGACATCTGCCAGTCTTCATTCCTGAAAGTTTTGAACATGTCCAAAATCAATGAGTAGCGATCAATTACCCAAGTGCTGCATTTGGAAGTGATTGGATATTGGTTGGCTGTGTTGGTGTAAGGTTTTATTCAGCCTTGGTATAATGGACAAGATCAGAAATTGATATTGATTGAGATGTCTTGTTTTTCATTAAACGTTCATGTATACGTCTGGTTTAGGTAGGGATTAAAAATTTCAATTATAAATTTGTCTTCTGTATGCTGCTCACAATATCTATGAGCCCTAAATAGTTCTGTTTTTGTAGGGATGATAAAACTGAATAGTGATCTTGATTGAGGGGTAGCTGGCTGAGACACTGTGTTGTGACTGAGCAAGACACTTGATCTGCTTAGTACTGGTTCAACCCAGCAAACTTCCTGACATAACTGAAAAAATGTTGACTGGGACCTCAAGCATTAACATTGTGCAGTTGAAGTACATAAGTTTATGTAGTTTTAGAAATAGGTATTTTTTTTGATATTTTCCAAAGAAGGTAATTTGCAAAAGTAAAATGACAAGAAAGGCTTCAAAAGTCTTCATGGTAGATATATTATTGATTACGGTGAACAAAGCAAACTGGTAATATGCATGGCAATGTAACCATAGTGAAATCTTAAACAAACGGACGTGCTAGTCATGAGAATGCCAATAAATCAAGAAAAGGGACCTTGTAAAGAAATAAGCTTCATGATACAGTGCATCTACCTCTCTATAACACAAATTTGTATATAGCATTATCATGTTGTGGTTCCCATTTTTTTACCATGAAATTTTACAGTTAATGGCCATCAAATGGTCATTTTCCTCCTGTGACTGATATAAATCTAAAAAAGTTAAATGCATTTCTCTGCAGCAGTGATAACGACTCTCAAGCCTTGCATATTAATTGTCCTTGATGCTCTGTGATCTGGTAACCTTGACCTTTTTTCATGCTCCAGTAATTCATTACCGCACCTGCTCATAGAGTTTGAATTTCTCTCTGTCCGTCCGTCGAAACTGTCACAATTAATTTCTCAGTACCTATGATGATTAGGATTATGAAACCTTGCATAGTAATTGTCCTTGACATGCTCTACAAGCACTCACATTGCCAAGGTACCCTTGACATACATTTCACGCTCCATTGACTGTCAGAATTTTATGTCGCGAAGTAAATTACTAAAGTATGTTTCTCTGTAGCTATGATGGCTAGGATTCTGAAACCTTGCATAGTAATTGTCCTTGACATGCTCTACAAGTAAGCACATTGACCCGGTACCCTTAACCTACATTTCACGCTCCATTGACTGTCAGAATTTTACGTCATCGACATAAAACTTCTCAGTACCTACAGTCGCAGGTCAGAAGTAAGTAGCCAGTTGAGGTTAACGTTGTTTCTTTTGCAAAAATTTAAGTACATTTAAAATTTGTATAATTTGAAAACGAGGACTGCAAATAATCTGAAATTTTGAACATATCACTACTTGCTATTTTTCAACTTAAGAATGCTTGATTATTATAGAAATAATATCACCTAGAGTTCGTGGGTGTTATTCATTTCAACCAACCCTGATTTCTGAAACAGTTTGAAAATTCGATGTGGGTTCTAAACTTCTTCCGTTTTTACATGGCTATAGATATTGCTTATTTTCTGTATATTTTTTTGAGATAATGGTGCTAATATGTTATAATTGTGAGCTGTGAACAAGATGTGTTCACATCTTCCCAATTTATTCAGCGTCATATTAGGGGTGGGTGGGGTATTTGTACGGTACCCCTGACCCAAAAATCTAAATTATTGAATGAATCCACATGGTTTCTTAGCAACAAGTATCAGGCTTTCTATGGTGTAAATACGAGTGTTTGAAGCAATTAGGCTTTACATCACATGTTTCGTTCTTTCAAATCGAAAAGACAGCACCCAGCGATACCTAACCCCTTGGTCAAATTTTGCTTTACGAGGGGGTACCCAAACTTTCATGCGAAATCATAGGATAGTTCTTCTTAAAAAAATTTATGTTCTGTAAAAATGTAACCCCAAATGGTACTTTCAACTGAAAATAATTATTACACAAATATTATATCGCCCGTTATGCTGCTTATGGCACCAATATCAGGACTGACAGTGAAAATAACAGATTTTCTTTGGATCCAACCATAGCTTATATCCATCAACATTTATTAAAAATATATTATTTTCAATTTGAACACTGTTATGATACCTCACAAAACATACATACCCATATTCCTGTATTTGTTTATTTAGTTTGTTTTTACAGCCAAAGTATACTGCAGTCGGATCATTTTCATGGCATTATTTTCCATCCGGTTCTCTGCTCTGCATTATTTTATTTTCAGTGTCTATACTAATTTGAACTTTAACAAAATGTTTTTCAGTACATTTCAAATATTTCTGCAAATTTTCAATAAAGAATATTACAATCTGACATTTTTACAGCAATTTTTCAACACCTGCTATCTTTTTTGAAGAAATGGGGCCAATGTTTGTGATACACAATATCTCCATAGCAACAGATGATGACATCATACAATTTGGTAATGACGTAAACATATACACTGTATATTTATCTAGGGCAATTATCATTAGGGGAAATTGTCTTAATTGGCTAGAAAAGACCATTGTTTCAGACCATATTTTTTGTCAAATTCTTGTAAGCTGATTTGGCTACTTACTTATGGCCACTGAGTGTATGATGGCTAGGATTATAAAACCTTGCATAGTAATTGTCCTTGACTTGCTCTACAAGTATGCACATTGACCCGGTACCCTTGACCTACATTTCACGCTTCATTGACTGTCAGAATTTTATGTCGCAAAGTAAAATACTAAAGCGTGTTTCTCTGTAGTTATGATGGCTAGAATTATAAAATGTCCTTGACATGCTCTACAATAACACACATTGACCTTGTACCCCTGACCTACATTTCACACTCCTCTTACTTTGTCATAATTTTGTGTCGAGTAAAATACTTAGGTGTGTTGCTCTATACTTATGATAGCTAGGTTATGAAACCTTGTATATTACTCATTTGTGACAACATACTCTACAAAGTGCACCTTAACCTGGTACCCTTGACCTACATTTCACGCTCCATTGAATTGGTCTTATGTCGAGTAAAAAACTAAAGTGTGTTTCTCTCTGCCTATACAAGCACACACCTAGAGCCGGTACCCTTGACCTTTATTTCACACTCCACTGACTGTCAGATTTTTAGGTCACAATGTAAAATACTAAAGTATGTTTCTCCGTCACTATAATGGCTAGGATTATTAAACCTTGCATAGTCATCATTTGTGAGCTACTCTACAAGCACACACCTTGACCCGGTACCCTTGACCTACATTTCACACTCCATTGACTTTGTCAGAATTTTATGTCAAGTAAAATACTATAGTGTATTTCGATGTACCTATGATAGCTAGGATTATGAAATCTTGCATAGTAAATGCCTTTCACAAAGTCTACAAGCACGCATCTTGACCAGTTGCCCCTTGACCTATATTTCATGCTCCATTTACTTTTGTCAAAATTTTACTAAAGTGGGTTTCTCTCTACCTATGCTAGCAAGGTCTATGAATTCTTACATAGTAATTGTCCTTGACATTCTCAACAAGCATGCACCTTGATTCGGCACCCTTGAACTACATTTGACGCTCCATTGACTTTATCGGTATATTACATTGACCTCAAACATAATTATTTTGCCCAATGCAGGTGCGATATCTACATCCTCGGAGTTCTTGTTTTAATTTAATTAACATTATTTCTGAAAATTTGGAATACCATTAGTATCAAGCAGTGTTGGTCCAGATCAGGCCAGACATGTTGTCCTGCTTGACCTGGGTCCAAACTGTTTGCAAAGGCTATCAACAGAGGACATTCGCAGGAAAGAGTTAAGGATGATCAAATTTGTAGCCTACTAGTGTCACCTGCTGATAACTTGCAAACAGTTTGGACCCAGATCAGGCCCGACAAAATGCTGAGCCTGATCAGGCCTCGAGGTTATAAAAGTTGAGTTCATTCTCAGACTCAAAATAAAGCGCAATGATTGGCTGCTTGTGGACTTGTGTCCGCAAGCAGCCAATCATTACACTGTATTTTGAGTCCAAGACTGTACTCAAGTTTTATAACCTGGAGGCCTTGATCCGAACTGTTTGGCACTCAGATGGTATTCTTGAGATAATTTTTCAAAAAAGTTGATGTTGAAAAAAAATCATCTGACAACAAAAAAAACATGCAAAACTTATCCAACAACAGTATCATCATATCCTCATAATCAGATTTTTGATTAAGGTGCAGGGGCATCATCCACATCAACGACATCAACAAGTTCCCTTGCAGGTAACTGGCTAGCTTCATGCATAGCAGATATCACACCTGATCTCCAGGTGCTCCTTGAGGGTCAACTGTCGTGATCTTCCACTCACGGCAGTCATTCCCCGTCAGTTTCTTCCATGTAAGCTTGGGCCTCCTGCCTTCTGCTTGCCATCAAAGTGTGAGTATCACATGCTGTCTGACTGCACCACTAGAATGCTCCACATGTCCTCTTCCTCAAAATAAGTCAAGGTCCTCAAGCTCAAGCTTTAATTTGCTAATAGCTTGCTTGACCTTATTGTGGCCACATCCTCTGGCTTGATACTGCAGATCTGTCTGATCATGGACCTGTCATTGCGCTGCAGGATGGTCTTGGTCAATGGCCAAGTTTCACTGGCATGGAGCATGACGCTCCGCATGCAAGAGCTGTACACATGGCCACAGGTCTTGTAAGAGGTGGCGGGATATGAGAACTGGTAGTAGCTCCCTGAACTTCTTCCAGGCAGTTAGTGACTGCTAGCTCACAGCCTCTGCGAGCCGTCAGCATGCCACCCAGGAGGCAGAAGGAAGCTACCACCTCCAGCTTATCAGGTCTGACCTAAACTTCACTTTGGAGTCTGCCATCAATAGGGCAGGCAGTTCCCTTCCACCGCACACACATATAATCAGGATTTGGTGTCAGTTGTTGTAGCCCGCTGCATTTTTATGTACCCAGAGTTTGCAGCCATTGCAGTAGATGCTGTTAACTCCTGTAAGACAGAAAGTGCGTGGATATTTGCCTGAACTCTGCAAGAGGTCCAGGCCATAACCACAGATCATGACCTTATCTTTCCTGCATTTCCTCTCCATGGCTTCTTTCCACATCAAGAGCCCTGCGACACATTCAGTATCTACTATCTAATTGGATATGCTTGGCATATTGTAGCGGTTTACAACTATTTCATACCATTCTGTGCAACAGTCAAAACTATCACACCAGAGGTGTTCAGGGCAGTAGTGCATTGGGTCATCCACAGCACTGAGTGAGTGATAGTTTTGACTGTTGCATATAAAGGTATGAAATAGTTGTTTTGTTACCCAACTCAAAACATACAAAGGGTAATATAAAATTTCAGCGCATACAATTCATTTATGTCTGAAGACACTCAGTAACAATGACGGATATATATTAGGTATGATTTGGCCACTAGCATTGTCTGCTTATAACCTTTGCAAACAGTTTGGACCCAAATCAGGCCCAACAATATGTCAGGCCTGATCTGGATCCAATCTGTTTGACACTGATGGTATTCATCTAAGAAGTTTTTGAAAAACACGCTAGAGAACCACTGTACTCAAACAGCGTAGTCATCCCGTGGTGGTTGCAGTCGACTAGTGCACAAAATAGTGTACATAGCTGTTGAAAAGGGATATATTTTGTGGGTTGAGTGATTGTTGCTACAGCACCAGAGATATGCCAGAAATGTGAAATTTTCCTGAAAAAGAGGATGAAAGAAATGTTTTCTTATGTTGTAGAATTTATGCTTACTTTCGATATATTGCAAAATACCAGTCCTTTAATGTGCACAAAGTTTCAAATCTGAGGATGGAGAATTTTGAAAGTTATTCAAGCTTTTCATACTGCACTCATCGTTCTGTATATTCGGTGTTCTGGCCCAGTAGTCGAAAGTCTAAATAAAATCAATATGTTGCAGTCAACGACCTGACCACTGGGCCAGAACACCCGATATACAGAACTATGGGTACAGAATGAAAAGCTTGAATATTTTTCAAAATGCTCCAGCCTCAGATTTCAAACTTTGTTCACATCAAAGTACTGTTATTTTGCATTTTAGCTAAAGTAAGCATAAATTCCAGACCATAAGCAAAAAATTATTTCATCCTCTTTTTCAGGAAAAAATGCATTTTTTGGCATAACACTAGCGCTATATCGACTATCACTCAGCCCACAGAAAATTTGTTAAGCAGATACACAGCTGGATTTATCTGTGAATATTTTCAGAAGTAAAATATTGACCATTATATTACCCTTTTTAACAGCTTGGAACACTGCGCTGTTCGAGTACAGTGGTTCTCTAGCGTGGATGAGATAGATTGAAAAATTACCCAGTAGTCAACAAGATTATAGCACTTTCATCTTAACATTTATCATCTTAGCAATTTTAATATTAAAAAAGATTAAAAACAGAAAATGATCATTTTATAACAAACTTGAAAACCAGAAACAAAATACAAAATGCTGTGTGAGAGAGGGCCACAAAATATGGTGTTGTTAAAAATTCTATCTTGTTACCAGAGCTAGGAAACTTTAAACAGAGAACTCCCCAGTATGATTGTGTGAGAGACTACCCGGTACCCACCCCGTCTGTGTTTCTTCAGCTCTGGATACAGGATAGAATCACCAGAGAACAGATTTAACTGTGTTTGATTGGATTTCAGATACGACAAGCAGAAAGTGGATTTAACAATGACCAGCTCAAACAGGTATTTATTTTTAGCCATTGCAGAAACAAATTTGTAAAGTCAGTAATATTATTTTAACCCTTAAAGGGTCAATCACGACTGCAGCAGACGACAAATTTTGTGACATCTTTCCTGGTTTTTGACAAAAATAAGGTATGATATTTCATGAGAATCGACTGCCAGCAGACGATTCTCATGAAATATCATGCCTTATTTGTTATTTTTGAAAAAAGAGGTAAAATTTGAAATTGTCGTCTGCTACAAATTATAGGTGGTGCTTTATGGGTTAAAACATATTTTTTCTGATCACCGGAAGCATTGTGTTGTATCCTTGAGCAAGATACTCAGTGACCATAACTGGTTGACTTGGATGTTAAGCAACATTGCAAACAAATAAAACAAAATATCCGATATTTTTCAGGAACATTTGTTTAAGGAGCCTCCCTACTTAGTGTTCGAAAAATTGCATTCTTTTTATAATGGGAAAAAAATGGCTTCAAAGTAATATTTTAGGACCAAAAAAAAACAACTTGCGGACTTTTTAAGAAGTTATTTGATTTTAAAAGCTGAAAATTTAGACTTTTGTTGCGATTGGTGCATTAAGGGCTTAAACATATTTTTTCTGATAACCGGAGGCATTGTGCTGTATCCTTGAGCAAGACACCCAGTGACCATAACTGGTTGACTTGGATGTTGAGCAACAAAACAAATTAAACGAAATATCCTTATATTTTTCAAGAACATTTGTTTAAGGAGCCTTCTTACTTAGTGTTCAAAAAGTTGCATTCTTTTTATAATGGGAAAAAAATGGCTTCAAAGTAATATTTTAGGACCAAAAAAAAAACAACTTGCGGACTTTTTAAGAAGTTATTTGATTTTAAAAGCTGAAAATTTAGAGATCTTTTAAATACAATTTCATACATTTTGAATAAATAGAGAAAATTAATATAATTTCTTGCAGATATTTTAATACACTACTTGACTAATAATGAAAACATAAGCTTTGCCTTCTAATGGCAACTTTTGTCATCTGCTGATATACTTTGTAAACAATTTGGGACACTGATCATGACCAACAAAACATCTGATGATATTTCAGAAAGTTTTTAGAAACAGTTACTTTTGAGAAAAAAAATATCAGCATACAACAAAAACCTACTGAAATTACCCAGCATGCATACAAAATCCCATATATTTTAGAGCTCGGATTTGGTTAACGCCAAGGGGTCAGAAATGGACAAGATTCAAGAGATGATTAAACAGTCTACCAGAGATTTTGATCCTTCAAAGTAAGTATAGCTAGCAGCGACTTGTTGTCTGCAGATTACCTTTGCAATCAGTTTGGACCCAGATCAGGACCGACTGAATGGCGGTCAGTCCTGATCTGGACCCGAACAGTTTGACACTCTGATAGTGATCCAGAAAAACTTTGGATAAATTTAATTTTTGGAAAAGTCAGTAGACGACCAAATAATGAAAATTAACAACATGCATAAAGTTAACATGATTGTATCATGGTCCGGTGTTCGATAAACAGGTGGTCAATTTCTATTTTTCCAATGTGGCATTTTTAGTTGCAGGGCTTAATTTCATAAAACAATAGTTGGACTAATCAAATTTACCCTCTCTTGCAAGATTAAACCCGTAAAGCGCCAAGAAAAAATGCATCTAAAAATGTTGTCTGCTGAAGTCGTCTGCTGCAAATAATTACCTAGCATTACTGACAAATTAAGTATAGAAGCAAACAGCTTTGACCCAGAAAAGACTGCTCCTATATCTGGGTCCACACTGCTTGCCATAGAAGCTTCTTCAACATTTCAGCAGACGAGAAAAGCAGACAACTTTTGTTGCGATTGGCGCATTGAGGATTAAAGTCTCTCTGTAAATGAACATCACAAGTTTCTCTTTCACAATGCCGATGTGCTTGGAAGAAATAGTAATCTTTATCTCAATCTTCCGTAGCTGGCTTATTTTTGGTAGTCCAGCAGAATAATCTTGTGTCATTGCAAATATCTGTAGCAGCATGTACAGGTAGTTACGTAATGTTGACAGTGTGAAAAAATGTGCGAGTCAGATTGCACAAATATGCAGGCTTATCCATGTCTCTGCACATGGCAAAAAGCATATTTTCTTATGTTGGGCATAAGACAACTATTCATAGCATGCAATAGTAGAGAAAACCTCTTAGTATAGTAAAATTGATATCTCTGGATTTCCATCGGCTGAAAAAAAATTGGAAGAAAAAAACCATGATTTAATTGGGAAAGCATATAATATCGAGAAAAATATCATTTTAACAAAATGATGATTTGTGTACCTTTAACCCTTAATGCGCCAATCGCAGCAAAAGTTGTCTGCTTTTCTCGTCTGCTGAAATGTTTAAGAAGCCTATATGGCAAACAGTGTGGACCCAGATCAGATTGCTCCTATAGGAGCAGTCAGTTCTGGGTCCAAGCTGTTTGCGTCTATACTTAATTTGTCAGTAATGTCAGGCAATTTTTTGCAGCAGACGACTTCAGCAGACGAAATTTTCAGATGCATTTTTTCTTGGCGCTTTAAGGGTCAATATATTAATCTCTAATAGTATTTTTGTCAGTCTTGTCTTTAATAATTTGACTCTTTTTTTTCTTGCTAGTAGGTAATTTTTGTCTGGTGTTTTGCCTACAATTTCGACCCAGATTGGGCCTGATGTGTTTTCAAACAGTTTGATGCTCTGATAGTATTCCGGAAAGATTTTAAAGTGAATTGAAATCAACTAACAAACATGCCAATTTACCCCAACATGCAAGAGATAATTGATCTGAATATTTTATTTGCAGTTATGTGAAGAAGTATCCAACCGGTACCCCTAGTGACAATTATGTATGTTTCAAGTGTGGGAAACCAGGCCACTTTGTACAGTCTTGTCCAAATAACACAGTAAGTATTCACGATTTTAGAGGGTTTTTCGGAAACTTTTTTTGTATTTTTTCAACCAAAACATACTATCATATAAAATAAGCAATAGGCCCATTACTTTGCAATTTATGGAACATTTGAAACTTTGCTTGAGCTTAATTTAAGGGCAAGAATTTTGATAATGGGGGTGACAAAAAATTGATCTACTACTAAATTGAATGTGCTTTAAGGATATCTCATGTAGATGTGAGTTTCTTTAATATTGAAGGAATCTTCAATTATTTATCAAGTTTGTGATAAATATGGACATGAGTTAAAATATCCAAATATCTTAGTGAATGCATATATGTACCCTATTTATTCTAATCTGTTGCATAACTTTTTCAAAATTCTGTACCTTTTGAAAACAGTGCATGTCCAGATCAGCACAGTTCTTCATTCATCTGCTTAACCCTTTGTATTTGAAAACTCCGTAAACAAGTACTTTTGCAAACAGTGAAGACCCACCAGATGAAATGCAGCTTAAAGCTGCATTTCATCAGAGTCTACGCTGTTTGTAAAGGTAAAAAATATTTTTCAGACAAAATGATACAAATTTTTTTAAAATTATAACCTGATACCCCTAGATATGTACAATGGACTATTCAAAGTTTATTGTATCAAACCAGAAGGAAGAATCCATTAGTATACAAAGGGTTAAAGAATGTTTTTGTTGTTGTTTCTGTAGGAAGGATCAGAAAGGAGAGGGGAATATGATATGCGGATGAAGCGACCGACAGGAATACCACATGAGCACATGATGGTTGTAAGTGAGGCCTTACCAGGATCATATCTCACTTATTCAGGGCAATATGCTGTACCAAAGATTGATGTGTAAGTATTAATTATAGTGCACATGTGATAAATCAGTTTATTCATATGACATTACTGTTATTCAGTGGATAGCATCATGTCAATATTGTTTTGACCACTTTCGGCGAAAAAGAATAACATTGTGACGACAATGCAAATTTTCATTGAAATAAACAAACTTTGAAGGCGATAAAATCACATTTAAAAGGCCATATGATAAACAGAATCTTACACTTGCGATCATTTCATATTAAATTGATTAAACTCACCAAATACTTGTTTGAATTGATCCCAAGTGTAAGATCCTCTATTTCTCAGAAATTCATGGTAAATTTAGGAAGCATTGGATTCATATCGGGTTTTTGTGAGAACCAACAACACCGCTTTTGATGGGAAATTATGTAAAGGCCAAATTTTCTTTTTATGTGAACCAACAACATACTGTATTCAACTTAATATGCACACATACTCTTTAAAGCACTCACAGAGTTATATTTCAAGTTGTGAATGCCATAATCAATATCTCATTTCCTGCTAATCCACTGTTGCAATTTCATAAAATCTAGATTCATCATTATGATGATAAACAGTGTGGATACTGATCAGCTGGCTTCACCAGAAGCCAGCTGATCTGTATCTACACTGTATTCAAAAGAGTATAAAATTTGAAAAAATACACACACAGTGTGCTTATTAAGGCCATAAATGTATTCTTGCAATAGAAATTAAGGCCAAAGGGGAAAAAAATGTCTTGTTTCTCTCATATATTTTTAGGGTCGGTAGGTAGGCAAACATTTTTATACAAACTTTTTTGTATGGAAAAGGTATAAAAACCCTTTTTTAAGTCTAAAATAGACTCTTAATTTCCCATTTGGCTTCAAACGAGTAGGCCCCTTAAATATAAGGGTCGGTAAAGTAACCATAAAAAATATTTATTTTTTTTGCCTTATCTGCCATGTATTTTTGAAGGGCATATGTTTCCATTGCAGAGAGGCATATATGCAAGGCAAGAAGGAGCTACCACCATTCTTGCAGAACGATAAACCAGCAGAGGTTAGACGTCAGATCTCCATCCCTAAAGAATTACGCTGTCCTGTTTGCGGAGACCTTGTAAAAGAAGCTGTTCTTATACCATGTTGTGGCATGAGCTACTGCGATGATTGTAAGTTCCACAGTCATGCTAAATATTCCGACATCTTAGTCCTAGCCCTACATATTCTTGTTTTAAGGTCACTGCCCACACCTGGGCGATTTTTTTTCCAAAAAATAGATTTTTTTCATTTTTTGATATTCTGTAGTACATCATATTATAAGCAAAATAACGCAAAATAAAGAAACTTTACCGTCCAGTTCAAAAGTTACAGCTCTTCATTATATGGCCTATGTTGGCTTTTTTACGCAGCTTTTTGTAAACTCATTAAGACAAGTAAAATATTCTGTAACTCAATTTTATATTTGAAAATCGTTATTTCAAACAAGCATGCGAAGCCATAAATAATTAAGAACTCTTTCTCAAACCATTCTTTTGCAGCTATACAAGTATTTTTCTTCATATCACGCTTTCAAACCAGCGTTCACCGATATTTATGCATTAATTTTCGGCAATTACTGACTGATAATTCAATATTTAAACATACTTTAAAAAAATAAATTTTTCTAATTTTTTTTTAGGAAAGTGATCATTATATAAGATGCCTTATGACAAAATTTAAAAAGAATTCACCGTCTAATTAGTGAGATATTACCAAATAATTATCCCTACCCCCTAAACTAAAAATTAATGATCTTAGCAGGCTTTTCTTATTTCTAAGCATGTTAAAACCTTAAGAATACCTCACTGTTGATTAGAATACCTCACTCTGAACTTCCAAATGAAATTATATGTACTCCAAATACTTGGAACATTTATATGCATATATGTGAAGACTTTTCAATACCAAAAACGATACCAAAATACCCCACCCACGGTAAAAAGAAACTTATCCGCATTTTGTCTGAACACCTAGTCGATATATTTTGACCAAATTTGCATAGATACACCATTAGGATAGAGATGTAATGTTTTGGGGACATTAGCCGTTTTTCAAGGTCACGGGGTAACTCTGCATGTCAAATTTAGGTGAAAATGTGCTGTTTTAATATGCATCGCTTTAATTGATCGATGCATATACTTCATGTACTCATCCAAGAATTTGAATTGTTTTTAAATCTTTGTTGCGGCCTCGGGCGCCATACTAATGCCCGATCGCGAAGCAAGGCCAGACCTTAACACTTGACCAGAGTTGGTTTATTTCTATTAGATCTATATATCCCTTGACGGACATCTTTCAGTTGAAACATGTCAAATGTAGAGTAACCTTGGAGATTAGCAAAAAATTTAGCGTAAAATTGTAAATATTTTATTGCTCATTATTTTTATATTTGCTTTGGGTGCTCAAAAGAACCGTCTCACTGAGCACCTATAACTTGCCTACGATTTGGTTGGACCCTCATTTATATGAAAAGGGTTCTTTTTATGCCCACATCCTTCCCGCTACTAAAGGGGGTATTTAGTGGCGCGGAGGGGGAGGGGGTACTATTTTTGGTACGGATCCCGTCGGCGATGGTCATGGGCGGAATTGGCCACCAGTAGTCTAGAGGGGCTAGACATTTTCTATGCGCATATCACATGAACCAGGCTTGAAGATTGGGTCCGCATTTACATGAATATAAATGAGCATCGATGCGACAAAACCTGTCTTCAGGGTTTCCGATAAGATCATACCAAAACCAGCCCCCCTCAGCCACTGAGACTAGATAGAATAGTGAAATCTCGCATGTCCAGAGCAAGTTTAGATACGATACTATTCAATCTGTGAATAGCAAAGGCGCTGATCAGACTGCGCGGATGCGCAAGCTGGTCTGCGCCTTTTTTGTTTGCAGACCCCGATGGCAGAATTCCTTGCGTACCTTTAATAATTTAGAGTAGGCCGACTATAATTTAGAATCACGACTATACTTGGGTCAACCTTAGCCCAAGATAGCCTTGTAGCTAAATATTGGAACACATTTGACATAAGGCAAATTGTTAAGGACGCAAACTAAAGCGAGGGGCTCTCAACGTCAACGTCAAGTTCGTTTACGCACAATGACGTCATAAGAGCAAGTGACGTCATTAGCGCACGTCAGGTCTAAAGTAGACGCTAGAGAACGTGACGAGATAGTCTGTCTTGGTGAAATTTTAATGCAGGTAAAATAAAACCAGAAAATCATATATAAATCTATATACAAGTAGTTTTATCATGATTGTTGATGTGGACTGTCAAAAAACCGCGAACAGTCGACTGACATTTCCCTGGTAAAATGCGTGTTCCATTACACTGACTGACTTTTTTTCTTCTCACAGAGCTGAGCGTTCATCGTTTAGTATCCGTAAAGAATGCCAACTTTTGTTGTTCATTATACTTAAAATTTTGTTTGCATTTTTAATGTTATATCAATCACTTTCAGATTACCGACGCGCAGTGTTACGGGCATTACTGTCGGTAGAAAACATATCATAGTTGCGTAAAATCACACTTTGTCATAATCGAACGCTACCAAGTATTACCTCCCTTTATGATTTAGAGTTACGGTTATTGCTATGGGTAGTGACCTCAAATAGGTTCATTTACAACCAGATAAAGTGTATATACATGGTAACGCCTCTAGATAAGAGTGATCGATTCAAAATTACTTTTATTATTTCTCAGCCAAAAAAATATATACTATAATGAGTACTCAAAAGAACCATCTCAATGAGACGGTTCTTTTAAGCACCTAAAACTTCTTTGAGCACCCAAAAAGCGTTCAAACATGGGTAAGAAAATTCAACTTTTTGCTCAAAATATTTGCCTGTCTGTAGCTTTGGTAGTCTGATCTTTCAGTGTTTACACTTTTGCCCTAGCCTGTCTGTCAAAACATTTATGGTAAACACAGTCCTATAATTAAAAATTGTACCCTTAAAACATCTAATTTTAAATTAAAATAAAGTTATCCTCGAAAACCAATATGAAAAAGTAATTATGAAAAAGTGAGTTAAGTTATATATAGTTAGGTAAAATTCTGTTAGTACAGATGACATTTATGTGGTTTCCTTTACTTGGAGGTATTAATTTTTGATTTCAGGTGTCAGAACACAGCTATTGGAAACAGAAGATCATGTGTGCCCAACATGTGGAACACCAGATGTGTCTCCAGACAGTCTCATACCAAATCAGAGTTTACGAAAGGCTGCCAACACATTCCAGAATGATTCAAGCAAGCAACAGATGCCTGCACATGCCCAGCCCTCTGTCTCGCTCAAATCGTCCCAATCTAGTCGACCAGCCGCTCCAACCATCACTGTACCAGCTTCAAGACCAGCTGTAGTGCCCAGAGGTCCATCAGTGCTAGACTACAAGCCACCACCAAAGCCCCCGACCCCTCCAGTGGCTGCAGTTCCTCAAAGATCAGCACAGCCAGTACCAACATTACCAGAGCCGGCTCCGTTACCCATTCAGACGGTGTCTGGTGGACCAACACCACTGCAGATGTCCTCATCAGAGACCTACAACAGGTTGGTTCACTTGTTATATGTTATGGTACAGTATGATGTACTGAAGCTTAACTCTTGCCCTGCTGAATAATTAAAAATGACACATTCACTTCTGATATAAAATTAGCCAACTCAATGGGGTGATTTGAATTAATACATTGGATTCTGAAGCTGCATGTAAAATTGTTTTAGCTTATCGTAATAAATGGGGAAGTTTATCTATGGTAGAGAATTCCCAAACCTTACCAATGGGTATCCAAAGCTGCAAATAAATACAATGGTAATTGTCATGTAAGTAAAAAAGATATTGGCGTTACAAAAATGTGTAAGAATCACGGGTAAAAGGAGTTCTGAACTTCTGAAGGGAACATAATCTATGAATTGTGTGTAAGTATTATGGCCTTGAAAAGTATGAGTTTGTCCTTGAAAAGTCTTTGAATTTTTCTGAGCCTTGGCTGTATGAACCCTGTTAATGTATTAAGTGATCATCAGTGCTTTTTCTAAGCCATGTTGCTATTGATTATTCTGCCACCTTTAGAACTGGACGGAATCATTCTTAAAGCTGCATAGTCTGTAACTTTTGATCTTCCAATTTTAGAAGTTAAGTTTCTATTTTTCAAGAATACAGTTATAATACTCAATTTCAGGTAAACATTTTACCATTTTCATAAATCTTAACAAATTATCACTAGCAAAACAACAGCATTTATGTTAAAAATGTACTGTCTAGAATTATTGGAGGGACGTAACTAATTACTATAAAGAGAAAAAACACCTGTTTTTATAAGATTATTCACTTTTCCATGCAGTTTTCAGCTGTACTGAACATATTTATTGTGAAAACATAACTCATTCTATTTTTACAAATGATTTAAAAAGAAAATATTTTTTTACGAAAAATGTTCATAGTTACAGACCTAGCCACTTTAAAATAGTAACTGAAGATCCTAACCACCAGCAAATTTAACTTGTTCGTATATAAAGATCTTAATGACAGCTGGTAGCTTAATGAAGGTCAAAAGTATTGCTGAATGCTTTGGACCTGCATTAAGCGATAATGGGTCTTGAAAACCATTTTTGGTCTTTGAGATTGGCTGTTTTACTGTACGCATTTTCTTGCTAGTTAAGTGTAACAGCAACTGAGCATTTATATTATGTTTCTTCTAGACCACCAGCATCCCAGGAGCCACCTACCCCAACCCTTGATGAACCAGCCAGGAACAATATACCTAGTGTGCCATTCCAGGATCTTACTCAGGTAATAACTCTATAAGCACCAATCAGAAATGCAGCAGATCATAGGTCTAGATAAGCAAAAATGTTGGACATAAAATTGAGATTATATTTTTTCTTATCCATTAATTCAAACATTTGTTTTGGGTGCTTAAAAGTACTCAACAAAAGTACCCACAACATGTTTCGGTGGAGAAATAAGAAAAAATAATTTACTCAAGCTCTAAAGCCTTGGTAGATGGGCTTAAATATTTAATGTTTATCGCCAATATGTGTTTGCACTCAAAAAAGGGTTACAATGTGGTTTATCATTATGTAATTGATGCTGAACCATCATTTACTAATATTTGATAGTCCAATTCAGGTCACAAATAGATGATTCTCAGAAAATGTGAAATAAAAAATACATTTCAGAAAAAGCCTTTAGATGAAACTCATATGTATATATACTTAAATGCAAAAAAAAGCAACTCTTTCTTAAACAGAAGTTTCTTCTTTTTCATAAAGAATTCAGCCAGTGATAATGTAATCGCTAAGTATCGTTATTTGCCTTGCGTACAGCACCAAAATCAGACCGCTGTGATTTATGGTTGGGGAGCTGCAACGAGAAATGTAAGGCAACACCCATTTTTAAAGTCACAAAGTTCAAAACTTGTGCCTATTTTGCAAAAAAAAAAAACGCTTTAAACCAATAACGGTTTTTGAAAGCAAAAGGGTAGACAAAATCGAATCAGGTACTTATATGTTTCTGTCAACGTCAATTTTGTCAAAATAACATCTTTATTTTTTTGCGTAATTGGCCATTTTTATCCAAACGAATATCAATAATCGAAAACTTTTAATGTCACCATATAGCCCTCACTACATTGCATAGAAGACATTTATAAGTATCCCGACATGATCGAACAAAATACGTCTGTAATGACTGTTTAAAAAAAAGTAGGTTGACGTCAATAAAGTAACACAGCAACGCAGTGACTGGTAGCATTGATAATCAATAACTTGCAAACCGTTTTACCGTTTTTCTTTAGTTAAGACATCTGGCTATCAGATCAAGCTGTTTGTTTTCAAATTGAATGAGACATCACTTTTTTAGACTCCATTTGTTGAAATTTACTGACGTCATTATAACGTCAGAATGGAAATCGTGAGCAAAACCATTTTACGGCAAATCATTACTCAATGCGCAGGAACATAGGATATAATTAAGAAATTAGCCACATGTGATCCATGTGGAAGAAAAAGTGGATTGAAAACTGTTGCATTTCTTTTGGGTTTAAGTATAATATGTTTATTTTCATTTATTTTTTTCTATCTTTAGATTCAGCCATTAGCAACAGTTGTGAGTGGACAAACTCAAAGACCTCCCATCAGGTAGTACTTTTTATTAATCACTTTATGTTGTAAAGTAGAATTTATCTTATAAGTCTAAAACTGATATTTGCCAAATTAAGCAACTTACTGGCCATTACCTGAAGTTAAGGAGTGCTTAATATCTTCGCTGAAGTGGGTC
This sequence comes from Loripinus fragilis, assembly GCA_964019695.1. Classification (NCBI taxonomy): domain Eukaryota; kingdom Metazoa; phylum Mollusca; class Bivalvia; order Lucinida; family Lucinidae; genus Loripinus; species Loripinus fragilis. The sequence continues at coordinate 33,851,706 of OZ026516.1, forward strand.
TTATTGTATAGAAAATACATCTCCTCAGAATTCTAGAATGAAGAAGAGCCTAACATTTAGCGGAGTGCCATGGCTCAGTTGGTAGAGCGTTAGACTGGGGATCAAAGGGTTTCTAGTTCGAAACTTACCGCCAGCGGAGTCCTGTGTTGTGTCCTTGAGCAAGACACTTTATCTGCTACTTAGTACTGGTCCAACCCAAGAAGACAGGAAATTGTCCTGATATGACTGAAATATTGTTGACTGGGAAGTAAAGCATTAAAACAAAGAGCATGACAGTTTAATTTTACATGCAAATTATTTGTTCTCAAACTCTGCTGTATACATCATCATTGACGTTTAAAGCAGGTTTATACATATATGCAATAAGTACCATAATCTCATGCACTTAGGGAGCGCAGTGGCTCAGTGAGAGTGCTTGACTCGAGATCGAGGGGCCACAGGCTCGAGCCTCACCAGCGTCACTGCTGTGTCCTTAAGCAAGACACATTAATCCTAGCTTAGTACTGGTTCAACCCAGAAAGGCACATCCCTTTATAACTGAAAGATTGTTGATGGGACGTAAAGAATCAAATCGAACAATAATCATGCACTGGCCCAAATATTGAAACTACAGTGCAGTCCCTTTATAACACACCTCATCACAACAGATTTGGATATAACACAGTGATGTTGTGGCTCCCAATTTTTTTTTACCATTTAATTTTACAAAGGAATTGAAGGAAAATGACCATGCTATGGTCATTTTTCTATAATTCCTTTGTAAAATTGTCCCTGTATTACACAATCCAATTATAACCTGGTCCAACCCCTAAACATAGCGTTATAAAGAGACTGCACTGTAGTTGTCATTGATGTTCTGTTCTGTTCTGTTTCAGTGTTGCTCCAAGCTTTTTATCTCAGCCACCTCCTACAATACCTCCACCCCAGTTTCCTGGCCCTGGATATCCTCCTCCCCCAGTTGTGCCTTCAATAGGCCAGCCTCCAGGTCCAATGCCATTTGGAGTACTACCAAATTTATCAGGTTAGTATCCGTGGATAATATGTATGTAAAACAGATGGTTTACTTAAAAATAGACAAAACAAAGGTCTTAAAGACCGATTATCCCTTAATGCATGTCTTATTTATTGCAGAATGGAGCATTCTGCAATACTTTAAACCTGCATTAAGCAATAATCGGTGGAGCATTCTGCAATACTTTAAACCTGCATTAAGCGATAATCGGTGGAGCATTCTGCAATACTTTAACCCTGCATTAAGCGATAATCGGTGGAGCATTCTGCAATACTTCAGACCTGCATTAAGCGATAATCGATCTTGAAAACCAGTTTTTTGTCCCCTTTTGAGCTGCTTCTTAAGACTGGTTGTACTGCACCAACATCTGAATGACCTTAAGATTGGTACAGGCCTCCTGGATAGAAAGAGTACTTCCAAACTAGTTTTCTTATTTCTCATCCAAACATATATTGTGGGTAATCAAAAGAACAATCTCAAAAAGACAGTTTTTTTGAACACTTTAAAGATGTTTAGACTGATAGATTAGAAAATAATTGCAATTGACGCACAAATTTTTTGGTCATCTGGACCTATGTTGGTCTTCCATAAAAAGGGGTACGTGCATTAAGAGGCTATTTTGGCCCCCCCCCCTATGAGGTCAAAAAATAAAAGTTGCTCTTCACAAGTTTCTTCTTATTAGTTTATTAGAACAATAGCCAAAGTGTAAAAGACTGGCATTGATTTGACTTTTACGGTTGCTATGGCAACAAAAATGGCCGCCAAAGTAGGCTGAAAATAGGAAAATGACCATTTTGGAGCAAATTTGAGGCATGTAACAGAGGAATTAATAAAGAGCACAAGCAAATACCAAACAAATATTTTAACATATGATGAGAATTATCACGGCACTTAATATATTAAAAGGTTGTTTTTTTTTTGTATTTGCTTGTGCTGATATCTAATTCTTAAAAAATCGGTTTCCAAAAGCCTGACAATTTCTCTATTTTAAGCCTATTTAGTCGGCCATTTTGGTTACCATAACAACAAGTAAAAGTAAAATAAATGCCAGATTTTTAAACTTGGGCTATTCTTCTAATAAACCAATAGGATGAAATTGGTGAAAAGCAACTTTCATTTTTTGGCTCTAGAGGGGGCCAAAATATCCCCTTAATGCACGTACCCCTTTGATAGATGCCCGTGCTATAACAAATGCCCATCATCCAGTTTGGATGTTGATGCAAGCCCTGGCGGGCAATATCAGCTTTTGTGCACCATAAAATACCTAACAAGTAACGGTTCTAATGTAGACATGTCATAGCCCATTTAATCCTCAGTTCTAAGCTACGCACCGGAATATCTTCATTTTTATTGACGTGCTCAACAAGCTGCAAGCAAATACATATGCAGGGCTTATTTTTGGCCGATTTTATAGCTGTTATTCGGTTATATTCCCAACGCCAAAAAGTATCTTTTTTTCCCAATTTTCGGAGGGAAATTCCCAATTTCAAGTTGGAAAAAAGTTTAAAGAATATTTGTTGTTTTGTCGAGTAAAAGTCGGCTTAAAATTGTTCGTACAGCAGATGTAATCAAGGTTCTCATTTGCGAAAATTAGCGTGGTGTGAAACGGATGTTTATATTTTTTCCTCCGACTATTGGCATGTCTTTCGTGTATTAAACTACCTTGTAAATCCTGCCGTTGCATTCTCAGGACCCAGGGGTGTTGTGCCCTCTAACGATCGTCATACCAGCCAAAGTTTACTTCTTTGTTTCAACAGATAATTTCCTCTGTATGTGCAATATTGAAAACTTTTCTCAAGATGCATAAGAGATAAATACCAAAACTGCTGATAAAAATAAATAGCTAGTTTAATTTGGTTCATCAGTATGTAAGAATAGGACTAATTAAAGAGGTAAGATGTTATTGTGACTATCTTTACTGTCTCTTATCTATCAAACCTGAAGGAGCTGGTACTTTGGTGTAAGTTTCTGTAGTTCCATGTACCCCACCCCACTTCTTCAGTTTTTTCTGTCTTATCCCCCACTTTATGTTGGCTTGGGAAAAGGGCTGGGGGTGAACGAAAAATCATTATGTATAGGGGAACCCCTGCCCAATTTTTTTTTTCAGTGTGTTAACTTAGTCATGTGTTAACTTAGTCATTTTCAAGCAAATTCTGTAGTCATTTTCAAGCAAGTTCTGTTGAGGGGGGCCTTGCTAAAATTTGTTATGTGTGGGTTTTTGCATAGTGGTATTAGTCATTTTTAAGCAGTTGATGGGAAATCTAGGCCTACTCTGCGCTTTCTAAATGTGTGGCTGCGAAATTCTCATGGGTCCATGTAACTTCCAAAATATTTGTACCCCCAAAATTTTACCCTAGAGGGTACCTGTACCCTCCAAAAAATGAGTGGATTCAATATTGCACAGTCTTCATATAATACTTTATAAGTTAACAGTACAGATTAATTCATATAAATATGATGTGTTGAATGATTTGACAATATTGCAAAAAATTCCCAATTTTGGGCGTTTACGCGCTAAAATTCCCAATTCCAGGGGTATGGGTCATTGTCCCAAAATGGTGAAAATAAGCCCTGATATGTGAAACAACGCTTTTTGGGAGAAACCAGCACCAGAACTGAAACGTGAAAAGGACAAGATGAATAAAAATCCTAGGACTGTATCACAATATCTTAGTGGAGAAATAGACCGGAAAAATTATGTGAAGGCCATAAGCTACAGATACCTGCCCCCAACAAGATTAACTTAAGACCCATCTCGAACTCTTTAATGAAATTTTAAATGAAACTTTTAACAATTTTTGAACCAAGGATATGTTTTTTTAATGGAACTTTTAACATAATGACTTATCCTACAGGGGGCAATGGATAATACAAGAACACAGATGTTAATGTATTAGACAGTTAACGAAAGGTAAATAAAGGTACCTCCACAGATAACTGCCCAAAATATTTGCGCTCAATTGATGAGCAGCGTCTCTGAACTCTATAGAATTCCTGCGCTGAATTGATGGCATTTTCTGCGCTGAATTGATGAGCGTTTGTGCTCAATTGATGAATCACCTTTTTCTCACTTCAAGCATGTTTGTAGATAATTAGGTCTTCAATTATGATTTATTCAGCAGGATAAGGTTAAGACTTAATTCTGTCCTTGCTCGACTTTTGTCTTCTGCTGATAACCTTTGCAAACAATTTGGACCCAGATCAGAAATCACTGAATGTCTGTCCTGATCTGGGTCCAAACCATTTGGCTCTCTGAAAGGGTTCCTGAAAGATTTTTTTGAAAAAGTTAATTTTGAAAAAATCAGCAGATGACAGCAAAAGTATGAAAAATTACCAAGCATGCAAAGAGTTAAAGGTTTAACATTTGTTTTTTCTCTCTTCAGTGCCGCCACCAGTGAATGTAGTTGCTCCACTATTTCCACCAGTCTCTATGGCCCCAACCCCAGCTCCGACACTGCCTCCTGCACCACAACCAAAGCCAGCCCCTGTGGTAATACCGACACCGGCCGCTGCTCTTGCACTAGCCAAGCTACCGAAGCCGCTGTCGGAAGAAGAGTTCCTTAGAGAGAAGATGAGGTTGATAGAAGAAGAGAAAAAGTAAGACCCAAACATAGCAGAGGCGCGACATGTGATTTCCAACAATGTGGCATTTTGACAAGTGTAGACTCTGACGGGCCTGTGCAGCCTCATTTTAAGTTTAGAAACTCCAAATGATGTTCAGCCAGTAGCTTAACACTTGTAGAATATTCAAGCGACAAGCAAAGGCTCTGATCAGACTGTGCGTATGCGCAGGCTGATCTGAGGCTTTCCTGGTCACACATACAACATTGTTGGAAATCTCATGTCACCGCTCAATTGCATACGTCCGTATAAACAAAAGATTTTTTGTAAAATTGTGAATATTTTTTTAACCACCAGTTCAAACATTAGTTTTGGGTGCTCAAAAGAACCATCTCATTGAGATGGTTCGAGTACCCACAACATATGTTTTGGTTGAGAAATAAGAAAATTTTCAATTGCGAACACCTATTCCCCAACATGGTAGCCTCAACAATTGAAGATAATGTTCTGTAAAACAAGTGCAAACTATAAAGGCACAAATACGTTGCTCACTTTTAACCCTTGGTATACAGGAAACTCCTAAACTGGTACTTTGGCAAACAGTGAAGACCCTGATGAAATGCAGCATAATGCTGCATTTCATCAGGCTCTGCACTGTTTGCTAAGACTTAAACCTTAATACATAATAATTTAGAAAATTCTACCTGTGACCCCTTAAAGTGCACAATCTATCAGAATACAAAGTGACATGAAAGCTGTAAATAGATACATTGTAAAATAGCTTTAAGTTATGAGATACCAACAACATTTGTAAAAAATCTCTTTCACCAGCACTTGAACATTTTATTAATTCATTTTGATAATCACAAAAAAAGGCAGCACTTGAACATTTTATTAATTCATTTTGATCACAAAAAAGGTAGATTCAAAGCTACAACTGAGACCTCAGATGTTCAGGCTAATTTTGGCTCTTACACTGTTTTGACCAATTTGGTTGCTTATAGCTGTGCAGCTTCCACTGCATAATTCTTAGAACTTGGCAGTGTTATAGCTGTGCAGCATCCGCTGCATATTTCTTAGAACTTAGCAGTGGTATCTTATCTCATAGAAATAGCTTATCTTAATATCTAGACTTCATTGTGACTGCCGGTTTTCATTGTGATTTGTCTGTTTTCAATGTGACTCTCTGTTTCAATGTGTCAATGTGACTCCCTCTTTTCATTGTGACTTGTCTGTTTTCAGGATAGCAGATCCATTAGTGGAGTTCGCCCAAGAGCTGGAAAAAAAGAGAGAAAAGAAAATACCACCATTACTACCGACACCAGTTGAAAAAAGATCTCGTTCTCGCTCGTGGTCTAGATCAAGGTCCCGCTCCAGATCTAGGTTGAGGTCACCAAGATACAGGTCAAGGACAAGATCAAGGTCAAGGTGTGTATGAAAGAAATCATGGGTCAGGTCCTCAGAATAAAGGGATGTAATCAGTGTTAATCCTTTTCTGCCAGTCAAGACTTTTGTCATCTGCTCCACTCATCTGTTTATGTTCTAAGGTAGCCACTGTTTTAGAGTATTCTGGTCACGGTTCACATAGGTTGCTTCCATTAAAAAATTTAGTTTGAAGTGCACTTGAATATATGCAGCAGACATAAAAAGCAGATATTTTCAGAATGAATAAAATAGTAAGGGGATAAGAGTTAAGAAATCTGTGAGGGGAAAAGAGTGGGGACATGATCAAAACAAACTACCGGGCCCCTAAGCGCAGTTGGTAGGGAGTATGACTGCTGATCCAGGGGTCGCAAGTTTGATCCTGTCCTGGTCCCCTAGATTCGTGGAGATTAATCATGAAATTTCTTCGTTCATTCTCCTCCTTCTGCTGATACAAGAAGGTTTGTTGTCAGCTACAAGTGAAAGTATGTGCACGAGGTACTGGTTAACTGCTTAGTCAGGCTTATCAAGGAAAAAGTGTGATTAGATGAACTGACCATAGCCGTTGACTGGGACATAAAACCTCAAACCAAACAAACAAAACCAAAACAAACTGGCCTGGACAATAATAAAAACAAAACTTAATGTGTTTCTATTCTTCACACGCTGTCCCATGGCTACATCTATATAATAATAAAATAAGTTTGAAAATGGTTGTGTGATCATAATAATTTCTACAAAAAACTTGCACAATTTTATTTATCTAAATTTGTTTTACACCATTTACCCAGCATGCAAAATAAAGGAGTAGAGTCTATGGGGTTACAGCTAGTATATGGCTCTTGGTTCTGGTTTCTGAATTATAACTTTGCTTACTGGGTAATTTTGCATATTTTTGGCCTCTGAAGATTTTTATCATAAAAGAAAAATGCTTCAACTTTGGATACAGATCAGGCAGAACACTTTGCCATCTTGATCTGGGTTCAAAATGTTGTCAGCCGGTGACGAAAGCCTCCACTGGAGGAGAAAGAGTTAGATGAAATGCGACTTATTTTATATGTCTCATTTCCAAATCATAGAAGTTGCAGTCAAAATTTCTTAGGAGAAAACGATCTTCAAATGAGCCAGTTTACATAAATATTGCATTAGTCTTAAATCACTCTTTTAGCATGCATACAGCCAAATGTACAGATAAAAATATTATTTCAGCGTAAATTTGCAAGAATTTTCTTATCCATCAGTTTTAACATCAGACAGTTCTTTTTCTCTTTTAGATCAAGGTCACCTGCACGATATAGGTCAAGGTCCTTGGACAGAAGAAGTTTTCCACGCTCTAGGTCAATTAGTCCAAGAAGATACCCAAGACGTTCTCAATCTCCTGGATATGATCGGTCACCAAGGAGATCTTTTACTCCAAGGCGTTCTTGGTCACCAAGGAGATCCAGATCTAGATCTAGATTCAGATCATTTTCCAGATCCCCCAGAAGACGCCAGTTTTCCAGGTCAAGATCAAGGTCATGGTCTAGAGGGAAGTCACCATTTAGAGGCAGATCTTTCAGTCCTAGATACAGGTCACCACCCAGAGGACGTTCTCGTTCTCCCTTTAGAAGATCACGATCAAGATCTAAAGGAAGGTTTTCTCCAAAGAGGTCACCTTTCCGAAGGTCGGGCTCAGAAGGCCGTAAATTTAAGTCTAGATCACCTGTACAAAAAAGAAAGCTTTCTCCTGGAAGGAAGTCCCGATCCAGATCACTTTCTAGACCCAAAAGGAAGCTGTCTCCTATAAGAAAATCCAGATCTCGCTCAAGATCAATGCCAAAGAGAAAGATATCTCCTTCAAGAAAATCCCGGTCCAGATCACGATCAATGTCAAAAAGGAAATTTTCTCCTGCAAGAAAAACTAGGTCAAGATCACGATCAATATCAAACAGGAAATTTTCTCCTCCAGGAAAAACTAGGTCAAGATCACGCTCACTGTCAAAGAGGAAATTTTCTCCTCTAAGAAAAACTAGGTCGAGATCTGGGTCAATCTCAAAAGAAGCAAAGAAAGAAAATGTACCAACTACAGATACTCAGGTTCCAATTGATAAATCAGAAAGTGTGGTAGATCAATTGTTTCAAATTGCAAATAAGTCTGCTAGTGAAATTGCAAATGAAAAAGCCAAGAAAATTACTGTTGTCTTAAGTCAATCCAGCGAGTCAATTAACAATGCAATAGCAAAGAAAAATACAGAGAAAGAAAAAACAATTAAAAAAACAGTAGAAGAGAAATCTGTGAAAAACAACATTGAACTTACCAAAGAAAGTAAGGACATCAAAGGTAAAGAGCAGGAGAAAAAACCAAAGCCTCAGTCTGATGTGAAGTCCAATGATAGTAAGGACAAACTGAAAGTCAGTAAAAATAAACCTAGATCACGCTCAAAGTCTAAAAGTAAAGATAAGGAAAGTTCTCAATCTAAAGCTTCCAAATCTAGCAAAGGTGGTTCACCTAGAAAAAGGAAGAAATCTAAATCTCCACCTCGAATAACAAAGCCATTATCACCGCTTGTACCAGACTATAGTAGGGGGAGAGGAAGAGGATGGGGCAGAGGGAGGTTCAGAAGGGATGAAAATTGGGGGCCAAACTACCAAAACCAAGATAATAGAGAGCCCAGACGTGGAGATTACAACAGACCTCAAAACTGGGGAAATGAATTCCGAGGACCAAATTTTAAGTCGCCAGAGTACAGCCAAGAGTACAGAGGGATGAATTACAGGCCTCAACAAGGACCAGAATACCGGCCTCAAGAATATCCTCCTCCCTCTGCTCCTCCTGGTCAAGAGTTCAGGCCACCAACAGAGTGGGCTCCAGAATTTCCCAGAGATTATCAAGGACCAAGAAAAGATTTCCCTCCCAGTTTCCCTGCGATGCCTAGAGAGGGCAATTTTCCTGCAGTACCCAGAGATGGGGCATATCCACCACCTTTACTGCCCCCAGATAGGAGAGATGAATTTAACTTCCCCGGAAGGCAAGTATAGATGAGAGAGCATTCACATAAACAAATAACACAGATTTTCTAATAAGCAATCTTCAGGAATATTTACAGCGCTCTTTGTACGTCATATTTGTGTTGATATTTTACATCCAAGTCATTCTTTAGGGTCTGATTAGAATTTTCACCTTTTGCCAAAGAAATGATTTATTAAAAAAATCTGACAAAAAAAAGATACCTCCCAATATCCCTAAAATTGGTTATGGATTTGTCCAATTAAAAAGAATGGCAAAGTCCATTCAGTTTAAATGGGTTACTGTATTGAATATTCAAAGCAGCTAAGACGTAATTAAGTTAAAATTTCTAATCACAACGTAAGCTTATCAAGGTGAATACTATAAATCATTTTTACCTATAGCCCGCCAGCCATGATTTGTGGAAGTTTATATTGCATAAAATATGGACCAAGATCAGACTTATCAGAGGAGCAGTCTGAGCAGGTTCCTGTTGCTTTTATGAAAAAATCTAGTCTGAAGTCAGACCTAAAAAGTAAACGTTTTTCATGAAGAAAAATTGTGACAGGATAAAAGTTAACAATTATTATTTCAGTTTGAAAACTATATTTACATTTTCAAAGCTAAGCTTTAATGAATCTTTAGATTTTAGCAACCATTCAAAACCTTAAGAACATCAGAAATATAATTGCATGGGTGAAAGTTTTCAGGATTAATCCTGAATTCAGGATTTTGAGGATGACTTAGGAAAGTCATCCTCAAAATGTTGAATTTGGCAGATTTTAATAGCTTCTCTGATTAGTTTTCAGATGATCTAAACACAATTGATCATTTAAACGTGAAATTATTCATTTTTGTAGGCATCCTGCAAGTTTTGAAATTTGTCTAAAGTTCAGGATTTTGGAAATTTTGAACTTTCATCCATGGTATTGACAGCTAAGCTCACATACAGTTAATTCATTTGCCAGTAGTGACAATGTATTTGTGGTCCTGCTCAATTGATCCATCAGATCTAATAATAACGTTAAACAACATCTTAAACATCCTAATTTAAAATAATTTCACTGAAATCATCTCCATACAGAGATGCCAACCATTCCAATTTTTGTGGAATCGTACCAATTTTCAAGGTCGATTTCCGCATTACAATTGAGAACGTCAAAATTACGACAAATAATGATTTTAAAATGGTACCAGATAAAATAACGGGGCTTACTCTACCTCTTCACCGGTTATACCTGATACAGACTGGTTTTTCAACCAGATTTTTCCGGGACTTTCCACCAAGATTTTTCGCATATTGCACAAGCTCGATGGAAAAAAAACCCATCTGAATTCCAGTTACCAATCTCAGTCTTGATCAGGCCTGTATATATCACCTCGAGCACATCATAAAATTGTATACACAGCCCAAAACAACGAGAATTTCTACACGTTTATATCCGCTTCTGGTACACTTTCCTCACGCAAAAAAAAAATCTGACAAACGGAAAAAATTCTCTAACCTCCTATTTACACAATAAACGTAGGGACCCGTAAGAGGTTGCATGACATTCCCCGATTTTTTATTCTCTTCTTAGGACAAGAAATATTTATTATAATACACAGAACATGCAACGTTTGTTTACCTTTTTAGCTCCTTGAAATCTCAACATGAAGACACTCGAATTGTTTTTCTCGCTCAACCAGCGGTTGAGAATCTGACCGTTTGGTAGGCGTGCAAATGACAGAATATTTCCTCGTACTGCCTTATACCAAAATTGCACAAAATGTTGCAAAACCCAGAACAAAATGACTGCCAGAACTAAAAACAGAAAAAAAAAATAAAGGCCATCTCCTGAACCAGTGGTTCAAATTTAAAATAATTTTACAGGAATGTTCTTCACAATGAATTCTTCACAAATTTGCTCAAATGGTTCTGCTCTACTAAATAAAAAGGCCACATGAGCTAAAATAGAAATATCTTTAAAAGACATCTGAACCGCTTGTCCTAATTCAAAATAAAATCACAGAAATGTTCCTCATAATGACTTCATCAAAAATAACAAAAACGGTTATCTTATGAGAACGAAACAGAAATACCACCAAACAACATCTGAACCACGGACCCAATTTTAGAAAAGCTAAATAGATTTTTTTTTCATAGTACCCACAAGTCAACAAAATTGGCATATAAAAGGTTCAACTCTACTGAACAAAATGTCAGACCACCAGAGCTTAAGATAGAAATATCAATAAATAACATCTGAACCACTGGTCCAATTTTAGATTAGCTAAATAGAAATGTTTCTCATACTGTCCCCAAGTCAAATAGAAATGTTTCTCATACTGTCCCCAAGTCAACAAAAAATGCATAAAATGTACAACTCCACTGAACAAAAAGACCACCAGAGCTAAAATAGAATTATCATTAAACAAAATCTGAACCACTGGCCCAATAGAAATATTTTCCATAATGCCATCAAGTCAAAAAAAATCAACTTCACTGAACAAAATGACTACCAGAGCTAAAACTAGACATATACTTAAATGACATCTCCTGAACAACTAGCTCAATTTAATATAGTTACAGAAATACTTCTCATAATGCCACAACAAAAATTGCATAAAAGATTCAGCTCCACTGAACAAAATGGCCACCATGAACCAGGACTCAGATGAGCGACCAAGGGCTTCATGGCCCTCTTGTTTACTCTTTGCCCCCTTTGGGGTTTTTTTTATGTTTTTTGTCGTCTGCTGATTTTTTTCTAAATCAACTTTTTCGAAAAATTCTTTTAGGAATACCATCAGAGTGTCAAACAGTTTGGATCCAGATCAGGCCTGACATTTTGTCAGGCCTGATCTGGGTCCACACTTTTTGCAAATGTTATCAGCAGGCGACACTAAGAGATAAATGAGTTAATCAGGTATTACTTTATGGCATGAATTCTGAGCAACTACTGATTGGACTTCAGTATCAGGAGTAGGTGTGCATGTGGACTTATGGATCATTGATAAATGAGACTCATCGCGACAAAACCAGTCTCCTTGGCTACAGGGACTAGCTAGAAAATGAAAAGCTGCTTGTAGCAAGTTTAGATATGATACTTTCCAATAAGCCAATAACAAAGACGCTGATCAGAGCTGGTCTTCTCCTTTGTTGTTCGCAAACACTTAAGGCTGGTTTTCTCGCGTTGAGACCCAAATATTTGATTGATAAATAGGCTCTCACTGGTGTCTTGTATGATATCTCAGCAACTATTGTGCATTTCAAGAAGCTTAATGGCAACCTTCAGTATTGAGAGTAGATGGACATTTCGCTTGCATGTTAGGGTGGGATGATTTTTCCCAGAGTTATGGCCCTTTGACTAGCTCTAATCTGCTTAAATTTTGTCACCAGGGTTACTCAGTAATCACTGGACAGTTTGTTCTGAAATTTAAGGAATATATGATAGATATTGATGTGCAAACAACATTTTCAGATGCATTTTTTAGCTCACCTGAGCCGAAGGCTCCGAGGTGAGCTATTAGTATACCAGTGACTCCGGCGTCCGTCCGTCCGTCCGTCCGTCGTCCGTCCGTCCGTCCGTCAACATTTTCAAACATCTTCTCCTCTGAAACCACTGGGCCAATTGAACTCAAATTTTATATGGAGACTCCTTAGGACGGGGGAACGAAAGTTTGTTCAAATGTTCCTGGTCACATGACCAAGATGGCCGCCATGCCCATATATGGTAAAAACCCTTTAAAAATCTTCTTCTCCAGAACCAGAAGGCCGATGACCTTGGGACTTGGTATGTAGCATGGGGGATGTGGGGCCTACCAAGTTTGTTCAAATAATGATCCTAGGTTGACCTTGACCTACTTAACGTCAAGGTCAAATTTGCTTCCTAATAGATTTAAATGGGAATTTTTCGAAAAGTAGATTTTTTAAATACTGTTAAAGCCAAAGAGATTATTCTTACTTGATATGTTGAAACTAATGAGACAATGGCTATAAATAAGTTTCAAAGGTCAAGGTTGACCTTTGCCCTTTCAGCCAAGGTTGCTCATATTGTGGTCCAATTAATATATTAAAACATAGTTTTCTCACAAATCATTGCCCAATTGAACTCAAATTTCATGTGAAGACTCCTTATGATAAGTCAGCTAAAATTTATACAAAATATTTTGGTCACATGACAAAGATGGCCACCACGCCCATATATGGTAAAAACCTTTTAAAAATCTTCTTTTCAAGAACCATCAGGCCAGTGACCTTGAGACTTGGTATGTAGTATTGGGGATGTGGGGCCTACCAAGTTTGTTCAAATGATGATCCTAGGGTGACATTGACCTACTTAACGTCAAGGTCAAGTTTGCTTCCAAATACATTTGGATGAGAATTTTTTTGAAAAGTTGATTTTTTGAATACTGTGGAAGCCAAAGTCATTATTCTCACTTGATATGTTCAATCTAGTGTCTATAAATAAGTTTCAAAGGTCAAGGTTGATCTTTGACCTTTCAGCCAAGGTCACTTATATTGAAGTCCCATCAACACATTAAAACATAGTTTTCTCAGACAATTCTTGGCCAATTGAAACCAAATTTCATATGACAACTCCTTATGATTGGTTAGCCAAAACTTATACAAATTGTTATGGTCACATGAAAAACATGGCCACCATGCCCATATATGGTAAAAACTCTTTACTTTTCTTCTTCTCTGGAACCAAAAGGCCATTGGCTTTGGGACTTGGTATGTAGGATCGGGGATGTGGGCCCTACCAGGTTAGCACAAATGATGAATCTAGGTTGACCTTGACCTACTTTATGGCAAGGTCAAATTTGATTCCTAAAGCATTTATATGGGGAAAATCTTAAAATGTTCATTTTCTAACTGAGCCGAATTCATAATAGTTAAACCTATTGAGACAATGGTTTATTAAGTACCAAATGTCAAGCTGACCTGTGACCTTTTATCCAAGGCCACTCATTTGGACTGCCACATACCTGTCTAAACATCTTTTTCTCAGAAATCACTGGGCTGTTTGATGGATAATTCATTAGATTGTTTAGGTTACTTGACCAAAATGTATATGGTAAAAACAAAATTTGTTCCATTATAAGCTGTAGTTGACCTAGACCTATTTTAACATTATTAAGGAGATCAGGTGAGCGCCTCAGGACCTTCAGGTCCTCTAGTTTTTACTTGCACTTTGGTTAGTAATCTGTTAACAAAACTTTTGCTGAATGGTAAATGAAAAGGCATTTTAAGGGTTCAAAATTTTGTGAAGTAACACTATTGAACTTGGAATGGTTGTAAAGAGCTACATGCATCAAGGGGCTAATTTGACCCCTTCTGGAGCCAAAAACTGAAAATTGCTTTTCACCAATTTCTTCTGATTGGTGTATTAGAAGAGTAACCCAAGTGTAAAAGTCTGGCATTTATTCATCTTTTACTGTTGCCATAGTAACAAAAAAGGCCGCCAAAATAGGCTTAAAATAGAGAATTTGCCATTTTGGACCAAATTTAAGGCTTTGGGAGATCTATTTTTTAATACAGCTAAATACCAAAAAAACCAACTTAGTATCTTGTGTGAAGTGATGATTCTAACGATCTGTTCAAATATCTGCATGGTATTTGCTTGTGATGTATGTTAAATCCTCTGTTAAATGTCTCAAATTTGATCCAATATGGTAAGTTACGATAGCAACAGTAAAGGTCAAATTAATACCAGACTTTTACACTTGGGCTATTGTTCTAAAAAACCTAATAAGAATTTGGAGAAAAGCAATTTTTATTTTTTGCCTCATGGGGGGGGGGGGGGGGGGGGGGAGACAAAAATAGCCTCTTGATGCTCTTTTGATAATAAGCCATGTAGAATTAATATAGACTAGAGCAGAAGTCGATGGTACACCATCGCAAATACCCACTTTTTTGACCTATAACCTTTACCTTGGGGTCAAGGTCACACAAAATTTAGCTCAGTACCTTCTACATAATATGACCTATGCACCTGTAAAGTTTGAAGTTAATATGTCCAATGGTTAAGGAGAAAAAGCATTTACAAAAAATACACTATTATGACCAAGGTCACACAAAATGTTGTCAAGTGCCCTCCAAATCATATGACCTGACCAAGGGCACACAAAATGTTGTCAAGTGCCCTCCAAATCATATGACCTTTGAACCTGCAAAATTTGAAATTGCTACGTCCAACAGTTTAGTAGAAAATGCATTAACAAGAAAGTACATTATTTGACCTTGACCTTGGGGTCAAGGCCACACAAATGTTGCTCAGTATCCTCTACATCATGTGGCCTATTCACCTGCAAGGTTTTTGCCGGGCCGCATAGCGCAGTCGGTAACGTGTCTGGCTACAGATGCGTGTCTGACTGCAGATCCAGGGGTCGCGAGTTCGATCTCCGTCCGGTCCCATACTTTCGTGGAGATTGATCATGAAATGATTTCTACGGTCATTCTTCTGCCTTTGGCTGAATCATTCAAGAAGGGTTGTTGTCAGTTACAAGCGAAAGTATGTGCACGAATTACTGGTTAACTGCTTGTTTAAGCCTGCCCAGGAAAAAGTGTGGTCAGGTGAACTGACCGTCCCGCAATGACCATAGCTGTTGACTTGGGACGTAAAGCAATAAAACAAATAAACAAAACCTGCAAGGTTTGATGTTGCTACGTCTAACGGTTAAGGAGGAGATGAATTTACAAGAAATAACATTATTTGACCTTGACCTAGGGTCCATCATGTGACCTATCTATGTACAAAGTTTGAAGTTGCTACGTCTAATGGTTAAGGAGGCGATGCATTTACAAGAAATTACATTATTTGACCTTGACCTAGGGGTCAAGGTCACACAAAATGTTGCCCAGTACCCTCTACATCATGTGACCTAACTAAGAACAAAGTTTGAAGTTGCTATGTCTAATGGTTAAGGAGGAGATGCATTTACAAGAAATTACATAATTTGACCTTGACCTAGGGGTCAAGGTCACAAGAAATGTTGCCCAGTACCCTCTACATCATGTGACCTATCTAGGTACAAAGTTTAAAGTTGCTACGTCTAACGGTTTAGGAGGAGATGCATTTACAAGAAACGTGACGGACGGACAGACAGACGGACGATGGACCGACTTAAGTACGAAATTAATATACCCTTTTTTCAAAAGGAAAAAGCGGGTATAATAAACTCCTAAAGTACTGATCATGCTGTGATAAAATAACACTTGAACTCAGAATGGCTGTAAATTTTGATTATGCATGGTCATCTAAAATGATTTTGAATAAAACCCTAAAGTACCAAAAAACCTAAAGTACCAATCATGGCTATAATTTACGCTATTGTTTGGGTAAAGCCCAAATCAAGACTGAAGTAAGTAATTACTATTGAACTTTGAATGGCAGGTATTATGTTAATTATGTATGTCCATTCAGAATGAATTTGGATTCAGGCCTAATCATGACTTAGTAAGTAATGCTATTGAACTCTGAATGGTAGGAATTCAGTGGACGCATCCAAAATGAATTTTCATTAAACCCTTGTGCCCAATCTATGACTTAGTAGTAACATGTGAACTCTGGCCGGAATTCCACTATATATATGGCCATCCAGAATGTGATAGGCCTGTAGCAAGTCGGTTTACATGAGTTTGATCCCAATCCGGATTAGTGGATATTGATCATGAAATCTTTTCTGCGGTAATTTTCCTCCTTCCACTGAATCTAGAAAGGATGTTGTCAGTTACAAGCAACGAGTGCTTGTTAATCACATAGTCTAAGTTCACCCAAGGGAATGTGTGGTTAGGTTAACTGACCATCTCGACAAGACGTAGCTGTTGATTGGGATGATAAACCACAAACCATCCAGAATGAATTGTGATTAAACCTAAATCCCCAATCATGACTGAGTAAATAAAACTGTTGAACTCTGAATTTTGCAAAAGTAAAGCTTGAAATTTCATGTAAATTGTCTTTCCGCAGACCATTCACATATATATAGTGCCATATTTTTGTTTATGAAACAAAAAAAAATGTGAAAATGTCCGCTGCATATTTTAGTTGATATCTTATGGATATTTTGATTAACTCTTTGCCTGCTAGTGTCGTCTGCTGATAACCATCAAAAGCAGTTTGGATCATGACCAGACCCAACAAAATGTCGGGCCTGATCAGGATCCAAACTGCCACACTTTTAAACTCGATTGTTAGCTCACCTGAGCCAAAGGCTCATTAGTGAGCTAATAGTATACCAGTGACTCCGGCGTCCTTCCAACATTTTCAAACATCTTCTCCTCTGTAACTACTGGACCAATTGAACTCGTATTTCATATGGATACTCCTTAGGATTGGGGAACAAAAGTTTGTTCAAATGGTCCTGGTCACATGACCAAGATGGGCGCCACGACCATATATGGTAAAACCCCTTAAAAAATCTTCTTCTCCATAACCAGAAGGCTGATGACCTTGGGACTTGTTATGTAGCATTGGGGTTGTGGGGCCTTACAAGTTTGTTCAAATGATGATCCTAGGTTGACCTTGACCTACTTAACGTCAAGGTCAAATTTGCTTCCTAATGCATTTAAATGGGAAAATTTCTGAAAAGTTGATATTTTTGAAAACTGTTGAAGCTTTAGTCATTATTCTTACTTGATATATTTAACCTAATGAGACAATGGCTATAAATAAGTTCCAAAGGCATAGGTTGACCTTTGACCTTTCAGCTTAGGTCGCTCATATTGGAGTCCCATCAATATATTGCAACATAGTTTTCTCATAAACGATTGGCCCAATTGAACTCAAATTTCATGTGAAGACTCTTTATGATAATTTAGCCAAAATTTATGCAAAATATTTTGGTCACATGACGTAGATGGCCGCCACGCCCATATATGGTAAAAAATATTTAAAAATCTTCTTCTCCAGAACCAGAAGGCTGATGACCTTGATACTTGGTATGCAGCATTGGGGATGTGGGGCCTACCAAGTTTGTTCAAATGAAGAAGCTATGTTGACCTTGACTTGCTTAACGTCAAGGTCAAATTTGCTTCCTTATGCATTTAAATGGAAAAACTTATGAAAAGTTCATTTTTTGAAAACTGTTGAGGCCAAGTCATTATTCTCACTTGATATGTTAACCCAAATGAAACAATGGCTATAAATAAGTTTCCAAGCTCAAGGTTGACCTTTAACTTTTCAGCCAAGGTCGCTCATATTGGAGTCCCATCAACACATTAAAACATAGTTTCCTCAGAAACCACTAGGCCATTTGAACTCAAATTTCATATGAAGACTCCTTATGATAGGTTAGCCAAAATTTATACCAATTGTACTGTTCACATGACCAAGATGGCCACCACGCACATATATGGTAAAACCCCTTTAAATATCTTCTTCTCTGGAACCGAAAGGCCAATGGCCTTGTGACTTGGTATGTAGCATTGGGGATGTGGGCCCTACCAGATTTGCACAAATGATGAATCTAGGTTGACCTTGACCTACTTTATGGCAAGTTCAAATTTGATTCCTAATGCATTTATATGGGAAAAATCTTGAAATGTTCATTTTTCTATAGCTGTTTAGGCTGAAATCTTAATACTTGCAAGAAATGTTTAACCTAATGGGACAAGGGTTTTATATAAGAATCAAATGTCAAGCTGACCTTTGACCTTTTATTCAAGGCCACTCATTTGGACTGTCACATACCTATCTAAACATCTTTTCCTCAGAAATCACTGGGCTTTTTGATGGAGTATTCATTAGATTGTTTTAGGTAACCCCCATAAAACAAATTATGTTTCATTATAAGCTGTAGTTGATCTTGACCTATACTCCTCAAAATAATTAAAGGACCAAGATTTTAGATCGCGAAATTAATTAGCTCAAACATTTAAATTCTGTAAAACTTGGCCCAAATCTTTCTATTCTTTATGCTCATAAATCAAGAATCATTATCAATGATTCCCATGCCTAATTCTGCCATAACTGTGTCTCAAATGCACATACCCTCAAAACACACTTTCAAAAGGCAGCGGGTGGGGTAAAGAAATTCTTCTGTGGTCGTTCGAGTAGAATGAAAGTAACACCAAATTAAACTTTGTTTTAAACAGTTCAGCTTACATGCAAAAAGAATCTTCAAACTGTTTCAATATACTGGGAAGCAAGCATTTCATCTCTGACAATGGAGTTTTGACATTGTTTTGTTTTCTGAAAACAATGTGTGTACTTGGCCATCTAGAATCAGATTTTCAATCGCAATTCTATGCCATTGAGTGTTAGAAAGATGTCCCGATGGATTGTTTAAAGATTGTCGCAGACAAACGCCAAAACCAGTTGTCTGAATCTATAGTCTGGCCATTACGCCACAGCCAAACGAGGCAATTTTCTCTCACAGGAAGAGACGGATGGTATCGACAGGATTAAAACACCATAGAATCATGGGAAAACAGAGCTTTCAGCATCTAAAAGCACTTTTCATTCATTTCATGCATCTCTGTGGTCCATGGATCACACACAAAAACTGACATTCCAATACATTTAGGGCAAGATTTAAAATGACAAAAAATCCTTGCTAGTAGCATTTTCTATCACTTTCTTTTTGCTGTTTCACTTGGCAATAAGGCGTCAAAGATGTCTGAAAAATTTAGACTAGATCATAAAATTGGTTTTCTAAATACGTTCTACACAAAATGCATCAATGTTATAATTGATAGTATTGGTCCTTCAATTATTTTGAGGAGTATATTTTAACATTATTAAGGAGATCAGGTGAGTGCTTCAGGACCTCTAGTTTAAATATATCCCTTGAGAAAGGTTGTTAAACCGAAAGTAGTTGGGAAATGAAAAAATAAAATAACTTAAGTTTGATCTCTTTACCCATTAATGCCACTCTTTTATAGTAATTCTTAAGGAAATTTACCAAAAGTTGATTTTGAAAAAAAATCAGCAGACGTCAAAAAAAGCATGAAAAATTTCCGAAGGGGCAAATAGTTAAAACCTTACCCACAAAATTGTTAACTTTTTAGAACAAAAGAAGAAGAGGTATTCGAGAAGTACAAACAGCTGTACGATTTATATCAAGCCTCCAGCAGAACCTATGGGTTTCCTCCGGCTGGTCCCAGCAACACCCCAACTGGGCAGACACCACCACAGGCCAGTGGACCTCCTCCAGCCCCGCCAGGAACAGGACCTCTTCCACTGCCAGGGCAATATGACAGCAGATATCCAGATAGAGGAGGTAGAGGCTTATCACCAAGGAGACGAAGGTACATGGCAAAAATGAAATTTTTGTTTATCTCCACAACGCAGTGACGCCGGTGAGGCTCGAACCCGCGGCCCTTCGGTCTCGAGTTAAGCAATCTACCACTGAGCCACTGCGCTCCCTTGCATGCACGTCTGTTGATGCCTTGTGGTCACCAGGGATGGAGTACTCATACTCGTACTTGTACTCGTACTTACTCAAGTACTTTTTTTCAGTACTTAGCTGTACTCCGTACTCAGCGAAATTCATGAGTACATGTACTCGTACTTACTTAAGTACTGTTACAAAAAACCCTGTACTCATGAGTACATTACGAGTACTACTGAGTACTTTTTGAAATTTCAATCAGATAGGGAAAAAAAGTTAATTGTTTCTCAGGCCCTTCCTCATCTGTTTCAAATTCCCTGATCTGTTTTTTTTTCAGACTTAGCCTCATCTATTTTTTTTTTCAGATGCCAAAATCAAAATATTGGCATTTTTTATGCTTAAAATGGTCAAAAAAGTGCCCCATTATGTTTTGATCAAATAAAAAAAATGAAAAAAAATGACCTTATCTGTTTTTTGGTAAATAAAATATATGAATAAAAAACCTGCCTGCCTCATCAGTTTTTTATAAAGTGGCCTGAGAAACACTTGTTTATTTTTTTAGCCATATCCTAATATTACGAAAAAGTGTATTTTACCTATCAAGCTTTTTTAGGTTAGTGTGGCAACATTGACCTCTTTATTAATAATGGACTTGGTGAAAGGCCTAAGTAATGATGCATATAATTGGCCTGGAGCACACTATTTTGAATGTACTTGAATTAGATTATTGTTGTATTTTTCACACTTGCTGCAAGATAAGACACTGCTTTTACCCCAAATATTGGGACAGACAGCAAACAGTGCACACCCAGATCAGGAGCAGTCTAATAATGGGCTGTACTGTTTGACATTTGATCTGCATTCTGACATGTACATGTATGCATTGATGAAACACGCTGATCAGTTTTTCAGACAATTATGTCAATAATTTTTGGTGTCTTAATATTTATGAATTTTCCAATGAAGTGCCCAGTCCAGTTGTGAAAGACAATAAATAAAAAATATCAGAAATAATATATAATCCTTAAAACAGAACAGAACTGTTCTCAAGCTCATTACATAAAGCGCCAAAATCAAAATATAGAAGCAAAACACTGTAGATTCAGATGAGGCGGCTCATTATGAGCCGTCACATCTGGATCTGCAGAGTTTGCAGAATCAGCAATTGTTTTATTTAGTGCTTAAAAGGTTAATAACTTGTATCAGAATTTATCTATTGAATCTTAGATGTCACTACTTTGTATGTGCTTGTAAATATTATAAATATCTGCAGCCTGTTTAGTTATTAAATTTGGCTTTTGTCATAAATTTTCATTGCATACTTTATAGTACTCATAGTACTCAGATGTACTCATGAGTACTTTTCTAAAGTACTCAGTACTTACTTAAGTACATTTACAAAATGTGTACTCAGTACTTACTTGAGTACTTTCAAAGCACTCAGTACTCAGTACTTACTCAAGTACTTTTTCTTGGTACTCGCTTCATCTCTGGTGGTCACCTGCTTGGAAAGGGCTAACCTCTTGGCTCTCGTTTGTGATGTCTAGTTGTGATGTTGTCACTTTCCCATTGGTATCCTGGGTCACAAGTGGTGCTTGATTGTATCGATTCCCAGGCCCCCTAGTGGAACCTTTAAAACCTTTAGAAACCTTTAATTTGGTTGCAATCCTTTAAAACCTTTAATTTGGCTGAAAAACCTTTAATAACCTTTATTTTGATTAATAAACCTTTAAATTTTGCAAACTTCAAACTGAACATAATAAATAGGCCATAAGTATGTTAAAAAGTTATGTCTGTGACATCTTGAACTTTTAAGAAAGCTGTATTCATCCTCTGACCAGTATGTCTACCTACCTCTTGCACCAGGGTGACTCTTATAGTGGTCTTAAGGTCAATTTTTATGAGGCTTCAAATAAGGCAGTAATAACAAAGAGTGAGGCAAGGTAAATATAAATGCTTTTGGGTTGATTTCTTGCTTTACATCCTTGCTAAACAGCTGAGATAATGTCGAAATTACTAGTTCTTTTCCTAGGCTGGCCTAACCCAAATCCTTTCACAAGTACATGTACTCAGTGCTCATCTTTCACTAGTAACTACACACAAAGAGTGTGCCCAATTTGGGAAGAGAACCTGCAAACTCCCGACATTAGGTTGGACA
Source organism: Loripinus fragilis (assembly GCA_964019695.1). Lineage (NCBI taxonomy): Eukaryota > Metazoa > Mollusca > Bivalvia > Lucinida > Lucinidae > Loripinus > Loripinus fragilis. Next base: position 33,874,164 of record OZ026516.1, read on the forward strand.
TGCTACCAACAGCAATAACTGGGATGGCAAATATTAATGGATATCATCAATTGGATTTATTGACTTCTGAATAATGTGCTGATTTTCTATTGTCACTTTCTAAGGTTTCAAATCTGAACATTGATATCTACACACAAGACTAATACAGACATATGCATATCTTTCTAAATTGTATTTAAAAATGGCAATCAATATAAATGGGAGCAATATCCTCTGAAATTGTTCATTTGCTGAAGGTAAAATTGCCCTAAGAAAATGATCAGAGATGGCTTCTCCTGCTTTAATGGTTTTCAAAATTTTCCGGGGGAGGACCCCCAACCCCCCTAAAGATTAGAAAACATGTGATTTATTTTTCAACCCAACGCTGCTCAACACAAGCAAAAAACAAAAGCACAAAACCTTGGTTCAAAATGAGGTTTCAAAATTGGGGAGTAAACAACAAGAGTAATTTTCTATTTGATTTGTGATAAATGGGCTATAATTTTATTGACTGAGGGTTTGCTGCATAGCTTTCATACCATCATCTATCATAACATGGAGTTAAAAATTGGCATCCGATTAAAATACTAGAAAAGTTGATGTTAATTTGCTCTTTATTTTTGTTAGAACTTCAATGAAACAACCTTTATTTTGCCTAAAATAGCTTTTATAAAAACCTTTTATTTCATGAGAGTCTGCTAGGGGGCCTGGATTCCTGATCTTTGCCCTCTTTCTTACATTAATGAAGATCCAGTATGTTTGTCTTAGCCGTAAAAAAAAAAAAAAAAAAGAAATTCTAATTATTTACATTTATCATTGGCAGAGCTAGTATGTGGATCACTTAATGTAATAAAATTTATGTTGTACTGAAATATTCTCCACTGGAGCAGTGATTGATGTTAAGAGACCATACTGTTGATTTGGTTTCAGGGTTTTACACCAAGTTGAATGTTTGGGGGTCCTTGGGACTCAACTTTGAATATGATGGGGTCCCATCATTGAAATTGGGGGTCCCATCTCTTTAGATAAGCTTCGAATTTTGGAAGTACATCCTTCCATGAAGGCTCGGTGTTGTCCCCAGGTCAGTTATTTTGAGGGCTACATGTATGTTTGGCCCCCTTCCGATATTTTGGGGGGCCATTTGAATTTTTTGAGGGCCACATATTACCATCAGTGAAACACAATCCTATACGCTTTTTTTTACAAAAGCTGAACTTGTCCCTATAATATGCAGGGACCAAGCTATATAGCCCTTAAATTTAGGGGGAGTGCTTCTTCTCCAGTACAAATAGGGAGAAGTTTGAGAAAACAGGGAGAAGTGATAGATTGCTGCATCCAGAAGACAGAAAAAAACAGTCTCTGATCAGACTTTTCTCTAATTGAGATAAAAAAAAACACAAGAAAAACAGTCACTGATCAGATTGCTACTTGCTTTCCATCCTGAGAAATTTGGTTGGTAAATTTGAAATACACATGATCTTGCTGTCATTGTATTTTATCTATCTGTCTACAAGTCTCCGCTTATCTGAAGTCTCTGGTATCTTTGATCTATTGCCGACCTGAGCCTTTCCAAGTGAAAATGTTACGTAATTCGGCATATACAAAAGAAAGAAAAGTGTCAAGATAATTGCCCTTCACGCTTGAGCGGTCGGCTGAGTTGTCAGTGAGATTATTCACACTATGAATAAATCAATACACAAAGTCAGTTATGGACAAATCAGTATACGTTTTCCATGCTTTTCAGCAGAGCGGACCTGAGAGAAAGCATGATATTTTACGACTTTTTTTCACGGCCAATGTTTGCACGGATGTTTTCACTTCTCGTTTACCTACGAGGTCAGTGCAGCAGTCTAAAACAAGAGCACCTGTCCTATTTATTTATAGATAGCCTGTAACTATGGGAAAACCGGAATCGTTACGAAATAACTTTTTAATGAAAGGCACAACAAACACATCTGCGTCCCAGAGGACGCAGGTAAGGTGAATTGACGGGTCCTACCTAATGATTTATGCGTATAAGACGCAGGATATTGCGTCCTGTAAAACCCTGGGATTTATATAGAGAATTATAACAAAGTCCAGTCTGTACAGACTTGAACCTTCAGATGACCCTGGCTATGTGAAGAGCTATAGGCTGTAAAAGCTATTATTACATGCCTTCTATATTTTACATAGTAAGCATTCAGTAATATTTTCCATTGTTCTGAACCCATATTGGCACAGTCACATGACGATGACAAAAATCCATATTGGGGCATCAATATGGATTTTTGGCACTGCCTCATTGTGATGATGTATAGGAATTGTGCACTTTTTCAATTCTACTTGAGTAGATTTAAGAATATATATGAGACCATGTTTTCCGATGTATTTTACGCTTGATTCGGGCCATAAAATAGCGAAATGCCTGAAGAATAAAGAATAGACATAAGAACATGAAACAGTTAGGCTTTTCGCCATTTTCGGTAAAACAAACTAAATGACTAGCCCTGAGGCTGGTAAAGTACACAGGTGTCAAGCTGATCGGATGATGGATTGTTACCCAGTGTCCTTTTAAGTTCCTGTCAGCTCTTCAAATAAAATGTTTTAGGAAAAAGTTGATTTTCTATGAAATACAGTGTAAGAAAAAAGTTATACCAAAATCTAGATATGCAGCTGCATAATGCATGAATGCTTATCTTAAGATTGTTTTATTGACCAAAAGTCTGTTGAAATTTCTCTTCGTCAATGACAACGTAAACAATGTTTATCTTGTGACATCATTGATCTATGTCACACTCTAAATTTTCATCACGTCAGTTTTTCGGTCTCACTGTCTTACCGGCGCAACAGAGATTATAGAAAAGTTAAATGAATTTGCGGGGATGTAATAAAAAGGTTATTATATGGCCGAGGTGTGCCTCTAGGTCATATTGGCACTGGGGTAGCCATATCGGCCCATGGCCGAGGTGTGCCTCTAGGTCATATTGGCACTGGGGTAGCCATATCGGCCCGAGAGCATGGCTTCCCCAGTGCAATATGACCTTGAGGCACACCTCGGCCATATAATAACCTACATATTTACAGGTCCCCTAGTGGAACCTTTAAAACCTTTAGAAACCTTTATTTTGGTTGGAATCCTTTAAAACCTTTTATTTGGCTGAAAAAGCCTTTAATAACCTTTATTTTGATTAATAAACCTTTACTTTTGCAAGATCAGTTTGAATATAAGAAATAGACCATAAGTATGTTGACAAAAAATGTCTGTGACAGCTTTAGTTTTTCAGAAAGCTGTATTCATGCATCCTCAGACCATTGTGTCTACCTAACTCTTGCACCAGGGTGACTCTATAGTGGTCTGATGGTCAGTTTTCCTGAGACTTCAGATAAGGCAGCAATAATAAAAAAAAAAAAGTGAGGTACGGTAAATATTAATGCTTTCAGTTTTCTTTTTGTTTTACATCCATGCTAAACAGCAGAGGTCATGTCATAATGACTACACTTTTCCTAGACTGGCTTAACCCAAATCATTTCATATGTACAAATCTACTCAGTGCTAATCTTTCACCAGTAACTGACAACTAGTGAAAGAATGTGTCAGACATGGGAATAGAACCTGCAAAGCTCCTAAACATTAGGCACTGCGATGGTAGTCTGTAAAAGTTGGGCTAGGTTCATCCCTTGAACTCTTGGCTCATTTCATTTTGGTCTCAGATGAACAAGGTTAAATTGTAAAATGTGCTGATTTTCCAATGTTAATGTCTTAGGTTGTCAAATAGTAATAGTGATATCTGCAAACGAATGAGACTAATGCAGATGTATGCATAGTTTTCTAAATCTTTATTTTAAAAGAGCATACAATATAAATGGGAGCAACATCCTCTGAAATTCTTCATTTACTGAAGGTAAAATTGCCCCTACAAAATGACCAGAGATGGCCTCCCCTGCTTTCTTGGTTTTCAAATTTCCCCCCCTTTTAGACCAGGAAGTGTGAATAATTTTTCAATCCAACACTGCGCAATGCAAGCATTAGGTTGAGATTAAAGTTTTCAACTAAGGGGTTAACTAAACAGGGGGGACTTCCTGTTGATTTGTGATGAGATTTGTTGCCTAAGGATTTCCCGTACCAGAAACATGCCATCATCTATCATAGCAGGGATTTAAAGATCAGGATCCGATGAAATTACTGGAATATTTGAACTTGATTTGCTCTTTATTTTTTGTTAGAATTTCAATGAAATAACCTTTATTTTGCCTAAAATAGCCTTTATAAAAACCTTTTATTTCATGAGAGTCTGCTAGGGGGCCTGTATTTATCAAATGACTTCTTCTGCTTAGATAAATGCAGCAGTGTGCACAATAATTGTTGTGTTACTGAGCCTTAATATATTGTGGGTTTTTTTCAGGTCTCTTAGTCCAAGGGATGGTAGAAGTCGTGACAGAAGAGATCCCAGAGATCGGGACAGAGACCGAGACCGGGATGGACGGGACAGAGATCGTGGGGATCGTCGAAGAGATTCCGATCATCGAGACAGATACAGCCCTGATCGTCAAAGGAGAGAACATGAATATAAGGATAGGACACGTGACAGGTACTCTCCTGATAGATCAAGACGTGATCGTGAATACAAGGAAAAGAGTAGAACCCATTCAGCTTCAAACCATGTTGATGGTTCCAAGGACAGGCGTAGTCCGAGAAGGGAAGATAAGAGGGAAAGTCCTGAAAGAAGCTCTGTTGAGAAAGAGAGTAAACCTGTGAAGACAAAGAAGGAGGTCAAGGAAAAGAGAAAGAAGAAGAAAGAAGGGGAGGAGGTTGAAAAGAAGAAGAAAAAGATAAAGAAAGAAAAAGAGGTCAAGGTAAAAAAGATCAAGAAAGAAAAGAAACCAGGAAAGGGTAAAGTTGTGAAGAAGGTTGAAGAAGTGAAGAAAGAACCAGAATCTGAAATTTCAGAAAATGAAGAAGAAATCCCAGTAGAAAATGAAAAAGCAGAGCGGAAGTCGAATCCGGTTGTTCAGGAGGAACCAGTATCTGCTGTAGAGTCGGAGTCTTCAGATCAGGAGAATTCTCCGGAATCAGACCAAGATACTTCTCAAGTGAAAACAGAGGAAGAAACTACCGAGGTAGTGACTGAGCCAAGTTCTGTAACTGAAGCAGAGAATGTGACTGAAGAGAATGAGTTAGCAGTTGAAGGTGAAGCTGCCTCAGGTGAAGAGGAATCTGAGAGTGAAGAAAATGCTAGTTCACCAGAACCAGAGCAGAGGAGAAGGTCTATCAAACGATCACAACCAGAGTCAGTAGAGAACGAGAACAATGATGAGGAATCACCGGCTAAAAGACCTAAACTTGAAGAGCAGAATACATCATCTGAAGCAATGGAGGTGGCAGAAGAAAATGAAGATGAATCTGATGTAGATGACATACTATCCAAACCATTGAAAGATGAAATCATGTTGGATCCACCGGAGATATCTAAGTGGGAGAAAGAGGAAGAAGATCCCTATAATTTGTCACCAGAACCAACTAAAATCAAAGCTAAATGGAAACCAGAACAAAAACATTCATTCCTGCCAAGGTAAGTGTTCTGTCAGAGTATAAGAATCCATCATGAGTGAGGGTGGGATAGAAAAATCGCTCCAAGGATCACTGTTTGGCATCACAAGGCTTGCTGAGTGATGACAAATGGTGATCCCAAAGGACAGATTTTTCTATCCCACTCAGACACAAATAGTGGAATCTTTTTCTTGCTCACCATTAAATACCGCATTTTTATGTTTGAAAAAAGGCTCCCAGAAGTCCCTGAATCTGCTGAAATGCGAAATAACATGATGACATCACTTAAACATAACAATGATTTCACCTAAGGGCCATGTGCACGAGTTCCAATACAACCAATGTACAGCCCTCACATGACACCCTGGGTAAGATAAGAATTTCTATCTATCCAGTGTGCAAGAAGATATGGGCCTTGAGGCAAGACATTTACGACCAGGTTAAACCAGCTTGCTCAGTCACGCTAGAATATTGAAAGGTTTTTCAATTATTCTTTCTGGAAATTGAATAAGAAATATATGCCCCGTAGCGCAGTCGATAGTATTTCCTACTACAGATCCAGCGATCGCGAGTTCGATCCCAGCCCGGTTCTATACTTTCGTAGAGGTTGTCTATGAAATAATTTCTATGGTCATTCTCCTCTTTCCGCTGATTCAAAAAGGGTTGTCAGTTACAAGCAAAAAGTATGTGCACAAAGTACTGGTTAATCGCTTAGTTAAGCTTGCCCAGGAAAAAAGAGTGGTTAGGTGAACTGACCGCCTCAACATGACCAATATCTGTTGATTGGGACTTAAAACCTGAAACAAAACAGTAATGAATGCACTGATATGACCGTGTGGATATGCAAGCTGGTTTGCGCCTTTGTTGTTGGAATGCAACAAAATCTGGTTATCTTGCAACAAGGCCTATACATGTATTTGATATAAAGGAATTAATCAGATTAAAATTAAGATTTTTTTTTCTTATCCGTTTGCCAGCTCGTGTTTTGGGACCAATGTGGGCGGCAAATTGGCATGGCAAATATCCTCAGATGCGGGCATTTTGCCAACCTTGTTTGGGACCTGTCCCGACATGACTGAAAAGTTGTTGACTGGGACATTAAGAATCAAAACAAACAAACATGTTTTGGTCTCTCAAAAGAACTGTCTCACTGAGGTGGTTCTTTTGAGTACCTACAGCATTGTTTTGGTTGAAAATTAAAATTATTAATTTTGCCCCTAGTTGGCACAGACTGAAGTAATGTCAAATGGCCTAGTTGATATGCAAAAAAAAAAAGTATGAGTTTTAAGCAGATATTTGCAACCTTAGATAAAAGGTGGACTGCACTGTATTAACATGGTCAATTCTTTTTAACTGTACTAGATTTTTCACAAAGACTTATCAGTAGTTGAGTTTCAGCAGTTGGTCTGTCAATGTATATACATGTACAAAAGAATTGAATTTGATCATTATTTTGTATCTTAAGATGTGTCCAGGGTGCTTAAAAGAATGGCTTCACCGAGATGATTGTTTTAAGTACCCACTACGAAAAGTGAGTATGACCAGGAAATGCCACAATCACACACTGCAGACCAACCCATGGCACAATTAGGAAGAGAAACAGAACTCTAACAACCAAAACTAAGTCACTTGACAGTGGTAGAGTTTGATTTTGGACCGAAGGGTTGCTAGTTTGAGACTCACCAGAGGCACTGTATTGTGTCAATGAGCAAGACACTTTATCCTCTTCTTAGTACTGGTTTAACCCAGAAAAATGGGAAATCGTCCAGACATGACAGAAATATGTTGACTGTGATGTAAAGCAATAATACAACCAAAACAACCCACTGAGTTAACAATTAAGTTGGAATTGTACAAAAATTAAATTAATTCCAATACAGGTTTTGTAAAACAGCCACTCAAAAATAGACAAAACAAAGATCTTAATGACAAATGGTAGCTTAATGAAGGTCAAAAGTATTGCAGAATGCTCCCATTGGAGCATTCTGCAATATTTTTTGACTTGCATTAAGCGATAATTGGTCTGTAAAACCAATTTTTGATCCTTTTGAGAGTGGCCTTTTTACACAGTTTTTACTGTAATAATGTTCTGTTGCAGGTCTGTGATAGAAAAGGCGGAGAAGAATTTCTCTGAGAAAGTTATGAAGCCAGCGAGTGTGGCATCAGCTGTGACAACAAGTATCGTTAAAAAGTCACCTATAAAGAAAGAGCCGATTCCAGTGCGAGAGAAAGATCCAGTGGTACGAGAAAGAGATCCAGTGGTACGAGAAAGAGATCCAATGGTACGAGAAAGAGATCCAGTAGTACGAGAAAGAGATCCGGTAGTGAGAGATAGAGACAGTATAGTGGAGCCGCTTGATGAGAAAATTAAACGTCGAGTGTTTGTGGGTACTGATAAAGAACAAAGAAAGGTATCATCGAAACAGTCCACCGGTAATATACAAATATCTGTGTCAGCGTCAAATCTGGACAGGAAAATCAAACAGGGAGATCTGAGAAATAAGCTAAATAGAGACAAAACATGGAGCTCTGACGAGCAGCCTCGGAGGCACGCCTCTCCAGAAAGACGTGACAGAGGAAGAGATAGAGACTATGAAAAAGTTCGTGATAGAGACTACGAGAAAGTTCGTGATAGAGACATTGATAAACATAAGAGGAGGGAGAGTAGAGAGGATAGAGATTACAGGCGTGTGTCACGCGATTCTAGGGAAGATAAAGTTGAAGTGGTCACTCATAGGAGAGTGTCTCGTAAAGAAACGATTGACGAGTCAAAATTCATTCCTAATTATGATGAAGACAGCGACTCGGATCGTTCACCCGATACTAGTGATAGTGACAGTAGCTCTGAAGAGGAAGCTCCTAGAAAAAAACATAAACATAAGAAAGTGAAACACAAAAAGTTGAAGAAACATAAAAAGAAGGAGAAGAAAGAGAAAAAGAAGAAAAAACATAAGCATGAAAAAGAGGGCAAAATCAAATCTGGTCGGTGATAATGATTTTATAGTAGGATTTTGTTAATCATATTGCTCTCATAATGGCCAAAACTGGCCCTGTGGTTATTAAACTTTTTCATGCTCAACACAACTGAGCAGGAAATTTCAACTGCTCATTAAAAGTAAAATGCTGAAAAATAAAGATTTAATTTTCAGATGTTTGATTTATCCTGCTGATAATCATTAAAACGCCAACAATTGTTGGCATTTTAATATTTATGAGCAGGATAAATTTTATAAACAGGGAGATCTGAGAAATTAGCTGAATCTAGAGACAAAATGTGGAGCTCAGACAAGCAGTTTCAGAGGCACGGTTCTAGAAAGACGTGACAAGAGATAGAGACTATGAGAAAGTTTGTGATAGAGACATTGATAAACATAAGACGAGGGAGAGTAGAGAGATTACAGGCATGTGTCCCGCAATTCTAGGGAAGAAAAAGTTGATTTTATCGTAGGATTTGTTAAACATATTGCTCTGGCCCTGAGGTTATTAAATTTTTTTATGCTCAACACAACTGAGCAGGAATTTTCAACTGCTCATTAAAAGTAAAATACTGAAAATTAAAGATTTTTCTTGCTTTAAAATTTTCATATGTATTATTTATCCTGCCAATAATCATTAAAATGCCAACAGTTGTTGGCATTTTAATGTTTATGAGCAGGATAAAATTTATAAAAAGAGAGATTTGAGAAATAAGCTGGGTAGAGACAAAAGGTGGAGCTCTTAGGAGGCACAGCTCTCTGGAAAGAGGTGACAAGAGATAGAGACTATGAGAAAGTTCGTAATAGAGACATTGATATACATAAGAGGAGGGAGAGTAGAGAGGATAGAGATTACAGGCGTGTGTCACGCGATTCTAGGGAAGAAAAAGTCAAAGTGGTCACTCACAGGAGAGTGTCTCGTAAAGAAACGATTGACGAGTCAAAGTTCATTCCTAATTATGACGAAGACTGACTCGGATCGTTCGCGCGATACTAGTGATAGTGACAGCAGCTCTGAAGAGGAAGCTCCTAGAAGAAAACATAACATAAGAAAGTGAAACACAAATCGTTAAAGAAACATAAAAAGAAGGAGAAGAAAGAGAAAAAGAAGAAAAAACATAAGCATGAAAAAGAGGGCAAAATCAAATCTGGTCGGTGGTATTGATTTTATTGTAGGATTTTGTTAATCATATTGCTCTCATAATGGCCAAAACTGGCCCTGAGCTTATTGAACTTTTTCATGCTTGACTCATTTGAGCATAAAATTTCGACTGCTCATTAAGAATAAGAAAAATCACAAACTTTTTCATGCTCAGCTAAACTGAACTGAGAATGAAATTTCAACTGCTTACTTAATAACAGTAAAATGCTAAAAAATAAAGATCTCTTGTGTTAAAAGATTCAGATGTTTCTTTAAATGATAAATATTGGCATTTAAATGTTCATGAGCAGGTTTCATCATGCTGGATGAATTTGGCATGTAAAAGTTTTATGACCTCAAGTTTTGGGCAGAATCGTGAGGGAGTAACATATTTGAATTACAGTAAAACCTGTCTGAAGCGGCCACTCAAAAAAGACTAAAAATTGGTTTTCAAGACCAATTATAGCTTAATGTAGGTCAAAAGTATTGCAGAATGCTGCAATATTTTTGACTTTCATTAAGCTGCCATTTGTCGTTAAGACCTCTGTTTTCTCTATTTTTGAGTGGTCCTTTTAGACGTGTTTATCGTACAATAATTTCCAAGAATTCTCTATTGTTTGTAAGAGATGTTAAACTTTTGTATACAGGAAACCTGTCAAGGGATACTTTGGCAAACAGTGAAGACCTAGATGAAATGCCACAATGCTGCATTTAGTCAGGGTCTACACTGTTTCCTAAGAGAGGAAAACAAGACAGGTACTTCATAATTTGGATGCAAATCAGACCTGTGAACTCTTAGAATATGTTTGAAGATCCCATCCTAAGTGTATCAGTCTGTGTGGGAGAATCCATCTTTTATCAGTTACCATTCATAATAAATGCAGCGTTGCCTGATAGACATTGTCTTTTTGAATGACGTCCCTATTGATGCTGAATCAATACAAAAATCGAAAAAATTATGTCATAATCGCTAGTTTGAAGAGTGAAAAAATGAGTAAACTGATAATAGAATGCCAGATTCGCGTCTTTTGATATCAAGTTTAACAGGCTTGGCTTTGAGAACGCTTGTTGAATCGCTCGGCAATCCTGGCGATGTCAACAAGTGTTCTCAAAGCCTTGCCTGGTAAACTTGATATCAAAAGACACTCACCTAGTATTCTCTATATACACTCACTCTGGAGGGTAGGTGTACCACTGTAAAAGGCTTGTTGAGTGATGCTGAACAGTTACTTAAGTGTCTGAAAAATCAATGCTGCTCAATGAGCTTCAGTATTTACACTTTTCCTGCCAATATTTTTTGTCCTGAGAAAGTTGTCTGTTTATTACGTCTACTGCATATTTTCAAAGTCACTTATAACCAAACAGTATGAGGGAGAGCAGTGGTAGAGTGCTTGACTCGAGACCGAGGGGACGCGAGTTTGAGCCTCACCGGTGTCACTGCGTTGTGTCCTTGAGCAAGACACGTTAATCCTAGCTTAGTACTGGTTCAACCCAGGAAGACCCATCCCTTTATAACTGAAAGATTGTTGATGGGACTTAAGAATCAAATCAAACAAAACAAACAAACACTATGAATCCGGAATAGACTGCAGTCTGATCTTGGTTCATATTGTTTGCAATATAGGCTATCAAAGTAATTAAGCAGATTAGAATTGTCGTGAAAGTTGGGAAAAGGCTAAAATAAGATTAAAGTATCACTAAGTATCACTTATCAGAAGACAAAAAGCACCACTCTTGTAAGCACCACTCTATTGTGAAAATGTGCCTTCGGGGTTTTCGATCAGATTACGGGAAAGGCTCAAACAAGCCTGCTTGTCTACAGATTAGCTAGAATAGTGAAATTGTGTATGTAGCATGTAGATCTGTTATATTTTCAAAAGAGTAAAATCAAATGCACTTATGAGGTCCAGATAAGCAATATTTTGTGTGTAAAATAGGATTATTATCTTATCCATAATCAGTTATTAACATGTGTTCTGGGTGCTCAAAAGAATCTTTCCATTGAGATGGTTCTTTTGAGTACACACAACATAGGTTTTGATTGAGAATTAAAAAAAAAATGATTTTACAACCTTATCTGGAGGTCCTTAGTATTGTTCAGTTGAAATGATAATGATGTAAAAACAAAGCCTTATTCTAGTCAAAAGGTTATCATAATTCATCATCTCATCGTTAACTCTTTCCCTCATGAATATTCATGCTGGGATCCACCCACTATGAATAATTTTATATTTAAATGTTCGTGTTGGTACATAAAAAAAATTACTTGTCAGATCTACTGGTTAGGATCAGATATATCATATTTCCATAAGCAAACAGAGTAGACCCTGATCAGGCAGCTCATACAAGAGCTGCCTGATCTGGGTCTACTCTGTTTGCAAAAGCGTAAAACAGGTATCTCTATGAGTTAAAGGGTTAACTCTTTGCTGACTGGGTAATTTTTCATGATCTTTTGTTGTCTACAAATCAAATTTTTTGTAAAATTCTTTCAGGATTGTCAATCATCATGGATTCAGATCAGGTCCAATGTCTTGTCAAGCCTGATCTGGGTCCAGGCTTTCAAGTGGGCCCTACTTTTCCTATTTTTCCTACTTTTCCCTACTTTTTTTATCTGCTCCTACTTTTCCCTACTTTTTCATGAAAATGCCCTACTATCCCTACTTTTTCACTCTAAAATGTCATTTAAGCGTAAAAATCCAGAAATTTTTCCTCGCTCGCTACGCTCGCTCAGGTTTTTTAAATAAACTTCTATGTTCATTCAGGAAGCGCGCCGCTTAACACCTCAAATTTTAATGTTTAACCTAAAAGTCTCTCTGTTTGGCTAGTACTATTGTCACAGGTATTATCCTGCTCATTTAACCTGAAATTACTTATTTCAAACAGCTTGTTGTAATGAATTTTATATTTGGAAAAGCCCTACTATCCCTACTTTTTTACACCGATGATCCCTACTTTTTAACTACTTTTTCCAAATTTTTATCTCTACTTTTTCCCTACTTTTCTGTTGATGGTCACTTGAAAGCCTGTGGGTCCAAACTGTTTGCAAAGGTTATCAGCAGATGACACTAGAAGGTAAAGAGTCACTTTTCATTTATTTGCAAGAATCTTTTTTTACCAAAGAAGCTTTGTTATTCAGTACCATATTATCTTCAGGTTCAATAATGGTCGATATCGCACCATGCCTTCAGGAGTTATGTCCTTTGTCTATGAAAATTCACCATTTGAATTGATGTCCACTTGCTCTCTAAGTTGAATAGTTTTGATCCGAATTTTATGAAACTTGGTCACATTGTTAAGTACTATGTCTTCTTAGAGTTTGATAATATACAATTTTTGACTTCAATGAGGTAGACATAAGGATTTATCTACCCGAAAAAGTGATAATTCACCGAGGCTGGTAGGCCGAGGTGAATATCACTTTTAAGGGTAGATAAATCCTTGTCTACCTAAATTGAAGTCAATAACTGTTTTGTTATATGACTTTCCATTAAAGAACGAAAAACTTGATACTTTCACTTTTGTTGTTAACACATGTTCAACCTTCAATCTAAGGACTTTCTCACAAGTTTTAGCAACTGTCATTAAAATATTTCAATGTATAGTATTTTGCATTTTCAAATGTATTCTCTTAATGGGGAATATAAAATGTTATCATAAAACTGTTTTGACAATTTGTTTATTCAAACAAAGATAAACAAGCAAAAAATTCATGAAAAAATCATGAAAGTCTTTAATTTACCTGTTGGGAGGTTAAAACAGCAAATCATGTCAATTTCATGCAGCACATGCTAGTTTCACACTCGTCATGCTATTTTTAGCTCTCTAGAGGGTAGGTAATATTGCAGAAGTGTCAAAAATATTAACTTCTGGAAACTAGTTCGAGCCGGTTTTCATGCAATATTAACTTGTTGACCGGTTTAGACCAGTTTCCAGGTAGACATAGAGATGTATGAAGACAAATTGAGCCAATCGGGAGACAGGATTCTCTCCAGTCATATAACAATGGTCCATATTACACCATGCTTTCTGGAGTTATTGCTCTTTGTTCATTAAAGTTCACCATTTTTGAAGGTGTCTGGTCTCTAAGTCCAGTGTAATTTTGTTCACAACTTTATGAAATTAGTTCACAATGTTAAATACCATGATTTCTTTCTCGAGTTTGATAATGGTCCAGATGGCCCAATGCCATCATGAGTTATTGTACTTTGTTGAAAAAAATCACAATTTCTATGTCTCTAAATCAAGTAATTTTGATCAGAACTGTATCAAACTTATTTGCAATGTTAAGTACCAAAATAAATGTCTTTCTCAAGTTCTAACATATTATTGCCCTTTGTTCATGAAATTTTGCCAATATTTGTGATGTTTATTCTCTAACTCAAGTAATTTCAAATGGAACTTTAGGAAGCTTAGACACAATGCTTAACATCTGAATGTCTTGCTAAAGTTTCAAAATGATCCATATCATGTTGTGGCTTCCAGCTTCATTGCCCTTTGTTCATAAAAATGTCTTTGCTTTTGTTTGCGAGAATATGCGAATTTTACAGCATCAGGGGCATCCGTGTCCCCTGGACACAATTTCTAGTTTTCAAAGAATTCTTTCTAGAACACCATCTGAATGTCAAACGCTCTGGATACAGATCAGGACTGACACACTGTTGATCCTGATCTGAATCCAAGCTGTTTGCAAAGTTTATCAGCACACAAGCAATGAAAGAGTTAAAAACCTGTCTACTTATTTTCCTCTGTGATTTATAAGATTAAACTTTTGTATTCCATCATTGCACTAATAACAATAAATGTTCTAAAATTTAAAACACTAGTTGCTTGACAAAAAGGCATAGACAAAAAGCACAGATCCAGATCAGACTTGCAGTCTGATCAGGATCTTCTCCTTTTCAGACAAGCATTTTGGGACTTTCAGCCCCGATAATCAAACGTTTATTTACAAACAGAAAAAGAAGTGTTTGAATTTTTAGAATATTTGAGCCACAACATGAGATTTCAGGGTTTGCACAGGCTTGATAAGTACTTGAATTTAGAGGGCTTTCTTGAAACGTCCTTGAAAATTAAATCTGCCTTGAAAACTACGCGAAAATCAAAGGCCTTGAACTCTTTTATTTTCTGTAGAACTTAACACTGTTGATAGAGATCTAAATGAGTATAAAATTGTTGTGCCTTTATTTGGAGCAGCAAATGCTGCACCAAATAAAGGCACAACAATTTCATACTCATTTTCTAGTACTAATTTCTCCAATTTCTCCACTACCTCAGTCTAGCATTTTTGAAGAATTTTAATACTTTGAGTATTTTTTTCCCTAAACTTTAAGTCCTTGAAAACTGTAAAAGTTTTGAGAAATCATGTCACGGCTCATTTTTTACTGTATCCTATTGATGATGTATCAAAATTGCTCTTTAACAGATATAGTTCTTAAAAGCCATTTTTATCCCCCGACCCGAAAAGGATCGGGGGATATAGCGATCAGCCTGGCGTCCGTCCGTCTGTCCGTCTGTCCGTCCGTCTGTCCGTCCGTAGACAAAAGCTTGTGCGCTCAATAACTTTTATACCCTTTGAGATATTTTGATAATATTTGGTAGGCATGTATATCGGGTCAAGACGGTGTGTCGCGTGCAAGAATGGTTGCTCTCTATTGCTGGCCTTTTGAGTTATCTCTCTTGAATGAACTTTATAAGGGGAAGCTTGTGCGCTCAATAACTTTTATACCCTTTGAGATATTTTGATAATATTTGGTAGGCATGTATATCGGGTCAAGACGGTGTGTCGCGTGCAAGAATGGTTGCTCTCCCTTGCTGGCCTTTTGAGTTATCTCTCTTGAATGAACTTTATAAGGGGAAGCTTGTGCGCTCAATAACTTTCATACCCTTTGAGATATTTTGATAATATTTGGTAGGCATGTATATCGGGTCAAGACGGTGTGTCGCGTGCAAGAATGGTTACTCTCCTTTAATGGACTTTTGAGCTATCTCCCTTGAGTGAAATTTAAATTTTATAGGGGGAAGCATGTGCACTTTATAATTTTAATACCCTTTGAGATATTTTGATAATATTTGGCATGCATGTATATCAGGTGAAGACGGTGTGTTGCGTGCAAGAATGGTTGCTCTCCTTTAATGTTTTTTGAGTTATCTCCCTTGAATGAACTTTATAGGGGGAAGCTTGTGCGCTCAATAACTTTAATATCCTTTGAGATATTTTGATAATATATGGTATATATGTATAATAGGTCAAGGGGGTGTCTTGCATTCAAGAATTGTTGTTCTCCCTTGCTGGACTTATAAGTTATCTCCCTTGAATGAACTTTATAGGAGGAAGCTTGTGAATTTAAAGGTAAAAATGAAGTCTCTACAGTCAGCCTTCCACTTTTGTTCGCAGTGACACTCAGTATTATCACATCAAATATATATACTAGGTTGGCTGCTTGTAACTGCATATCAATTACTTTTTGGTCGGGGGATTTGCCATCTCCTCTGATGGCTATTTTTAATTTTTTGTAATACATACAGAATTTAATAGAAGAAAAAATAAGAATATGCTTCCAAAGAAAATGTCAGCCCTGTCAAGTCCCAACTTATGTTTAACTTCCCTCAGACAGGTTTTCTCATAGTCCAGGTAATTAAAATTGTTTGGAGTAAAAATTATTTTCTAATCCTTAATTTTTAACATGTTTTATACTTTGTAAATAACAAAATAGCAATGGTGCAGATCAGAGTGAGTGGATGCCCAGGCTGGTCTGCTCCATTTTTGTTAACATCCAAGCCAGCTTAGACTTGGACCACTATAAGCCCACTAGCGAAACATCATTCGAATGGCGTTTCGCTTGTGGGCCCGATAGTGGATGCGACATAAACAGGCTTTTTCATTATGCAGCTCATATGGTATACATTGTTCCCCAGGTATGATTGTGAATCTGCTGTGCTTGACTTCTTTGTAAAAGAATTGTATATAGTTTTGTAAAGTGCTGACCAGATGTGTTTATTTTTGAAGACCTTGGAAAGGTTGTGTGGTTTGGCTTGAAGTAAGTCCTGCATATTTAATTTATGGAATAAGTTACCATTGAAATGTGAATAAGAATGTTCAGCCCCAATAATGTATATGGAGAATTGTATGTAGACTGAAATATGGGGAAGTTTGTTATTAAAATGTAAAAAAGAATTAGTTTTTGTTTTCTTTGACCAAAGGTCATTTTCCTATACCAGGGTGTCCACAGTCAGGGAATAAGTCAGGGGGGAAAAATTTCAAGGTCAGGGAATTTTGAAATTGGTCAGGGAAATTTGAAAATGAAGCAGAAGTCAGGGAATTTTGAAATAACAGGTCTTTGAAGGAGTTAAACATCAAGAATTAAGGCGAAGGCATATGTTTCATGTTTGGCTCTCATCATAATAACAATTGATAGTAATAATAATGCTAAGTATATGTAGCAAACTTACTTGTAACATATACAATGTAAGTTTTAATATATGGCAACTAAATACATTCTATTTGTATAAGTTGAATTTCATTCTCTCGTTTATATGATTGATCAGTTATTCTATGATTTGTAAGTCTGTTAACGCAACATTGTGGCTAAGCAAAAAAAAACAAACCTTTAACTTATCTCTTCATAATTGCTGTTCCTGTAAAATTAAATTAGAAGACAGGAGCAGCTGCTTAAGTTGTAAACTAGACTTCAGTCGATGGTAAACCATTGCAAATACCCGCTTTCAATCTAACCAAAGCATCTGCAAAGTTTAAAGTTGCTACGTCCAACAGTTTAGGAGATGCATTTACAAGAAAGTACATTATTTCACTTTTGACCTTGACCTTAGGTCAAGGACAAACACGAAACGTTGCCCAGTATACTCTACATCATATGACCTATGCAACTGCAAAGTTTGAAGCTGCTATGTCCAACTGTTTAGGAGGAAATGCATTTACAAGGAATATTGGATTTGACCTTGACACAAGGTCACATGAAGCATTGCCCTCTACATCATGTGACCTATGTACTTGCAAAGTTTGAAGTTGCTACGGCAAATAGTTAAGGAGATGCATTTACAAGAAATACATTATTTGACCTTGACCCCAATGTTAAGGGGGTAAAGGTCACCTAAAATGTTGCCCAGTACCCTCAACAAAGTTTGATATTGCTACATCCCACGGTTAAGAATATGCATTTACAAGAAAATACATTATTTGACCTTCAGGTCAAGGTCACACAAAATGTTTCCCAGTGCCCTCTACATCATGTGACCTATATGCACCTACAGAGTTTGAAGTTACTACGTCAAAACGGGATACATTTACAAGAACATACATACGTTACATGAAATGTTGCCCAGTACCCACTACATCATGACATTGTGACCTATTCAGCTACAAAGTTTGAAGTTGCTTGGTCTAACGGTTTAGGAGATACATTTACAAGAAAATACATACCTTGACCTTGGGCATACATTAACAAGAAATGTCACGGACGGATGACAGACTAACTTTGGTATGAAATTAAAACACCCTTTTTTGAAGTTGCTACATCTAACAGCTTAGGAGATACAATTACAAGAAACATGACGGACGGGCGACGGACCAACTTTGGTACGAAATTAATATGGACACATGTTTTTTGCCCAGTCACTTTTGGTTACATCACAATGCTAAAATATCTTTTCTCTAGTGTGCCATGTAATACAAAATTTATTTAGAAGCGAAAGAAAAGTACCTTCTCTTATTGTAAAACTCCAAACCTTGTGTTTGGTGTGAGCATGAAATAGGGAAAAAACAAAAATAAATGGCTCTTCTGGACATTTCAGGTGACATTTTGAGAAGCTGGTTTAAATTCACGTCAGGTAACCCTTAAATACTTAATACATAAGTCGCTGTAGAATTAAGGCGAGAATGATAGTATGAAAGAAAGAGAACTGTAAATAAACTGTAAACTACCTGATAGTTGCCTCTGGGCTATCAAGGTAAATTGTAACAGGGCTTATGAAATAAATGATCAAAACGCACACACAAAAAAGTCACGTCCATGCTAACTTAATATGAAGACTTAGGAAATACAACACGTGTTGTGTCTTTCTAAAAGCCCACCCTTTCAGATTGAAACATAAAAAATATCAATTATTATATAATTTTGTAAATAAAATCACTTACAAAAAATTCTTTGGTGAAGTAACAGTTCGTGTCCAACCATGTTACGTCTTGTCTAAATGTACTTAAACTCAATTATACTGAGAAGAAAAGGTTTAGTCAGTACAGACACTGTGTGCAATAAGTTGTAAGACAGTCTTAATATTGACAAAAACCTTACTCAAAATAAAATTCATGTAATGTCTTACATATGTGAACATTTTCAACAAAACATTCTGAAAATATACCTGTTTTCTTCATCAAAAATGCACAAAGTGGTCAATATTAAAATTCAAATTTCATAACTCAAAAACAGTCTAGCGCCGCTCAGACGATTTCTGGCAGTAAAGACAGAAATTCTCGTATCTGTTGCATGACTAAGGAATTTAAGAAGTTTCCAAGCGGCCATGAAGCGATTACATCATGTTGACGTCACTATGCCCCTAACTTCAAATGGCGTCGTTATCCGTGGTCTCCCCAACGGAGGCTTGTTATTTTTACTGCCAGGCTGTTGACAACGTGTTTGCAGACGATAAATTGTTTGTTCACTGCATCCAAACTGCGTGTTACGTCAGCAACACGTGTACCTGTTTCAAGACGTCAAAACGCGGTATTTCCGTAATTTGTTGATAGCCTGGACGGCGAATTAAGCTTGCTAGCACTGAATTTCCTCCGGATTATTGCATTAGTAATAACATTCTTTCAATATCTAACAGTTTATGATAAAAAAAACCCTGCCGGTTAACCGCAGCACGTGCACATCGTGCATGTTGAAATTTGGTTGATACAGTCTAATAGAGGCATTATTTGTCACGCAATAAACAGGTATTGTAGCCTATAGATAAGTTAAAAGTGACGTGAAAGAGCGTACCAACACTTGAAGGTTATATAGGTTATACCGTTATTAACGGTAAAAAATAACATTTATACCTGACAAAGGTTTTCAAAATACGGAAATATTATATCAAGCCGTCATAGCTCAGTCGGTTGAGCTGAGGCAAATATTTGTATCTATATCTATTAACGAGAGATTTAAAACGGGGGAGGGTTCGAATCCCACACGATTATTTTTTTTTCATGAAGGAGATATTTTTAAATATCATTATTGCTTTAACAAGACTTTTTATCATATTTTTGTTATATTTTAAATGTTTTTACTATAGTATTCTTTGTGTGTTTTTTGTGAGTTTTTTTTTCCAGTTTTTTTTACATTCTTCACATATTCATTTCATTACAATACAATACAAAACAATACAAAAGAGGTCAGCACAAACATTCTTCGTCTGCTGATTCTGTGTCGGAATAGTCTGCGCACTCTCCTTTTAGCATATTTGAGAAGCAGACCTTGGGTATATCGCCTTTTTCGTAACACCCATTTTAGACAACTGACCTTTTCGTAGGTAAAATGATTATCAATGTTTCTATGATTAATAGAAAACCAACTGCTGCAAAGCTCAAATTTGTAAGTGGGTGGTAAACGACAAGCCTTTTTGTAAAACAACTGTTTCTAAAAAATGTGTAAAGAGAGTAGACTGACATGTATTACAAAACATGTCATCAGGTCATCGCCTTCTTTCCGCTTTTCGTTTTCTGTCATATCCGATAAAAATAATAAAGTTCATCATTCACAAACATAAAATATCAAAAAGCAAAGATAAAAAAAATATGCCGTGATTGGGGTTCGAACCTTTAATTGCATAACTTCAGGACAAAGGTCTACGATCTTACCACCGCGCCAGCCCAACTGTGGCAAATATCAATGATAAAAGAATATAATGTACAAAGTTAGCGAAACCGTTTTACCTATTTACATCAATGGGCAATGTCCAATTATCAAAACATGCTCTGACGTCACTTTGAACTTATCTAGTAAGGACAGTACATGTAAAGTTACGATAATACAACTCATGTAAAAAATTTGACAATGATATATGCAGTATTGTTGATTTTATGAGAAAACATAAATACTGACTAAACTTTTTCTTCTGAGTATATATTGATAGTAAGAAGAGTGCCACCAGTTTGAATACAAATATTAGCGAGTCAGGAACAATGCGGGGACCAATCAGTATGCTTAAAACATTGAACACAAAAAATATCGACCTTAACTGTTCGGCTATTTATGGTGTAGGGAGCGCAGTGGTAGAGTGCTTGACTCGAGACCAAGAGGCCGCGGGTTTGAGCCACACCGGCGTCACTGCGTTGTGGTCCTTGAGCAAGACACATTTATCCTAGCTTAGTTCTGGTTCAACCCAGGAAGACCCGTCCCTGTTTAACTGAAAGATTGTTGATGGGACGTAAAGAATCAAATCAAACAAAAACAAATTTATGGTGTCAGTATATTACATCACCAACTTTTGAGAATATCGATAAATAAATGTATCTAAGCACTAAATTGGCGCGCTTTTTATCACGTGGGCATAAGCAACTGAAATATATCGTACGCATCATAAGTGGCTGTGTTATTGGAGGTTGGAGGGGAAAAAAATACCCTAGTGTTATTTTAAAATAGTTACATCTACACAAGAGAAAAACTGTCTGGTTGTTCATTTCAGTGCAGCTAAAACATGCATTTAGGAACTGAGATACAAAGTGTTACATCTCTGTACATGTTGTTAATGCACAAAAAAAAACGTCACTTAGCGGAGAATGCTTATCAAAATGAGACTAATATTAAATGATGTAACTGGGACACTATCTTCTTGTGTCTCCATTACAGCCAGGTTTATTAAGGAGAATATTCAAGAGATATCTACTTCACACGAGGATGTGGTGCTGAAATCTGCGTTAATGCTGTTAGTCAATCCTTTGATGGTCTTTTCAGATCTAGGGAGCGCAGTGGCTCAGTGGTAGAGTGCTTGACTCGAGACCGAAGGGCCGCGGGTTCGAGCCTCACCGGCGTCACTGCGTTGTGGTCCTTGAGCAAGACACATTTATCCTAGCTTAGTACTGGTTCAACCCAGGAAGACCCGTCCCGCATAACTGAAAGATTGTTGAGTGGACGTAAAGAATCAAATCAAACAAATCTTTTCAGATCTGTATGTTTACAGTTACTTTAAATAAAGCCCAATATATTTAGAGTAACAAAGACACAATTAAAACGTGACCTGTTGCATCTCTAACACATTTTTATGTAATTTATTGATTTTGAAACTCTTCTTTAAATGATAGCGCTGCAGGCATGCAACATACCCTGCCACGGGATATTTTCAATGCAAAGAAAATCATTTTGAAACTAGACCTTTTCATGCAAAGTTTGAAGAAAATCGGTAAAGAAATGCCAAAGACAGAGAGTGAAAACCAATTTATAACGTCAATCAAGGGCCATAACTCTGTACTTGTTTGTTGAATTTTATCCATCTGCAATACCAGGACACTACTTTTCAATATCAACTCTTATACCCAGTTTGAAGAAAATCGGTAAAATTTGCCAAAGACATAAAGTGAAAACAAATTTCTAACGTCAATCAAGGGCTATAACTGTACTTATTTCTCAAAATTTACCCATCTGTAATCCCAGAACACTATTTAGGTTATTTCCCTTGAAACATAAAACAGAAATACTTAAGTTATAACCATCCACAAACAGCTCCGCCCCTCAGATCGCCTGCACCAAATACTGAAATATATACCAACATCCCCACCAGGTCAATTGCTTCGATAACTTCTTCTTCTTCTTCTTCCCGTTATAGCGTTATAACGGGTGGGTGGTATGGCAAACACAACCAAAAAATACACAATATTGAATTTTAATGTCAAAGTCACATAAATATAATAATTTTAAGTCCCAAAGATTCCTAAAACTTATTAATTTTCACTTATCTTTCACCAGTTCAATAATTGAGTGTCCATCATTTTGTCTCTAACGTAATAATAACCTTGTCGTCAACGTTAACTAACGTAACGTCATTTAACCTCAGTCACTTAATAGTGTGCTTAATTAGCAAGGATAATATGATTTAATATAAAACAGTTTTATAGTATCAAAAAAAGCAGTCTTGCAGCCATATCAATCCACATATAATAAACACATTATTAAGGATATAAAAAATAGAAATTAAAGTCTAAATTCGCGGAATTCCGCGACAGGTGGGTGCGTCGATCCTTCAATATGGCTATCTTTGGCTCGAATGACTAAAATATATGCACAGGTTAAGTTCTACTTATTTTCATGCATTTCATCAATATCACGGCTCTCGCATACCAATGCTTTCCACGTGGTAATCAATCTCATACTTGAGCTATTCTTACCACATCTTGACATAACCAAACACTTAACAAAACGCATTTCAAACAAATATTAATTCAATTGTCTCGGAAACTGCTCAGATCCCAACCCCTGAACCATATAAATGTACGTTTCTTATAAGACACATTCAATAACACTGATCGGGATGTCTCACAGGGGTGAGTCCGTCCATACCCCACCCCTTCACTTCATACAAGGCTTAATATCTAGGGAACCGTTCAGATCCCCTCTCCTAAACCATATTTATGTTTCTTATAAGACACATTCAATATAATTGACCAGGATGATCCCCTAGGGGTGTGCTAGGGCATTGGGACTGGTTGTGGGAGACTTTATAATCGGTCGATTGTAATCGTATCTTGTTATGCCCCCAACTTTGAACAAGAGGGCCCTTGGTCGCTCAACTGAGAATGACTGATCAGTGGAGTGGAACCATTTGAGAAATTTTGGGAGCATGCATCATGATCAATTCTGTGAGATTATTTTGAATTTGGGTCAGTGATTCAGATGTTGTTAAAAAGATTTATCTGGAGCTCTGGCAGCCCTTCTGTTCGAAAGAGCAGAACCATTTATGCAATTTTGAAAGAGAGCATCATGGGAAACATTCATGTGAAGTTATGACATTTGAACCAGTGGTTCAGATGTCGTTTAAAGACAATTCTTATTTAGAGCTCTGGCAGCCCCTTTGTTCAGTGGACTGGAACCATTAGTGCATTATTGGAAGAAGGCAGCTTGAGGAACAATGCTGTGAAATTATTTGAATTTGAACCAGTGGTTCAGGAGGAAATGCCGTTTTAAGGTATTTCTTATCTGGAGCTCTGGTAGCCCTTTTGTTCAGTGGAGCGTAACCATTGTGCAAATTTTGGTAGAGGGTATCAAGAGGAACAGTTCTGTGAAATTATTTTTGAATTTGGATCAGTGGTTCAGGAGATGTTGTTGAAAAGATTTCTTAACTGGAGCTCTGGCGGCCCTCCTGTTCAGTGGAGCTGAACCTTTTATGCAATTTTGAAAGTGGTCCTGGTGCTCCTTTCAAATTCTTGAGGGTCAACTGTCGTGAACTTCCACTCATGGCAGTCTTTCTCAGTCAGTTTCTACCATCAATCTGTACATCACATGCTGTTTTGACTGCACCACTACACGGCCTCCAATCACTGCCTCCTTCTCCAAAAAGAGCAGAACGTAAAGTGAGGCGAAGGCCCTTCCAGGAAGCAGGCAGTGGGCATAAACAATGGAACACGGTAAGTTGTGTTGACACATTTTCAATCATAAGTAAATTTTCAGCGCAAAACTCGAAAATCTAAGAATGCTATGCTTCGGGCAATTGTTCAAGCTATCCGTAGAGCATGCTGTTTGCACATTTGAACTTAGTTTGTAAGCGTGAGAGCTTTTCTCCCGTTGCACAGTTGTCCAAGAAACGGTGGTTCCCGCATGGTTTTGCCTTCTAACCAAACGTATAGTAGCGTTTGGACCCTTATTCATACTACCAAGGCCCCTCCACACCCATGTTGTCCCAAATGCAATTTTTCGAGATATTTCAATGATAATTGAGTGATTTAGAGCCAAATTTCTTTAGGAGCAGGAGGCGAAGGGCAGGAGAAGGAGGCTGGGAGAGGAGGAACAGGCGGCGATGATATCAAAATTTGCATTGATTTTGCTTATTTTTAATAATATACTTATCCAATCTATATCAAACTTGCATGTATGAATATTTCAAACCATTTAAATAAATCGAAATTACTTCGCTTTAAATGCCACCACCAACGTAATGTGTGGTTCACTTTTTTTCTCATTGGAATCATGTAATGCTCACAGATTAGTGATACTTGTGTATTTCTCCCTAAGTTCTATGGAAAAGGATTATCAAAAATCTCAGACTGGGTCGAACCTCTGTTTTATACCCACCCCCTCTCAAGCTTTGATTAAGAGCAACAATTACTGATGGTGCGAAAGACTTAGACGCAGAAAAAAGAGGAATTCAAACCAAGTGTTCCTTGAAATTTGAACATCGGGGCGCCCCACTGATCGTTCTACGAGACTCCTACGCCTATAAATCATAAATAGATAGTCCAAATTGACAAACTCTTACTTAAATCAACATAATTATTAAATATTTAAACACATCTTTTTACCGATGGGGGCCTACAAACCCATTCTTGCCGACTCTTGACGTTTATATAAAAACGGCATTTGGTTTGTCACTTATCTCATTTTTATAAACCCATTTTGTCCTGGTGACGCATTCGGTCTTCTTTGAGATATTCGCTATCAAAAAAAGTTGACAGTTGTATGTTTTATTTCCGCAAATAAATGTTTATAAGATATACAAAATGTCTTCCGAATATTCATTTATAAATGAGTTATTCTCAATAATGTTTACCAACTATTACGTCCCTACAAAGTTGCGTTAAATGTTTGCCTCTGTTGGCTGCTTTATCGATTGCATGATTAAGATGTGGCTTAAAATAGATGTGTGTGTATGTGTAACTCAAATTACGCGGACGACAGTGACTAGTGAAAATCTGTTACTGATACAGTGGTTAGTCATTCTTTAAAGGTAAACGAGCGTGTTACTTAGAAACAAACAATGGTCGCAAAATTTGATTCTTGTTATGACTCTTGTTGCTCCGATTTTCTGATTTGTTTTGTAGTCCCATTAGAAAACAAACATACAAAATTTGATTGTACAAAAGGGTTATCTTGTCTTAGGTTCACTCCCCTCCTTGCTTAAGAGGATTGTTCTTGCGTGCGAGACTTATGCCCAGGATAGTAGACACGGGCAACCGCATGTGCATAGTATACACAACACTGTGACATTACATTACAAGTAATAGATAAAGAATGTTTTTCCCAGCCTTTCTCGTTTAAACCGCGAGGTGGGCGTAGCCCACCGAGCGGTTTAAACAGAAAGCCAAGGAAGAATCCTTTATTTTGCTTGTAGTATGGCGCAGGCGCAAATAAACACGTGTTACTGTCACCTGACAAAATTTACATTCGCTCCTCCCTGCATCCGGCCGAAGCTGTCAATTATTTTACATTTACCGGTTAATTTGTGGCTATTTAGGAAGTTTGATATACATGTAGATTGGACAAGTATATTATTAAAAATAAGCAAAATCAATGCAAATTTTGATATCATCGCCGCCTGCTCCTCCTCTCACAGCCTCCTTCTCCTGCCCTTCGCCTCCTGCTCCTAAAGAAATTTGGCTCTAAATCACTCAATTATCATTGAAATATCTCGAAAAATTGCATTTGGGACAACATGGGTGTGGAGGGGCCTCGATAGTATGAATAAGGGTCCAAAGGCTACTATACGTTTGGTTAGAAGGCAAAACCATGCGGGAACCACCGTTTCTTGGACAACTGTGCAACGGGAGAAAAGCTCTCACGCTTACAAACTAAGTTCAAATGTGCAAACAGCATGCTCTACGGATAGCTTGAACAATTGCCCGAAGCATAGTTTAAAGATGGAGCAAATCAGTCACTTTGAATGTTCTGGGGAACTTAGCGAATGGTGAGCTGTGAGAGGTGTGGTGAGCGGTATATCCGGGCTCACAATAATATACTAAATAAATGACAACACTGGAGACAGATATCAAGTTCCAATTTTCTTCTTCTATTAACGTTGCTCAAAATTAATGTTCATTTCACATGTACTAAAACCGTTCAAATAATATATAGTTACTGGTATATCCAAATATAACAATAAGTTCTTCTAGCTATCGTCTAATTCAAACAGTATGTTAAACCATATGAATATGCTGGAACATTCCAAGCGTAAGTTTCTAATCCTAAATCTTGAATTTCTAACTTCAAAATTGGTAAAATACCAAAATAGAATAAATGTCATAAATTTTCGGTTGGTAAATCCAAACAGTATTTTATATCTAAACCGCTGAGTTGGTAGATCCAAACTATCTTAAAATTATCATGTCTTAACCGTTTAGTTGGTAAATCCTAACTGATTTTCATAAATCAAAATTACTAAAATTCTAAAAAAACAGACACGCCCATATTCTAAAATTTACAGCATTCGCCAATCACCTTGGCAGAGCCATAAGGCGGTCCTAAAACATTTAGATTAACATCTCATTAAGCAAATCTCTTTGACGGACAATAGCGCCGCCGCCAAACGGACGTGGTTAACAGACGTTGTGATCTCAACTCCAGTGAGCTTGTTTGCACAACTGAATCATGTGTGAACAGCGCTATTGTTCGTCAAATGTAAGACGCTAAAATATGATCACCTTAATTGATGTCAACACCTGCGAGAAGCTTGGGATCGACTCAGTAATTAAGGAGACATATTTTGGTCTAAAAATGCAAAATAACTTAAAATCTTCAAATTTTGAATTAAATGTTTCCTAGTCAAGCTATCATTTCCAAAATCAACATCTGCTTAAAACGACAATTAATTTGATACCCAACATGACTGTATTACGCTTGAAAATTAAAAGTTGATTTCTTTAATGATTAAGAAAAATAAATAAATAAAATAAATAAATGTTTATTTATTTTATTATTTATTTAGAATCCAAAGTACCAAAAATTCCCATCATAATAACTCCCCTGACCTTGTAAAACTTTGGTCCCCAAAGTTAATTTCGTTATATGATTAACAGTAATGGAAGGTATATTACATACAAGAAAATATACATACAAATAAGCAGTGCTCCCTGACACATGATGCAACTTATAGACATTTGACATCTAATAATTAAGGATTTTTGTTGATGCTTGATTAAAAATTCCTTTACAACAATAACCTTAATAAGGATTTGGATTTTGATTGTCTGTGCATAAAAATAGCTTCTCGACAAAACAATTATCCTTTGATATAAACATGACAAAAATAGGCATGATGAATGTACGATGGCCAGGCGTAATTCACCAGCATATTTGATTATTTACAACATGTAATACCTTGGTTGCAATAAAATATTTCCTGTGGCAACAAAGTATATTAAATGGACTTTGATTGCCTGTGTAATTTGGCAACAACTGTCCTTTAGTAAAACATATAATCCTGTACAACCATGCTATCGCTGCAGTCGGCAATCAATCAGCATGACTGTACAAAAAATAAATAAGGGTACCCTAGTAGTGTGCACATCACAGTGTAAAACCCATACCATGGAGAACCTTCCATTCCATGTATGTTGAATCATAGCTATCTATTTTTAAAACAAATGCCTGTTGCCTAGTGATAAAATCTTTACAACATTATGTGCAGTAAAACATCGACTAAAATAAATTGATGTTTTACTGTTTCCACTTCCAAAGTCTTTTTGCACTATTGTTGCTTTGCCTATCTCTACAGACCAACAGCCGCATTCAAACTCCAACTATCTTACCACAGATAGTGAGCATAAGTCTAGACAAAATAACAAGGTAATTCCCCACTGCATAGAACATATACCTATACGTTGCATGTTGACATTCTCGTCATTTTAGCACCGAAAAGTTTTCGCTCACTTATACAGGCGAGATTCTACCCAAAACTCACAAAAACAAACGAGATTCTTAGATTCTATGGAAAATATCATATAGTCTATCATGATACACATAAACTAAGCTTGCGACAAAAATAACAAAAGTATTGTGCTATAGCGAATTACAAAAAAGCTGTATCTAAGCTAAACGTGTCGCTAACCTGACAATAGTTATGATATGCCCCGGTGTCCGGAGTTATGTTACACACAGATCTCCTACCATTCATATGTTTACATCCTTTGTCAAGTTATTTTAACTCTAAGGCTATATGATAAACTGACATGCATGTTTTCATAAATCATTACACATACTTGAAGTTTGCGCATGGGTGTCAGGTCTGAACGAGTATGCACAGGACCGATTTCTTTCTTGTTTTATAAAGCATCATCTCGCACTTGCCAGTGTCCGCCATATTGATTGGGATGTGTATTTATGTTAAATTGCATTATGGGAGTGTTGTCAAGGTGTTGATGTAAACACGTCGTCTGGCTTTTCTACTGTCAAATCGAAAAGTTCAACTTCAAGAGCATATTTACATTAATTCTATTCACCAAATTTTAAATCATCGTAAGGGTCATTTTATATATTCATTTGCTAATGTTAACATGTATTTATTATGCATCAGTCATTCATCATTTAGCATTTATCAGTGTTTAAAGCCGATCACCCATTCATTTTATCGGTCATTTTAGTGTCGGCATTGTTTTCGAACGTTTGTGTGCACCCGCAAAGTAAAGTGTTTGCATCACGTGCGTTAACGTCAACTATCGGTGCGTGATTGCAGACAGTTTACGTTGTGTGCATGGTTAGTATATAAGTCGGCGCGCATTTGGCGCGTGGTCCTCGCATTTTTGGCTTTGAACTGTGCAGTCAAACAAAAGCACGTCAGTCTTCGCAGCGCAATATCTGCTTATTATACGCATATTAATCTATTCTTATAACCTGAAATATTCTGATTTGATAAAACTGTGTACGTATATCCCAAATATAGCAAGAACTATCTTTTACAGTGAATTTTAATCATTTTTACTTAGCGAAAAAGACTGAAAACTCGGACTGCTCAGACTATTTTATTTCCAAAGTTTCTTCATCGCAGTTTCAAGCGATCAGCCTTTACGCACGCACTTTTGGCTTCGTATTTGTAAACAAATATTCATTTGTTTAACCATTTTAACTGCATATAGGTCTATTCAACTATTAAGAAATTCTATTTATGCCCATTCATCATTGACCGAGTCATATTTTCACATTGCAGCTCAACTGCTTCAAGATTTCATCTCTTGCATTAGTATATTGTATTTAAATTTAGTTCATAAAACGTTTGCATCTACAATAAATAAGCAAACGGTACTTGAGTGTTATTCTTATTAAAATTACCATATATAGCCAGGTCTGAAAGAACAACAAAATCTAAGTCGAGGTCCAATTTATTTTATTCCCCATTGTTTCTCACTAAGAAACAGTGTGACCACGAGAACCACAATCACATACGGAGGTCAACGTACGAGGGTCATCAATACATATACTGGCTAAAGAGCAGCTCATTTGAGACACAGGTAGCGCGTAACATCAAAAGTGGTGACAGCGGTGCGGTTTATATTTTATTTTTTGTAAACCGTGAGATTCGAGCCTAGGCTATCTTGTAGTAATAAAATGAGCACCGAAAATTTATCCAGTATGCACAAAGAACATGAGCAAGACGGAGCAACGCAATTGTTTGCAGAACCGTCTGAAAATATGCAGTGCACTGTAGATACGCAAAATACGACCTCATATAGCCACGGTGATATGACAGACCAGGTAGCTGCTGAGACACTGGTCAGGTTTAGAGACCAAATGCCACAAGGGCAGCAAATGATAAACACGCAATGCGCTTCTACAGGGTTTTGGCAACAGGGATCCAATAGTAACAGCAACGATTACGTGCAGCAACTCCCACAAAACCCACAGGAAGCCACGTCACTACTTCAACCCCCTCTTGTATATTCTGAACCTAATCTGCATAGCACTGTTTTTGGTCTTAGTAGAGCAATAACTAGTCTGCAGCAGAAACAAGAGAATATTACAGGAGCACTTCAGAACGTTGTGTCAATATTGCAGGAGATTAGAACTAAACCTGGGTCAGATAAACCAGATGGGTTCAATGGTCTTCACGCGAGAGGCACTAGTTCAAGTGGAATACCCCATGGTAGACAAGAGGTAGTCCCTGATTACTCATACTCTGCTAGTATAGACCAAAGTCAGAAGGGTTCCACTAATTGTCGAAATCCTTCAGAACAAGGTTCTATTACTAACCACAGTAGTACAATAGAGAATGGTACTTCCATTGACCGAAATCCAGAAATAAATAGAGGTTACACAAGCTACAACCATACAACAGAATCGGGTACTACCAATTACCGAAACCCAACATATGAGAGAGGTAGCACTAGCTACAGGCCAGCAACTGGAATGGGTGCTACTAACTTCCGAAATCCAACAGAACTGAGAGATAGCACTAACTACATGCCAGCAACAGGAATGGGTACTACTATCTACCGAAATCCAACAGAAGAGAAAGATAGCACTTACTACATGCAAGCAGCTGGAATGGGTACTACTAACTACCAAAATTCAACAGAAGAGAGAGATAGAAATAACTACATGCCAGCAACTGGAACAGATACTAATTACCAAACTGCTACAGAAGCGGGCAACACAAACTGCATGCCGTTAACAGATAGGGGTACAACTAATTATCGAATTTCCACAGAAGATAGAGGAATTACTAATTATCAAACTTCAACAGACAGACATAGTTTATATAACTACCCAAGTTCAATAGAAGCGAGAACTAGTGCACTCTACCTTGCATCTATAGGAGACAATGGCAGCGTTAGTCACAGCAATTTGAAAGAAGGTACATCTAATTGCCAAAGGACAGAAAGATATGGGAGTACAGGGGAGCGTTCCAGATGGGACTTTTCTACTCACAGACAGAGAGACAGGGAAAGTTGCCAACAAGGTCAAATTATACCATTTACCAGTAACACTGACAGAAGTTACTCAAGCCAACGAGCACCAGTACAGAACTATGGTGTTATACATGATGATGCAAATAGAATTTTTCTATATGATCAAGATAAGACAAACTACTCAGAACAAGATAAGATGTTACATGGTGGGAGCCGCTTTAAGACTTATCCCAGAATCAATAGCTTCAATGAGAATAGAAGACAACAATATAGAACTAATTATGATATGAAGCTCCCTTCATTTGATGGGAAAGAAGACTGGAAAGTATGGGTAAGCAGATTTGAGGCGGTTGCAGAAAGAAGACAGTGGGATGATGATACCAAACTAGATAACTTATTACCTAAATTACAAGGAAGAGCAGGGG
This sequence comes from Loripinus fragilis, assembly GCA_964019695.1. NCBI lineage: Eukaryota > Metazoa > Mollusca > Bivalvia > Lucinida > Lucinidae > Loripinus > Loripinus fragilis. The sequence goes on from OZ026516.1 coordinate 33,906,034, forward strand.
ATTTTGTTTTTACCCAACTACCCAAACAGACATTGGAGTGCTATTCAGAACTAGTAAAAGAGCTTAATAGTAGATTTAGAGTGGTAGAAACTAAGAGAACGTTCGCAGCAAAGTTCAGTCAAAGAGTACAACGACCAAACGAAACAGTGGAGGAATATGCAGCTGATCTGAAGAGGCTATATTCTAAAGCACACCAGAGCAGAGACGCTAGAACAAGACAAGAAGATTTAGTAAGACGGTTTTTAGGTGGACTCAGAGATAATGACGCTAGATTCGAGATAGAATATAACAAGGAACCTGAAGACATAGATGAGGCGGTTTACCATGCTGTTAATTTCTTACAGACACGTCGCAGAAGTAATCCAGATGCATTTGCTGATAAGAAATTCAAGAAATTTGCTAGACGAGCAACTGACGAGATAGTCTATGACAGTGATGGAGAAGAGTATCAGGAAGATGTCACAGATATAGATCATGTGTATAGAATACCAGCCAAGTCAGAGAAACCTGCAGTAAAGAAACAAGTGAAGCAAGAGCAAAAGTCAGAAAACGTTGACAACGTTAAGTCTGGATCTGATGATTCTCAGAAACTCTTGGCAGAGACTAAGAATTTAATGCAGAATCTAGTAACTCAGATCGAAAACATAGCTCAGAATAATCAAGGTAAGCAGACCATTCAGCCACCAAGATTTAGCCAACAGCGCAGGGGCATTGTTTGCTATGGATGCCATGAGCAAGGTCATATTTCAAGAGACTGTCCCAAGAGAGTAGGTAAAGCACCACAGAAACCAGAGCAGATAATTACAAGCGAACGTGATAAAAATAAAGCTGGTTGTAGTGGGACAGGTAACTACTCAAACAGTCCTTTAAACTAGAAAAGGCTCTCTCTGGAGGCCACAGAGAAGCCTGTTCTGATACTGAAGGCCACAAAAATAAAAATAATATGCAAAGTGACACTGTTGTGAAGTCCGTAAAGGCAACAAGAAAATTGCCTGATGGGGTATACATACGCGGCAGTGTCCAAGGTTATCCAATACTATTTACAACAGATACTGGTGCTTCAAAAACCATTGTTTCATCACGTGTTTTTGAATCAATGAAGCCAGTAGATAAACCCATGTTAACAAAAGCCTCAAAATTAGTGGGAGCTAGCGGATCACCCTTTAATGAGAAAGGTAAGGCTAGATTCTCACTGCAGCTTGGTGCTGTGAAATTAGAGGTAGAGGCAATAGTCGCTGACATTGAGGATGATGGCCTCTTAGGAGTTGACGTTTTGCAGAATGGAAAAGAAGGTCCAACGGACATACTTCTAAGTAAAGGGGTCTTGATGATAGAAAATCAAGAAGTTCCCATCATACAAGTGGGTATAAAGCAGTGCATCCGTAGAGTGACTGCAGCCGATCATAGCATAATACCAGCACAAAGTGAAGCTGTGATTGATGTATACGTTGAACGGAGAGACTATGATGATTTTACATGTGAAAGTGAGTATATAATAGAACCCACTGAACATTTTCGGCAGGAATATCCCTTACAAATGGCTTCCACTTTGGTAGACATTAACCAAGGTTGTACGTGTCGGGTAAGGATGTTGAATCCGTTTCCAACTGCCATATCTATAAAACAGAATTCAGTGATTGGTACTGCTGAACCCATTATTGGGACACCGAATGCTGTGGTACAGCATGAAGATGAACTAGAGCGTACTAATTATTGTAGGGTTAGACGTCTCCAGTCACAACAAAAGTTTGAATCATCATTGGTTAATGATGATATAAAGCCAAATAGACGAGTAGAGAATAGAGAGTTAGAGTCTGTACCAGAGCACTTGATAAGCTTGTATGAAAAGTCATCAGAAGGGCTGAAATCTGATGAGAAAGTCAAGCTTCAGCAACTATTAGTAAAGTTTCAAGACAGTTTTTCTAGAAACGAATGGGATCTAGGTCTCACTCATCTAGCTGAACATCCAATTGAAACTGGGGATGCTGCACCGGTAAAGCAACCCCCGAGGCGTGTACCATTGGCATACGCTGCAGATGAAAAACAAGCAATAGAGGATTTAAAGGCTAAAGGTGTAATGAGAAATAGTACTTCACCTTGGGCTAGTCCTATTGTCCTAGTACGGAAGAAAGATGGAGGGGTACGTCCATGTGTTGACTACCGTAAAGTCAATGAGCTGGTAAAGCCGGACGGATTCCCATTGCCCAGAATCCAAGATTGTCTTGATTCCGTAGCAGGTTCAAAGCTGTTTAGCACATTTGACTTAACTAGTGGATATTTCCAGATCCCATTAAAGGAAACTGACATACCCAAAAGTGCTTTTGTTTGCAAATATGGGCACTTTGAGATGACCAGAATGCCTTTTGGTCTCAACAATGCCGCTAGCACCTTCCAAAGAACAATGGAGTTAGCCCTCCAAGGTCTACAATGGATAACATGTCTCATCTATATAGATGATATAATCGTTTTCGGAAGAAGCTTTAATGAGCACATTAGCAGAATTGAAGAGGTCTTTGAGAGGCTTAGACAAGCTGGTCTTAAACTAAAGCCTCAGAAGTGCTGTATGCTGGAAACTGAAGCAGTTTTTCTTGGTCATGTGGTAACGGCAAGTGGTGTGAAGCCAAACCCAACGAATGTATCTAAAATTCTGGATTGGCCTCAACCCAAGACTGCTAAACAGATAAAACAATTTGTTGCTATGGGGTCCTATTATAGGCGCTATATTAAAGATTTTGCCACCATTGTCAGACCCATGGTAGAGCTTACTAAAAAAGGTAAAAAGTTTGTCTGGAATAATGCTTGTAGCAAGGCTTTCCAGCAGCTAAAAGAAGCCTTAGTTAGTTCTGATGTCATGGGCTACCCTCTGAATAATGCTGGGCAATTCTTTCTTGATGTTGATGCATCAGATGTTGGAATTGGCGGCATTTTGCACCAGGTTCAGGATGGGAAAGAAAAGGTGATTGCCTACGCTAGTAGAGCCTTTAACAAAGCAGAACGAAATTACTGCATAACAGAAAAAGAGTTATTGGCAGTTAGGTTTTTTATAGAGTACTTCAGACAGTATTTATTAGGAAGAAAGTTTACCATTGGTACTGATCATCAAGCACTAGTTTGGCTTTTTAGGTTAAAGGAACCTAGAGGGAAAATAGCAAGATGGATTGAGATTCTCAGTCATTACAATTTCTCTATAGAGTACAGACCTGGAAAGAAGCAGATGCATTGTGATGCATTATCGAGATGTGAAGACCCTAGGACATGTGATTGCCCATATCAGAACACAGAAGAGTCATTAAAATGTGGTCCATGCAAGAAATGCATGAAACGTGCTCTAGACATGGTTCATAGGGACCTTGTGACTGAGTCAAATTCAAAGATGGATCAAACTTCAGAAAACCCAGAAGAAAAGAATGAGGTTAATCAGCCAGTAGCAAGGGGTATTGAGGTAACAGATGAACAAGTTCCAGGACCATCTTCTCATATTGATGGAGATGTTAATGAGACTCTTGCAGCTACAGTAATTGGAGAAAAGTCTTTCACAGAGCTACAGAAGTCACAAAGAGAGGATCCAGACATTGGAACCATATTGCAGGCAAAGTTGTCAAACACACGACCAACTAGCCAAGAGATGGTAGCAAAAAGTCCAGCAGCACGTCATTACTGGGTGCTATGGGATACTTTAGAGGTACACAGAGATGTCCTTTTCAAACGATTTAGAAAGCAAGATGGGACTGCAGAGTACCTTCAACTTGTTGTGCCACAAAGTCTGAAAGAAGACATACTTTTCCAAATGCACAATTCAGTGATTTCAGGGCATTTGGGATGTAAGAAAACCAAGGCTAGAGTGCTACAAAAATTTTATTGGTTTGGTTTAAGAGAAGATATAGCTCTGTATATCAGAAAGTGTGACATTTGCGCCGCTGATAAGAAACCCATGAAGACACCACATGCCCCTATGGGATCTCTTAAAGCTGGTGCTCCAGGGGATTGTGTGGCAACAGATTACTTAGGACCACTTCCGGTAACAGACAGAGGAAATCGGTATATTTTGCTACTTACTGATCACTTTACAAAGTATGTTGAGATCTTAGCTGTGCCAAACATGACTGCTGAAGTTTGTGCAGCTCGGATTCTTAATGAGTATGTGTCCCGATGGGGATGCCCGCTTTCCATACATAGTGACCAAGGTCGAACATATGAGAGCAATGTTTTCAAAGAAATGTGTAGGATGTTAGAAGTTAGAAAGACCCGAACCAGTGTCAGAAACCCTAAGGGAAATGGACAGTCAGAACGATTCAATAGAACCTTAATCCGAATGATCAAGGCTTACCTATGCGGAGAACAGAAGAACTGGGACCTACATTTAGGATGCCTTGCAGGTGCCTATCGCTCCACTTCTAACGAATCTACCACGTTGACTCCAAATCTGATGACAATAGGCAGAGAGGTTCGCCTACCAGCTGAGTTGATTTTCGGAAGTACTGAAGCATATGATGGAGAGGAAATAACATCTTATGGAGAGTATGTTGATTCATTGAGGTCGCGGATTCAACATGCACATAAGGTAGCAAGAGAACACCTTAATGTTGCAGCTAAGCGCAGTAAGGCAATTTATGACACAAAAATTTCAGTGAACAGATACAAAGTGGGAGACTTGGTATGGTGCCTTGATGAATCTAGGAAAGTAGGCATCACACCTAAACTTGAACGGATATATGAGGGTCCACTCCTGGTTACAAAAAGATTTAGTGAACTGTATTTCCTTATACAGTTAGATAAGAAAGGTACAGAAAAGGGGGTTAACCATGACAAACTTAAGCCCTATGAAGGTGACCACCCACCTGCATGGTTGAAGAAGGCCCGTAAGAAGGTTCTGAATAAATCACAATAAATGTATTGTAAAAGTTATCATGGTACACAGAAAAATAAATCCATGTTATCAAATGTCATTTCTTGTTTTTTATATATGTACCTAGAAGATACGCATATTTTGAAGTATTTTATATGCGTTGAGCAAAAGTTGATTTTGTGTATAATAAACATTTATCTCAAAGCAGTCTGAGCAGGATATTAAGGTCATTTCTAATTGAAACATTAAGTGGTGATTTAACATGTTTGTTGAGAAGTGTTATTTCAACTATGTTGTTGAAGTTTTATTCAACTTTGTTGTTGAAACGTTGTTCAACTTGGTTGTTGAAGTGTTATTTCACCTGTGTGATTTAAAAATAATTCAACGTTGTTTTGAAACGTTATTCAACTTGGTTGTTGGATTGTTATTTCAACTGTGTTGATGGAATGTTATTCAACTTTTGTTGAATTGTTATTGCAATGTGTTGATGAAGTGTTATTTCAACATGTTTGCTGAAGTGTTAATTCAACTTGTTGTTGAAACGTTATTCAACTTGGTTGTTGGATTGTTATTTCAACTGTGTTGATTAAATCTTATTTCAACATGTTTGCTGAAGTGTTAATTCAACTTTGTTGTTGAAGCGTTATTTCAACTGTGTTGTTGAAATGTTGTTCAACTTGTTCGTTGAAGTGTTATTTCAACTGTGTTGTTGAAGAGTTATTCATTTCTTTTGTTGAAATGTTATTCAACTTTGTTGTTGAAATGTTATTCAACTTAGTGGTTGATGAGCAAACCTGAAGTTTCCCTGGAATATGCCATGTCCATCAAGTGAGCGGTTTAAAATAGAGATATTAGAGGCACCAATGTTTGGTTGCGAACGGTCATTGAGATAAAAGATGATGAATGGATATTTGATTATGTGAGGACATACAGTGATTGTTGTATGAGTTCGGGCAATTTTACTTTATGAAGTGGGAAGAGAAAGGCAAAGTACAGTTCAGTTAAATGAAGTTGTTGGAAAGATAAATAAGCAACCATGATGAGATTGTCAGTGATGGAAGCAATGTGGTTTGCATCACTGAATTTCTCAGAAGGTGATGATGTGAATTAGTAGCTCACTTATGGCAGTGGATATTCCAGGTGTGAAATCAAGGGATTTTGGCATTGTTTGCCATGATAAACTCAAAATTGTTCTGTATACTTTCAGAACATGGAAGGTAAAACTGTAGGTGGAGGTGATAGAGAAGAAAGCTTCAAAGCTGCTAGAAGAGGGAGAGGGTATATGTGCTTGAGGTGTTTCTCAGAGAAAGGAAAAACAGTGATCAATACAAGAATCAGGCTTGAGAGGCACATCTTGTACAACCACCTTAAGTCAGAGCAGGCACCTTTCATGTGTTCATTATGTAATCACCCAACCGTGAACTGGAACGATTTGTTGAAGCATTGCCAGAAGAATATCAAGCACAAGAATATGATAAATAAAGAGGGCATTGATGATATAAGTCCATTTCTGATAACAAATAAAAATGGTTACAAATTTGGAACGACTGACTACAAAGTGATGGATAAGGCCGATAGTCATAGGGTTTTTACCCAGAGAGCTGTAGAATCGTGCGAAAGGAAGAACCAACTACCCTTAGAGGTACAGGAGTGCTTTAGGAGTGGATATTTTGATCAAGTGATAAAAGGGGATAAGCCTGAAGGGAACGATTTTGTACAAGAAAAGGAGTATTCTGCAACACCTATAGAAGTGAACAGAGACCAGATAGTTATAGCGAGAAATCATACAATATCTAGTCTAGAGGAGTTTGATAATGCAGCAGGGATTAATGAAGATAGTGTTAAAGATGTAGGGTCAGTTGACGAGTTGGTGAATAAATTAGGGATTGATAAAGAAAGTGAGACATACGAAAGGGATGAGAAGTTAGATGAAGGACAAAAGGACAGTAGACATGTAGTCAGCATAGAAAAGATGAATCAAGGAACTTTGGCGACATATTTTAGCAAACTGATCGAAGCTACGGAACGTAATACCAGAGCATTAGAAAGAGTTGAGAAATTATTAGTGGACAATTCAGTTATGATCAGCAAGAATTGTGGAGCAACCACCAGCTTGAGATGGGCCATTGAGCGATATGAGAGAAATGAAGATATAAGAGAAGAAGGAAGACAAGCATATGACAGAAGGATGGACGATGAAAGAAGGAGAGAGACAGAAAGATGGAGAAGAGATGCAGAGCAAAGGGCAGAGAGCAGACGGAAAACAGAGAAGAACAGACGAGAAGAAGAGAAGGCAGATAGATGGGAAGGGAAAGAAGGACGGGAAAGAAGTGAAGTTAGAGACAGCAGAAGGGACAGATGGAGGTTTGAGAGAATGGGACAGGACAAAGAAAACAATGTACTTGGAGACTTGAATTGAGCTTTAATAAGAAAGAATATAAACAGTGATGTGTTAAAAGGAATACCAATGAATTGAGAAAGAAAAGTAGTGACTAAATTATATAAGTGAAGAACATTTTATGTTCCATGCCAGAAAAATAAGCGTTTTATGTCATTTTTAGGGCTAGATTGTTAGTTTCACAAATGTTGTTGTTCCTTATTGAACTGATATCTATATGCATTAATTAATTTTTCAGTTTGGTTGTCAATAGCAAAGGTTCCGGTAAAACTGTGCAGTTGCATAGACTCACCTGAATCATTGCTATTGATATGTGAAACCCTTATTCCTTGGCATGATTAATATTGAACTTCGTGTTAAAGTGGAAAATAATGGTGATATGGAAATATAGCTTTATTATATGTGTAAGTGCTCAAGTGAAAATAAGAGTATCTAATAGTAATTCTGTGTAAGTCAATTTGAGAATTGGAAAGTGCACTTCTGTAATATTCCAAAGGATCAACCAATTGCTAAATTGAGCATGAATTCGTACCTAAAGTACAGTATATATAAAGAAAATGTAGTTCTGAGGTAAGTTAGGAATTAAAGTCTGTGTGGTATTTGAACATAATCAAATAATTACAGGAAATATTAATTTGGTTATGCTTTAAATGCTAAAGTGCAATAGATCAAGTTTCATTTTTTAAATGTATTATATGTCTGTTAAAGGTTGTTATATTCATCAGTCATTGAAATTTTCATGAAATATTAAGATTTGAGTTTCATAACTATGCAATTTGGTACCGTGACTGGGATCAAATGGTGTGATTGTTGGGAGATCTTTGGGTGCTGTCATATCTGTGTTTCCAGGCGTTAGTTGGAACTTTAACGCCTTGGGAGGGGGGTTATGATATGCCCCGGTGTCCGGAGTTATGTTACACACAGATCTCCTACCATTCATATGTTTACATCCTTTGTCAAGTTATTTTAACTCTAAGGCTATATGATAAACTGACATGCATGTTTTCATAAATCATTACACATACTTGAAGTTTGCGCATGGGTGTCAGGTCTGAACGAGTATGCACAGGACCGATTTCTTTCTTGTTTTATAAAGCATCATCTCGCACTTGCCAGTGTCCGCCATATTGATTGGGATGTGTATTTATGTTAAATTGCATTATGGGAGTGTTGTCAAGGTGTTGATGTAAACACGTCGTCTGGCTTTTCTACTGTCAAATCGAAAAGTTCAACTTCAAGAGCATATTTACATTAATTCTATTCACCAAATTTTAAATCATCGTAAGGGTCATTTTATATATTCATTTGCTAATGTTAACATGTATTTATTATGCATCAGTCATTCATCATTTAGCATTTATCAGTGTTTAAAGCCGATCACCCATTCATTTTATCGGTCATTTTAGTGTCGGCATTGTTTTCGAACGTTTGTGTGCACCCGCAAAGTAAAGTGTTTGCATCACGTGCGTTAACGTCAACTATCGGTGCGTGATTGCAGACAGTTTACGTTGTGTGCATGGTTAGTATATAAGTCGGCGCGCATTTGGCGCGTGGTCCTCGCATTTTTGGCTTTGAACTGTGCAGTCAAACAAAAGCATGTCAGTCTTCGCAGCGCAATATCTGCTTATTATACGCATATTAATCTATTCTTATAACCTGAAATATTCTGATTTGATAAAACTGTGTACGTATATCCCAAATATAGCAAGAACTATCTTTTACAGTGAATTTTAATCATTTTTACTTAGCGAAAAAGACTGAAAACTCGGACTGCTCAGACTATTTTATTTCCAAAGTTTCTTCATCGCAGTTTCAAGCGATCAGCCTTTACGCACGCACTTTTGGCTTCGTATTTGTAAACAAATATTCATTTGTTTAACCATTTTAACTGCATATAGGTCTATTCAACTATTAAGAAATTCTATTTATGCCCATTCATCATTGACCGAGTCATATTTTCACATTGCAGCTCAACTGCTTCAAGATTTCATCTCTTGCATTAGTATATTGTATTTAAATTTAGTTCATAAAACGTTTGCATCTACAATAAATAAGCAAACGGTACTTGAGTGTTATTCTTATTAAAATTACCATATATAGCCAGGTCTGAAAGAACAACAAAATCTAAGTCGAGGTCCAATTTATTTTATTCCCCATTGTTTCTCACTAAGAAACAGTGTGACCACGAGAACCACAATCACATACGGAGGTCAACGTACGAGGGTCATCAATACATATACTGGCTAAAGAGCAGCTCATTTGAGACACAGGTAGCGCGTAACAGTATTTTACTAAAACAAATTACAAAAATGTATATCTAAGCTAAGCTTGTCGTTAACTTGACAATATTTGTTCAAAACAAATTACAAAAAATATATCTAAGCTAAGCTTGTCGCTAACTTGACAATATTTGTTCTTAACAAATTACAAAAACTATAATCTAAGCTAAGCGCATCGCTAACCTGACAATATAATTGTGCTAACACAGATAACAAAAAAAATCAATTATATCTAAGCTGAGCTCGTCACTAACTTGACAATAGTATTGTGCTTAAACAAATTACAAAAAAAACATACATTTATATCTACTAAACATGTACTTAACAAATATGCTGTTAGCTTAAAGAAAAACAACAGACTCACGTCTACCAATGTGCGTAACGTTTGTATTTCAACCTTCCCTGAAGTCGCAGATAACTTAGATATGCAACTGACTACATATATATTCGCACCGTACCAATGTGGCTTTTTCTGCTGTCTGTGAATGCTATTAGTTGAAAATTCATTTTACAGTTGTTACATATGTCAAAATAAGTTCGTTTAAGTTTAGAACTGTTCCCATTCACGAAAGACTTCTATCATCTTGAAGAAGTGGTTTGTTTATGGAAACAGCAATTACATTACTATTGCATTTACTTGGCATCGGGTAACACAGGTAGCTAGAAGGAACAGAAGAAAGAAAGAAGAAGGAATGGGCTGGGCTTATCTTTGGACCAAGGGGCGCATGCGCAGGGGATAAGTTGGACATACTACCAGTTGCCATAGCAAACATCAATATCGTAAATGTCAACAATATATAGTGCAAAATTATATTGTATTTTCAAATGCAAAGCAGAGCCATCACATTGACACTGTTGTATCGCAAAATGAGCGATGACGTTTGGGAAGCTTGAAATTCAGTCACACAAAAAACTAAAATAGAGTTATACCGTTGTCTTATTGAACCACCTAATAACTGTGCTTGCTTCAGAAGCATTTCTTGTGTTTTAGGTAAACAAGCTCGGGTGTATCACCTTCACATACACGACAAATATACTTTGCATGTGGTCGAAGGCAAACACGCACAATAAATACAAATAGCCTAATATATACCTGACAATAAATAAGCTGTCCAAAAAAATCAACATCCAGTCATACACAGTGCCGAGCAATGCACACTGTTTATGAAAACGAACGACGAAAGATGAATAACAAAGACTCCAACCATTCTCCGCTTTCGCATCGTCTGGCTGGGGTATTCGTTATTCGCTAAACAGTCACATAAGATGTCAGAATGTGATAAGAACGGCAGTTATAAATGACCAGAACCAGTCTGCACTGAGTTGAGTCGTTCATTTTTCATGACAGTGTACACCAAAGCAACCCAGCGTTACATATAATAAACGCGCCTTATATGGACCATCGTTCGTCAGCCTAAGCCTGCCAAGAAACCAAACCTATCCTGTCAAGAATCTGATCAGTCTGTGTCCATGTTAATTACACTATAGGGTCAAATACGATTAATCTGACACTAGCATGTGTAGGTACACAGTCTATATTGCAGATTAAGCGTACTCAGCACAACCTACAGTGTATTTTTATGCCTGCTAAGACCCAGATCAGGCTGTAGTTAACTGCATAAACCTTACTGCAACATTATTTCAATAACATTTATTCAGTTGCGATGATTCTGATAGGCTTGTGTAGCATAATGATAATTACACTCAATCTGAAACTAGTCTGCGCATGAGCGTAGTCTAGAGCACAGGTTAACTATAATCATAATTGATATACAAACCACTGCTCAGACTCAGATCAAAAAGTATCTGCTGTCAACGGTCATATCACATCAAATTAACCGTTACAAGTAAATCTATCAGAAATATTTACGAAGACTGAGATTAGCATGTAACTCATCAACTTCTAAACCAATAAAGCTGACATACAGCTGTGTTTTAGTTCAAAATTATGCCGACACGGCGCATATCTCGAGCAACACAAATAATTATAAGTAGCCTTGATTTAAGACTCGTTACTTTAGAATCCACGCGAATATGATGCCAAACAGGGAAAATAGTGATCAAACTGCATATAAACACAGTTTGACCCGAACTTCCTCCGTTCAACTTATATTGCGACCAACGTTTAAGCTGTGAACCTGTGCAGAATATGATATTCTCGCGCATTATAAATCAGTGTTCAAATTTCTCTTTTGAACACATTTGTTTTTCAAAAATCTAAATCTAGTTCGGAAATGCGAATACATGCTTAAACATAAAAATTGAAATAGGTAAAAAAAACATTTCTAAACCATAAAATATTACCAATGCAAAAAAAAACGCTTACAAGTATAAACTTTAACCAAGATTTGTTTTTGTTTCTTAATGTGAACAAAACCACTTGAAAAATGTCCTCTGTGCATAAGTATACATGTGCACTTGGCATAGTTCTTAAAAATCACAAAAAATCTGGTGCGCCTTTAAGACTGATATGAGTCTGTGCCAAATCACAGGCTCATATGGGCCTTACCATTGCAAGGCGTGCACAAAGGACAAGTTTCAAAAAGCATTGTTCACTTACCAACCCTAAAAAAGACATTTATGTCCCAACGATTATTGGAACTTTTTCCGTTTATGAGTGGATCTCCGTCTTCCTTCTCTGATGATGACACTCTATGTTTACGTTTAACTTTGTCTTCTAGCGTCCTTCTCATATTTACTTCTTGGGTATGGAGATCAATTAATTTCGCGAGCTCTGTTTTCAGTCTAACGATTTCACGTTGACGCTCAACGTTCTGAGCGACAAACTTATGCACTGTCTTTTTCTCGGTTTCCTGTTCATTTTTCAGTTTGGACACATTCTCAAACTGGGACTGCATCAGATAGCGAACGAGTTCGCCAGCTTGTTCATTTTCCTCATGAAGATGGTTATTTGATGTACGCGAAAAGTCCAAACTTTTCTTTAGTTTTTTAATAACCGTGGTAGCACTTTGTAATTTAGACTTAGAGTTATAATTTGGCTGAGCGTCACACCGTAAACTTAGAACTTCCTTAATTTGCGAGTCCTCAAGCTGGAAAAACGGCAACGCAGAACACGCATCCTTATCTTCACGGAACTTCTGCATTCTCTTCCTGTCTCTTGCTAGGGTAGCTTTTCTCTTAGGTTTCTTGAATGACGTCCGTTCAGGCAGTGTAAAGTTCCTCACATCGTGTTGTGCCTCAAAAGGCTCTCGAGCAAAATACACTGGTCTTGTCTGGAACCACGATTGCCAGTATGGTCTAAAATGACTATGACAGCCATGATATCTGCTGTCATATCCAGTGCTGTGTCTCCAGGAGACGTCCATAGTTCTTCTCTGTAGATCGGGATCGATGTAACGAGCTTAAAAGTCGTTACTCCGGACTCAACACCAGTTTTAAAGATGGAGCAAATCAGTCACTTTGAATGTTCTGGGGAACTTAGCGAATGGTGAGCTGTGAGAGGTGTGGTGAGCGGTATATCCGGGCTCACAATAATATACTAAATAAATGACAACACTGGAGACAGATATCAAGTTCCAATTTTCTTCTTCTATTAACGTTGCTCAAAATTAATGTTCATTTCACATGTACTAAAACCGTTCAAATAATATATAGTTACTGGTATATCCAAATATAACAATAAGTTCTTCTAGCTATCGTCTAATTCAAACAGTATGTTAAACCATATGAATATGCTGGAACATTCCAAGCGTAAGTTTCTAATCCTAAATCTTGAATTTCTAACTTCAAAATTGGTAAAATACCAAAATAGAATAAATGTCATAAATTTTCGGTTGGTAAATCCAAACAGTATTTTATATCTAAACCGCTGAGTTGGTAGATCCAAACTATCTTAAAATTATCATGTCTTAACCGTTTAGTTGGTAAATCCTAACTGATTTTCATAAATCAAAATTACTAAAATTCTAAAAAAACAGACACGCCCATATTCTAAAATTTACAGCATTCGCCAATCACCTTGGCAGAGCCATAAGGCGGTCCTAAAACATTTAGATTAACATCTCATTAAGCAAATCTCTTTGACGGACAATAGCGCCGCCGCCAAACGGACGTGGTTAACAGACGTTGTGATCTCAACTCCAGTGAGCTTGTTTGCACAACTGAATCATGTGTGAACAGCGCTATTGTTCGTCAAATGTAAGACGCTAAAATATGATCACCTTAATTGATGTCAACACCTGCGAGAAGCTTGGGATCGACTCAGTAATTAAGGAGACATATTTTGGTCTAAAAATGCAAAATAACTTAAAATCTTCAAATTTTGAATTAAATGTTTCCTAGTCAAGCTATCATTTCCAAAATCAACATCTGCTTAAAACGACAATTAATTTGATACCCAACATGACTGTATTACGCTTGAAAATTAAAAGTTGATTTCTTTAATGATTAAGAAAAATAAATAAATAAAATAAATAAATGTTTATTTATTTTATTATTTATTTAGAATCCAAAGTACCAAAAATTCCCATCATAATAATAGCATTCTTAGATTTTCGAGTTTTGCGCTGAAAATTTACTTATGATTGAAAATGTGTCAACACAACTTACCGTGTTCCATTGTTTATGCCCACTGCCTGCTTCCTGGAAGGGCCTTCGCCTCACTTTACGTTCTGCTCTTTTTGGAGGAGGCAGTGATTGGAGGCCGTGCACTAGAACACTCCACATGCCCAAACCAGTGAAGCCTTCTCTCAAAATGAGGTCTAGGTCCACAAGCTTAAGCTTTGCCAGTAGCTCACTTGACCTTACTGTGGCCACATCCTGTGGCTTGATACTGCAGATCTGTCTGATCATGGCCCTGTCATGAAAAAATCTTGTCTGAAACCATAAGGCTTAGAGCCTTGATATTTGGTATGTAGCATCACCTAGTGGACCTCTACCAAGTTGGTTCAAATTATATCCCTGGGGCCAAAAATGGCTCGCCCTGGGGGTCACATGTTTTACATAGGCCTATATAAGGAAAAACAAGAAAAAATCTTCTTGTCTGAAACCATAAGGCTTAGAGCCTTGATATTTGGTACGTAGCATCACCTAGTGGATCTTTACTAAGTTTGTTCAAATTATGCCTCTGGGGCCAAAATGGCACCGCGCCAGGTGTCGCCAGGGACAAGGTTAGCTTTCTGTAGATACATATATGTAAGCTTTAAACAAAACTCAGGTTAGCGCTTTAAGGCCACTTGTTTTGAGTTATTGCCCTTTGAAAATTTGGACACAGAAAGCTTGACATCTCAAAAACCATTACAGCTAGGAGCTTCAAACTTGGACAGCTGATAGAGATTAATGAGTAGATTTCCAGGTGAAATTTTAAGAAAAAGTTTTTTTTTCTAGTTAAATATTACCCTTTGCATTTTTACAGGTTATTGCCCTTTGCAGATTTAATTTTGTAATCAAGATATCTCAAAAAGTATAAGAGCTAGGAGCTTCAAACTTAGCCAGCAGATAGAGGATAATTAGTAGATTACCTGGTGAAAATTTAAGTTTTTTTTTAGTTATTCCCCTTTGAAAATTTGGACATAGAAACCTTGGTATCTCAAAAACTATTATAGCTAGAGCTTCAAACTGGGACAGCTGATAGAGAATGTGACAGAGCCGCCTAGACTTATCGTGGTCTATGGCAACCACATATCCAGCCACAGGCCGCAGGTTCATGGATTAGATCAAGACATTTAATGCAAGTCAATTTGATTTGGTCATGATCTTTATTCCAAGTAATCACCAGTTCACAGTTCACCTTTCAAAGTGCCCAAACAACAGATTCAATAAAGTTAAAACAAACAAACTGTAAGCAGTTATTATAGCAAAACAAAGTTAAACCGGCACTCATTAATCTTCGACATCATTCGGTCACGTTCAGTGTGTCGTAGCTATTTTAATTGATTAATGTATGGAACAAGTATCAGCAAGGTGATCTTACAATGCTGAGGCAGAGCGTAGTGGTTAGACGATTAACTCATATTCCGGATTCCGAGGGTTCGATTCCCACTGGATATAGTTATTTTAGGCATCATTTTTTTTAAATTATATATTTTTTAGTGATTATATTGTTTCTTGTTTATTTTAATTTGATGGATAGTTGACATGATGTCAGTTTTCAAGACTGGTAAGAGATTATTTATGGTCGGAAGCTTATGGCAGTGGGTGTAAAACCCTTGCACTTTTTTCTAATAACAACCTCATCAAATTCGTCCACAGGTTTGTAACGTTGCGGCGACGAAAGTGTACCGGTTTCTTGTAGTTCTTTTTGTACTCTGACAACGGTTCTTCTGCTGCCCCCAGTTGCCTGAACAGTCTGTTGAATATATGATGAGCTGTCCCGCCCTGAGTATTTCTCGAAATAGTTTGAAACATTAGCTATGAGATTTTAATTGTTTTAAAGATTTTCAGTAGACATCACAGTTCCAAACTAATATGGGCCTTGGCATGTGATTTCCAACAATGTGGCGCTTTGACAAGTGTAGACTCAGATAAGCCTGTGCAGCCTCATTTTAAGCTTAGAAACTCCAAATGATGTTCAGTCAGTAGCTTAAGTCATATAATACTCAAACGGCTAGCAAAGGCTCTGATCAGACTGCGCGTATGCGCAGGCTGGTCTGAGCCTTTGTTGGGAGAACATGCCACATTGTTGGAAATCTCATGTCGCAGCTCATTAATAATGCTTTAAAATGAATTCTATTACATTTACTTTCATACGCAAGTCTTGTAAAAATCGTGTAAGTCATAAGCATGATTTATGATAAAAAATGAAAATATTTTTTTTTAAAAATATACTGTATGTCGTGAGACTCGAACCCGCGATCTCAACCTTGACAGCTATACGCTCTATCCAAAGGGCTAAGCGGCACGGTGATTGATATATGATTAGAAAATACATCACTTTGAAATCAATACTTTTCATAATGTTTGCAAATCTAAAATTAGTTTTACCGAGTTACACAAGTTTATACGGCATATTCATGAGTGCCAGTTTAACCTTGTTTATATATAACATGTTATTCCCAAATATTATGTATGTTCATTTGTTATGTTCTAAATGTATATATAGCTTTAGTCCAAATAATGGTTGATAACTGTATCCCACTCTGCTGACACACACATCTGCACACTTCACAACTGCGGTATAGAACCCATATGCCCGCACTAAGCAGGGCTGTATGCGAAACCTGAAAAGACGTGTATTCAAAGCATGAGGCCAAAATTCAGTATCTCGAAAATATCCTATTTCTCTGCCTAGTTTTGGCCGAAAGCGTTGCTATGGACAACTGTAGTTTACACATTCGCTTTACAGACTTCAACGAATTAATTACGAGGTTTCCAGATAAAATTCCTTTGTGCATATGACTATTTCCTGTTTCTATGGCACAGTCCATGAATTCTTTATTTCCTGAAAGCAATTTTCACTCACCCTTAAGTACTAGCAGTCTGCAGATTAAAAAGTTTATTCGTCGACGAGAATTTCCACTCGCCATGGCTAGCGGACGAGTAGAATTTTCCAGCCCTGGTCAACCTAGGATCATTTGAACAAACTAGGTAGGCCTCACATCCCCAATACTACATACCAAGTCCCAAGGTCATCGGCTTTCTGGTTCTGGAGAAGATTTTTAAGGGTTTTTACCATATATGGGCGTGGTGGCCATCTTGGTCATGTGACCTGGACCATTTGAACAAACTTACCTTCCCAAATCCTAAGGAGTCTCTATGAAATTTTAGGTTAATTGGGCCAGTGGTTTCAGAGATGTTTGAAAATATCAATTGACTGGTATAATATTAGCTCACCCATGAGCTTTCGGCTCAGGTGAGCTAACAAGTGACCCAAGGGCATAATTTGAACACACTTGGAAGAGGTCCACTCAATGATTCTACATTCCAATTATCAAGGCTCGGCTCTAGGTCTTGTGGTTTCAGACAAGACTTGTTCAGGTTTTCAATATGTGAAACGTGACCTTTTTTAGACACCAGGGGCATAATTGGAACAAAATTGGTGGAGGTCAACTAGGTAACGCTCATACGAAATATCAAGGCTCTATGCATTGTGTTTTCAGACTTTTTTTTCATGTTTTCCTTAATCAAGACTGTAAAACATGTGACCCCAAAGGGGGGGGGGCATATTTGGCCCTAGGGATATTATTTGAGCAAACTTGGTAGAGGTCCACTAGATGATACTACATGTCAAATATCAAGGCTCTATGCCTTGTGGTTTCAGGCAAGAAGATTTTTTTCAGGTTTTTTGTATGACGTGACCCATGGGGTGGACCAATTTTTAGCCCAAGGGGCATGATTTAAACAAACTTTGTAGAGGTTCACTAGATGATATCAAGGCCCTAGGCCTTTTGGTTTCAGAAAAGATTTTTAATGCTTTCATCTCAAAAACCTATTTTAAGCCTGTGTTAATACCTAGATTTGCAACAGACAGGAAACATTTTTAACAATTATTAAAGAGGGCCAAATAAGGCTCATTCATGCCAAGTTTGGTCAAAATCCAGCAAGTAGTTTAGGAGATGTTCTTTGAAGCAATTGATGACACACCCCACAACATACGTCCAATGACTCGCATAGCTTCAGAGGTCATAATCACAACCAAAATTTGTCTGCTGAAATGTTTTAGAAGCCTTTTCCAACAAACAGGGTAGCCTCGGATCAGACTGCTCTTGAGCAGTCTGATCTGGGTCCACACTGTTTGTCTCTATACTTAACTTTGTTAAATAATCGTAGGAAAATTTGCAGATGACAAATGCAGACGGAATTTTCAGATGATTTTTTGCTGGCGTTTTAAGGGTAAAAAAAAATCAATTTTTTCGCATTCTGCAGAGTGGAACTTTGCACTAGTGCTGCAAAGGCATTCAGCACAGCAGTAATGCTTGGATATAAGGAATTGTTTTACATTTATAATATACCAGTTCATTTGTAGCCAGCTGTACAGCAGAGCTGAGGAGTTATAACAATTTTGTTAAAGGGCATTATGAGGAACATTTGCATGGGTGAAAGTTCGAAATTTTTCAAAATCTTGAACTTTTGAATTTCAAATTTTTAAACTTGCAGGATGCTTACACAAATGATTAATTTCAGGTTTAAATGGTTAATTGTGTTTACATAATCTGAAAATCAGTCAGAAGCTAATTCAGCATTTTGAGGCTGACTTTCTATAGAAAGTCCGCCTCAAAATCCTGAATTCAGGATTAATCCTGAAAACTTTCACCCATGCATTTGGATGAAATTTTCTTAGAAGTTGAACCATTGTTCAGTTGATGATTTTAGTATTTAGTCAAAAACTCTTTATAACGTCACTCTTTATAACAGAATATTCACTATCCGACATTAATATGCAGGAAACGGATGTTTCCATTAAAATTCCCTCTTTATAACAGAATATTCACTTAACGACACCGACAGTAAGTTCTGGAAACAGATATACATTTTCTATTGAAAATAGATTCATTATAACAGAATTTTTACCATGGGCAGTCAATTTCGTGATCAGGCTAAGGTCTTTTGCATAAACAGGTATCTGTCACATTTGATAAGAAGGAAGCTTTGTGAATTTTGATGCATTATGAAGTTTAACTAATGTATACATTCGGAATAATAACCTTTAAATTCATTTGTATACTCTTTTCTTTTACCAAATAATTATGATGTGGAAATCTGGTATTGGTCAGCATTTCTTTATAAAAGCAAACTCACTTTAACGTCAAAGATAGCCTGGAACAAACATGGTCGTTATAAAGATGGTTGACTGTATAGCTCCGGCAACCTTCTTGTTCTACAAAGCAGATTGGTTTGAAAGACTTAAGTAAATGGCATTATGGGTAACATTTGAGTAAAATTATGAAGGCCCGATGTCATTTTAAGTTTATAACACAACACAATAACTCACTTTTGAGCCAGGTGTTCCCAATTGAGCTATTAACCCTTAAAGCGCAAAGAAAAAAAAATGCATCTGAAAATGTCGTCTGCTGAAGTCGTCTGCTGCAAATAACTGCCTAACATTACTGACAAATTAAGTATAGAAGCAAACAGTCTGAACCCAGAATAGACTGCTCCTGATCTGGGTCCACACTGTTTGCCATAGAGGCTACTTAAACATTTCAGCAGACAGCAGACGACTTTTGTTGTGATTGGCGTATCAAGGGTTAAAGCTAGTTTCAGTGCCGAATTATCCGCTCTTACATATTGATGAAACAGACATCCGCTCTTACATATTGGTGTAACATCGAGACTTCCGCTCTTGCATATTATTGGTGTAACATCGAGACTTCCGCTCTTACATATTGGTGTAACATCGAGACTTAGCTCACCAAAGCCAGCTGTGATCCAAAATTATTTCAATGTATCAACAGCCACTTTGGGGACTGAACCTCAACACTCTTCAAGGAAAGGCAGTAATTCCCATCAACAGCCACTTTGGGGACTGAACCTCAACACTCTTCAAGGAAAGGCAGTAAATCCCATCAACAGCCACTTTGGGGACTGAACCTCGACACTCTTCAAGGAAAGGCAGTAATTCCCATCAACAGCCACTTTGGGGACTGAACCTCAACACTCTTCAAGGAAAGGCAGTAAATCCCATCAACAGACACTTTGGGGGACTGAACCTCAACACTCTTCAAGGAATGGCAGTAAATCCCATCAACAGCCACTTTGGGGACTGAACCTCGACACTCTTCAAGGAAAGGCAGTAAATCCCATCAACAGCCACTTTGGGGACTGAACCTCAACACCCAAGGAAACGCAGTAAATCCCATCAACAGCCACTTTGGGGACTGAACCTCAACACTCTTCAAGGAAAAGCAGTAAATCCCAAATCCATGCATTTCTTTTCCACTTCATATTTCCTAATTGTTTATCAAATATCCATGGGAAGTTTTCACTTTGCATTATCAGTAGAGGATTGAACTCGTTTGTGGCAACTTTTTTTTGTCTGCTGATAAACCATGCCAGGCTCAATCTAGATTCAAACTGACACTGATGGTATTTCAGAAATATTTTTTCGATGAAGATGGAGGAAAAAAAAAACAGCAGCAACAATAACGCATGTAACATCACCCAGCATGAAGTTAACTGTCTCTTTTCATGCTTTTGTCATCTGCTGATTTTTTTTCTTCAAAATCTACTTTTTTAAAAACATTTCTTTACGTCCCAGTCAATAGCTATGGTCATGTCAGTTGACCTAACTACACTTTTCTCTAGGGTAAGCTTGACTATGCGGTTAACCAGTAGCTCATGCATACTTTTTGCTTATAAATGACAACATCCCATCTTGAATCAGCAGATGGGTGAAGAATGGCAGTAGAAATTATTTCATGATCAATCTCTGTGAAAAAGTATGGGACCAGGCCAGGATCAAACTCATGACCCCTGGATCTGCAGTCAGACACATTAGCGACTGCACTATGCTGATGTGATCAGTGACAGGACAGTATGCATTTATTCCAAAACGATCTAAATAGAAAGTGGAATCTTTTAGAAGATAAAGATTACACTGATTTCTAGTTTCATCTTCTAGTCAATATATGGGTAGAGTAAGGAATGCTGATGCCATCAGTGACCGGACAGTATACTTTTATTTGAATCCCATCTAAATACAAAGTATATCCTTTTTTATAAGATAAAGACTACACTTGTCCGATAGGTTTTTTCTGATGGTCCGATAGGTTTATTCCTGATGATCCGATAGGTTTTTTCTGATGGTCCTATAGGTTTTTTCCTGATGGTCGGATAGGTTTCTGATGGTCCGATAGGTTATCTGATGGTCTGATAGGTTTCCTGATGGTTCGATAGGTTTCCTGATGGTCTGATAGGTTTCCTGATGGTTCGATAGGTTTCCTGATGGTCTGATAGGTTTCCCGATGGTCCAATGGCGATAGGTTTTCTGACGATCGGATAGGTTTTTAAGCTCATCAAAGCAGGCTGTGATATGTTTACTTAAGCACATCATCAGCCACTTTGATGGCCAGACACCTACAGCTTCTTAATCCAAGGGTAATCCATTTAATCCTTTTGTTCATGAATATTCATGCTAAGCTCTGTCCACTATAATTGTTTATGGAAATATATTATATCTGATCCTACACTAGTGGACCTATATCCGATCCTACACTAGTGGACCTGACAATTACTTGTCAGATCAACTATTGTATGATCAGATATATCATCTTTCCATAAACAGAGTAGACCCTGATCAGGCAGCTCTTACTCTTATAAGAGCTACTTGATCAGGGTCTACTCTGTTTACAAAAGCATCTCTATGAGGCAAAGGGTTTAATAGTGTAATTTGACGATATCCAGTAGAAACACATCAGTTGGCGTTAAAGTCTAAAGGATCTTTATAGTATACAATGGTATATAAATCCATCCTCTTCATATTGATGTCCTGTATCCAAAAATAATCCGGCTTGTCAACGAGTTCCATACTCAGAAATGTCTTCCTCCAACTTTAACTTTACCAGTTTTCAGTCTCTGTGTTAAATATATTTAAACATCAAGACAAAATCAATCTTCAGATAAAGAAGTACTAAATTTTATGAAAATTATAAACGGTAACCCCTCAATATATTCAATGGACCATCAAGACTTAACAGGATCTAACTTTATGCAAAATTCCATTGGTCCATGGGTAAACAAGGTTCATACAGGCAAAGTTGTGTAAGATTCAAGGATTTTTCAAGGACTTCTAATAGGGCTGCTGCGAGTATCCGAGTACTCGGATATTCGCGGATCTGAATATAAAATCGAGTATGGATATTCGTCACTGCCAAAATCGTTGGATCGCGATTTTTTTTTTTTTTTTTTTTTTTTACCTTTTTTAGCTGAAACAAGAAGTTTTCTCAAAATAATCCATTGAAATTTTTCACTGACTACGTTTCTAATAGATAATATCTTTTATTTAAATACCTTTGTTTTTTGCAGGTTAGTGACATCATTTAGGCTTTATCGGTAACTAAAAGCCTCAAAGTATTCCAAAATCCGGTGATAATATATTCCAATCTATTTTGTTTAAACACACTTAATCGGTATGTACTAATAAACTAATAAACAGAGCCAAAAATATCATCAGATGTCAACTATCAAATAAATTTCAAAGGGTTCTTTTTTTCTTTGAACTTTTTTTCTTGCCGACAAGGCGACAGCTGATTAGGCCTACGTGACCCAGGTCATGTTGTCTATGTGTGAACTTCAGGACAAAGGAAAAGGGCCTTATATTGAAATCAGCACACTTCTGTCAGAATATCTTGTTATCCAAGTTCAGGAAGGCATAAAATCAGATGCTCAAATTGTGTTGCATGCCTTGGCAGTAGTGAGTGGAAATGTAGTCTTATCTTCTTTGATAACAAACTGTATACATGTGGTACTTCCGGTTTAACATAAAGGGCTGATTTACTAAGTAAATAGACCCAACAATAGGAGTCTTACTTTTTTTTTATTAAGCAGTGACTCGCAGTTCGATCTGTGAATCGTAACTCATGAATCGTGGATCAGATCGGATCGCCACTTACCTAACGATCCACAGCCCTAACTTCTAAATGACTTTCCTACTGTTTTCAAGGACTGAAAATATATGACATACTGATTTACACGTTAAAACTCTACTTCTGAAATGCCAGACTGCATTACTTCAAGATATTAGTTATAGAAAAAGAGTATAAAATTGTGGTGCCTTTATTTGGTGCACCAAATAAAGGCTTCACAATTTTATACTGAATTAGGTCTTCAAAGACAGTGTTGAATACTCCTGTAAATGGTAAAATTCAAGGACTTTTCAAGGCTTTGAGTGTTTTTCAAGTACTTTTCAAGACAAATTTAATTTTCAAGACAGTCCTGTATATTCATGTACTTTTCAATCCTGTGTGAACCCTGGTAAAAGGTATAATAGCATGTCTTCAAACATACTTTCAGCCAAGATTGAATAATAAAAACTTTCTTATCAACCATAACATATGCTGTGGGGGTACTCATAAGAACCGTCTCAATGTGATTGTTCTTTTTAACACCCTAAACACACGATGGGGGAAAATAATGTTTGCTTATAATCTGGACTGATGTTCAAAGGTTAGTAGGATGAACTGGTCGGCGGTCGCAAACCTGGATTGTGTGTTGTTTTTATGTAACTGGTCGAAACCGGGATTGTGATGTTTTTTTTGTAACTGGTCGCAAACGTGTGATGACAAAAAATGCAGCTTTTCATCGGGGACTGCAGGTTTTGCCAAGACAAAGAATCCGCAGGGGCTGAAGTACATCTCAATTTTGATGTCACCCAATTACCAGATTTGGGTTTGACAAGATATGTAACCATTAAAAGGCAGCAAAAAAAATGCACAAAAGTGTTCTGCCACATTTAATTTGCTAACATTATTAACCTTTACTCCATATGTTTTTTTTAATTCATGACATCTTTTTCTATTTTTAGACAACATTGAAAAAATTCAAGAAAAATTTTGGCAGGTATACTTTTGAAAATATTGGAAATTAAGCATTTGCTCTGTTTTCCATATTTCAAAGGCATCAAAAGGTATTGGGGAGTAAAGGGTTAAAGGGGACAGCAACCCTAATGACAAGTATGTTTTATCAGAAAGAGCTCTATGAACCATGGATTTTGATACAAGTATCATCAAAATCAGTTGAAAAATAGGCAAATTATGGGCATTTAAAGAATTCAATATGGCCAACATTTAGCCGCCATTTTGAATATTTTTATTAGTTTTCAAAATTTTTTCAACTGCTTAATTCTTAGTTATCACTACTAATACATCATCTGTGTTTCAGCAGATATGAAGCTTTATACATAAAGAAAATGTTTCATTAAAGATTAATGCAAATAATTAGTTTGTCTTTTATTTTGATTACGCATATTTAATTAGGCTAAGTGACGTCACCAAGCCTACAATATGGCCGCTTCCATTACAGTCCATTTGCAAATATTTAAACGCCCACAACTTCCACATTTTTTCAACCGATTTAGATGAAACTGGTATCAAAATTCATGGTTTATTAAGATCTTTCATATAAAACATAGTAATCATCAGGGTTGCCGTCCACTTTAAGTATAGAGGCAATCAGTGTGGACCCATACAAGACTGCTTCTACACAGTTTGACCAAAAGACTTCTAAAACATTTCAACGGACGACACAAGCAGCTGACTTTTGTTGTGATGCACGCTTTAAGGACTAACGACATCGTAATAAATTCAGTGGAAAAACTGGCCCGCCCCCTGGCAGCCATGTTTTTCAACTGATCAAACCAATTTGAGCAATCTTGGAAGACTTAGAGGGTCACCCAAGGAACATTTGAGCCGTGACATGTGATTTCCAATAATGTGGTATTTTGACAAGTGTAGAGTTGAGTATCTTCCAGTCAAGTTGATTTTGACCATCAGGTCATGCCTGTTCTGGTTTAAATTGTTATATACTGATGGTTTTCCTGAAAGATTTTCCAAAATGTGGACGTAAAAAGGTATGCAGGCAACAACAAAAAACATGCAAAATTACACAGTATGCAGAGAATTAACCAACAAGAGAAAATGTTTTCCATCAAGATTTTTAATATCATGTCACCAACAATTAGCACTTTGTACCTTTTTCAACCAATCAGCCCTGCACTTAGACCTGTATCATTTGCCTTTTTTTTGTTTTCAATTTCATAATACATATTTATTGTTAACATTCTATTTTCAGCAAAATTGAGTCCTGAAATCTAATGGTTGATTCATAATTCATAATGATTCATAATTATTTAAAGTGAATCTATGTATGATAATGTTACTGACAAAGCCAGGACTGAATTAGCAATTTAGCACTATGATTGTTTTAAAAGCACAACTTACATTTTTACATGATTGAATTCCAAGTTTTCCTGATCATCAGAAAAGCTCACTGGGACACTGCTAATAAGTCCTTGAGCAAGAAACTTCAACATTTCTAGAACTGGTTATCACCCATGAGGTAGGAACACTGCTCTCATTACTAAAGAGTGTGCAGCAGTATAAAATCGAATGATAAACCTTTCCAAAGAACTCACGCTTTGACTGAATAAATTGCATTAGTCACATGATCTCATTATCTGTCATCCACTTCAGGGGACAAAAATATTTCAATTTTGCACTCATCCTGATTTTTCTCTTAAATTCCTCATCTAAAATACTGTAAACATATCAACCTCTCATTTTTGGTGAGTGTTTGAGCTGGTCACAAAATCACAGAACTTTATCTTTCCTTTTTGCCAACAATATATTGGAAGGTTTTATATTGGAAGTGTTCAGTCGCAACCATATTTTTTCCTAAATTATCTTAGGTATATATAAGATCCTATAGTACCCATATACAACTCTAGGACTTTAGATAAGAGTGTGTACCAAAAAAAAATATTTTTCTTATTTATCATCCAAAACATATTTTGTGGGTACTCAAAAGAAACCTCTCGATGAGACAGTTCTGTTGAGCACCCAAAACATGATATAAATGATGAGTAAGAAAATATTTACAAGTTAACGCTTATAATTTTTGTTTACCTAAACCTATGCAACTCCATAAAAATCCAACAATCAT
Source organism: Loripinus fragilis (assembly GCA_964019695.1). Lineage (NCBI taxonomy): Eukaryota > Metazoa > Mollusca > Bivalvia > Lucinida > Lucinidae > Loripinus > Loripinus fragilis. The sequence goes on from OZ026516.1 coordinate 33,932,111, forward strand.
CTTCTTTAAGAGTGCGTCATAGAATTGACAATATATATATATATAGACAATCAATACTACACATCACAGGATCTAGGTCCATCATCTGTCTCTTCCTGTTTATCAACTATGGACCGGATTCTCTTGACAGACATATAACATTGTCACTCTTTGTGCTTCATTCTAATGACAGTGCCATAGTTACTTCTCCCAATCTCACCCAGATCAACAAGTCAAGATGATCTGTTGTGAATTCATGTCTGATCAGGTCAAACCTGTAACTAGCCAGCAGATTCTAAACCTCCATGCGACCTTAACTTTATATACCATCTGAAATCATAATTTCCGGTTTCTACTCTTTCCGAATCATAATGATTTAAGAAAGGGTATTTAGCTCAATGAGAACACTTCCTGCCATTCAGAAAATGCTAGTTTCACCTGCAGATTTTCACTCATCCAATAGGACGAGCCATTTGGGTAGAACTACTCATTCTTCCTAGATTTCACTCGTAATTATGAGCGGACGAGTGGAATTTATGCCCCCTGCACTTGAAGCAAATTTAATGTGGACATGCACACAAAATATGATTGAGAATCATTTTGTGCGCTCGTTAACATTAAATTTGTTTAATGAACAACAGATAATGATTTTACTACACGTGTACCTTTTTTGTTAATGGTCTCACTAATCTAGAAATATTTGTAAAAACACTATAATAATGTCATGCAACGTGATAGTGCATACACAAGGGGAATAAATCATGCCTTTGGACTCAAAAAGCAAGAAAGCGGACGACCTGCCATTTTTTGTCACCAATTTAACACTTTCACTTGTTGTGAGCAACTTGCAATTACATAAATACTAAGGAAACATTTTCGATAGGCAAAAGTATCATTCAAGATATTTTAGGAACTTATCTTCTTAAAAAACATTCAGTGTGTACACCTTTTATTCGCCTCTGTGCCAGAGGCTACTCAATTGAGTATCTGTTTGTTCAGGCCTCCAGATAAGAGTGTTTAATGAAAAAATTCATTTTACTATTCCTCAACTAAAACATAAATTGTGGGTACTAAAAAGAACCAGCTCCTTGAGGTGGTTCTTTTGAGGACCCAAAATACACGTCTTAACTGGTGGACAAAAAATAATCACAGTTATACGCTTAAAAAGTTCGCCTATCTGGACCCATGATGTTTCTTCAGATATTTGTGAAGAAAACATCTAGCATACTCCATACAACTCTGAAATCTTGTTTCCAAAACAGAGCGTTCCTTTGCAGTTGCCTTTGAATGAGATGTATGAGAAACTGTCAGATCATTCTGTGTCTTCCATCTTTGGAGCCAAGTAAAATCGGAGGTACCCCATGTCAGCCACTTTATATTCAACAACTGAAATAGAATGTTGGTATATAGCATGAGTGAAAGTTCTTAATTTCCAAAATCCTGAACTTTGGAAACTCCGATCTTAAAACTTGCAGTATGCCCACTAAATGTTACAGTTTCCAGTTTAAATGATCAATTGTCTTCAGACAGACTAAATATAAATCAGAGAACCTATTATCTCCCTAATTCAGCATTTTGAGGCTGACTTTCTATGGAAAGTCAGCTTCAAAATCCTGAATTCAGGAATGATCCTGAAAACCTTTACCCATGATATAGTGGTTTCATTTGTTTTTTTGTTTTTGTTTTGTTTTTGTTGCTTTACGTCCCATGTCAACAGCTATGGTCATTGCGGGACGGTCAGTTCACTTAACCACACTTTTTCCTGGGCAGGCTTGAGCAAGCGGTTAACCAGTAATTTGTGCACATACTTTAGCTTGTAACTGACAACAACCCTTCTTGAATAAATAGTGGTTTCATGTTCCTGGCTCAAATATTGATATGGATGATAGATTTTTGTTTGTGTTGATGTTTAATATCACATTCAACAAATGTTCAGCCATGTTGGCCCACTTCCTGGGCAGGGATCAAATTTAGCACTTGCTAACTTGCTAAATGCTAGCAGTTTTTTTTTTTTTCAAAAGCAAGTAGAAATTGTCTTTTTAGCATATGAAAACAAGTCATTATCATACCAACCAAGCCATGAAATATAACATAAGCTACATGGTAAACAGTGGGCTCCTGATCAACCAATCTGGATCCACACATGTTTGCACTCCGAAACCTCATAAAAACCAGAATGATAATAATAGGGTGTTTTGTCACAGTCTATGCATAACAGACTTGAAATGCTCACTGAATTTGTTAAATTTTCTAATTAGCAATATTACTTGGGAAAATAAGTGTTCTACATTAATTTTCAGTCAATAAGTAAATTGATTAACACCTTTAGCAAGTAAGAAAAATAGCCACTTATTGACAAGTTCACCCAGAGGATCATGAAGGTCCTGCAGTGCACATATCAAATTTGATTCCTAATTGTATTATAAAAAAGATTTGAAAAGTTGGAACTTTTCAGGGGACAAAAATATCTCAATATTGCAATAGTGACTTATAAAATTCACTTGTCCTGCAGGACGAGTGACTTAAAATTTTCACTCATCCTGCTAACACATGCACTCGTCCTTTAAAAGTGTATGCAATAAAGACCATAAGGAAGCAATATGACTTATGAAGTTCCTTATAACATTGCATCCTATACACTGACAAAAAGATTTCAGTCAAAACTCATCCAGTTCAGAAAAAATGCTAGTTTCACTTTCACCCTGAGATTTTAGCACTCATTCTGTAGGACGAGCACTTTGGGAAGAAATACTTGTCCTTTCTAAATTGCACTCATATTTACAAGAGGAATTTTTGTCACCTGCTTTTTAAAGGACACCAAAACATGGGCAGACAGCAAGGTAAAACCGAATCATTTCATGTCATGTGCCCAGCATGACTTGCTGGACATACCAGTGGAATCATTTTATTTTAATCATCTGTCGATGTATTGGTGTTATTCAGCAGTTACATCCTGTGTGTCAAATGAACATACATGCTTGCAATTAGTTAGGAAGACAAAAAAGTTGATAATTTAATACGACTAAAGAGTGTGTGCATGTTTTGATCCTTTGCAATGACTTCTCACACCTCATTCATTGGTACTTTGAAATATTTAAAATATCGACCTACCCAATGGTACTTCTGCAGACATGGACAGAGTAACCTGTTGTGAAAGACCTGTCGCTTTTGTGAAATAATTGAGGTATCTCAAAGCAAAGGTCAGTGTTACAGCTTCATTCATCTCAATAATTACTGCTTCTGATTCCTTATCAGAGCTGGAATTCTGGGCAATCTTGATGTTACCTGCAAAAGGGAGCAAAAATAGGTTCTGTTACCTGCCAATATTCAATCCAGGCATTTAGTTAAAGTGTGTAAAAGAGAACTATTTCTAAACCAAAACATAGGTTGTGGGTACTCAAAAAAAACGTCTCTTTTGAACACAGCAAAACAAATCATGGGTAGGAAAATATTCACAATTTTACGCTCAAAAATTGTGTTTATCTAAACCCTATGATTTACAACAAACATAGGTCCAGATAATCAAATCATATTTTACTGTAGATTTGAAATTCATGATGAACCCAGTTTTTCTCTTTTCAAATTTTATGGACTTGTTATTTTGTGTCTAAATTTTTTAACATGAATGTAATAATGAAAAGCGTACCTAATACTATTGTTCTGGTAAAAAGTAGTTTTTCAATTATGTTGAGGCGGTTCTTCTTGGGTTGGACCAGTACTTTTTGTTTTGTTTGTTTGATTTAATTCTTTGCGTCCCATCAACAATCTCTCAGTTAAACAGGGACGGGTCTTCCTGGGTTGAACCAGTACTAAGGCCTAAATGAAATATATGTGTGGTTCCGGTTGCCGACCGTGCTCATTTAAAAACCTGCGACCCTAAACATTAAAATGGTGTTTCTGTAAAAAAAAATTGGAAAATGACTGTTTTCCGTAACTGGTGCCGCCATGTGCTGTGTTCAATCTATATGCCAATAGGGCTCATATAATCTATGAAAGGGGTCATTCAGGAAAAGAAGGGACCTTCATTTAAACAGGTGATAAAACAGTCAAAATTTACATGTTTTTTTCCGAGTTCATCGGAACTCGATTGGTCACGAAAACTGATGACATTTGTAATTGGCCTTCAAAACAGCAACAAAGATCGAACTAATGTGAAATAAAGTAACTTTTAGATAAATACCAACCTTCTTCATCTTTTATTACCGATAAAACCACGAAAATAAATTGTTACTTTAAGGAAAATAGATTGCAAATAAGCTGATAATCATATTTTCGTACCGCGCAAGATTCGTACCGCGCGATTTCGGCCCCAGTATATATCTTCTTTACTGGCATTGATCAGTGCTGGTAATTACGCCTAGGAGTGCTAATTTTGAAGTTTGGAGAATAAACAACAAACTTTTTGTTGTGTTTGGAAGAAATGAGAGAGCCTTCATCTCCTCTGTTGTATGGGTAGTGACAGCATTAGGAGAAATATTTCAAAGTGGGAACAGTAAGGGGAAAAACTTATTCTACAGGACATAACTATATTTCTTGGGGCGTATTTCTAGTATCCAATGTGATAACCTGGTAATTTTCGAACTGTAAGCAGGTTTAAGCACTTGTCTTTTTCAATAGACACAGCACCACAATGAACCCTATGGAAGAGAAGGAAAGAAGACCAATACCCACAATGTAGGCCTCAAGAGATGTCCTTTTGCTAAACACTACTTGCATTTCGCCATCTGCAGGTCCAACGGGCAGCCGTTCTCAGAGCGTTGTCAATTTAATCAAAGTTTTAGAGTGTATGTGGGTTTTTTTGGGGGAGCGCAGTGGCTCAGTGGTAGAGTGCTGAACTCAAGACGGAAGGGCCGCGGGTTCGAGCCTCATCGGCGCCACTGCGTTGTGGTCCTTGAGCAAGACACATTTATCCTAGCTTAGTACTGGTTCAAATCAAACATGTATAGCAACCAGCTCTCTCTTCCACAGTGATATCACCATGTTTCATAATATGAAGTGAGTCAATTCTATATCTATGATATATAAAAAAAATTGGTTTTAGTGAAGGTTTTAAGTGTTGCAGAATGCTTTAAGGGTAGCATTCTGCAATACTTTTGACTTTCTATGTGTCTTGATCCACATCTGAATTAAGGGCGAGGTTGGCGCCGTTAAACCGGTTTAAGCCCTCCAGTAAAATATTTTACTGACCGTTCCAAGGTGGTACTTCTTTTGTGGATCTTTTATGTTTTTGTTCTGTCTTGTGTTTGCTATGGCTTTGTGGTCACCTGCTGGGAAAGGGCTGACCTCTTGGCTCTCGTTTGTGTTGTCTACTGTGAGTTTGTCACTTTCCCATTGGTATCCTGGGTCAGGTGTGGTACTTGATTGTATCGATTCCTGATCTTTGCACCCTTACTTACTTTGCTCAAGGACCACAACGCAGTGACGCCGGTGAGGCTCGAACCTGCGGCCCTTCGGTCTTGAGTCAAGCCTTGCAGGATGAGACAGTCCTGAAGTGAATATGTATTCCTATACAAAACCCAGTTATCTGCGAACAGAAGACCGGTAGACATCCAAAAATGCGCCAATTGCCTTTCAAATGGGCCAATGGGGTGTTCTAGATTGAAAATAATGAGTATGAACACGAAATACCACAATCACAAACTGCAAACAAACCCGTGGCACCATGAGGAAGAGCCACACAACAATCATGAGACACTGGGAACACAAAGCAAAGGAAACCAGCTCTGAACACTGCATCATGTGATGAGAAACACAGCACTACTGCATACAGAGGCATCACCATGTTTCATAATATGAAGTGAGTCAATTCTATATCTATGATATATCAAAATATGTTTATTGACTCCCTTGTACTACATGTATATTCAGTATCATATTTTAGGCCGTCATGTGATTTTAATGTTATGTCTTAATTTAATGTTAGGGCCTACCTACCCTAATTTTTTTTGGCAGCAAACAGGAACCACACATATATTTCATTTAGGCCTTACTAAGGCCTAAATGAAATATATGTGTGGTTCCTGTTGCATACCAACAAACTTTAGGGTAGGTAGGTAGGGAAATTATTAAACTTTGTTGTAACATTTAACAAAGAAAATAGTAACAAAATCTGAAAAAGTGCCCATTTTAGGTATTTTTTCTCCAAGACCATTTTAATGTTTAGGGTAGGGTTAAAAAAATAGGGTAGGTAGGCAACAGGAACCACACATATATTTCATTTAGGCCTAAGCAAGGATTAATGTGTCTTGCTCAAGAGCACAAAGCAGTGATGCCGGTGAGGCTTGAACCTGTAACTCGGTCATTGCTTTGATGCTTATCTCCCAGTTAAAAGCTATGGTCACTGTTTTCCTGGGCTAGCTTGACTAAGCAGTTAACCAGTACTCAGTGCACATACTTTCACTCATCTTGTAAATGACAACATCCCTTCTTGAATAGGCAGGAGGAGAATGGCCGTAGAAATTATTCCAAGATATATCTCCATGAAAGTATGGAATATGGCTGGGATCGAGCTCGCGACCCCTGAATCTGTAGTCAGACACATTACTGACTGCGCTATGCACTATTACAATAGTTGTGAAATAGTGTTGTTGTTATGATCAAGTAGAATCGCAATATATATTGCAATACGGGTTTTTCTATATCGCAATATGTTTTTTTGCGTATAGTTGCACCCCTAGGGCTATAGCTCTGCTTCAAATCTGCGAAAAATCATGGGAACCAATTCCAATCTTCATTTTGTACAAAAAAAAATGGTTGAAATTGTAATATTGATATCAATTGATGGCCATAACTTGAACGTTACAATTATGCAAATAAAAGCACCGCAAGCACTGCATAATACCCCGCCACTGCTGGGGGCGCCAAAAGTTATTTTGTGAGATATATAATGCCTAAATAGCAACAGAACTGAGATAGACAGTGATATGACGTCCTTACTCACAATATGAAACTACAGGCCAAAAACCAATTCTCAGATCAATCAAGGGTGGATAACTCACAATCTGGAAAGGTAAGAGTGACGATCCTTAGTCGACAATATGTAACCTTTGATGATCAACATATCTGTAAAGTTTCATTCAGATATTCCATATAGTAAATGAACTACAGGTCAAAAACCATTTTTCAGATCAATCAAGGGCAGATAACTCAAGAACTGGAAAGTTAAGAGTGATGGTTCTTTGTCACAGTATGTAACCTTTGATGTGAAACATATCTATAAAGTTTCATTTAAATATTCCACATAGTAAAGGAACTACGGGTAAAAAACATATTTTAATTCAATCAAGGGCGGATAACTTACAAATGGGAAAGGTAAGAGTGACGGTTCTTAGTCACAATATGTTACCTTTGATGTGAAACATATCTGTGAAGTTATATTCAGATATTCCATATAGTAAAGGAACAATAGGTCAAAAACCATTTTTCAGACCTATCAAGGGCGGATAACTCACAAACTGGGGTCAGAGTGACGGTCCTTAGTCACAATATGTAACCTTTGATGTGCAACATATCTGTGAAGTTTCATTCAGATATCATGAACAGTAAAGGAATAACAGGCCAGAAACCATTTTTTCAATACGAAAAAGGGCAGTAACTCCGTTATAAATGGACGGATTTTGCCAATTAACAATCCCATACCACTCATCGCCGATAACAATATGTATGCAAAATTTGAAAAAATTCCGTGAATAAATACTCAAGTTATCGATCGGAAATGGTGAGCACAGACGACGGACGGACGGACGGACGGACAGACACCGAAGGGTATAACATAATACCCTGACACTAAAGTGTGGCGGGGTATAAAAATGACCGGTAATAATCCAAACCTAGATCTTCAAGATCAATGCATATATATGAGCCGCGATCTGTGAAAACCTGCCTTAATGACATTTAGGACTTTTTGTGTAAAAATTATTTGAAAAACACCAAAAATTAAGAAATTTGACATGTTTATATATTGTCTTAAAACTTATTCTGGTGGATAGTAGAATAAAACTGGCAAATATTTCTCATTAAACTTCTTCGTTATCATGCCTTATGTTTCCATGGCAACAACTTTACCTTAGCAACTGTCAGACTTTTTAAAGTATGGTCAGCCGTTTTCAGATCATGCAAACTTTAGGCAAAACTGAATCGGTGCCAACTTTTCTGCAAATTCCATTGTATACATGCAATGGAATATAAAAAAGTAGGTATGCAAGAAATAACATGTTTTTCATGCGTCTGACATACCCGCAAATCATGAAGTTCACCTTGACGTCATTAGTACGGTAAATGTTCTAAAATTTCGAACACTCTAAAATTACGAACACCTAAAATTATCGCTGAAAATAATTTTTAAAACATCCTAAAAAATCGAACACTGACCTTTTTTGGAAAAGTGAATTTCTAAAATTACGAACACAAGTTATTTTCGGCGGAAAATCGACGTCCGTTTATCTGTTTGTCACATCTGTGCTCGGCTTACTTTTAACGTACAGTAAGTGAGCGGTAGCGACATTTGGAAGGTTCCATACCAATTAAATGGGTAATCTGGCACGTGACGTTCTCTTTCGCATGCCGAGCGCAAGACTATACTTTTTGTCTGCTAATTGTGCGATACATGCTTTCAGATAAGATCAAAGGCAAGAGCGCATTTAAAGCACGGACTGTGTACGTGACAAGGTTCATGTATGTTATTGGTGTAGGCTGTCTATGCATCTATCGACGGGAAACCGCGTGTTCAAATATTTTTTTAAAACCCTTCATTGCCTATAAGAAGCATCTGATCCATCGGAATTCTTTAGCAATGGTCATTAACATGGATTTCCTTTGTCAGTAAATTGTCACAGACATTAAACAGACATGCCTCAGGCAAGGATTACCGCAAGAAAACGCACATCTAAGCTTATGTTCACCATGAAGGACTTAGGTCATACAGGTCACTGGTCATACGCTGCCTGGTCGTCAAAATTGAACATTTGCAAGTAACAGTAGATGTTGTTACTTTGTTGTTACTTTAAAAAAAGCCATGCAAACCACAGCGTTAAACAACTGAGTAAATTTGCTAAGTAAGTTTGCTTATACAAACTTATATACAAAAGGGCCTTTTTTCCAAGTTGTGGTTTGAGTCGTAAGACACAAAATTAATCCATTCAACATAAAAGCGGTGATGCTTAACATACCTGAGCCCATCAATGCTGTATTGAGAATGCACACTTAAGTTATGCAGGCTCGTCTGAGTCTTTGTCGCACGTTGTAAGTACCAAAATATCATGAAAATACATGTGCGGATCCAGAGGGGGGACAGGGGGTCCGGACCCCCCCCCCTTGAAAAATCACAAAATATAGGGTTTTCTAGCAATACAGGTCCGGATCCCCTCAAAAATCGCAGCTGCGAAGCCAGCATTCAATGTTGGGCATTCATCGGCATGCCAGTGAAACGCCATTTAATGGTGTTTCGCTGGCGGGCCGATAATGGCCCGCTTGAAGTGGGACTTGGATCCTCCCTCCCCTCATCAACTTTAAAAAAACGTTGTCAAAGTTGGATCCCCTCTGACAAAACTGTCTGGATTCGCGCATGAATTATGTCCGTCGACAGTTTAATTTAAATCGAGTCGGTTCACACAAACTGCATGCATGCGCGGATCCAGAACATTTTGTCAGAGGGGGTAGTGAGAGAGGACCGAAATGCCACTAAAATGGACCACCATCGGCCCATCAGCGAAACGCCATTGTCGATAGGGGCCCACCATTGAATGCTGGCTTGGTAGCTTTGTGATTTTTAGGGGATCCAGGAAACCCTAAATTTTTCTGATTTTTCAGGGGGTCCGGACCCGCTGTCCCCCCCTCTGGATCCGCCCATGGCATGCATCTGAAAGAAAGTACTTTTCTGAAATGTTCCTTTCTGCGTGTGGTGATCATCGGACGCAAAGTCAGACTATATTATAACTCTTGGTATACATGTTTGTCACTGATCAGGCACGTCAACGGACGATCTTCAGATAGCAGGTCGTAAAAGTAGAGAGAGAAAGAGAGAGACTGCATAGCGTTTGCACACGAATCTTTTTGTTTTGGCCTGGTTTCTTAGAATATCGGGTCTGTCAATCAATCTTGTTACAACTTCTTCCGATGAGGACCCAAAACCCAAACTTATCGTGCGCATCGGCTTTTGTACGGCAAAGTTGGTAACGCTTTGCAAACTCTCTACCGCATACACGCATTTTTAAATTGACGAAACATTCTATTCTGAATACCATTCGGGTCTGATCTGGATCCAAACCGTGTTTGCAAATGAGAGAGAGAGAGAGAGAGAAGTGTGTGTGTGTGTGTGTTCTCTTTGAATTTTGTCAGTTTTTTTACTCTGAGAACTCGTCTTTTGTGTAGATCTTTGCAAAAAAATCTGATCGTACGAGATGTCCAGCGGTTTCAATTCTTGAGTACAATATTAGCGAAAGCGTTTTAGTTTTCTGAAGGAAGAACGAAATGTAGTGCAGTGATTCATCGGTAGTCCGAGGCGAGTGAACATAGGAGACCCGGCTTATCGAATAGTTTAAATCTGTGGACTTTTATGACTTGTAAGTAAATTGAATGGCATAATGTGCACGTGCCTGGCTCTCGAATTGGCGAATACCGCACGCGCTGGACGTTTAACTGACTCAGTCTGCATGAATTTAGCGGCGGTTTTAATAAGGCCAAAAAAAATATAGTTGTGTTTCAGGTTCCTTGCCAGAAAAAAACAGGGTCGGTAGGTAGGCTTTACTTTTTTTTTTTTTTTTACTTTTTTTTTTTGCTAACAGTACAAAACAGTTCTTTCCCTCTTCTCCAAAAAAAGTACAGGCAATGTCATCAGACTGTGGATCCTGGTGATATGTACTATGGTAGATCTTTTATAAACAGTGGGAAGAGCAGAGATCCCGCTTCCTTGGGGCACCCTTTGACTCGACTGCATCGGGTGCTGATAAGTAAACCCATCATAATTGGAGTTTATGCAGTAAGTGGTGGTGGGGGAATTTGCCATAGGCTTTCAGCTGTGTCTCACAATACCGTCTCTTTTGAAAGTATGAGTATGCTGCGAGTCTCTACGGTGTTTGTGTATGCTACATGTACTGAATACAATATGCTCCAGCGTCTTTCAGGCAATGGAGTAAAGAGACAATAGTCTGCAAGTCTCTGGTGTGTTTCTGTCTCCTTTCTTGAACTCTGCTGAGTGTACTTTTCCCTCTTCTCCTCCAAAAAAGTACAGGCAATGTCATCAGGCTGTGGATCCTGGTGATATGTACTATGGCAGATGTTGTAACGTTGTTCTAAATTTGTGCACCCTGGCATTACAAACATTGGACTGTCGTGTCCTATCTGGTAACAACAATCACAATAAATTAATTTTGTTTCAAAGACAGATGAGACCAGAATATATTAAGTGTAAAGTGGCATTTATTATATCATTATGAATATTTTGAAATAAAAGCCAGTTCTTGTTTTCATGGGGTTTTTTTTCTCAAAAGCCATTGCTTTTACAATTACTTTAATATTTGATCAAGGTTGAATTGCCCTTTTCTGCTTTAGTTTTTACTATTATTTCATATATCATCGCTGATTATAACAATTTGGCTGATGAAGGTGTAAAATGTTCCTATAAAATGACCACACTGTCTATGCCAGGAAGCATTCTTCAAAATACTCGCGCCTGCGCAGACAATGAAAATAACACCATTACAGAGCGCACTGGAAAGGTGAAAATAAGAGAAGTTGAGACCAGAGCTTAATCATTTGTCTTACCAAAATACGAACAAATATGGTTTTCAGGTTGCCTGATAAACTTTTTTTCACCTTGTTCATTTCTAAAGTACTAAAAAATGAAATGTCATTAGTTTTCGTGGGTCCTTTTTTCCGAAAATTTCGCAAATAAATCGGCAAATTTCACATAAATAAGAGCAATTTACAGACTACAAATGCTTCTGAATAATTAATTTAGCTCGAATGCACGTTAAGCATACAATATTTCTTCATATTTTTCTCTGATTTATCCATTGTTTGTCAGTTTTCTAGCAAATTTTTGATACGAAAAATCGGATTTTTTTTTTCAAAAAAAAAGTTTAGAGTCGGCCCCGAATTTTTAGGGTCGGTCGGGGAACCGGAAACACAGGTATTTTTTTATTGGCCTAAGATTAAAGTGGTTTATAGTAGATAGCACAGAATCATATCGCCGTGTTTTGAACACGTTTCTACCACATTTTGACATGCATATATACCGTTTTTCTCTTGATAAAGCCTACATTCTAAAATTTCGAACACTGGCATTTTTCATAAACGTAATTTCTAAAATTACCAACAGCGGAAAAAAAAATTATTTTTTAGTGTTCGTAATTTTAGAACATTTACCGTAAAGTCATTACGTTTCTAACGTTGCATGTTAAAATTTAGACAGTATATAGTTATAAAAGATCATATTTCCATGAATATTAGAGATAACTTCATAAAATTTGCAGTATAACTTCTTAACACTTCGTAGATTAAGTGTGTGTAATTAACTAAATTTTGAAGACTTCGTCATTAAGGCTGGTTTTCACAGATTGTGGCTCATATACAGTGATTTTGTTACCTGCGCATCCTGCATCTTTTGCGCATAAGTTTTTATTTCAGCGAGTCCCGGTCAGTCCCGGGATGCAATAGTTTTGCAGACTTGTCATTAAAAATAGTGTTTTGGAAGTTTGCAGTTGGGACTCATTGATATTGGAAACAGCGAGTCCCAGGACCCATAAGCCCAAAATTGTAAATTAATCACTGTGTCATATATAATTTTGTGTCATCTTCTGATAACCATTGCAAACAGTTTGGAACCAGACCAGGCCATATAAAATGTTGGGTCTGATCTGAATCCAAACTTTTGACACTCAAATGGTATTCCTGAAAGAATTTTTTGGAAAAGTTGATTTTGAAAAAAATTCCCTCGAGAAAAAGAGTTAAAATGGTCAATCAAATATGGTACTGATACTACTGTAAATTATGGAGATTCCTTTTTACAGTTTTTTGAAAATAAACTCTCGTGAAGTGGTGAAATCACTATCTTTTACTGGGGTATGAAAATTGTAAATCATGCAATACTAATTTTAATTTTGCAAATATTTATTTTAAAGCTATTTGCAAAAATAAAATTCTGATGAAAAAATTTCCGAATTTATGGTACCTACCGGTTCCTTCATCACCACTAGCAGAGAACTTTACACCTTCCTTTGTGCAACAAATTACCACAGATTCACCAATCTGGCTTAAATCTCGACATATTCTTTGGAACTCTGCAGAAGGCATTTTTACAACACAACTGTATTCAGTATCCTAAAATGAGAATGAAAATCTAAGGAATACACAGCATTGCACTACCTGTAATGGTGTTACAGGACTTTAGTTGAGCGTGCATAACAGAAAAATAATTTCTTATTTCTCATCCAAAACATATGTTTGGGTACTCAAAAGAACCGTCTCAATGAGACGGTTCTTTTGAGCACCCAAAATTAAAGGTAAGAAAATATTGACAGATTTACGCTGAAAATTGTTGTTTATATAAACCTGTGTGTTATTTTGTATTGGGGCTTTCATATAAAAACACAAATGGGACCATAAGGTCCTGAAGTGCTCACCTACCATGAGGCAACATGAATTTCGATCACTTTGATAAAGGTTTTACAATGTCAAAATTAAACTAAAATCATCATTGATTTTTTTTTGTGTAAAAACCATTAACTTTGGTTTGTTAGTGCAATTTAGTGAATTTTTCAGGATAAAAAAACTTTTTGAATTGTTTGTTTTTTGTTTAAGCATGGTACAGGCCCCCTAGCAGACTCTCATGAAAGTAAAGGTTTTTTATAAAGGCTATTTTAGGCAAAATAAAGGTTGTTTCATTGAAATTCTAACAAAAATAAAGAGCAAATTAACGTCAAATTTTGTAGTATTTCTATTGGATCCCAATCTTTAAAATCCATGTTATGATAGATGGTGGTATGGAAGTGATGCAGCAAATCCTTAGCCAATAAAATTACAGCCCATTGATCACAAATCAAATAGAAAATTACTCTTGTTGTTTACTCCCTAGTTTTGAAACCTCACTTTGAAAGACTGTGCTGCGTTTCTTTGCTCGTGTTAAGTAGTGTTGAATCCAAAAATAAATCACATGTTTTCTAATCTTGAAGGGGGGTTGGGGGTCCTCCCCCGGAAAATTTTGAAAACCAATAAAACAGGAGAAGCCATCACTGGTCATTTTCTTAGGGCAATTTTATCTTCAGTAAATGAAAAATTTCAGAGGATATTGCTCCCATTTATATTGTATGCCGGCCAGAGCTCTCACTAGGATTTTGAAAACAGGAGTCCCAGAGCCCAATTTGCCAAAAAGTGGGAGTCCCACCATACTAAAGAATATAGCCTCCTTCAAAAAAGAGGAGTCCCAGCCAAAAAATGGGAGTTCAGAACTGCAAATCAGCAGTTAGTGAGAGCTCTGTGCCCTTTTTAAAAATAAAATTTAGAAAGATATGCATATGTCTGTATTAAACTCCAGCTGTAAAGTTTTTAGAACTAATTTTTTGCAATAACTTTTTATCTTCAATTTTAGCAAAATGTGTTTGCGATGAAAGTTGTAGAGGAGACTTTCTGCTACCTTCTCCAAATGGTCTGATGCGTGTGGCTCAAACAAATTTTTGTGTATATAGATGAAGATTTTGAAATAAATTGAGTTTGTCCTAAAGTCTTTTATTGACAGGTGATAATTCGTATAGGCGTGACAGAAAGGGGTAGTCTCAAAAATATTTGTAAGCGGTGCATATTCCTTTTTATTCAAAGTTTGTGCACAACATAAAACTGCCATTAACATGCTCAGAATTTACCATGCGTGTGCAGAATCAACTTTAAGCAGGCTCATTTGTAGGAACAAAGACTGGGTTTTTGCATGACATGCAATTTTTCTCTTATAAATGCACCTGCTATGAAATGAACGGTTTTGAGATGACCCACTAGCTTAACGAGCTAATTAGGCTCAATTTCCATTATATTTGAACAAGCCATTCTTCAATTTAGTAATTGGATTTGGGCGGTGCAATGTAACTTCTTGACTGGCATCTTGGACTTGGTTTATTTGAGCTTTGCTTAAAATGTCCAAAGAGTGCATCTAAGCACAGAGGAATTGCCAATATCTTGGATGGTGAAACTGTTTGGAGAAGTTGGCGGAGGTGCTCGTGAATACTTTTCATCTGAAGAAGTTTTTCGATAAATGATTTAGTAAAAAGCTATCCTGAGAAATCAGTTCTAAAAACATTTCAGCTAGAGTTTAGTCTTGTGTGTAGATATCAATGTTCAGATTTGAAACCTTAGAAAGTGACTTTAGAAAATCAGCACATTATTCAGAAGTCAATAAACCCAATTGATGATATCCATAAATATTTGCCATCCCAGTTATTGCTGTTGGTAGCATGTCCAACCTACTGTTGGGAGTTTTGCAGGTTCTATTCTCTGATTGGGCACACTCTTTCACTATAGTTAGTTAGTTACTAGTGAAAGACGAGCACGGAGTACATGTACTTGTGAAAGGATTTGGGTTAAATCCTGCCTAGGAAAATAACTAGACATGCCAACATTACCTCAGCAGTTTAGCATGGATGTAAAGCCAGAAATCAACCCAAAAGCATTTATATTTACCTTACCTCACTCTCTGTTTTTGCTGCCTTATTTGAAGCCTTGTTAAAATTGACCTTAAGACCACTATAAGAGTTACCCTGGTGCAAGAGGTAGGTAGACATAATGATCAGAGGATTTTAGCTGCCTTATTTGTAGCCTCATTAAAATTGACCTTAAGACCACTATAAGAGTTACCCTGGTGCAAGAGGTAGGTAGACATAATGGTCAGAGGATGAATACAGCTTTCTGAAAAGTTCAAGATGTCACAGACAATACTTTTCAACATACTTATGGTTTATTTCTTATGTTTAAACTGATCTTGCAAAATTTAAAGGTTTATTAATCAAAATAAAGGTTATTAAAGGTTTTTCAGCAAAATTAAAGGTTTTAAAGGATTGCAACCAAATTAAAGGTTTCTAAAGGTTTTAAAGGTTCCACTAGGGGGCCTGATGGTATCATGGTTACGTGCACCCCTTCAAGTGGTTGAGATGAAGATTTTTAAAGGTTTTCACCACACATGTCGTGACATGGGAGTGGCGACCATCATGGTCATGTGATCAGACAATTTTAGACAAAATTTCATTTCAACAACCTAAACTCCATTCAGAAATTGTGTGGCACCGGTTTTTCGCAGTTCCTGCTTTTATACGTCATTTTAGGTCCTACATGGCTGTGAGAAAGTTATTCGTGTAGGCCTCCCCTAATTTCTCCAGCAGGTTCTGTGCGTGTCCGAGCTTCTGGCAATGCCCTGATATCTTGGGAAAAATCATGAAATTGATAAATACGCCAGCAGACTAAGACAATTTGACACGCTTGAAACGCCCTCCATGAACGTATATGGAAATGAAAATATTTTCATTATAATATTTGGGAGTGGTTATTCCAATTGGCGAGAAATTCGTGGGAAATTATAAAGCGTGACTTCACACCGTATATCTGCTCAAAAGAACTGTCTCATTGAGAGGGTTCTTTTAGTACCCACAACATATGTTTTGGTTTAGAAATAAGAAAAATATATTTTAATTACGCACATAAGGCTTGTATTCAGTTTATAACAAATAGTATCGTAAAGAGACTATGTTGTACCAGTCAAACACAACATACACTCAACCACCGAAATAATTGAGGAAAAATCACTATTAAACACTTATCTTGCGCTTTACGTGCCAACGTTAGTGTAAAATAACATTTTTCATCATTACAACTTGTTGTGTTTGTGTCTAATGTCCCAACAGCTAAGGTCATATGGAGACAGGGCCACGGCTTAAAGTATCATCCGACAAACTGGTGAAGCCGAGGATCGAACCTGTGACCCCTGGATTACCAGCAAGTGGTTTATCACCTACACCACGGCGGCTCCTGTTACAACTTGAGGCTAACATTTCTTTAGCATAAAACTCAGGGTTTCAGCTGGACTGAAATTCACTTCGGACAAAATGTCCGAGCAGCCCAAATATTGTTCGGACATTTGGAAATTTTATAGGACATTTTTTCAGACACTCATTTTACCACCATAAACCGAAAATGCTACCTGCCCTTCTCATAATGAAAACAGGGGTAGTTTTGCTACCATTTCGGATGGTAGGTGCGGTCTGATTGATTGGCTGGCTTTTTTTTAAGGTTTTCACCACACATGTCGTGACATGGGAGTGGCGACCATCATGGTCATGTGATCAGACAATTTTAGACAAAATTTCATTTCAACAACCTAAACTCCATTCAGAAATTGTGTGGCACCGGTTTTTCGCAGTTCCTGCTTTTATACGTCATTTTAGGTCCTACATGGCTGTGAGAAAGTTATTCGTGTAGGCCTCCCCTAATTTCTCCAGCAGGTTCTGTGCGTGTCCGAGCTTCTGGCAATGCCCTGATATCTTGGGAAAAATCATGAAATTGATAAATACGCCAGCAGACTAAGACAATTTGACACGCTTGAAACGCCCTCCATGAACGTATATGGAAATGAAAATATTTTCATTATAATATTTGGGAGTGGTTATTCCAATTGGCGAGAAATTCGTGGGAAATTATAAAGCGTGACTTCACACCGTATATCTGCTCAAAAGAACTGTCTCATTGAGAGGGTTCTTTTAGTACCCACAACATATGTTTTGGTTTAGAAATAAGAAAAATATATTTTAATTACGCACATAAGGCTTGTATTCAGTTTATAACAAATAGTATCGTAAAGAGACTATGTTGTACCAGTCAAACACAACATACACTCAACCACCGAAATAATTGAGGAAAAATCACTATTAAACACTTATCTTGCGCTTTACGTGCCAACGTTAGTGTAAAATAACATTTTTCATCATTACAACTTGTTGTGTTTGTGTCTAATGTCCCAACAGCTAAGGTCATATGGAGACAGGGCCACGGCTTAAAGTATCATCCGACAAACTGGTGAAGCCGAGGATCGAACCTGTGACCCCTGGATTACCAGCAAGTGGTTTATCACCTACACCACGGCGGCTCCTGTTACAACTTGAGGCTAACATTTCTTTAGCATAAAACTCAGGGTTTCAGCTGGACTGAAATTCACTTCGGACAAAATGTCCGAGCAGCCCAAATATTGTTCGGACATTTGGAAATTTTATAGGACATTTTTTCAGACACTCATTTTACCACCATAAACCGAAAATGCTACCTGCCCTTCTCATAATGAAAACAGGGGTAGTTTTGCTACCATTTCGGATGGTAGGTGCGGTCTGATTGATTGGCTGGCTTTTTTTTTTAATGAGGATCAGGAGCTTGCTGATCGGTGGAAGTGGGTGGGGTACTGTTTTTTGCTGCTATTTTCGGCCGCTGCACGACTCGTTAGTCACGGAAAGTGGCTGTTCAGGTAATGATGGAGCGGGCAAACTGTTTTGGGGCATAAAAACCTTGAGTTCCCGTTGTTTCTTGGTGGCAATTAAGTTTTTTAGTCATTTTATCGGCGAATTCCAATGCAAATATGCTGTCCGCTTTGAGATGAAATCGAGGTAAGAAGTTTACAGGATGCAATAGACCAATCAGACGTTGTGTAACAAAACTTCATGACTGGTTTGCCTTAGTGATTAAGTATTTTAGGGGTAAAATTATGCGAACCAGCCTACCGCTTACAGAAATTTGGCCAATCAGCGATTGTTTTATAATACAAAAATACTATTGAATCACTGTGCATTACCGTACAGTATGCACTTCTGAAAATCGTCTCGGACAAACTGTCCAAACTGGACAGCAAACTCTCGGACATCTGGAACTATTTTCGGACTATGTCCGATGGCCGACGCCAAACTGAATCCCTGAAACTTAAATATTTCTACTTGGTATTGTTATAGTTATTCTGCGTGTCAAAATCATTGAACAGAATATAGCTTAAAAGCAGTTAAAAAGCACACAAAGATCAATGGCGGCTCAGTTACTATTTCTGATGTAAAATTTCACTTATTCTCGCGGTATATCTATTTGAAAAATCGTCTGTTGTCCGATATCGTTAGAAAAGAATGGATTTATGCTTATACACGGGTATGGCATTATAAAACACAAATCAACTTATGTCGATTTAGCCAAGCGATTATAAATGATGGTAGAAATGCCCCATTTCAACTATAAATTAATAATTCCCTGTTACTGAGGTATTACCTTTACTGTGCCTTTTTTGTAAGTAATAGCTATTCTATCGTGAAAATTGCTAAATTTGTAATGGTCAATGAAGTTAAGGGGCATCCCTATCGAAATGGCACAATTTACGTCGTGCTTGCCACCTGCATGCACTGTTGAAAATATCTGCACGTCAACGTGGGTTTATAACATGAGTTTGCTTGACCAATTCCTCGGAACTAATAACTAATTACCACAATTACAGGTCCCCCAGTCCCCTGATCTTTACTTTGACGTGAACTAGGACCAGTAAAACTTTATGAAATAAAGAGTCTTTTTTATTGTAGCTTGTTATCAAAACATTTAATATTCGAGTAAAGGGTGTGTTGCATTTGAGCAATTTAAAAATAGACTCGAGAGACGTGAAGCATATCAATGAATATTGATGTATTTTATGTGGCAATCATCGTCAACTGGACTTAGTCTGTGGGCGCATTTCTGAATTTTCTGATTTTTCCCAAGATACCAGGGCTTTGCCAGAAGCACGCACAGTCACGGAACCTGCTGGAGAAATTAGGGGAGGTCTTCAAGAATAACTTTCTCCCAGCGATGTAGGACCTATGAAGACATATAAAAGCAGGAACTGCGAAAAACCGGTGCCACACAATTTCTGAACGGAGTTTAAGAAGCCTCCATATGAAATTTGAGCTCAAATGGCTCTTTTCAGAAGAGAATATGTCTGAAAAAGCTAACACCATTTATTTTCTATTTGCTAACCCTCGAGGTGAATTTAGAAATGAGCCGCAACATGTGATTTCCAACAATGTGGCATTTTGTCAAGTGTAGACTCAGATGAGCCTGTGCAGCCTCCACTCCAAATGATGTTCAGTCAATAGCTTAACACTCCTAGAATATTCAAGCGACCAGCAAAGGCTCTGATCAGACTGCATGTATGCGCATGCTGATCTGAGGCTTTGCTGGTCGCACATACCACATTGTTGGAAATCTCATGTCGCTGCCTATTTGCTTTAACTTACAGGAATTCCAAGGTGTTCTGTATCCAAATCTAACAGTCGAATTTCGTAATCTGAAACCTTCTCATTGTCTGAAAAGAAAATGCAGTGTTAAATATTTTACTAATTGGCGCCACTTCTTTTTGGTAAAAAATCTACAATTTGTTTTATATGTATTATGTTTATCATATTTCATGATGTGGTAAGTACGAGTTTATAATATATGGGCCAGCACATGAGATTTTGATTATCACATTGGTGAGAAGCAAATGCTCAGCCAAGCCTGCACAAATGAAAAAATTTTCAGTCTTTACTTGGGACCCAGGGTATCAGCAAAAGTGGAGTCCCATCTAAATTTTACGAGTCCCTGAAAGTTTCCCAACCTATACTTTTTTGCCAATCTTAAACACAAAGAAGCTAGTTAAAACTATCAATTAACTTGAATCTCAAACAAGAATGAAGGAGACTTAGCAGTGATGGAGTCTTTGACTATTAAACTTTTTTGCTTTTAAGTCTTTATTTGGCAGTCTAGACCAAGATTATTTTACTTGTGCCAATTGAAAATCGCTGAACCGGTCTGTGAACGCATTTAGAACGGATAAAACATCAAATTGTGACAGTATTGGCTTCAGAATACACTTAAGTTATTTCAGTGTTTGTAATTAGTTTCCTTGAGGCAAACACCATTTTTACCCAGCAAATTGATTTTGTGAAAACTGAAAACGCTGAGCCTCGTCCTGATTTCAACCGTTGCAACAAACAACAGATCTCTGAAAACCAAGTGACAACTGAATACTATTTATAGCAGTCGCTTTGTGATTTTGAAAAGTTGCAAAGTACAAAAGACCGATATTCAAGGGTTTTAACTATTCACTATAAAGCTGGCTTAAATGTGTTGAAAGTTGACTGCTTTTGATATTGCATTCCATGGCAGCAAGCTACTAGTATTTTTTGCGTACAAACGATTTTTGTTTCATATTTAGATATTATTACCGCGTAAACAGAGTTCTCATTAACTCCTAATTAGGATTATTTTACTCCAGCTTTTTTTTTCTGACTCCCAACTTTTTCAAAAGTCACAATAGAGAAGTATGGTAAAACTCCAAATTTTTCTGGAAGATACCATTTTTTACTCCTATTTTCATAATCCTAGTGAGAACTCTGGTAAACGCAAACACTGTTGAAAAGCATTTCACCGCAGCAATATTAGCCATGATAACAGGCAGAACATGCATCAATCTTGATTCGCTCCCGCATAGTAACTCGCGCATTCCGAAAAATGGTTATACTAAACATCGGAATGAGTGTGAACTGAAGATCGTACATAATGATAAAAGGAATAAAAACACTTCAATATGTTTTCTATTTTGATGGACATTTTCAACTGATACAGCATAACTTTGATGGGACCAAGTAGGCTTGATCAGGTCTGAAATTGGGAAAAAAACACTTATTGGCATTGGGAATTGAGCAAATTTCGGCACCAAATTCGGGCGACCGAGAGCCCTGTTTTGGGTCCGTGTTAGGCAAGTGTTAAGAGCATTTTCGATTGCAGCCTGTCCTGTGTGATTTTTGCAAAGATCTTTTAACAGTGTAGACCCAAAAATATTTGTATGGGATAATAAGCATTTTATACTTACTAGGAGACTCGAACACAAACGTCACTGTATCTGCATCATCATTGCTTTTAATTGTTATACTATCATCGTTTCCAGCACATCTAATTATCTTTGCCATGCTGTAAAAAGAAACTGGTATTTCAATACAAGTCAGGTTATAGCATGGACATTCCTTGGCCAAAATCAAGTTGGGCCCTTAATAGGCAAATGGACAACATCCCATGCAAATGGCTAGTAGTTTTCTGAATACAAATAACTCCAAAATGTAGTCTGTGCCATAGAAACAGGAAAGAGTCATATATGCACAAAGGATTTTGATTTCATTTAGGAAGTGTCTGCTGACAACCTGTTGTCACTAGCAAAAAGTCTGGTGACAACCAGTTGCCACTAGCAAAATGTCTGCTGACAACCAGTTGCCACTAGCAAAATGTCTGCTGACAACCAGCTGACTTTTTCCAATACTACTGTGTGCATGGACTTACGATATCTTTAGTTTCCAATATGTGGAATACTGTACCAAATGAAAAAGAATATTATTTACAAGGATATTTATTCAAAGAAAGACATATTTATTTCTTAAAATATCTTTCACTTTAACTTTCATGTATTTTCTATTTACCTTTATACAAGCACACCTTTTACTAAAAGTTTTCAGGAATGCTTTGCTCAATTTGCCTTCCTGGTGTCTGGTGATGATCGAGATACTCTTCCTTGTGGTGCCATGGGGTGGTCTGTGATTTGTGATTGTGGTATTTTCTGATCATACTAGCTATTTATTATGGATAAATGTTTTAGGAAACAAACATGATTGTATTTCCGGTGGTCAGCAGATTCTTCAGGTCTAAAAGTCTGCAGACAATCGCAGTGATTTTTTTACCTGCGCGTCCTGCGTCTGAGCATGATTCTCACGCGTGATTTCAAACCATGAGAGTCCCGCAGGACGCATTAAAAATTGTGGCAAAAAGTCTGCATTTAATATTTGCAACTTTCGTTTTGAATGTTTTTTGTTACTTGCGCTCAATGTCTTGAATAATATTGGTAAAAACCTGTACCTAAAAACTCCCCAACAGTGTAGCCATCATTACTGCCCTTGGGAAACACGTCTTTTCTGAGATGCACTGCTGTAGGGGAGTTTACAGGTAAAGGCCAATACTGGTAAAACCCAGTGCTGATAATTACCTTGGATATTAGAATAATGCGTTTAACCTGCAGGTTTAACACACCCTTTCCATAGTGAACACAGCATGCTTTCATATGAAGAGTAAGTCTCCAAAAAGGTCCCGAAAATAGACCTAAAACAGCCCACACTGGTGTTCTCAGCAAGAGGTATGAAAATGAATCTGATGCCTCGGAAATCAAGCATTTGAGTTTGAAAACGACACAGGTTAAAGAAATACGGAGTATTTCAACTGCCAACAGAATGGTTAAAGCATTACTGCAGGCTCATGAAGTAGGGGGCTGTACTGTGCATGTCCAAAGGCTCAGAAGCACAGAAACTTCCAGCACTACACTTGTAGGCATGCAGGGTTAAATGAACTCGAGGTAATTATATGGGCTCCAGCTCTAAAAATATATGAAAACTACGAGACAAGTCTAACTTGGCATTAAGGTTGATCTGTCTGGAATAGATTTTTTATAAATTTATAAGTAAGTCAGGTTGTTGTTTTTTTTTATCTTTTATTATTTTACATGACAAAGTAAGGGTATAACTATAGAATCTGTCCGCCATAATTTGTTTTGTTCATTAGGCAAATGTGCTTGAACATAGATTACATGGAAGTAATGTAAAATGTTAAACATCTATCGTGATTGTTAGGGTATTGCTTGGTAGCTGCTAACCAACTATGTCATAATGCAAAGAATGGGTCAGATAAGTGGCGGGCATATTCGCTCCCAAAGTAAGTTGATCTTAATACAATGCGTTCTGTAAAAAAAACTGTACAAGCTAGTCCATATACTAAGTTTGTATACATACATGAACATGCATTTTTTTAATAACAAATAATGTCCATATTGCGGAGATTTAGTGGTAGCCTCTACATTTCTTTCGGACATAAATAGCATGATATAAAACAGGAGCATTTATTTTGACAACCAAAACTCTTTATAACGTACTTAATCCATGTATGTATTGAACATTGTTTAATCGTACATGTATATTAGTCAGCAAGCAAAGTGCTGAACATAGGCGAGTACATGTTTTACCAGAATCATAAAAAAAACTAAATAGCCCATACCTGTTCCACAAAGCCGATGCTGCCATCTTTCTGCCATCTTTCGCAACTGAACTTGAGCGTCAGTATAGCGATACACATGTATATTCAATAAAGATATTTTGAATATTAGATATAAATGTGTTATAAATAATAAATAACAGATTATATTATAGGGGCCGAGTTGGTTAGGGTCGAGACTGTGGGGGCCGAGTTTGTCAGGGGCGGGCCGAGTTTGTCAGGGGCTGGCCGAGATATCCAGAAACCGAACAAAAGTGTATCGTACAGTAATAAGATAAAAACCAGTATGTTACCTGCTTAAATTTATACCCAGTTGCAAATTTCTATCGCATCTGTAGTCGTCGAAACCGTCGCCTTTCATATTTAATGAAACTAAACTGACATGAGAACTGTCCATAGCTTGTAACGTAATGCCAGTCCCGTTGACTTCCCATTTTGCTTCGTTTAGAAGGTCTTTTATGGCATCGATTATTTTCTTCCATAATGAACCTTGAACAAGTCGTGCTTCGAACATGATTATTGTCCAATTTAAAATATCACAGAAAAAGCCTGTTATCTGAAAATAATAGTCAAACTTTACAAAATGAGCCCGAATAGCGTTAAAATTTACTCAGTTCATGTGCCGCGGCAAAATACTGCTGACTCCCGCCAAATTATGCTGGCGCGTAATGCAGTTTTCTGTTATCTGATTGGTTGAATTGGAAAGACGAGAATTCACGAGATAATAAATCTTATTGTGACTATTACTTAAGAAGTCGTGTTTTTTTGGTGCCTAGATTTACCAGAAAGACCCGAATTACCGGAAAGACCGCCGAAATACCGGAAAGACCAAAGAATAATAGAGAATAAAAATATGCTGTCAAATAAGTTATGTATTTAATCCTGTTTTGGGCTAAAAGTATTTTGTATGTTTATTGCCAATATAATTGTATTGTTTTAAATATTTAATACTCTCTCCGAATCTTGTTTATTCAAAGAAATGACAAATTGGATTAAGGCCCAATTACAAGACCCTTGTTAACCCCTACTGATAACTAATAATCCCAATCAACTTGTCAATAATGGGGAAGTAACCAGTCTAATTAAATGACCATTGTTAACATCCAGACCTAACAACCCAATCAATGTAAATGATTAGTAAAGGTGGACATACCAGTATTTGAATAGTTGACACTGCATATATATTTTTTGGAAGTGGCTACCGGTACAGGCCCGTATCCCTAGAATACGACTCTATAGGTACGGTTCCGTATCTTTAAACTACGAGTCTAGGGATAGGGGCCCGTACCTGTAGATAGTCCACTGAGGATTGGCTACGGGTACAGCTCTAAAATTTCACTATTATTATTTCAGCTTTATTTGTTAAAAGTTATTTTAACATTTGAGATACCTAATCCAACAAAAACTCGTGTTGCAAATTCACATCTGTTTGGTCGCCATCTTTGATAGTGGAAAGGGAGCCAGCGATCAATTGAAAAGGTATATTATATATACAATCATTGTCGGGTGTCCCTTGTGGACAAATGTGGATAAACTGCGAAACCAAATTAATTATTTTCTTTTTAGCGCCCCCTAATTGCTCAACTACAGTGAACACATAACTATTGTCTTCTTTCAAACAAACACAAATTTACTGTGATTAAATGGGCATCGCGCGTGAAAACCTGTCTTAGGCATTTGCGAAAAACAAAGGCACAGACCAGCCTACGAAGTTTGATCAGTGCAATTGTGATTCACAAGTTTATTGAAAAGTATCATATCTAGTATTGCTATGAACAAAATTTCAATTTTCTAACTAATATCTGAGCAGTCACTTTGTCAGAAACCCCGAAGAAAGGTTTACTCGCCTTGCTCGCGCCGAGGCTCAATTATTTGTATTTGACAGACAGGTTTCTTGCGCCACGGCACAATGAATAGCTGGGCATCCATCAATTAAATATCCAATCCATAAACATTCTTAGTCATCTGGTCAAAATGGCTAAACGTCCATATAGGGTGGAAATTTTACATTTTTTCTGCCAAATGCAGAGAGTTAAGTTTTTCACTTGATCATCATGATCAATCATTCCGGGAGACAGCTCAACGTCGGATGTCAAACGCTGATATAAGGTACAGTGAAATCACAGAAATGGAAAGAGAGAAACGATTTATTTCTGTTTAAAGTATAGTCTTGCATACGTGCACGATGAGGAGGCTATATAAGCCTTTGTTACCGACGCGAGAAAACCTGTCTTCGGAGTTTCGGCACGCTGTCCAGTAATTCGGGTCTTTCCGGTAAATCTAGGTACCGGTGTTTTTTGTGTCCCATGGCAAACTTTAGGTTGGAATAGGCGGTCCGTGGAAACACCCCAAACCTCATCTCAGCCACATTCTAACTCCGACCAGTGACATTTTAATTTTCAAAAAGATACATTCTGCATTACTCCAATTAATCACATCGATCGTTGGTATGAGCGAGGGTCTGGATGGGGTATAATAATTAGTGAATAATCGGTACCTAGATTTACCGGAAAGACCCGAATTACCGGAAAGACCGCCGAAATACCGGAAAGACCAAAGAATAATAGGGAAACATTGATTGGTGATTATTGATTAATGAATATAATAAAATGTATATGTTGTTTATATATAGTGGACAATACAGAAATTTGATATTACAGAATAAAAATATAAAAAGTTTATTTCAAAATTCAAATAAACTTATTTTAGTACATACTTGAAATACGAGATAAGTTTGCAAAAAAAAAAATGCAGTGTCAACTATTCAATTACTGGTATGTCCACATTTTCTAATCATTTACATTGATTGGGTTGTTAGTTCTTGGTGTTAACAAGGATCCTTTAATTAGGCTGGTTAATTCCCCAGTATTGACACATTGATTGGGATTATAAGTTATCACATAACTAAGCATTTAATCTTCCCTATTATTCTTTGGTCTTTCCGGTATTTCGGCGGTCTTTCCGGTAATTCAGGTCTTTCCGGTAAATCTAGGCACCCGTAAATAATGGCCCTTTTTTATAATGAATAGTGAATAATTAGCCCCAAAAATAATGAATAGTGAATAACGAGGGCCTAACACTAATGAATAATCCTATTTTTTTAATGAATTGAAGAAAAAATTAATGAATAGTGAATAATCAGATTTTTTTGCCACTTTTCTTACTTTCAATGAATATTTGGTCTTATTTTAATGAATAACCCAAAATTTTAATGAGATGAATAATGGGCTAAATTTTTTAATGAATAGTGAATACCAGACCCCCCTCCCCCGGTAGCTTTCAAGTTGTGAGCAGGGGCCAAGTACTAGTCTTTTTCAATAGACGATGCACCACAATAAATCTTGAAAGAGAAGCGGGAGCGAAGCAGGGAGGACTGATCCCTATGGGCCTCAACAATGGGTGGAGACGTACACCGGATATTGCTCCAAAATGAGCCAATATTTACAAAACGCAAGGAAAATAAAAAAAAAACGAGGTTAAGCAAATCTGTAATTTCTCCCATTTAATTTTTTTTTTTTGGTACTTGGCAGGTGGTATTTTAGAGCCACTTTACCAATATAAAGCATATATTAAACACATGGATTGGTATCAAACACTGTAAATGTTGGAGAAAATCACAAGATTAGGGCCATGCTCATTCGAAAATGTACACTTCTCTCCCCCAAAAAAATGAACATTATTGAAACAATCTGAATCGGCTGATCTTTTTTCATGTCACTTAAATACTAATAATGAAAGTTTCAGCCACGTACGTTGTAATTTGATCAAGTTACGGCTACAAACCAATAGCTTGGCTGAAAGGTCAAAGGTCAACCTTGACCTTTGGAATCGCCTCTTAACATATCAAGTGAGAACAAAGACTTTAGTTTAAAGATAGTTTATTTCAACTTGGTAAGATACACATACAAATATATACAAGCTACATAATGTAAAAGGATTAAAACGAAAGCTGGAAGCTTATGTTATTCTTCTCCTAGCAATAATCAGATGTAAATATAATGGCGTTGTTGAAATATAATACTTTAACACAATCTTACTTGTTACGTCAACATACCTATGCGCCAAATATGTGTCTGTTACGTCATTGTGCTGTGGCTCTCTTTTAATTAACATATACATTATGTGCACTATTCAGCACTTCGTTATGGTGATCTGAAATTTTAGTAGACCCTACATCCCCAATGCTACATACCAAGTCCCAAGGTCATCGTCCTTCTGGTTCTGGAGAAGAAGATTTTTAAAGGGGTTTTACCATATATGGGCATGGCGGCCATCTTGGTCATGTGACCAAGACCATTTGAACAAACTTTCGTTCCCCTATCCTAAAGAGTCTCCATATGAAATTTGAGTTCCACTGGCCCAGTGGTTTCAGAGGGGAAGATGTTTGAAAATGTTGACGGATGGACGGACAATGGATGCCAGACGCCGGAGTCATTGGTATACTAATAGCTCACCTTGGAGCTTTCGGCTCAGGTGAGCTAAAAAGGTATATTATTTTGTTTTTGATAACAATCCACGAAAAAAAAACAGGGCGTTTTTACAATTTGTTTAATCATTTCAATAGTGGTCAGGAAAAACTCGAATTGGGGAGTATAAGTTTTCATCCAAAATTATGAAAAATATATCAAAATATTCGCATAATAATGTAGTTCTCAAACTACCAGCATTTTTTTTGTATTATGTACCAGACTTTTTTTAATAAGAAATTAATTGATACTTTCCTATTCGTTTCAGTGTAAACCACTATAAGGATTAATACAGGTAAATCTGTCATGACAATTTTCATTGTTGGGTATGTCAGACTTGACAAAGCAAATGTGTAGACTCGCCAAAGCCATGGCTGTTCCCATGAATGACACCCAAAAATAGTAAGTGAGTATGATCGGGAAATATCCCAATCACAAACTGCAGACAAAACCATGGCACTGAGAGGAATAGCCACACAGCAATTACAAGTCACCACGAAGACAAACTAAGCAAAGCAACCAGCTCTCGCGATTCACCCTTAAGATGATTGCAAAACAAGAATGGACATAAAGTAACAAAATATAGAACAATTACAGAATCCTATAATGGGAGTAACAATCAACAACAAATCGACAACAGCAGAACCACCGCCTTAAAACAGACAGCAGCCTAAGCCACTGGGGTGCTAAATTTATTTTTACTGGTACCAAATCTTCACCCTAGATTCTGCTGTTGTTGAAGCACAAAAAATTTAAAGCTCGCATGGAGGCTTCTTAACTATTGTAATGTATCATAACGGACAAACAATCTCATCAAATAAAAAAATTTGGTGCCAATCTGAAAAATATGCAGAAACACTATCAAAGTGCGAACAGGGCTAGCTCTGGAGCGTCTCTGGTGAGTCTGCACATTTGCACGGCAAAACTCCAGAACTTTGTTGGATTTGCAGTCCAAACCATGAATTAAGTCACCAATTGCTTGGCAATACCCTAGACTGCAATGTTACCAGTGGTCTGTGCGCCAGGTGTCATCGCAAATAAAATAAATGCAAGTTTATAAATAAATCATAAAGTCAACAGGTATAGATTTTTTTTGCCTTTTTTTGCAACCACCAGCTCGTTGTAGCAACCACCGGTGCGTTTACATTGACCAGTGTGTAGTTTACCAAGAAAAAAATACAAAGTGGTAATCGGTTTTTTAATGTTATTACATCTTAATATGCCAACAGCTGTGCTTAGACATGCAAATTCTCCTCAACTTAGGCAGTTACACTAGAAAAAGCACCTGCCATGGCATAACTCCAGAACTGAGTGGATTTGCTGTCCAAACCATGAATTAAATCACCAATTTCTTGGCAGGGCAATAAACTGCAATGTTACCGATGGTCTGTGCACCAGGTGTCATCACAAATAAAATAAATGCAAGCTTATAAATAAATCATAAAGTCAACAGGTATAGATTTTTTTACCTTTTACGCCAGCACCAGTGCGGAAAATTGCCACCACCAGCTCGTTGTAGCAACAACCTGTGCTTTTACATTGACCAGTGTGGAAATACCAATACTCAACTCAAATAGCCCTTTAGGACATCTTACAAAGGTAAATGAGGGGTAATCGATATCATTTATCTGCTTTTATGTGTTTTGGAATACACAGTGTAATTTCTCTATTGTTCACCAACACTTTTAACATCTTTACAAACACCGAAATAGTATAATTATGACAATTATGAATCACATGACATCTTAGTTTATGAAAATTAATAAATAGGGACACAGACATAGCCATGTTGTTGTTGTCGTCATAAATTCTCCGAGTATTGGGACACCTCAAAACGAGTGGAACAAAGTTAACTGTTAGAACTAAAAGAACTATATACAATATATCCAAAGTCTATTCGCAAAACTATAACCAGTACACTGTACAACACAGCAACCAAGGTCCGGACGCCAACACGTATTCACAAATTATATACAGGTTTTTATGGTTGATAATTAAAGCATTAGAGTCCACTTTCTTGGCCACAACTGAACAGGCAAATCTGTGAAAGTCTCAATCTTTCCTCCGGCACTGGTCGCTGCAGAAGCGGGTTATATGACAGCGTGAGCAACGTTTAAGTTCCTCTTCTTCCTTGGGTGGATGCTTACAGTTAGAACAAACACAGTCTACCTCGTTGTCCTCACTATCGTCACTATCAATTGTTTTGGCAGAAAATAAAAAAGGACTGCCTGTTCCTAAAACAAGTCAGGCTCAGCAGCTGGGGCTGGTGTTGGATTATCTGAAGACTCCACAAGCAAGGCTGGTATTTTCCAGTTCCTTTACACACACATAATCCTGCTGGTCTTCTGGTGAAGGCAAATCTGATTTTCTAGCTAACTTCTTCTCCAGGAAATGCGCGTGTCTCCTCCTAGAATGGGCCAACGCCGAGGGAGAGTTTCTCTTCTTCCGACGGCATCTGACTGGTTTCACAGTAGCGCGTCAGGCGACCTCCCTGTCATCCTTGGCTTTGTTTGGGTGGAAGTTTGCAGTTGACGGTTAACGACAATGAATCCTGATTCCGCGTGAGTTTCCATGAGTATCGGTTATCATCATTCTCCAGTCTGTTCAGAACTTCAATGATTGATTTTGGGATAATATTGGGCAGAGCACCCGTCATTATTTTCCAAAGATCATGGTGGCAAGTATTCTCCGTCCACTCGATATGCCATTTTATCCCATTTGAAGCTTTATTCGTCACAGTGAAAGAGGTATTGTTGAAGCTGTATTTGACGAATTCTGCAACTTTCATAAAATCAGCCGATATTTACACTGTCATAACTCCATAGCATTAGGATTAGTTTTAAAATTGCAGAAAAATAACATTTGGCAATATTTCATATAGCTTTTTTCAACTGCTATTCAGCGATATTTACGAGGAAGTTTGCTCTTCAAATATGCAGCGATTTCTCAAGGCTGCGTCGCCATTTTGTGTATGTAATGAATGGCGCACTAGGTGTTAGTCCAGTTACACATGCTCCAAAATACCTATCTAGCTGAAAAATGGAGTTTCCAGTCACCCATATATAGGTCACTGGTATAAAAGTAAGAAAGACGAAAAGATCAAGAATCGATACAATCAAGTACCACACCATTTGCGAAACTCCGCCACAATTCGAGAATCGAATCATGGCTCTGGTGTATGTAAGGAGCATTATGCCTAGTACTATGTACCAAAAAGCTACATTTTGTTAGCCAGAAATGGGGCAGTGAAAATTGGTTCTGTAGCATGTGGGTTAAGCCCTGTTAAAAATAGTAAGTGAGTATGATCAGGAAATACCACAATCACAAACTGCAGACAACCCTGTGGCACCGCAAGGAAGAGCCGCTCAACCATCACGAGACACCAGGAAGACAAATTAAGCAAAGCAATCAGCTCTCTCTTCCCCATCAAGATGATTGCAATACTAGAATGGACATAAAGTAACGTACAACAAAACATAGAACAATAACAGACTCCCACAATGGGAGTAACAATAAAAAAAAAGTCAACAACAACAGAACCACCGCCTTAGAACGGACAGCAGCCTAAGCCACTTGGGGGCTTAAATGCATTTTTACTGGTACCAAATCTTCGCCCTAGATTCTGCTGTTGTTGAAATACAAGAAATGTTCAGCTCGCATGGAGGCCATCTAACTAATGCAATGTATCATCATGGAAAACACTCTAATCAAATTAACACTCCATGATGAAACAAAGAAAAGGGCTCGTGACTCAGAGATAGTTATAGCTAAAGAAAACCTCAAGTTGAGCCACGGTGGGTCCAGCTACAGATAAGCACCAACCCACCGATTAAAGCTTTACGTCAGAGCCGTCATAGAGTCTGAGGCCTGACCCACCATCGTGCAATTAAAGAGGAAACCATAGCTTTAAACCGTAATTGGGTTCAAAACTAGGCATGCAGACTGTTGCATGATATCCAAATTATATCCAACCCTTATATAACGTTTTACTATCTTTTTGAATTGATCACTAAAATTAGGTATTCCAACAATTCGTTTGAATTTATAGACTAAATCACCATAAAATATAAGTTCTGTTATGCCTTGTTTCAGAAGAGTTTTTAACCCAACGTTGTATTTAACAATTAACTCTGAGTGTCTGTAGTAGAATTTAGAAAAAGCTTTTCGAATTTTATGATATCTATAACCTTGTTTTAATAATTTAGCAGTTAAAAATAAGTTTCTGTTGTTGAAGTCATCAACATTAGAGCACACTCTAGCAAAACGAATAAGCTGAGAAATATATACACCATAGGAAGGAGAGCGAGGAACATCTCCATCAAGAAATGGGAAATTTACTATTTCAAAATTAAAATCATTCCGTTTATCATAAATTTTAAAATCGATTATTCTGATTGTTCGAAAAGTTTTATCAGCAGGATAAATGAAGTTTTTTCCCATAAAATATCGCTATAGCATCTTCTTTTTACGACGTTTTTTGTTGTCAGGTTGGTGGTGAGGTCTGGCTATAACCTTGTCGTTAGAGCCATATGACGACGCCTGAACAGTGTTTATAATGGGCGTGCTATGAAGCGACAATGTCTTCAGCTGGACAGACAAAGTTCAGCATATGAATTATGAAACTATGAAAAACCAAGACTAATTTAGTCTATAAACGTCAGTAATATGTACAGACAAAATGCTTATAACATGAGCTATACGATCATAAATGATCAACACAAATTTTTGGCATGGGACCCAACAAAACAATTCAACTATGGTCGCCACGCCAGCAAGATAGCTGGAGGTATTCTCAGCTTTACAATAGGGCTGAGCAATTTTATAACTAACTCTAACTCGTGATGGTTGAGCGGCTCTTCCTCGCGGTGCCACGGGGTTGTCTGCAGTTTGGGATTGTGGCATTTCCTGATCATACTCATTTACTATTTTTAATCGTTTCAAACCGCTGGTTTGAAACACGTTCCAGCCTCAGTGCTAGGAACGTAGCTCAACCTATATAAGTTATAAACGTTATGCTCCAAGTATATAACGTTGTGAAGCATCAACTTGTATGGGCTTCAGTTTGGCTGTCTGAGACAATAGCTCAGAACCTGGTTTGGATGTTTCTAAACCTTCTCATGCGTTCAGCTTGGCTCAATCTATAAAAGTTATGCTTCAAACATATAACGTTATGAAGCACCATCTCGTATGGGCTTCAGCCTGCCTGTCTGAACGTGTCCAAACCGTATGTGTTCAGCCTAGCTGAGCTATGAAGGCATCGAACGGACTGCGAACTAGGTTGGAGATATAGCATTTCCAACCTGATGTCTCGACCAATGTTTCGGCCCAGCTGAAACTTCTACATCATCAAAAATCTCTCTATGAGTTCGTCTTTGATTATCATTCGCGTCAACAGAGCGCGATGCTTTGAAATAACTACCCTGGACTATCAAACCGCTTCGAGAGCCAGGCGATACAAGACGGGCAAAAGAGAGATCTTGTACCCGCAATTTGATCAGTTAGCAATCACTATTTTCATAATTTATATAGTCAAACTTATTAAAAATTTTAAAACATAATCTCAACCATCTTGCATGACCCTTCGGTAAAATATACAACTAAATGATTTATCTACTATTTATCATATGACGTCGCATCTAGGAGTGAAATAACGCCATGCAAGAAAATTGATAAACCACTAGTGGTTTACAGATTTACGGGAAACGCTATGACGTCCATAACAACGTTGCGTACATGATGGCAAAATCATAATGAACGCCAGAAATGAGATTTCAAAGTATTTGTCATATGATAAATAGAATCTAACATTCGTGCTCTTGTATTATTGAATTTATTAAACTCGTTGCAAAAAAAAAAGAGATAAAATGCTCGGCAAGCCTCGCATTTTATCTCTTTTCCCCAAATCGTTTAATAAATTCAATAAAACATGAGCACTCATTTAAGATTCACTATGAATTAGACAAAAACTATCTTTAAAACAAACACTTAGATAGCATAAACGATAAAATGCAAAGGCAGGGATTTAACATGATTGTATTACTTCCCTTACATAGACCAAACAAGTATATGACTTTCACAAAAAAAATGATACCAAAAAATGAAACAATATATTTTCAGCGCAGTTTATCCTGACAATTGTGAAATGTTGCAACCGTTGTTTCGCTGCATTATTATTATCATTATTATTGGGCTGGCATGGTTTCTGTGACGTCAACGTCACGTTATCAAAGTCCATGAAAAATAGACCTTCTATGTACGAGGGTCTGGGTGGGGGGTCTGGTATTCACTATTCATTAAAAATTTAGTCTGTTATTCACCTCATTAAATTTTTTGGGTTATTCTATAAAATAGTCCCATAGTTCATAATAATCTAATATTCACTATTCGTTATTTTTCTTCTATTCATTAAAATATAGGATTATTCATTATTTTAGGCACTAATTATTCACTATTCATTATTTGCTGCGCTCATTATTCACTATTCATTATAAAAGGCCATTATTCACTAATCATTATTCACTAATCATTATACCTCATGTACGGCAGATGTTGATTCCATGGAACTGGCCGATGTGCGTGCAGATTGGCACCACACCTGACCCAAGATACCACATGGGAAAGTGGCAAATACTCAATTAAACATCACAAACAAGAGCCAATAGGTTAGCCCTTTCCCAGCAGTTGACCATAAAGCAGCAATGAACAGACGTGAAAGCATGAAACACACAAGATATAAGTAATACAAAAGAATTACCACCTTGACTGATGTCAGGCCCACTGGGGTTTACCTGTTGGATTTCTGTTATCTACTGTTGAGTCCTTGTCTTTGGTTTACGTCCTTTTTATATCTTGATTTATATGTTCTAGGAGATGGTGCATGGATAAGTTAGGGCTCTTTCATGCAAACCAACATCATTATCATCACCATCATCATCACCATCATCATCATCATCATCATCATCATCATCATCATCATCATCATCATCATCATCATCATCATCATCATCATCATCATCATCATCATCATCATCATCCTCATCATCATCATCATCATCATCATCATCATCATCATCATCATCATCTTCTTCTTCTTCTTCTTCTGTAATTGCCTCCCTCAATACTTGAGTATTCTCGCAATGTGGTGGAGGATACCCATGCACCACGGATAAAAGACGTATGTACAGTAGTTAAAATTGGATAAAAACAAAGTGTGTCGTTTAGAAGGTGTCGATTGCCAGCTGGTTCTGGAAGGCCTCCAGCGTTGTCTGGCCTACTGCAGTCTGAGGGAGTTGGTTCCAAAAGACGATAGTTCTTGGGAAGATGCTCTGTTGGTAGGTGTTGTTCATGGTCTGGATTTGGTGAAAGCGAGAGTCTTGGCCTCTGGTCATCATGCTAGTCGATGGAATCAGGTAAGGCACTACTGGTATGTCAACTAAATTCTGTACGATCCGGTACATCATGCTGAGACTGGCAAGATCTCTACGCTTTTGAAGGGTGTCCCAGCCAAGGTCTGCTATCATTTCTATGACACTGCTTTTTGGCCGCAGTCATTTGTAACAAATCTGGCTGCTCTTCGTTTGACCATCTCAATCGTATCGGTGTTTGTGCCGGTGTAAGTGCCCAGGTTGTAGCGGCATATTCCCCTATAGGGAGGACAAACATCTTGTAGGCAGTAGCCTTTGCAGCTTGTGGTGCAGATCTAATGTTTCTCTTGAGAAATCGCATGGTGGAGTTTGCCTTCTTCGCAACATTGTCTGCATGCCTGCTCCAGGATAAATCACTGCTGATGGTCACTCCCAGATACTTTGCCTCAGTCTTTATGTTCAACTTTTGGTTTTGGATGGTGTAGTCTGAGTAAAGGGGCCTCTTTTTATTAATGATGCGGGTAACCTTGCACTTGTCTGCATTGAAGCCCATCTGCCATCTTTGTTCACGTGTATGTGTCTTGATCCACATCTGAACTAAGGGTGAGGTTGGTGCGCTTTGAAACCAGTGAATATTTCACCGACCGTTCCAGGGCTGTGCTTCTTTTGTGGATTGTTTTTGTTAGTTATGCTTCGTGTTGGTGTGTGTTGTGTTGTCGTGTCTGTTCCTTGCAGCCGTGTGGTCATTTGCTGGGAAAGGACTGACCTGGCCGAGTTG
Source organism: Loripinus fragilis (assembly GCA_964019695.1). Lineage (NCBI taxonomy): Eukaryota > Metazoa > Mollusca > Bivalvia > Lucinida > Lucinidae > Loripinus > Loripinus fragilis. The sequence continues at coordinate 33,968,788 of OZ026516.1, forward strand.
GCATGGGTCTAGTTGGTTTGTGCCGAGCTGACCCGCACTCGATTTTTCCATCCTACCCTCACACTCATGATAGATTCTTATATTATACTAGGTGTTTGGTTTGGATACCCAACAATTCACTCCTACATTTATGGAGAACATAACATAAGTTTCTTGATAGACGCACAATGTTCATAACACTTTAGTCAGTGAACTGTCTTGTCGGTGAATTTTCAAAAACACGGCATAGTTATCAATAGTTTTTATAAACGACACTTATGCTAACAGCTGTTTTGCAGAGAGAAACAAAGAGCGAGTTCGAGAAAGAACCAGAGAAACTAATGTTCAACATTGGTTTAACAAGACAACACCGAACACACTCTGGTTTAACCGGAGTGACGTCATAAATTAACCAGAGTCCAACCAGCCAAAATACGCCTGTTCCTCTGGTTTCAAAATGGCGGCTACGCAAAAGAACTGCCAAGTTAAAATTGAAATTGGCATTTTAACATAATCTTCGGCTTTTCTAATCCATTTATGTTACGATTGAAAGGCTTACACAGGCAAAATATGCCTGTGATGCACTATGAAGCAAAAACCTGCATATAGCTGTCCATTATAGAATAGAGAAAGCAAACATTGCCCAAATGCATAGTATACAAGTATTGACTTTTCAAAAATTGTTAGCGATCGTTAAATTCTATCATAGTATACATTCATGCGCATTGCACTGCATGCTTGTTTTTATTTCACTTCCCATGTAAGTTTCTTATAAGTTTGTCTTTTAACGCCCCAGCTTTAAAGTCATTGGCCTAATAATCGTCAAGAAGACATTTTCAGTTTTTTACCAAATAATGTTGGGTCGACCATCTTCATAATGTGACCTAGGCAATTTGTGTAAACCTTTTTGCCCTCATGCCAAGAAAAGGGAAATTAGAATGTCTACTAAATGTGGTTCATGGTTATGAGGGTCTGGATAGTTTAAACATATTTTATTGCCAAATTTTATACAGCAATGGGGTTGGGTCACAAGTTCTCGCAACCTTAGTTACGACCCTTCCCCTACAATTTAAACATACATAAAAGCTAATAAACATGGCTAAACATGTACAAATACATATGAATACATATACAACTATATATGAATACTAAACAAACTGTAAATTATAAAAGTTAGAGCAAAATAAACGAAGAAAATACATGGTGAATAAATAAATAAATAAATACATAAATAAATAAATAAATAAATAAATAAGATAAATAAATAAATAAATAAATAAATAAATAAAGAATAAAAAAAATAAATAAATGAATAAATAGCAGTTCTTTGATAGGTAATTGAATATAAGATGAAAAAAAAAATAATAATAATAAAAAAAAATATAATATATATGTAACTGCCATTATGAACCCCTTCAGTTTGAAATGTTAAATAGTCAGGTCATCTGGTACAGGTTTCTAAATATGTTTCGAAAAAAGAGTCATAGAAGGTTATTAAAAGCGTTTTGAGGTATGTATATACCTATGCACAGCCCTGAACAAGACCACATTAACTTCAGTATTCCAGTTTTCATTGCCATTTAGGATCACATTAATATTTAGAGGATGAAAGCCTCTAACAGTATCATTAAAAACCTGTCTTTCAACAGTATATTTTCTGCACTGAAAGAAGTAGTGGTAGGCATCCTCTACCACGTCACACAATTCACAAAAAGGATTATTACGAATATGGTTTCTAAAAAGATCACCGTTAAGACCACTGCATTTATTTCGCAGCCTTGCATGTAGGACAGACATATATCTATTTCCAACAGTAAAGTAGGGAGGAACATGTGCTATGCTAAGTTTTGAGAATATATGCCTTTTAAAGGTTGGCAATGTTGATATATCTTTTAAGTTATCATCAAGAGAATTCCATAGCCTAATGGCTGATGGAATACACGATTTCTGTGAAATACTAGTTCGATTAAGAGGTACAGATATGTTTCTATTGTTTCTCAATGGGTAATCCGAAATTTCATTTACTAAAGGAGGAATCAAATCTTGTATGTAAGAAGGCACCATACCACTATTTACATTATACATAAATGATAGTTTATGTTGCTGCCTTCTTTGTGATAGAGTTGCCCAGCCACACTCTTTGTACAGGTTTTCTAATGATACTGACCTAGTCAACCCTGTAACAATTCGGGCTGCCTCATTTTGAATTTTTTGAAGCGTTTGTGAGTCTTGCTCAGAGCAGCCATCCCATACAACTGATGCATATTCAACAACTGGTAACATATAAGACATATACATCTGGTTGAGGGCGTTTCTACTAATAGAATATTTCAATTTACGCATTATTCCCAAAATTTTAGTTGCTGAATTGACAATATTTTCAATATGAGTGTGCCACTGGCCATTACTACTTAATGTTACGCCCAGATGTTTATGGCTATCTACAAAGCTAATTGCAATATTATCAAAAATAAGATGTGGTAATATATCTAGTTTTTTAAGAGTAAATAAGACAGCTTCTGTTTTTAGCGGATTAAAGGTAACTAACCACTGTTTAGCCCAGTTTGACAACAGTTGTAAATCGTGATTAATAATACCAGCTATGTCAGCAATATCTGCTGCAGCATAAAATAGTGAGCTATCATCTGCAAACAGCCTTGTCAAACTAAGAAGTTGTTTAGCTATATCATTAATATATACTAAAAATAAAAGAGGCCCTAGAACATGCCAAGAAAAGGGAAATTAGAATGTCTACTAAATGTGGTTCATGGTTATGAGGGTCTGGATAGGGGGGGGGGGGGGGGGGGGGGGGGCTGGTATTCACTATATATTAACATTTTAGCCTGTTATTTATCCCATTAAAAATTTGGGTTATTCATTAAAATATGACCCGTAGTTCATTAAAATCTAATCGAATTTAAGTTCACTATTTATCATTTTTTCTTCCATTCATTAAAAAAATAGGATTACTCGTTAGTTTTAGGCACTCATTATTCACTATTCATTATTTTTGACTCATTATTCACTGTTCATTATAAAAAAGGCCATTATTCACTAATCAGTATACCCTATCAAGACCGTCGGTTATGGTGGTAATCTTTATGATATGACTTGGATAATTTATGCAAACTTTTGTGTCCTCGTGTCAAGGAGGAACTGTGTGAATTTTGAGCTTCCCATAGGTGGTACTCTCATTTTTCTTTCATACGTAGGCTTGGAACCAGCATATACCGTTCGCCCCCAAAAGTATCAAGGATATCAAGCAACCCCCCCCCCCCCCCCCCTAAAAAAATCTTTGAAAATTTAGCAACCCGAATTCTATACCTTGACCTTAAGAAAAAAATCTAGAATGCATAGAAATGACCCCTAAATCTAGTCCAATTTTATGATGACCCAAAATAGATATTAACAAAATCTTCATATCCCCATAAATATTGCTTTCTTCAGAAAAAACTCGAAATATTAAATTTCAAAATTTTGAAGCAAAAATAATGGTCCAAGCCTACGTATGTATGAACATATCAGAGTAGCCAACCTCTCCCTGGGAGTGGCTTCTGGGAAGATTGTTAATGTGTATAACTTATATTTGTTAGTTTTAGTATTAAGTCCATTTTAACCTGCCATACCATAGGGAAAACAGTATTTTGGAAATCAGTATATTGCATTTTGACGATGATACAGAAAAGGAAGAGAAGTCCTGTTCCCTTCTCTAGACTGTACGTATTCTTTTTATGTCACTGGGTCTTTAGTACATGGCCATTTAAAGTCTATACATGTAGCAAACAAGATATGTCTCAGTTACGTGACAAACATACCAAAAAATAATGGGTCTAGCATGTGGTACTTTTGTGGCAAGTTATTTGAAAACACTGGACATGCCATTTTTAAGTTGTTTTTTTACTAAAACTGAGGACAGAAATCAATGGCACCGTGAACCTGAAGCAGTATATAACACTTCACGGTTCCAAAATGTATCAAGAAACCAAATATGGAATTCCTATCTTACATGAAATACAGAAATGCTAGAGCCCTGGAAACAGTATGTGACGCTCTGCGGCACCAAGATGTATTCAAATAGCAACTTTGGGATTCAGACCCCCCACCCCCACCCCAATAATATAGGAAATATGCTTCAAATTGAGTGTTTCTAGAATTGAGACTAGAAGTCAAGGTCAGAGTCAAAGTGACCCAAAATAGTATTTGCTACTCCCAGATCCAAGATGTGACCACAAACCAATCTCGCTCCACTTCCTACGTTTCGTAGCTTAATCGTTTTGCTAGAGTGTGTTATAATGTTGATGACTTCAAAAACAGAAACCTATTTTCGACTGCTAAGTTATTAAAACAAGATTATAGATATAATTAAATTCAAAAAGTTCTACCACAGACACTCAGAGTTAATTGTTTAATACAACATGGGATTAAAACTCTTTGCAACAGGTCATATCATAACCTATATTATATGGTAACTATGATTTCCTCTTTCATTGCATGACGGTGGGTCGTGCCTCAGACTCAATGACGGCTCTGACTTAAAGCTTGCATTGGGAGGGGGTTGTTGTTTTAAGCTTATTTATAGCAAGGCCCACCCTGGCTCAACTTGAGGTTTTCTTTAGCTCTGAGTATTTGTGAGCCGTGAGCCCTTTTTGTTGGCTCATCATAGTGTGTAATTTAATTTGATTGTTTCTCCATATAGCAATAGTTAGCAGGCCTTTATGCGAGCTTAACATTTTTTGTGCTTCAATAACAGCAGAATCCAGGGTGAGGATTTGTTACCAGTAAAACGCAAGTAAAGCCCCGGTCCGGCAGAGCTTGCCCTCACCACAACCAAAACAAACTGACAATCAAAGAGAGGTTGCAGAGGTCGCAGAAAGGTGGCTTAGGCTGCTGTCTGTTCTAAGGCGGTGGTTCTGTTGTTGTTGACTTTTTGTTTATTGTGACTCCCACTGTGGGAGTCTGTAATTGTTCTATGTTTTGTTGTATGTTACTTTATGTCCATTCTAGTATTTCAATGATCTTGATGGGGAAGAGTGAGCTGGTTGCTTTGCTTAAATTGTCTTCCTGGTGTCTCGTGATGGTTGAGCGGCTCTTCCTCGCGGTGCCACGTGGTTGTCTGCGGTTTGTGATTGTGGCATTTCCTGATCATACTCACTTACTATTTTTTACAAAGGTAGCAACAAGGTCGCAGCAAGGTCGGCGATCGGTAGCCATACAAAATCAGACGCGGCCAGTCTTTTGAGTATGCACGAAAGACTAGCTGCGACTGATTTCAATCGCCGACTAGTTGCATAGGTTTTCTATAAGTCCGCGATCAGTCTTGTGCTTGTTCATAATGATGATCTCACCGGGTAATCTACTCACCATATTCTATGAGCTGACTACATCTGAGGCCAATAGATGTAATGGTTTTCGATATTTATCTTTATTACAAGTTTTCTATGTGCAAATTTACAAAGGGCAATAGCCCGTAAAAATGCAAAGGGCAATATCTCGAAAATAAAAATAACTTTTTCTTACTCATTATCCTCTATCAGCTGTCCAAATTTGAAGCACCTAGCTGTAATAATTGTTGAGATATCAAGCTTTCTATTTCCAAACATCAAAGGGCAATAACTACAAAAAACCCTTTAAAAATCACCAGGTAATCTACTCATTATCGTCTATCAGCTGACTAAGTTTTAAGCCCCTAGCTGTTATACTTTTTGAGACATCTTGATTACAAAATTTCATTATGACCCTTTAAAAGGGGCATAATTCCACAAAGGGTGATAATTTGGACTAAAAAATACGGGTCAACTATTTTTGATATAAATCTATTTATAAAATTTCAAAACTGTAACTTGATTTTTGCAACAGACGCACAAACGGAAGGACGGGCAAGCTCAAAGCAATATGCCTTTTTCAAAGTTGGGGCATAATTACACATAAGTGGAATCAAAGCTGATAATAATCATTTTTAAAATTAATAAAAAAATGTCCAAACACATTGAATCTGCCGAGAAGTGACTACCGAGCTACATTGCAGCAAACCTTTGGTCTCCAGACTAATGCCATACCATCTGAGATACTGTGCTCCTCTGTTCGAACATATACACCAGGGTTCTGTGTTATAAATACATGCAAAATAGTTCGTGCTGAACGCAACTGGGTATGATTTTTATGCTCGACAATTATTGGCCTTTAACATCATTTATTGGCATCACACCAAACGACAATTTATTTTAGAGTTTTAAAGCAATGGAAAGTTCTTAATATTTTAGAATTTTCCTAATGGGCAGTTGAAATTTCATGTTCAATTGAGTTTAGCATGCCATAAAATCTGGGCGGATATCCAATAGACAAATGAACAATAACCAATTGATTTTATTGAAATAATTATGCAACAAACACTATGAAAGCACACATATAACTAAGTATGCAAAATTAAAAAAAAACAATTGAATTGAAACTGTTTTTATATTGAAAATTCGAGCCACATTTGGGACATGCTCCTGCCTCAGCGTAGAAGACACTACAGCTGTTTTATAAGACAATGACAATGGGTACGAAGTCGTATCTCTAGTCTGTGAGACTACGGATACGGATCTGTATCTCTAGCATTTTTTTTCAAAAGGCTACGCTAGAGGTACAATACGATAATCCTGATCTGAAAACCTTCTGCTCCAGTCGTCTGTTGCAAATAATTGTCTAACATTGAAATGATTACTAACTAGTTAAAGTACCAAAGCAAACACAGTGGATCCAGATCAGGCTATTCCAATAGGAGCAGTCTGATCTGGGTCCACACTTTTTGATGGAGGTTTCCAAAACTTTTTAGCAGACGACAAACGAAGACGACTTTTGTTGCGATTCAATTGCGTTTAATTTGGCGGTCCACTGATATGGCAAGGGAAAAAATGACAAAAAATTAGTTGCCATTTCTTACGATTTTATAATATAACAATTATAATGATAACCATGAGACATGTCTGATCCGTATGTCTCAAAGGTTAGAGGTAGGGATCCATACACTTTGTATTGTTACCACATACACTGCCTAGACATCTCTAATGTTCCTACTGAATTTAATGTTCCGGCCTGTGTAAAATCGCAAAACTACACACAAAAAAGTACAGCTCCGACGAGAGAAAGTAGAATAAATGTACGTGGACAAACTCACGAGCATACAGTTTGCAAGAATGCATACAATAATAATTATTTGATAAGGCTTGAAGACCGCCAGCTTTTTGTGAAAGCTAATACTTGTCTTTTAACTAACGATCGACAAGAGTGAGTTCGCGCAGCAACTGTACTAGACATGCGCAGTGCATCTACCAGAGTTTAACATTGGTTGAAACACGAACTCGCTCAAAATTCGTCGAAATATCTATGATTTTATCTCTTATTGTTTTTTAAGTCAGCCCCTGCAATTCATTAAGGTATTGTCTTCTCCTATTATCCGCATTCTTCTTTTTACACGATATTTACTGGGTGTGTGCTAAATATGTAACTAGATTTAGCCTATAGATATCTTTAGAACGTCTTGCAGAGTTGGTGGGGTATTGTTGTTGTACAAGTATTAGCTTTTCAAAAAAGCTTACGGTCGCTTAACCCTATAGCTGTATGTATTCTTGCACAGTGCTGGGCCCAGGGCCGTCAATACACCAAAATGCAGTGAGTGTCCTATTAATGCCTAGAATGTCCGCGAGGGCGTGTGGCAGTATCTAGAGAGAGAGAGAGGGAGAGAGATAATAATCGTGTATAATGATATTGCAAGTATCCTCGGGTGACCAAACTGCGCCACGTTAAGCTTTATCAGTAATTCTAACAATAATTCAAATGAAGCATGCAAAATTAAATATGCTTGCCTTATTTATGCATCATTTTTGCATTTGACTGCGGATAAATCCTTATTCCGAACCAACATCCTCAGACATGTTAAGATTAACGGATCTCCCGTGTCACTAACGGAAAACTCTGCCGTTTTCTGCAAAACGGATTTTTGAAAATCCGTGCGCTCATAGTCTTACCGTTTTTTTTGTTAAAAGCCATTTCTTGTGATAATTTGGCGGAAGTCGCCGAGAAAAATCAATATTGCATTCTCGCAAGACCTGACGATAGCGAGCTTCCTGTTTACGACAATGATCAATATTGATATCGTAAGGAAGCTTGGTAGTTTGGAATAGCTGTCGGGTAAAGCATCTCAAAGTTACTGAAAAATCGATATCAATCAAGGGCTTGAATGTAAACCGAATAATACAGGTACAAATAATCCAAGTGGCTGTATAACTTGATAAACCCAACAAAGATGGCGAAACGCGAATCATCGGCAGGGATTAGCCCAGCAAAAAAACGAATATGGTATAGAAGCGGGTCAAATTTTAATGCAGAATATAGACGGGTCCAAACACTACGTCACAAATCAATATCATCCAGAACACTACGGTCTTTATCCGATAGCTGGCAAATACTCTGGTTGGCAGTAAACTGTTGTTTACCTGTATCGGACATGGAAACAGCACATGTTTTATACAGGTTTAAAGCAAAATTTATTTCCTAAAAATAATCATAACGACTGGTTCCCATAGTTTGATCATTGATCTATCAAATGATGTGTTTTTTTACATACTTTATCCCCATTTAACAAAAATATCGGAGATTGAAACGGTTGACATCGGACCAAAACACAGGAGCGGGGGCCCGTCAAAAACAAATAAAAACTTATAAAATTAATTATTTTTTAACAAGAAAATTATTATAAATCAATGTCTGATCATTATTTTACATATCCAAATCAAAACCTGGGGCTAAAATATCTTAAAAGATGATTTTTTTCTCACGTAAAAGTTGGCTCAGCTCAATGGCCATTGCATTGAGCGGAAGGTATTTTGCCCACCACAATAAAAAGTCACGTGGTCAAAATTGATATCACGTGGTCAATAAGCCCGGATGAAAACAATAACATTGGACTGGTCTATACAAGAACGTTTGACTGGGTTATGGCCAGCGACCAGGGCAAGTAGCAGGCGTACTGCAAGGTTTGCAGTAAGCATTTCAGTGTCCCGCATTTTTTTTTCAGAAACTTAACATATGTCTGCATCCTACTATGAAACGGAAGCTTATGTAAACATGGTACATTGATCAATCAATGTCTGCCATTTTGGGTTTAACGGTTTAACCTACTTCCGCCTAGTGAGTGACGTCACACTATTCCCGCTAAAAAACGCAAAATTGAGGCCAAGCATAATTTTAATATTGAGTTTTAACAACATTCAACTTTCATAAAATACAAAATTGGGGAAAAAAGAACCGTTTCAATGTCTAAAAGCAAAGTATCTTTATGCACTGTACCGGACAGCCTGTCTCTCAAAGTGGTGTTGGGTATGTTGTACAGTTTTGCAGCTTTTCTCACTGGCATTTTATTTTCTACACACTGAATGTAGGCATTTGTCAGTACATCATGGGCATGGACCTTTTGGGGTTCTGAATTCTGTCCTGCTGCAGAATTTGTTGAGGTTTTGCCCCCCCCCCCCCCCCCCACCCCCCCCAAAATGAGCACAGAGACACACACAAAAAAGGTCATAAAAATGTGTTCTATTCTAAGACCCCAAGCTACAAAAAATCAATATTAAAATAGCTTGACCTAAAAATTGTGTTACGCTACCACGTAACGTATTGCCCAACCTTCAGAATTTTAGAAGATCACTTGAGTAATGAAGGGGCATTTTTGGACATAAGTCAAAGTGATTAAAATAAGCTATCTAAAATTAAGTATGCTTTACTTAACTGTTTGTGCCTCATTTTGACAGGATCAACTTTTCCTCGCAGTGTTTACACTTCCGTTAAAAAATTCCCACGGTCACTCTCGCCCGCACTCGAGATTTCGCGATATTACAGAGTAAACAACAAACATGGCGGACGTATGGAGCTGACGAATGTAGGGTATTTGACGATATATTCGGTAATGGTTTGGGTTTGGTGAAAGTTTGGGTGGTTTGGGGTGTTTCAATGGACTGCACGACGGTTATGTTAACAGTTACATGAAATTAAATTTGCAAACAAGTTTGTCTCGCGCTTTAGGTGGCCCTACAGATTTCATGAACAGTTTGCTTCGCGATGTAGGTCAACCCAGTATATTTGGTACCCCGCTCGTTGTTCGGCAGCGCATAAAAAATAGCCTGAGCACGGCATAAAGGTTCAGTCAAAACCTGAATTTGAGATATGTTTTGCACAAAGTTTATATATACGGCCAGCCACAGCCGACCGTAACCAGGGATCCAGCTTGAGAAGGCTCAACTCCCAAAAGCCTGGGAGAGGCCTGCCACAGCTAGCATTCTGACACCCCGAGACCATTGTACCGTCAAAATACTCCCAAAAAACTAGTGGGGTTTAATGTGAGTGTTGACAGTTGTCACCTGGTCATTCAAACATAAAAGGGAATGAATATGCAGATCAGATGGCCAAAGAAGCTGCAGAAGAGGCTAAAGAGAAGATGGAGCTGCCACCAATTGTAACACTGGGTGATGTTAAGACAGCAGCAAGAGAATCAGGGAAAATGAAATGGCAAGATATGTGGGAGAAATCAGAAAAGGGCAGGCATTTATTTAATTTTAGAAATCAAGTAGGTCTCAGTCAGTATCACAGATTTGAATAAAAAAAACGAGAAAGTACAGTCATCCAGCTAAGAACAGGATATGCCAGGCTAAACAAATATTTACACAAAATTAACATTGTTGACAGCAACAAGTGTCAATGTGGACAAATTGAATCTACAAGCCATTACTTGTTGGAATGTTCCCTATATGAAAATGAAAGAGAAAATTTGAGAAGGAAGTTGTTTCAAACCTGTGGCATCATTCATTTGGATTTAAACCTACTTTTAGATGTCAAGACAGACAAGGAATGGAGAACATTCATAATGTGTGAATTAGAGAACTTTGTGGTAGAAACTAAACGTTTCACCACACGAGCTTCATGTTAATAGCGCGCACCACCAAATACCGCGAGATAATACAAGTGTAGACAATATTGACCTTACATAGATACCAGTGTGTTTATATGGCCTTAAGGCTTTATACAGAAATACAGTATTGACCTCACGAAGATACCAGTGTGTTTATGTGGCCTTAAGGCTTTATACAGAAATACAGAAAAAGAGACTTTTAAATGAAGCTCTATGGCATCGTCAGCAATATCAATGATTGGCTGTGCGATTTCTTAACAAATAGGAAGATGAAAGTAGTCATTGATGGCGAGGAATCTGACTCAGTCACCGTCAAGGTTGGGCGGTCAAAACCTGGTGCGGTTTTAACCAGCGGTTATAACCGCCCCGGTCAATACTCCAGAAGTGGTCGATATTGGTCGATTGGTGGTCAATTGAAAAATTGAGTGGTGAATTGAGTTTTTTTGTATGGTCATTTGAAAAATGGGAATGTCTTTTTGTTTTTTACTCTAAATAGTGAGATTCATTAAAATGTAATAGTTGATCTGGGTGTTAAAACTGTTTGGTCCCTGCCAAGGGGTCAAATTTAGCATTTAAAGTGTGAAAACTGTATAGAAAAATATGTGCCCCCTACCATTTATGTGTGTTGGTTACTCTTTGCCTATAAGTATCATCTGCTGATAGCCTTTGCAAACAGTTTGGACCCAGATCAAGACTGAAAAAATGTTTGACCTGATGTAACATACTAAGTGATGTTTGACACTCTGATATGAAATTATTTATTAAAGAATTTTTTTAAAAGAGTTGATTTTGGGAAAATCAACATTACCCTGCATGCAAAGTGTGTATCTCTGAAGTGTGTTTCAGAAAAGTGTGAAACTGCTATCAAAACAAATGGTCCTTTATATAAACATCTTATATTAGGTGTTAGTGCTAATCACTTAAAAGTGTTAAATTAACCATAGTCCTGCTGAGCACAGATATGCCTCCTGTTGCTTCAGAATAAGCCACAATTTTCAATGCAGTCTGTGTATAATTGTAACCTAGAGCGCGCAGTCGATGGGGCGCCATCGCTAATCCCCACGCTAAAGTTTTTGACTCCCACCAGCACCCACAAGTCCCAACCCGGGGCATGACCCTGGCAACAGAATGAAAATTCTGTTCAATATGTTTTCTATTTTTCTACGGCGTTACTTATTAATGCATAAGTAACTAATATTAGTTCATTTATGAAACAGTGGTTACTTAGCCTATAATTGTAATTGGTTTTGAAATGGACTATTCCGAAGAGGGGTGTGATCAAAGTTATTGTTCAATGAATAACGTTTAATTAAATGTTTTCGTTTTCCAAAGGGCAAAGTAAAAACAAATGTAGACCTCTCTCATTAAAAGAGTATTTAAAACGTCTAAAATGGGGTGTCTTTTCAGTGTAAATGTTGGATGTTCAACTCCTGTATTACCCACCGGCTGTACCTATTTTTCACTCTTCAGCTGGTCGAATGGTCTAACTTAGAATAACTTAGAATAACTTAGAATTGTAATTATTATTTTTACCAAGAAAATATTTCCAGTTATGTGTCATCGGCGGTTTTCTGGGGGCGAACTTATTGATAAATTCATAACTATAGATGCGAAATTCTTTAATAAGTATATAAAGGCCCTATTTATAAATCATTGTGACGTCATTCATTCTATATTTATCAGTGTGTTGGTTAAATTGTTTCGGGCCATCATAAAACAGAAACAAACTTTTCATTTTATTAGAAAATAGGAGCAAGAAAATGTAAAACAAACAAACAGAACGGACAATAGGCCTACAAGCAGAATATGAATAAGCAGAGAAAATAACCTGAGAAAGAAAAGATTAAAGGCAACACGCGGAAAATAGGTTACTCGATGTTGACTTTCTTTCCCCGCTGATGATAACAAGTATTGATTTTCATAAAAGATAATTTTTAAAGGAATTTTCCCCCATAGGAAGTCTAAACTTACAAATGCGACCTACTGTTGATTTTTCTTTTACAAGAAGTGGGTGTCTTCTTATCATGCTAGTATGCAATTTTTAAAGCATGTAATGTAGTGGAGCATGGAATTGCGTGCTATGTCGTTTAGAGTTAAGTCTTTTAGTTTCTCTCAGATCAATACCCAGTCACATAGAGTTCTTCTGACTTTTTAGAGGAGGGACTATGTATTTCACTTTTAAAAAGATTATAAATAAATAAATACACCACACACAACTCCTAATACCGTTACTCTATGGTTCCATGCCATTCCATGTTTAAACATAAGCCTCCTGTCGATATGTATGAGTCAAGGGGATTGTTTTCAAAGCTGTTTTTTTGTGTTTTGTGTAATATTTTGAACACTTAAATGTTTATCTAATATTTGATCGGCCCACTAACAGTTATGTTAAGGAAGAAGTCTAATATTTATGTATTCATAGTCTAAGGGTATCGGTGACGCTGTGGTTTGAAATCAAGCATAAGCTTTAACAAAAGCTTGCTTCCCCATCACTGTCTGATTGAATAGTTTATTAGCGAAACGTCAAGCATTTAATGACTCATTTCAAAGCCGTTTTAACGTATATCTCATTGCGAAAAAAAATTATTATCCTTCATCTATTATTACTCATAAGAACCTTCAACAAAGCCGTTTATAACATGTAACACATGTTATAGTTTTTCTTGATATTTGTGAGAACACAAACAAAGAGTTTGTTATGAAATCTTTGAAATTGACATGTTAATGATATTTGACCTTTTGACCTCGCCCCAAGGTCACCAGTTTGACCCTAGGATAATATGCGACTTGCATTCTGTTCTGCTCGTCATCCCCCTCGATTTGATATGCCACATGACCATGTTTGAAAAAAAAAATTGACCCCCTGGGCACCCCAAGTGCCCCAAAGTCCCACCCCTGGGGCATGACCCAGGCGACAGAATAAAAATCCCGTCTGATATGTTTTGTATCTTTCATTTGTGAGAACACACACACAAAGTTTGGTATAAAAATCTTTGAAATTGACATGGTAACAAAATTTAATGATATTTGACCTTTGACCTCACCCCAAGGTCACCAGTTTGACCCTAGGATGAAAATTTTACTTGCATTCTGTTCTGCTCATCATCCTCTTCAATTTGATATGCCACATGACCATGTTTTGAAAATTACTTTTTTTGACCACCTGGGCACCCCAGCACCCCAAAGTCCCACCCCTGGGGCATGACCCAGGCTACATGATGAAAATCCCATCTGATATGTTTTGTATCTTTCATTTGTGAGAACACACACAAAGTTTGGAATAAAAATCTTTGAAATTGACTTTGTAATTGAAATTAAATGATATTTGACCTTTTGACCCCTCCCCAGGGCCCCGGAAGGCGGGGGGCAAAAAAAATTTTGTTGCGCGCCCCATTTATGTGAGTAACTCACACACCAAATTTGGTTGAATTTCGTCCAATAGTTTAGGAGGAGATAGCATAACGTACAGACAGCAGGACGGAATTTGATTTTTGCCCCTAAGTACCCCCAAGTCCCACTCCTAGGGCATGACCCAGGCGACAGAATAAAAAAACCATCTGATATGTTTTGTATCTTTCATTTGTCAGAACACACACAAAGTTTGGAATAAAAATCTTTGAAATTGACTTTGTAATTGAAATTAAATGATATTTGACCTTTTGACCACTCCCCAGGGCCCAAGGGGGCGGGGCTAAAAGATTTTTTACGTTGCTCGCCCCATTCATGTGAGTAACTCACACACCAAATTTGGTTGAATTTCTTCCAATGGTTTAGGAGGAGATAGCATAACGGACAGACGGACAGACAGAGGCGATAACAATATCCCCTTCGCTTTTTTAAAAAAGCGTGGGGATAATAACAAATAATAAAATGCAATTTGAACCAAACTTGTTGGAAAGTTTTATTCATCCTGTGGACTCCTTGTTTACCGAATCACCACCATTCCTTCGCGACATAATTTTCATATCATGGAAACACAGTTTACTATTCTCTATGTATTCCATTGAAAACAGGTAATAAACTTAAACTGAGCAAATAATCATAGTTTAAAGTTTCACATGAATTTATATAAACAAAATTTATTTAAATACTGGCAGTATTTTATCTATCATCTTAAAAACAAAAATTTTTGCAATAGAAAATTGTTTACATAAAACTATGACTCTTCCAAGCTTCCATTAAAAAACAATTCTCTGGCATATTCCTGCCAAACTGTCATGTGCTATTTTAAGAGCAGTAAAGCTTCTGTTAACACAGATAACCGTCGGTAGCACCAGACAACAAAAGGGGTTAAAATACATGGTTTATAATTGATTATCAGTGGAATATGTGAAAATAGTAAAAAAAAACGGTAAGGAAGATGAAAGTTTATGTAAAATAACTTTATGCACCAGCATGTTCTCCACAAATGGTATGGGAATTTTGAGCAGATAAGTAGTTGATAATTCTGTGTTTACATCTGGATGTGTGACGTCAAAATCTTGCAAAATTCTCCCGCGGATAACATATATCGAGAACGTGAGTATATCGAGAACACAATACGTGACAATACTCAAACCCTTCTTTATCGCAGCATCTCCTTTATCGCTGCATTTGCATATCACATGAATTTTCGGGTACAACGCCACCAAGGGATTGTTTACATCCAACGTATTGGAGGGTGATCTTCAATCTCTCAACTCCAGCAAAAAAATAAAATGTCACAAATTTTGGCATTCATATCTGTAAACTTACAATAACCATGTAGAAATCAATATTTTGGAAAATAACGGCTACCCCTCTCCATGAAATCTCGCCAGTAAAATCTCTAAAATCTGTTGTTCTATTTTTTTGGCAGCCGATATCTGTTGTTTAGACGTCAGGGCTGTATCCCCGCAGGGCTGTTTCCCCGCCCATTTTAGGTCACTTTACCTCCTTATTTGGAAAATTTCTCAAGAAGCAAAGTATGGAACGCATTTAGCATTTTAAAACACATTGTATAGTGAAGTTCATTTTTGCAAATAATACCAACACTTTAGAAACTCAGTGAGGCCCAATAAAAATGTTCAAATAACGAAACCTTTTTAGTGTAAATTCCATGCAATATAAACATAGTGACAAGCTTAAACATTCAAATTCTTCTTATTTCAAGAGCATCTAGCTGTTTATACAAAAGTGCGTAACCTCCAGCAAGCACTTTGCAATTATGAAAAACAGTTGTGAAAATATGTTGGTTATATTCTATTTCCAGTCAGAGTTTATTATGTTTCAGTTTGCTACAAATGTTTCAAAATCGATTTTTGGCGAGTTATATACTTAAGGAATCTTCTAACGCATACAGTAAACAATTTACAACAAAATATCAATTATGCTAAACTGATTCAAATTTCTGTTGTTAAGCAAAAATTCAACATTATTCACATCATGTGTGAAGATTTCAGAACAATACCTTTAGTAGTATGCAATATAGCGCCTTTTCAATACAAAAGGGTTAAAACCGAAAGTCACAAACATTGGAATTTAGGCTTAAGTTTGCATTTTAGTGGGACAATTTTAATTTCATTTGCCATGTTGAACAAACGCTATTTCGTTATAAGAAATGCATGAAATTCACGGTGGGTCAAATTTAAGACTAAATGACGACCCTGGCATAAAACAATCATAGGTGGGTCAGCGCCCGATGTTCGTCTTTGGCTGGGCCCAGCGTGGCTCAACTAGGGATTTTCTTTAGCTTGACTATCTGTGAGTTGAGAGCCATTTTCTTTGTTTCATCACAGTATGTTTATAAATTTAATTATTTACCTGTTGTGATACATTTGCTAAGGAAAGGAGCCTCCACGCGAGCTTAACATTTTTTCTGGTTTGACAACAGCAGAATCTAAGGCAAATATTTGGCAGTAAAATCAATTAATTTAAGCCCACAGTGACTTCAGTCAAGCGTTCTAATGCGATGGTTCTGTTGTTGTTGATTCATTGTTTATTGTTGCCCTCATCGTTTTCGTTGGGGATTTAGGTTCGGTTCTTGTTTATTGTGCATTACTTATTGTCGTTCCTAGTTTTGTAATCATCTCACTGGAAAAGAGAGAGCTGGTTGCTTGATTTAAATGCCTTTTAATGTCATTTTACTGTTAGTGTTCTGTGTCTCTTCCTCACGGTGCGATGGCTTGGTCTGTAAATTGGCATTTTCTTGTCATACCCACTTTTTCATGTGATTTTGCTCAGTTCACATATAAAAGTCCATACTGTATGTACCATCAGCAGGGCTCTGCTGTAAGCTAGCAGAATAAATCGTCTACAATGGCCATCCTGCTACCCTGATCAAAACCCAATCGAGCAAATATGCTAATTGATTGTCAGGAATAATTAATTTATTGTGTGAGCGTATTGTCCGTATACTTTTATAGTGGTAGAAGATAGAAGTTGGATGCGTTTTTTCTTCTTTTTTTTATGAATAATAGAATACAGACGGACTTAACTTAAAAAAAGAATTCATATTTCATAAATAAACTGGAACACATTGACAAATTGCTAATCTGTTTTCCGTATTGATTTGTTTGAAAAAATGAAAATTTGCGACTTTCGTTTTTCGAAGTTTTCAACTCAAACTTCAATATCTTAAATGTTCTGTGTCAGTTTTCTTTGAAAATATACATGCGTTACCGGAAAACATTGTTCTAATATATCCCAACGTATTTTTCAATTCGAAATTCAAGTTTTTAAGAAAATGCCAAAACAAAAGTGTATGCGTTAGAAGATTCCTTAGGTGTATATGTAGTTCAACAGTTGAAAAAATCTTGGTGATATGGCTTTCCATACTTTGATATTTTTTATTGTGAGTGAATGGCGCAATAAAGGAGTGGCTGTTGCCACCTGGGAAGAAAACAACATGGCTGCACAAAAGCGGAAATTTTAAAATGCTGACAAATTATCAGCAATCTTAATCATTATAAGGTTTCAAAGAAAGGATTTATAAAGCCACTAATGTGGAATAGATTTCACTGGTTAATTTTGCCTTGTCCCGTTTACAAATAAGTGTCACGTTAAAGGAGGAGTCCATCATATATTCTGTTTATTTCGTTCTTGTGATTCCGCCGATGTGTGGAATCCGTTTACGTCTCGCTTAATTGTGAACAAATCTCGGAGCTGTCGACCGGAAAATGTAAACAATAACAACAACTTACCGCTAATATTTTCTTCTAAGATGGAAATCAGAAAGGTAAAAACACAGAACAAATAATTTTTCCACCTTATTTTCGCGCCATTTTACTATTTCCAATTTATCTTCAAGTTCAGAAGCCTATTTTTCGTACAACACAATATTTCCCAGACCGCCAATACGCACTGGCGTCTGCTTCATTGGCCACTGACTAAGTAGATCACGTGATCTGGATTTTCTGTTCTATATTATTAGTCTAGATTGCAGTTGAGAGGGCTGCAAAGCGTTTTGGCGTTCCTATTAACACTTTAAAAGACAGAGTTAGGGGGAAAGTACATCTTGATACTGTTAAGTTTGGTCCCTCTCCAATGTTCAATTTAGAGCAAAAGGCCCCTCTATGCAAGCATCTAAGTGCAATGGCTGAAATAGGCTATGTTTATTCAAGGCAAGCAGGGCACTCACACCCCTTTTTGGGAATGGGGCCGTGCCCATGGAATTGTTTCGACTAAAATTGGGAAAATCTATATTGTCTTTATGTATGAATTGCGAGATTGATTCCGTTAAACTTACCTTGTTTCTTGATACATGTATATAATTTAATCTTTTTAATTAGACAGTATCATAATTCAGGAATAAATTAGCTTCATATATTTTATTTTCTCCGTGGACAGTCATTGGTGGGGCGATTCTAATTAAATGAATACCAACTTATGTGTTTTGAAATAGAGCTTAGAACAGAAGAAAATAATTCCTTGCAGTGATTTTTTTACAATTTTGGGCTTATGGGTCCTAAGGGACTCGCTATTTCCCGTATCAATGAGTCCAACTGCAAACGTACGAGTCCAGAACACTATTTTAAATGACAAGTCTGCAATACTATTGCATCCTGGGACTCGCTGAAAACTGAGACAAAATTATGCGCAAAAGATGCAGGGTGCCCAGGTAACAAAATCACTGTCCTTGTCTCATTGAACTTCTGAAATGCAACAGAGGCAAAACATTGCAGGATAGAAAGTTTTTTGAGTGAGTGACTGATAATTGAATCCTTTTTTCAATTAATTTCTGTATTGCAAACCAAAACTTTGCAGTAGAAAGTTTATATGAGTGATCATTGATAATTAAATCCTAAGGTGTTCCACTTTTCGATGCCCTACAAAACACTACGACTATACACTACTGTAAAACAAAGCAAGAAGTCATGGCCGAAAATAATTGGCAGAATTCGATCCTAGTACGAATGGAAAAAACGACTGAATTGTAAATAATTTTTCACAGCTTCTCTTCAAATGATAGCAATGAATAGTTTTATTTATGTTTAAGCAAAAACTGAATTGGTATGCAGTTTACTGCGGCAATATTAGCCAGGAGAATGGGCAGAACACACACCCATTGACCTGCGATTCACCCCAGTATGGATAGGGGGAAGGGAAGTATAATCTCCCGCATTCCGAAAAATGGGTGCAAGTAAAAACGTCTAATAGTGCACGATCAAAAGATCGTTCAGAAAGGAAGTCGGGGAATAAAAAGTTAATAATCAGTACACTTTTATGTGTTTTCTAACTGTCAACTGATATAACTGGTACTTTTTTGGGACCAAGTGTCAGATTGAGATTTTTTTTTTCGTAATTGTGAAAAAAACCCATACTTTTTGGCATTGGGAATGGGGTCGAATGTCGCATTGGGAATGGGGCCAAAATTTAGTTGATTGAGAGCCCTGCCCTTTGGGGACCAGAAACCCCTAAAGGGGTACTTTGGCAAAGAGTGAAGACCCAGATGAAATGCTGCATAATGCATTATTGCAACTGGGTCTGCACTGCTTGCTAAGACAAAATGAATCTTCAGAGAAAGAAATACAGTAGAATTTCAATGGCTCAAACTATGATGGCTCATTTACGTGGACTAACTAGAACTATCATCATGGTCCCTACAGGTCATTTAAGGCATACTTGACCCTGGATGGGTCGAACTACCTTTGGCTAGAACTAATTTACATGGTCCTAAGCCTGTTCGAGCCATTGAAGTTCTACTGTATTTATCCCCACGCTTTTTTAAAAAAGCGTCGGTGGATATTGCAATCGCCTCCGTCTGTCTGTCCGTCCGTCCGTCACGCTATCTCCTCCTAAACCATTGGACGAAATTCAACCAAATTTGGTGTGTGAGTCGCTCACATGAATAGGGTATGCAACGGCACATTTTTTGTGGCCCCGCCCCCTGGGTCCTGGGGAGGGGCCAAAATGTCAAATATAATTAAATATCATTAAATTTCAATTACAAAGTCAATTTCAAAGATTTTTAAACCAAACTTTGTGTGTCGTCTCACAAATGAAAGATATAAAACATATCAGACAGGATTTTCATTCCGTTGCCTGGGTCATGCCCCAGGGGTCGGACTTGGGGTACCGTGGGGGTTGAGTTGTCAAAAAAAAATTCCGAAATTCAACCAGATTTGGTGTGTGAGTAACTTACATCAATGGCACATGCAACGGCACAATTTTTTGGATCCCTATCCCCTGGGGCCCTGGGGAGGGGCCAAAAGGTCAAATATCATTAAATCTCAATCACAAAGTCAATTTCAAAGATTTTTAAGCCAAACTTTGTGTGTCTTCTCACGATTGAAAGATATAAAACATATCAGAGGGGATTTTCCTTCCGTCGCCTGGGTCATGCCCCAGGGATGGGACTTGGGGGTACCGTGGGGGGTTGGGGGGTCCAAAAACTTTTTTCCCAAATTCAACCAGATTTGGTGTGTGAGTTACTTACATGAATGGCACATGCAACGGCACAAATTTTTGGGTCCCCGCCTCCTGGGGCCTTTGGGAGGGGCCAAAAGGTCAAATATCATTAAATCTCAATTACAAAGTCAATTTCAAAGATTTTTAATCTTAACTTTGTGTGTCTTCTCACTAATGAAAGATATAAACATATTAGACGGGATTTTCATTCTGTCCCCTGGGTGATGCATGCCCCAGGGTTTGGGACTCTGGGGTGCTGGGGGGTCAAAAATTTAATTTTATGAACATGGTCATGTGGCATATCAAATTAAAGGGGATGAGCAGTAGACCAGGATACACTGAAAAATTTTACCCTAGGATCAAACTGGTGACCTTGGGATGGGGTCAAAGGATCAAATACCATTAGATATACCGGGCCGCGTAGCGCAGTCGGAAACGTGTCTGGCAACAGATGCGAGTCTGACTGCAGATCCAGGGGTCGCGAGTTCGATCCCGGCCCGGTCCCATACTTTCGTGGAGATTGATCATAAAATAATTTCTACGGTCATTCTCCTCCCTTCCGCTGAATCATTCAAGAAGGGTTGTTGTCAGTTACAAGCGTAAGTATGTGCACGAAGTACTGGTTAACTGCTTGTTCAAGCTTGCCCAGGAAAAAGTGTGGTTAGGTGAACTGACCGTCCAGCAATGACCATAGCTGTTGACTTGGGACGTAAAGCAACAAAACAAACAAACAAAACCATTAGATATCTTCGAGAGCGAGGGGATTTGCGATGCCGCACCATTGAATGTGTTCTAGTATTTTTTAATTGAAATTATAACCTGTATCCCCTCACTATATACAGTAAAACCTGTCTTAAGCGGTCACTCAAAAATAGACAAAACAAAGATCCTAATGATAGCTTAATGAAGGTCAAAAGTAATGCAGAATGCATTCTGCAATGCTTTTGACCTGCCATTAAGCAATAATTGGTCTTGAAAACTAATTTTGGGTCTTTTTGAGAGTGGCCGTTTAAGACAGGTTTTCCTGTACAATGGACCATCCTGTATCAAATTTTATGGAAAATTCCATTGGTCCTAAAAGGGTTAAATCTATCCGGGTTTGAGTTATGAGGGAGTTCACTTTATTTCAGGATCAGTCCATGAAGTGAGGTACCAGAAACGGTGAAAATGAGTGCCACTAGAACTCTGGTTGAGCTGAAACCATTGTTCTGCCATCGTGTGTTCAGATTTTCTCCAGCCATCCCCCTCGGAGGCTCCCCATTGCAAGTGACATCACTATGTTGCAGACGAGATTACAGTATCAGAATCAACGTTAGGCATAATGACCGGCTAAGTCATGTGACTTTGAAACCTGCAATACTATCACGAAGTATGGGTGTTCTTCTGCAGCAGATCAGAGGGAAGAGAGGGGCCGCTTATTCTGATTTTGGTCATAAAAATCAGCCAGCCAGTAAAACGATGATAGCATATTACTTGTTTTTAGGCCTTTCAATCTTCCTTGTTGCTGTTGTAAACCTGTAAGTACACTTTTAGGTAAACATAATTTTGAGCTTAAAATTGTAAGATATTTTCTTACCCATCAGTTTTAACATATGTTATGGGTACTCAAAAGAACCGTCTCAATGATTAGACTGTTCTTTTGATTACCCACAACATATGTTTTGGTTGAGAAATAAGAAAAAAAAATTGTTACACACTTAACTAAAGGCCTGAGTTCAGTTATGGGGGTACAGTTAGTTTAAAGATAGATGAGAAACGGTGTAAACACACACAAAAAACAAATCCTTGCTATGAGTGCTACTGGTAGAGAGTATACCGTATGGCGTTAACTTGTCTGGCTGCAGATACGTGTCTGAATGCAGATCCAGGGGTCGCAAGTAAGATCCCGGCCCGGTCCCATACGTTCGTGGAGATTGATCAGGAAATAATTTCTATGGACATTCTCCTCCCTTCCGCTGATTCAAGAAGGGTTGTTGTCAGTTACAAACAAAAGTATGTGCACAAAGTACTGGTTAATTGCTTAGTCAAGCTTGCCCAAGAAAAAAGTGTGGTTAGGTGAACTGACTGTCCTGACGTGACTATAACCATTGACTGGGACGTAAAGAATCTAACCAAAAACAGAGGGTTAAGAATCCTTGTAACTGTAATTACCCTGCCTTGCAGGTTTAAAAGTTATTTATCATATGACGTCGTGCGTCTGGGAGTGAAATAACACCATGCAATAAAATGGATGGTTTACAGATTTTCTGAGAACGTTATGAAGCCCATAACAACGGTGCTTACATAATGACAAAAAGGAGCAGAAATGAGATTTCAAAGTGTAATCTTAATGTAATATGATTAATAGAATCAAACATTCGTGCTCTTGTATTATTGAATTTATTAAACTTGTTGCGAAAAAAAGATAAAGAGATCTCTTTTCCCAAACTTGTTTAATAAATTCACTAAAACATAAGCTTTCATGTAAGATCCTCTTATAAACTAAGAGACCTCCATGGATAGGTCCAGATAAGCAAACTTTTTTATGCATAAAATTGTGATTATTTTCTTACCTGTTCAAAGTCCTAGGGACTAGAGATTTTTCTTCAAATTATAGGTAGGTAGACATAAACATGTGTAACACCAAAATATGATTATTATAAGTGTTTTCTTATCAAACATATGAGCATATGAGCCGCGACATGAGATTTCCAACAATGTGGCATTTTGACAAGTGTAGACTGTAGCCTCCTCTTAAACTCCAAATGAGGTCTGGTCATTAGCTTAACACTCATAGAATATTCAAGCGACTAGCAAAGGCTCTGATCAGGCAGTGCGTATGCACAGGCTGGTCTGAGCCTTTGCTAGTCGCACATACCAAATTGTTGGAAATCTCATGTCCCTTAACACGAGTTCGCGACAATCAAATTAAGAATGAGCATCAAACATGTTACAATGCGAGACTTTAGTATAAATTTATTATTAAGTCCACCAGCAGATGTAGCAGAAGGCGTAAGGAAGGCCCTGTTCGCCTACCTAAAAGATACGGGCTATGACCTTAAAATCTAAAAGGAAGGCCAACGGACAGTGAATCACCAAATAAACAGAGATAGTGATTGCAGATTAAACCTAGATGGGATGGGCAATGTTCCTTATGCAAGGAATCATGCAGGCCATTTCCCATCGACTATCACATACACCCACTTACAAACGCTTCAGAGCCCAATGGATCATTGGTCCTCCATTGACGTATGTCATAAGTTGCATGCTATGTGCCTATCATATGCCTGACAGGTGAAACTGGAGAATCGCCTTAGTATCCTTATGACTGCAAAAACACATAAAACACTACACTCACCCATTGGTTGGTCAGTAGGACGTATATCCGACATTGGAAGTTTATAAAACGCACCAATGGACAAAACTGGATCAAGCTGTCTAACCACAAACACACAAAAATCATACACTAGGTCAAACATAAACTCTACATATGGTTAGGGATAGGGTGTGCCGCTCGTGAGCCCAGGCCTAGAGCCCAATCGATCATTGCCTACAATGACGTATGTCAAGAGTTGCATGCTATGTGCCAAGCATATGCCAGTCTTAGGTTGACCTGGAGAATCGCCCAACTCCTTTTAACCACAAACACACGCATACACAGGTTGGGCAGGGGGGAGTGCATCCGACTTAGGAAGTCTCACTGAGCGATAGGGCAGAGATAAAAGTTGAGAGAAAAGACCCTAGCCTTGAGACATGCCGAAAGGGTAATACTGGATAATCTCCTTACTACTTAACTGCAAAAACACAAAACTGTCTTACACTTAGGTCAAACAACACATCAAATAACAAAACATATAACATTTAATTTATTTCATTAACAATCATCAAAATGACAAGGCGAATACCTACCTCACCCCCAGCCAGACTTCTTCATTCAATTGGCCACTGAACATCCCCCCTCCGCCAATATAAATCGATTAAATTTTGACAAACGGCTTGGGCACCGAGCAGGCCCATCGTATGATGGACCTGTTCGGTGCAGAAGACGTTCATATACAAAATAAACAAAAACAACCCGAAAACAGAGAGATTTTAAAGCAAACAATTTCTAAATTGCAATTACATAAGCACCTTGCGCCATCTGGCGGTCAGTGGCAGAGACTGCAGGGTGGCGCGAGATGCCTATTATCAAGCTACCCACATTCCGACTGCATGTGGAAATTAGGTCTGCACACTGTTATATACATGTATTAATCAAATATATATTTCAGCATTGACAATATGTACATGTAAAATATACTTTGTAAAATTAATACCGATCGAATACTGGATAACTTAAACACACTAGAACCCTTAGTGAGATCACATTCACACTAATTTGGATCTGGTGTCTTTATTGTATCAACAAAAAAGGAAGATAAACATGATGCAAAAAGCAAAAAATCAAAATTGACCAAAATTATTTAAGTCACGTGACTTGGGAGCATTGGAAGAAGCTCCCAAAAGGAGCAACTAAAACAAATTTAATCAACCCATTAGGCGCTTGGCTGGACAAGTCAAATAACTTTTAAAAACTAAACCCTAGGTGCTATTAAAATAATCCGCAAGCACCTAGATTAATATTTACGTTATGAAAATCTACATGACGCACGTTACACTAGTAACATAAATTACAAAACTGTCATAAATTCGCGTTTGCGGACTACTACCGCGCATGAAAGCGCTATTTTACATGTACATGATACTTGAAATTAATCAAACTTCTCTTTCAGCAGTAGTTAAGCGCGGTCACAGCCCCCCCCCCCCCCCCCTATACCCCTCCCCAATTTAGAAATAAGCCCAAATTGGCAAATCGCGGGTTCGAGCATCATTTACCGTATTACCCCTTAAAATAACAAATTGTCCAGGTAATGGCCATACCCGGCAACCACAAACACACATGCCCAACCCACAACCACCAAAACATAGCGCGTATTAGAGCAACTTAAGGACAGATCTTTCTTGGATATTTGGAATTGGTAAACTGGTTAACTCAAAGTCTCTTCAGGGCATACAACTGCATCTGAGCCGGTCTTTCTGTTGGTGTGCCAGTCGATGTGACGGCACAGCTGCAATATCAACGATGGATGGATTGTGGACCAACAGAATAGGATTCAACGGATAGGATGGATGCTTAACACAGATGAAGATTGGAATTTTGTAAATGTTGCGACGCGTTTGTCATGCTTAACTACTAACTTATCAGCGAAGCCAGGGGATGGGAGAGGTTAATTAATATCTCTTCTGCTTCTCGCAGACCTGCAAAGCTCATCACCAGAATTCTAATAACTAACCATTAACCACTAAAACACTATCAACTAAACCCTCAACCTTCCTACAACTCGCTCTGTATGTGACAGCCATGCTTATGCATGCCCCGCCAAATTAAGGTTAATATACAATAACGGTTTCACATGAGAAACCCTGAAGGTATATTTTTCTTTGGAAGCCTCAAGCAAAATTTCAAGATAGGATGCTAGAAGAACTCCGAACACACACACATGTTCTGAGTCTTACGACACCCGAGCGACGCCCTCCCCCCTAGGAATAAGCCCCTTATCCCCCGCTTAAAACCCCTAAACAATAGGCCATCTAATGACGAATGGCCATCTTTTGGATATGGAGTTCAAAATTTTAAGGAGCAAACAAGTAAGATCTCTCATGGGATCATTAATCACAAAAGAACACCGACTCCTCGCCACCCGCTCCACAAAATTGCAACTGAAATAGAAAAAATGTAATTAAGGAGGCAAAACTTTATTTCCAAAAGCTTGCCCTAGGGAAAGCTAACTTCGTAGACTGATGTCCGCGTCTTAGTAACACTGCCCGCGAGCACATGTATACAAGAACTGGATGGAAGTGCGGAGTGGAACCTGGATGTTGTCACCACTTGATACATCAACTTACAGCTCACCAATAGGGGGAGCGGCAAACTTAAACAAACGATAACAAAACTCCTTGCCCTTCCAGGCGGAAAAAAAACCCTTACACTTTCAGAAACATAGGGGGTGACACTGTGCAGACGAAATTGTCACGTCAATCCCCACAAGATTGAAACCTGTTTTAGAGCATTTCCAAAATTCAAACTAATTAATGCCCCACACCTTTACTTAACGCAGATAGCAGGGTTGGCACGATATTACCCGCCCGGGTAAACCCACTTTGGGCAATATGCAGGTTTTATGAATTTTTGGTCTTATAAATTCTCGATTCTCAGTCTGATAATAGATATAAAAGTGTAGAAATGATTCTATATAGCCACATTTTAACCAGTTTTAATGGTAATAGAAAGATAGTCATTAAAATATGAGTATGAACATTGACATTTAAAAATATATTACATGTATTTACAAGATACAGACAAGTCAGTTTTAAATTATATCGGATTATTATTATCTTGTCATGCCAGTCTACCAATGTCATCTTCCCCTGAAAAAATATCTTGGGCTTCAATAATATAAACAATTAAATCCACTCTGGGTCTTATTGCTTGATCATATTGGCAGTAAATGAAACTTTGAAAGCTAACTTTGATTGGTTATGAGCTGTTTTATACTTAAGCCTGAATAAACTTTATGTATCATGTATGCTATAATTCTATTCCAGAGTGTGAATAAGTTCCCATTTCCCAATAAGACTGCATTAAATTTATCCACACTATTGTAACTAGGACCAGCATGACTGCATTTGACCATAATTTCAATAGTCAATGATAATTGCTTAATTACTGCCCCAAAGGTGTGAATCACAGTCAAAACAATACTACTGTTATTTTTCTAAATTTTGGGATATCCCCACAGTTTTTTGTAATCAGCCTAAAATTTTACAAAAGTAATTCCATCAAAAGATGCAGACTGAAATGCAAACAGCTTTAATCCTGATCAGACTGTTTCTCTTTAGACCAGTGCTTTTTGCACAGAAAAACTGCAAGGTAGAAGCTGGTTGTGGAAGTTATGAGATAAACTTTCAGATTTATAAAACCCACATAAAACCCATAAAACCCCAAAAACCTGCCCTCATAAAACCCATAAAACCTGCCGGGTTGGGCTTTATGATAAAACCCGGGTTTTATGCCAACCCTGGCAGATAGGCGTAGGATAAGGTCAGGATACAGCCTGAATTCCTTTTTTGAAGCCAAAGTGGGTGCATAAAACTGGGTGTGCCGTGTGTGCTATATATGCCTCGTGCGCAGGGACCGCGGAACACCGACACAATAACCGAATAATGTATGTATGTAATCTCATGTTGCGGCTCATATGTTTTTGTTACTCACAAGAAACTTATGATTTTTATTATAAGACAAATATTCAAATAGTTCATATATAGGTCCTCTTTTCTGAATCCACTGTGTCCCAAATTTATTTCAAATAAGTGAGTACAGTAAAACCTGTGTAAAACGGCCACTCTCATAAAGACCAAAATTGGTTTTCAAGACCAATTATCACTTAATGCAGGTCAAAAGTATTGCAGAATGCTCCAAGGGGAGCATTCTGCAATACTTCGGACCTTCATTAAGCTACCAATTGTTATTAAAAGGTTTTACTGAATTTAGAAAAATCAGTATTCAAAAAATTTAGAGTTTTTACTGTAAGTGATGGGACTTATCTATTTCAGACCAGGATACCTTTTTGATCAATATGGGAAGAAAGAAATGGCTAATAAGTTGAAAAGATCCGTAAAAGCTGCATCAGCGGAGGTTGAAGGTTCTGAAGAAAGCTTGGAGGAACAGAAAGGGGTTGAAGGAGAGACAAGTGATGTGAAGGAGAGAAAGAAGAAAAGAGTTGGTTTTCATGATAAAAAGGTGGGTGATTACATAGGTTTAGATTAATAAGAATTTTCAGCGTAAAAATGTAAATATTTTCTTACCCATCAGTTTTAACATATTTTTTGGGTGCTCAAAAGAACCGTCTCATTGAGACGGTTCTTTTGAGTACCCACAACATATGTTTTGGTTGAGAAATTAGAAAATTATTTTTCTGGTATGCACTCTTAACTAAAGGCCTGGGTGAAACAGGATTTGTTAATTCTTAATGCCCCAATCATGACTGCTATACAGCTAACAGCAAATTTATTTATCTTTCTTGATTTCTTGATTTACTGGAAAGGAAGGCTTAGCATTTCACATGGGCAAGAAAGGTCAGAATTGACTGGCATGAGATGTCTCTGAAAACAGTACTAGGTTTCATTGCTATTATTGAAAACAGTACTAGGTTTCATTGCTATTATTGAAAACAGTACTAGGTTTCATTGCTATTATTGAAAACAGTACTAGGTTTCATTGCTATTATTGAAAACAGTACTAGGTTTCATTGCTATTATTGAAAACAGTACTAGGTTTCATTGCTATTATCATCTAGACAGCAACCTGTACTGATGTTTCAAAGATAGGTGAGAATCGTTGTAAACAAACACTGGCGAGTTTACCTTGTTTTTGGTGTATAGATAGTCTGAGTGTACAGTTATAGTACCACTGAATACTGCATATACATGTGGTAGTGAATACGTCATCTTTACCTGTTTAAAAGAAATATAGAAACGCCTCATTACTATGCATCTTTGAAACATCAGTAATGATTAGACCAGGGGATAATACATGCTTGAAAAATACTTGAATACAGAGGGCTTTCTTGAAAAGTCTTTGAAAATAAAATCTGCCTTGAAAAGTCCTTGAAATCTATACTATTTTCTGTAGGACTTAACACTGTTATGGAGACCTAGACAAATAAAGGCATAACAATTTTCTAATTGTATATAATAATTTTCATCATTATCTCAGACTAGCATTTTAGTAGTAGAAGTTTAATGTGTAAATCAATATTTTTCATGAATTTGTAGTCCTTGAAAACCATAGGAGAGTCCTTGAAAAGTCCTTGAATTTGCACAAACTTGTTAGTACGAACACTGTAGACTGTACTCTTTTCTTAACCCTTTCATTCATGAATATTCGTGCTAGGCTCCACCCACTATGAATAATTATATAAATAAACTTTCATGTTGGTACATGTAGAACAAAGAAATTACTTGTCAGTTCCACTAGTATATAGGATCAGCTATATCATATTTCCATAAGCAAACAGAGTAGACCCTGATCAGGCAGCTCTTACGTCGAGGCCCATTTAAAATTTGTTTAAATGGGTGTTGTCATATGTACTTATGGTATAAAGTTAAGCATATTTTGTAAGTGCTGCCTGTCAGATCTGTGTCTGCTCTGCAAAAGCGTTAAAAGACGTCTATGAGATAAAGGGTTAAGCTATG
The DNA here is from genome assembly GCA_964019695.1 of Loripinus fragilis. Lineage (NCBI taxonomy): Eukaryota > Metazoa > Mollusca > Bivalvia > Lucinida > Lucinidae > Loripinus > Loripinus fragilis. The sequence goes on from OZ026516.1 coordinate 33,998,849, forward strand.
GATTAATTCTTCGTTTCAGATGATTGGGTATGAAGACAGAATAAGGGCTTACTCAACACCTGACAAGATATTTCGCTACTTTGCGACATTAAAGGTTCACACTCCTAGTGGTGACTGGGAGGTTTTTATGACTCCTGAAGATTTTGTTAGGTCTCTCACTCCGGGGATGCTACAGCCTGAAGGTAAGACTTAAAGACTTATCTATTTATGAGATGGTAGGGGCCTGATGCTTTGGCTGTTTGTCGGGCCCACCGGGGTTTACCTGTTGGATTTCTTTTGCTCCAGTATTCAGTTTAATTTACTGTTGAGTCCTTATCCTTGCTTTATCTCCTTGTTATATCTTGATTTATATGTTTTAGGAGATGATGCATTGATAAGTTAGGGGTCTTTCATGCAAACCAAATATCTATATGTCTTGATCCACATCTGAATTAAGGGTGAGGTTGGCGCCGTTAAACCGGTTTAAGGCCTCCAGTAAAATATTTTATTGACCGTTCCAAGGCGGTACTTCTTTTGTGGATCTTTTATGTTTTTGTTCTGTCTTTAGTTTGCTATGTCTTTGTGCGCGTCTGTTTATATGTGCTTTGTGGTCACCTGCTGGGAAAGGGCTGACCTCTTGGCTCGCGTTTGTGGTGTCTACTGTGAGTTTGTCACTTTACCATTGGTATCCTGGGTCAGGTGTGGTACTTGATTGTAGTGTTGTTTGATTATTGGATTTTCATAATCGATCATCGAAAATAATCGGTCAGGAGGTTTCGATTGATGATCGATTATAATCGAAAATTATCAAATGAAAGGGAAACACAGGTTCCATCAAATAGAATGTCTATCCTTGTACTGCTTGAAACTCTTATCTTTATAAAAATTTGTTAGCGTCAGTGTCGTACTATTCTATGTACAATACAGTATCAAATACCACAACTGGTCCTGACAGCAAACTCAAAACAGCCATTGGCATTTTAAACCCTATATACACTTATGGATTTTTCCTTCTGGTTTGAAACAATAAACTTGGGAAGGTCCATTGTAAACATCAAGGGGTCACAGATTATCAGTCCCAAATAAATATTTCTTTCTCTGAAGATCTTTTATGTCCTTAATAGCAAATAGTGTATACCCTGATGAAATGCCGCATTTTGTGGCATTTCATCAGAATTTTCACTCTTTGTTAAAATACGCATTTAGAAGTCATTAGCATACAATGGGTTAAGATTGCACTGAACACTTCATAGTCATGATTTTACAATACACAGCAAACTAGACTACAGTTTATTTCTTTATTTCTCACATTCTATAAACCTTTGAATTTATGGATTGCATTTTCTTGTAGCAAAGTTGCAAATTTAGAATTGTAGCCTACAAAAGGGTCAGGTGTGAATCTTTTCGATTATAATCGATTATTACCAAACACAATCGATTAGTAGAATCGAAAGAAATTTTCGATTGATCATCGATACAACACTACTTGATTGTATCGATTCCTGATCTTTGCACCCTTAATTACTTTGCAGTTATAGCCTTAAAAGCAATGAAAATGTATTCGTCCTAGTTTGCCATAAAACAAAAAGATGTGACTCTCGTGAGGACTCTCGCTGATCATCTCCGTGAAAAGATCCCAGTGAGCATTTGTCCAGATAAGCAAGCTTTATGACCATAAACTATGGTAAATGTTCTAAAATTTTGAACAGTAGTTACCTGCCGAAAAGGTCTAGACAAATAGAGCAGATCCAGATCAGACTGCTTCTTCTGATCAGGGTCTTCCCTTTTTGCTATTCTTGCAAGCATTTTCTGAATTCCAGCCCTGAAACCAACATTTTATTTGAGAAGAGAAAGAGAAAAGTGTTCAAAATTTTAGAACATTTACTGTATCGTGAATTTTTGCTTATCCATCAATTTAAACACATTTTTGGTGCTCAAAAGAACTACTGGTATCTCATTGACTATTGTAGCCATGCTTATTTGTTGCAAACTATTGTCTGGAGATGTGAAAAGAGACTAACCCTTAAAGTGCCAAGAAAAAAATGCATCTGAAAATGTTGTCTGCTGAAGTCGTCTGCTGCAAAAACTTGCCTAACATTACTGACGAATTAAGTACAGAAACAATCAGTGTGGGCCCAGAACAGACTGCTCCTATAGGAGCAGTCTGATCTGGGTCCACATTGTTTGCCATAGAGGCTTCTTAAACATTTCAGCAGACGAGAAAAGCAGACGAATTTTGTTTTGATTGGCGCATTAAGGGTTAAATTCATCCTATGGAACAGATTTCTTACTCATTATCCTAATTACTTTGTTTACCAAAAGGGCAAGAATTTGACACTTTTTAAACCCATTAGAAATAGTCAGAGTCATACAACTATGCCTGTGCAATTTAGCAGGGATAGTTATCTGAAAACTTTGATAGAAAGTGAACTAAACTGTTTCTGTTATTTGGATAAAATAACCTCTTTTGCTGTATGATGGTGTCCTAGTAAATGTAGGTAAAATTCTAGGGTTGTTGTGATTTCATGTTCAATATTGCTGAATTTAGGAAGGTAGAATAACTGAATATTTTTAATGCAATAAACATTTTTGCCTAATTCTTTGCATCCTAGATAATTTTTCATGCTTTTTGTCAACTGCTGATTTTTTCAAATTCAGCTTTTTTCCAAAAAGTCTTTCAGGAATACCATCAGAGTGTCAAATAGTTTAGATCCAGACCAGGCCCGGTGTTTTGCTGAGTGCAGTGGCTCAGTTGCTAGAGCGTTAGGTCTGCTAGTTCATGACTCACCGCTGGCGGAAACACTGTGTTGTTTTCAATCCAGGAAAACAGGAAATCATCCAGCCATGGCTGAAAAATTGTTGACAGGGACATAAGGCAAAGTAACTTTTCTTTTCAGGTTTGGGACTTGATTCCTTCAAGAGGTTTGATCCTCAGGTTAGTACACATAGTTTGCTCTGTCTGTCTGTCTGTCTGTCTGTCTGTCTGCCTGTCTCTGTCTCTGTCTCTCTCTCTCTCTCTCTCTCTACCTCTCTCTCTACCTCTACTAAATAGATAAATGAAAAAAAATAGATAAAAGTAGATTGACAGCCTTATATTCTTTCATTTCTCAGTTCCAAAAAATCTAATACAACCTGAGGACATAGAGTTATTATTCAAATTTCCCCCTCAGTAGTGAATTTTAGGAACATATGACCCTAATTTCATTTGTAGGAAGTATTTTTGAATCTATGAAAATTTTAAGTACCTTCTTAATTCTTTATAGAAAAAATGAGAAGCTTTACTCACCGTTGTCCCCGTCCTGTTGTGGCGCCATAATTTTATTGCTATGAAGTTTTACAAAGGAGTTATAGGAAATACAATTCACTAAGAACACAGTCCATTCCTATGGACGTCAAACATAGGGTTTTAAAGGGACTGTGCCGTACATTGAGTAAGGTTGTGCATTAAGCTTTAACCCTTAAAGCGCCAAGAAAAAAAATGCATCTGAAAATGTGGTCTGCTGAAGTCGTCTGCTGCAAATAATTGCCTAACATTACTGACAAATTAAGTAAAGAAGCAAACAGCGTGGACCCAGATCAGACTGCTCCTATGATCTGGGTCCACACTGTTTGCCATAGAGGCTTTTTAAACATTTCAGCAGACGAGAAAAGCAGATGACTTTTGTTGCGATTGACGCATTAAGGGTTAAATGCTTTTTATACATGTCAGAATGCAGAATTCAGTAATTTTATAAACATTTTCATATTACTATATTTAGGTTTCTGAGGGATGCTTAGATTTTTCATTGATTCCTTGGTAGGTTAACGGAGTGTGACTCAGAATCCTGCATCATGGGAAATAATCACTTTCCTTCCCCAGATATGAGCAGCATATGAGATAAGGATGCATACTGCATAAGAACTCTCTTGTAATTGGTCTGTATGCATTGTGATTTCATAGGTTTAGATCAACAAAATTTTTAGGGTAAAATTATTCATATTTTCTTACCCATCATGATTAGTTTTAACATATGTTTTGGGTGCTCAAGAGGACCATCTCATTGAGATGGTTCTTTTGAGTACCCACAACATATGTTTTGGTTGAAATAAGAAAATTAATTTTTAATGCGCACTCTTAACTAAAGGCCTGATATACTCATTAGAAATTAGAGGCCCAAGCTGACATGGAAGAAACTGATAGAGAATGACTGCAGTGAGTTGAAGCTTGGGACAGTTGACCCTCAAGAAAGGAGCACCTGGAGATCAGGTGTGAGATCTGCTATGGGTGCAGCTAGCCAGTTGCCTAGAAGGGGGCCTACTGATGTTGATGATGCCCCTGCAAAATCTGATTATGATTTTTATGAGATATGCTCACAGTTTTCAATCTAATTGATACCCAATTAATATATCTCTGCAAAAAATTATACAGACAGCAAAATAGGCAATTAATATATCTCTGCAAAAAATTATACAGACAGCAAAATAGGCAGAGTTTTTGAACACTTTAAAGCAATAGTGTAATCTATGATTTCAAGTGTTTGGGGAATAAATGTGGTTGTTAAGAAAAAGAGAAAATGTGTTAACATTCAAATCTCGGTAAACACTGTTAACATATTTTGATGAATTCTGTATAGGTTGTGAAACAGGATTATCTTCAGCCCTGTATTAAGGCAAAAAACCTCAAATAACTTACAAAATTTACCCTTAGCCCACCACTCACGTTTTTGTCGTCTGCGGCTCTCATCTGCTTATGTTCTTCGGTAGCCTATATTGCAAACAATATGGACCCAGATCAGACTGCTCCCTTGGGAGCAGTCTGATCAGGGTTTATATTGTTTGCTTCCACGAAAAGAAAATCTAGTCTGAAGTGCACTTGAATATATGCTGCAGATGTAAAAATCAGATGGCATTTTCAGGGAGAAAATGGCAAGGGGTGGGGGATAAGGGTTAATATTAGATATGGAAGTGTCATTTTGATCATTATTTTATGGGCACTAAATTATTCGTTATATTTGTACCATATAGAAGGACAGCTTTCTTCTAATGGTAAGTGTGTTTGAATCTTTAGTGTGTGTATATTTTTATTCTTCTAGCAAATCTCATCCCATTACCCATGTTCCAGGCAAAAAATGATTTCAGAAAACGATTTTGCTACTGCATTATCTAATGTTTTCAAGAAATATGCTGCCCCATTTTCAAAAAAAAAATTCCGTCCATTGTCACGTTTAACATGTTTCCCTTGAATGAACACAGTAATATATTTACATTCCCATGAGAAGTAAATTATTTATTTTGATGTCTCTTTGGCCTCAGAGAACTTGCTTGTTTACAAAAGATGTTCTTTCCAAAACCTTCCAAGCTTGAATATTCATTTTTTTAACAATTTTGCATGAAAATCTTTACAGGGTATACACAGGCTTGAAAAGGACATAATTAGGGGATAACTGTATTCAAAATTTTCATTTGGGAAGGTATATTGTCAGATATACGGTCAGATATTTAGTTTTACGGCGTTGCACAAGTGGACCATATTCAAAATTTTCATTTGGGGAGGTATATCGTCGGATATACGCTTGGAAATCACATATTACGGCTCTGCTCACGTGTTGCCGTAAAACTAAATTTCCGACTGTAAATCTGAGGATATACCTCCCCAAATGAAAATTTTGAATACATTTATCCCCTAATGATGTAAAGAGTTAATAAGCATGATCTCCTTTATCTGGCATTCAGTTTTTATAACCTTAATGTCCTTAAAAACTGTATTAGTCACAAAGAGGTCCATTGAAAATTCTTGAATTTTATGTCGCCTGACCTGTATAAACCCTGTTTAGGTTTTTTCCTTCGCTGATATTGTTGACCCCTAATTTTATTTATACATTTTAGTTACCGGAGAATTTTTGAGCCCTCCTTAACATCTTCGTAGAATTACTCATTAAAGCCCACTTTTTGATCCATTCCTTTTCAGCATTTCAATGTTAGACTTTTTCATAAGTCAATCAGTATCAAACTTGCACAGTAATGGGTCCATTTTCGGCATCTATGGTTATCAAAACAATGTTTATTTAATTCATATTGTACAGTCACTGTACAATATGAATTAAATTAATATTGTTTTTTATATCAATAAAAGCCAAAATTAGACACATAACTGTGACAGTGATAGCATTAGCTCTTTGCTCCATGAGAAAATTTTTTATGCTTTTTTGTCGTCTGCTGATTCTTTTCAAGATCAACTTTTTTAGAAAGAATCTTTCAGGAATACCATCTGAGTGTCAAACAGATTGGATCCAGATCAGGCCCAAGGCTTTGTCGGGCCTGATCTGGGTACCATCGGTTTGCATAGGTTATGAGCAGATGACACTAGTATAGTAGGCAATGGGTTAATGATCATTAGCTGATTTTCTGCTCACTAGTGAAGAATTGGTTGCAGTGAAAAGATCAGGATTTAACCATTTTCCATCAGAATTTTTATGCAAGACAAATGTCCCCTGGTACTGTTTTTCAGGGACAGCAAAAACGATAAAGAAAAAACAAACGAAAATTTCAAAATGTACATTTTTGTGTGCCAAGGAACACCTTGAAAGGTCCACTTTTGAGGAATACTATTTTCGCCAAATCTATCGACATGTATCTCTCTTCTGACTGGAGAACAGGGCACATTTCATGGCCAGGTTAACATTCTCTTGTAATGGGTCCAGATAAGTTTTGACAATTTTTTGTAAATGATTTCTTATAAGCAAAAATTATGAATATTTACTAATCTATCAATTTTAACATTTGTTTTGGATGCTCAAAAAAAACCATCTCTATGAGACGATTCTTTTGAGTACCCACAACATATGTTTTGTTTGAGAATTAAGAAAAAATATTTTTTTTTATCACACTCTCTTATCTAGGGGACCGTCTTGTGATGCTCAGCTTGTTCTTGCCTGATGGAACTTTCCATTAAGTTCTGATTCAATATTATTCTGATGGTCCATCATGTACATAGGATTAGATAAACAAAATTTGCGAGCGTAAAATTGTAAATATTTCCTTACCCATAAATTTTAACATATGTTTTGGGTGCTGAAAAGAACCGTCTCATTGAGACGGTTCTTTTGTGTACCCACAACATATGTTTTGGTTGAGAAATAAGAAAAATATTTTTTTTTTGGTACACACTCTTAACAAAACAAACTAAAGGTTGATGAATCTTGAGGGGTGACTGGTTAGAATTTTGAAACTATATTTATACCCCCCCCCCCCCCCCCCCCCCCCCCCGCAAGCTTTGTTTGTGGTGGGTATACTGTTTTCACGTTGTCCGTCCGTCCGTCTGTCCGTAACGTTTTGTTTCCTTAATATCTTGAAGAGTTATTGCTGGATTTTCATCAAACCTTGCAAACATGTTTATATATGCAAGACAAATACTTAAAACAAAAAAGTAAGGAGCCAATTCTTTTAGAGTTATTTCCCTTTGTAGTTCTAAATGGCTTTTAATATAGGGTTTTATGCTTATGCTATTATAGGCCATACACGGGCCGATCAACTCCTACCACAGCTTTTGATGGAACAATTTGATACTTTGCCTATACAATATAGACACATTGAAATAATTTTTGACAAAATGACAGTTGAGAGAACTTAGACAATTTTCTCTAATAGGGCTTTTTTATATGAATAGATGGTGCCTTCATGGGCCGGTCAACTCCTACCACAGCTTTTGATGGAGCAATTTGATACTTTGCCTATACAATGTAGACACATTGAACATATGCATGAAGGAGTTTTGTTCAGAAAAAATAATTTTTGACAAAATGACAGCAGTGAGAACTTAGACAATTTTTCCCTAATAAGGTGTTTGTTTATGCATAGATGGTGCCTTCATGGGCCGATCAACTCCTACCACAGCTTCTCATGGAATAATTTGATACTTTGCCTATACAATGTAGACACATTGGGCTTATGCATGAAGGAGTTTGGTTCACAAAAACTTATTTTTTGACAAAATGACAGCTGTGGGAACTTAGACATTTTTTCTCTAATAAGGCTTTTGTTTATGCATAGATGGTGCCTTCATGGGCCGATCAACTCCTACCACAGCTTTTAATGGAGTAATTTGATACTTTGCCTATACAATATAGACACATTATACATATGCATGAAGGAGTCTGGTTGGATTTTTTTTTTTTTACAAAATGACAGCAGTGAGAACTTAGACAATTATTCCTTTATAAGGCTTTTGTATATGGATGGATAGTGCTTTTATGGGCCGATCAAATCCTACCACAGTTTTTTTGATGGAGCAATTTGATACTTTGCCGATACAATGTAGACACATTGAACATATGCATGAAGGAGTTTATAATTTTTGTTTGCACAGATTCTACTGAAATATTATTTTCAAAACTATGTTCTGCTGCTTTGAACTATAACTTGCCAAGTTTTTTCACTTCAACTCTTACTGTGCGGGGGGTATCTAATAAGCATTGCTTATTGACTTTTTTCATGTATTTTGGTTCACATAGATTTTTATCTCATCAAACAGTGGAGACCCTGATATGATAAGATGGAACATTCTGTAGCATCTCATCTGTCTACTGTAGGGGATTTAGCTTTGTCCAGAATTTTTTGATCTAAGTGTTGTTTTACCTTCACCCAATTTCACCAGTATTTCTTAAGTGTAGCTTAAATTTTAGTTCCTCCTTTTACTCTTCTTCTACATTTTTCTCTTTTTTTGAGAAATTCATTTCAGTTTAAATATTAAATCTATAACCATTGAAGACCTAAATCTGATCTTGTAGGACTGCACAGACTGATTACATATACGTAGTTCACACACACATATATATAGTGTTTATGTGCACCAGCACCCATTAACCTCAGATTTAAAAATGTTTTTCTATGTTTCAAACAAAACATATGTTGTGGGTACTCACAAGAACCGTCTCCATGAGATGTTTCTTTTGAGCACCCAAAACACCCCTTTAAATTGATAGATAAGGAAATAATAAAAAAAATTACGCTTAAAAAGTTGGTTTATCTGGACCTTTGAAACTTTTTTTTGAAATATGAGAAACAATGTCATGAAAAACCTGTTCATAGTATATAGTATCAACAATAATGCAGATGCTCAACCTAATCAACTTTATTTATGTTCCCTGTCAGGGTAATAACGATACTTACAGTAACTTGCTTCATCCAAATTTTCAAGACTTTAGCTTGTCTCTGTAGCTAGATGGGAAGGTTCGAGCCATATATCTGGTCGTGGTGGCAAACAATGAAGACAGATATTTGATGTCCAAGCAAAAAAAAATAACATTTATGTAAAGAATGTTGAAAAATTTGCTGAGAAATATTGCTGGAAATGGGACCTAAGGTATAAAAGGCAGGATTCCTGGACCAATTGTCATGGGAATGGGTTCTATATGAGGCATTAAGTGGGCAGAATTTCGCTACTCTCAGATTAGACCTGATCTAAGCTGAGAAGCAGCATGCTCACTGAGCAGATAAGAGCTGTCAATAATTTCCCAGGTAATTTCCAGAAGGTGATCAAAGGACAGATATAAGCTACAGGAGCTGCTGTAGATAATGACACTTTGACTCACTGTTATTGGATCAATGACTTTTGTTTGATTTGATTCTTTACGTCCTATCAACAATCTTTCAGTTAAACAGGGACGGGTCTTCCTGGGTTGAACCAGTACTAAGCTAGGATAAATGTGTCTTGCTCAAGGACCACAACGTAGTGACGCCGGCGAGGCTCTAACCTGCGACCCCTCGGTCTCGGGTCAAGCACTCTACCACTGAGCCTCTGCGCTCCCACATTGGATCTATGAGTTAGGTGGCTAATTTTGCCTTTTATAGTCTACTCCTATCTTTAACCCTTGAAAGCACCAGCCTGAACCTCAAGTGATAACAAATTTTTTCATGCTCAACTCAACTGAGCACAAAATTTCAAATGCTCATAAAAACTAAAATACCCACAAATGGAGTAATTTCTCGATTTAAGTCTCTCGGATGTTGTATTTGTCATGCTAATAAATGTTTAAATGCCAACAATTGTTGGCATTTTAACATTTATGAGCATGATAAATTACATGCTCAGTTGAGTTGAGTACACAAAAGTTTTATAACCTCAGGTGATAACAAACATTGTATTATCTCTCTTAATTTTGGGAAGTAGCACAGCTTAACATCAGGCTTGGTTTCTGAAAGCGCCATTACAATTTGATAATGTAAAAGTTGATATTGTAAAAATTAGATAAAAAAACTTGATCTGCTGAACCAGGATTTATTGTGTTTTGAAAACACTGCAGGTCCAGATCAGTTGGCTTCTGACAAAGCCATCTGATCAAGACCCACAGTTTTCCACTCTGATTGAAAATACATGCTTACTATTGGAATGCTACATATTAATAGGATAAAAATTGAGAAGGAGTGAAGTACTGTACTTAAAATATTGGCAGAATAAAGCATCAGCCAATCAGATGATTGATACGTTGGGTTTTAACATGTCAGGTTTGTAGCAAAATATAGTGTGCGGTAAATGTTCTAAAATCTTGAACACTTATCTTTTTCTGTTTTCAAATAAATGGTTGGTTATCAGGGCTGGAATTTACAAAATGATTGTCGCAATAGAAAATAGGGAAGACCCTGCTCAGACTGCTTCTTCAGAAGCAGTCTCATCTAGGTCTGCACTGTTTGTCTAGGCCTTTTTGGTAGGCAACTAGTGTTTGAAATTTTAGAACATCTACCATTGTCATGTATACGAATGTTAAGTAATGTTATTGCAATGCCAAAGTGACGTCATTATAGTGTTGGGTCTTAGCATATGCAGGAACCACTCGGAGCTTGTTAGCTCACCTGCGCCATAGGCTCAATGTGAGCTTTTGTGATCATTGGATGTCTATAGTGAGTCATAAAAAAATGTTTCAAAGGACATGTCCTCCTAAGCTACTGGCTGGATTTTGTTCAAGCTTGGAATGGTCCTTTTTGATAATTGTTCAAATACAATGTAGCTCCAGTCCATTGCATAACTCGGTCAAATGAGCTAAAACTAGATTTTTTTAATGTAAAATAAAAAAAATCTTTGTTTGAAACCACCAGGCCCAGAGCCTTGATATTTAGTGTGATCATCACCCAAGTTTGTTCAAATATTAGTCCTGTAGCCAATAAGGGTCCCACTCTGGCAGTCCCATGTCTTATATATAGTGAATACACAAACAATCTTCTCGTGAAACTACTAGGCCTCAAGCCTTGATATTTGGTATGTAGTCATCTTTGTTCATTAATTCAAATTAAGGCCGTGTGGCCCAAAACAAATTCCCACTCTGGGGGGTCACCAGAGGAATGGCCATTTTCCATAAAGCTTGAACAAACCTCGGTGAGTGATCCACTTGTGTTAAAACATTAATTGCGCTACTTGAAAGATATGCAAAAAAGAATCTAACATTGGGTGTGGTTTTTGGATATAAAAAAATCTCTCAGATTTTTTATCTGCCCCTCACACCCATAATAGATTCTTATATTCCACATCCTGGTACCTATCAGTGAATCATTTTTTCTGGTTATGCATAGCTCACACAGTGTTACTGAAGTGATCGCTCTTGCTTAACAAGCTGTTTATTTAGTGGCTACTGCTACTAATGTGTTGCTATCTTTGTGGTTTTTCTTTTGCTATTTTCATTGTTTTTAATGAAATTAAGTGTTGTAGATTTTTTTCTTCCTTTTTTTGAAATATTCAATATCTTGAATCTACACTTTTATTGATTGATGAATTTACCAAACATTTCGATAATATGCAGTGCTTTGTATATCTTTCATTTTCATGGAAAAAATATGCTTGAAATTTCATTTGAATTGTCTGCAAGTAGGCGATTCAGTTGAAGTATATAGTCTTATCTTTTGTCTTAAGGACCAAAAACTGTCTTCTGGTGGAAATTTTGGTTGAGCTTTAAGAATTACGTATATATAAAATCTTTAAATGGAAAATGCAGAAACACAAATATAAATGTATTTAGATTGGGATTAGTAGTTACAACAGTATGAATATAGAAATAGGTTACCTTTTAGTCAGTGTATAAATTCATTCATACTGTATAATACTTATCTTATGTGCTAATGGCTCAGTTTCAGCGTGGGCAAGGTACTTTATCCTCATTGCTAGTTACGAAAAAAATCAGGAATTCCATCAGGGTGTCAAACAGTTTGCTTCAATATCGGGCCCGACCAGGGGACAAAAATTCCACTCGTCCGCTCGTAATTACGAGTGAAATCTAGAAAGGATGAGTAATTCTTCACAAAGCACTCATCCTGTAGGACGAGTGCTTTGGGAAGAATTACTCGAGGAAGTCATATTTCATATTACTCCCTTATGTTCTTTATTGCATACACTTTTAAAGGGCAAGTGCATGTGTTTGCAGGACAAGTGAAAATTGTAAGTCACTCGTCCTGCAGGACAAGTGCAATATTGAAATATTTTTGTCCCCTGGGCCCGACTTTTTGTCGGGCCGTGCCCTGAGGTAATAAAACTTATTCCATGCTCAACTCAGCTTAGCATGAAATTTATCCAGCTCATTAATGTTAAAATGCCGACAATTGTTGGCATTTTAACATTTATTAGCATGATAAATACAACATCTGAGAGACTTAAAGCAATAAACTTCTTCAAATGTCGGTATCTTAGTTTTTATGAGCAGTTGAAATTTCGTGCTCAGTTGAGTTGAGCATGAAAAAAGTTTTATAACCTTGGGACCCAATCTTTGTGCAAACTGTTTGCCAATGTCATCAGCAGGGCTAAGGTGTGTGAGATGTATGTATTAGTATTTCTGGGAAAATATCTTGGAGTGCAAATAATATTTTTGTTTTTATATATCCTGTATTTAAATAATGTAAATAGTCTATTTTTTTAATTTCGAAAAATATTTTTTTGTTCAGAAAACACTAGGTTTTACTGATTGTCAAAACATATGCCTCAAAATCTGAATTCCGCAAAGTGTATAATAGTTTCTTTGATTAATTTTCAGTGTATCTAAAAAGACAATTGACCCTTTGAAATTTAAATTTCAAAAGTTCAGGATCTGGGGAAATTTTAAACTTTCTCCCATTTAGTTTTTCTAGAAGCTAATATTCACAGTAATTTTTTCCATTGTGTCTTATCATTTCAGAGGAAACATATGGTATGATGAGTGGTTTACTTCATAAGCTATACCAAACAAAAAGGAGTTTAAAATTTCATATTTACTAATAGAGATAAGCAAAATATTTGAGCATGAAATTGCAATTAGTTTCTTATAATGAATCTAAACATATATTTCGGTTCATCCGTCTGGTTGAGATGGTTCTTTTTAGCACCCAAAACATGTTTAGATTGATGGGTAAAAAAGTAATAACAATTTTACGCCCAAAAATCTTGCTTATTGTACCTATGGTTATACAAGGCATCATGCAACTGAACTGGCTTGAGACCAGACATGGATTATTATTATTAATTTTGATATACATCATGTATATAGCAAATTATCAAATTATTCAACAGAAAAAATGTAAAATAGTAGAATTTCAAAAATGATTTTGTATTGATTTTTAGTATGGAACCTTTTTAATGTCATGCAAATGGTTCCATACTAAAAATCAATACAGACATTCAAATGGTTCCATACTAAAAATAAATACAGACATTCAAATGGTTCCATACTAAAAAATCAATACAGACATTCAAATGGTTCCATACTAAAAATCAATACAGACATTCAAATGGTTCCATACTAAAAATCAATACAGACATTCAAATGGTTCCATACTAAAAATCAATACAGACATTTAAATGGTTCCATACTAAAAATCAATACAGACATTCAAATGGTTCAATACAAAAAATCAGTACAGACATTCAAATGGTTCCATACTAAAATCAATACAGACATTTAAATGGTTCCATACTAAAAATCAATACAGACATTCAAATGGTTCCATACTAAAAATCAATACAGACATTCAAATGGTTCCATACTAAAAATCAATACAGACATTCAAATGGTTCCATACTAAAAAACAATACAGACATTCAAATGGTTCCATACTAAAAAATCAATACAGACATTCAAATGGTTCCATACCAAAAAGCAATACAGACATTCAAATGGTTCCATACTAAAAATCAATGCAGAAATATCTTTTGTCAGTGCATGCTTGACTTGTAGCTTGGTGAGACATGTAAATATAGTGATAAAATGACAAACAGTTTAGACACTAATCAAACTGCTTTAGGGGCAGTTTGGTCATGGTTTATGCTATTTGCTAGGGTCTCTCCTTTCTGTCCATATTCAGGAAATGCGGTAGAGGTAATTTAACAGTGTTTTCAAAATACCTTATGTTAGTACTTGAAAAAATCCTAAGCTCAACTTTTCGTGGACTTGAAATTACAGATGTCTCAGGAATGATTTTCTTTACAGTAAAACCTGTCTTAAGCGGCCACTCAAAAAGAAGGCCAAAAAATTTTTAAGACCGATTATTGCTTAATGTAGGTCAAACGTATTGCAGAATGCTCCAAGGGGAGCATTCTGCAATACTTTCGGCCTTCATTAAGCTACCATTTGTCATTAAAATCTTTGTTTTGTCTATTTTTGAGTGATCGCTTAAGACAGGTTGCTCTGTGTTTTGAAAGCTCTGCTCATAAACCTCTTCTTATATGAAGCTCCTTTTTGTTTGACATATTTTTGAGTTTGCATAAAATATCTTGATTTTGCTGCATGACATGTGTTCCCTATCAAATGGGCCTCGTCGCGACAAAACAGGTCTTCGGGGGTTTGTGAATAACAAAGGCGCAGACCAGCCTGCGCATGGGCGTAGACTGATCAGGGCCTTTGTTATTCTCTTACTGGAGAGCATAATAACTAAACTTGCTTCAAAGGAAGTTTCAATATTCTAGCTAGTCTCTGAAGCTGAGGAGAATGGTTTGAGTCACGTTTTGAAGTAAACCCTGAAGACAGGTTTTGTCGCCACGAGGCCCAAATTATGCTACAAATTTGCTGGTGTTTTCCATTCTCATTGTTGCTCTTTAGATTTAACCCATTTAAGCCAAATGGTAACCCATTTAAGCCAAATGGACTTGCCTACCCTTATCAGTAGGATGAGTCTATTTCCAATTTAGTGGTGTTGGGTGATATTTTTTATTCGTTTCCCTTTTTTAAAAAACATTCTGTGAGCAAACAGTGGAGACCCTGACCAGACGCTGCTTTTTGCAGCGTCTGCACTGATTTGCCTATGGTCCACAAAAAGGACGCTAGGCTTAAATGGGTTAATAAGACCTCCATGGCTAGCTATATGGGAGTCAATGATTGTAACATGGATCTTATATACCTGAATTTGACACTTCATTTATAACCATGAACCAATCATGTTATTCGACAAAATGGGAGCCAGACAAAACATCCCATGAACAATACATTGCATGCCATTTTTGACACCTTCGACAAAACATTGCATGCCATTTTTTACACTCAAGCAAAACATTTTATCCCATGTCATTCTTCACACCCTGGACAAAACATTCCATGCCATTTTAGGCAGCCTGGACAAAACATTCCATGCCATTTTAGGCAGCCTGGACAAAACATTCCATGCCATTTTAGGCAGCCTGGACAAAACATTCCATGCCATTTTAGGCAGTCTTGACAAAACATTTCATGCCATTTTAGGCACCCTGGACAAAGCATCACATGCCATTTTTGACACCCTAGACAAAAAAATTGCATGCCATTTTTGACACCCTGGACAAATTTTCAGATGCCATTTTTGGCAGCCTGGACAAAGCATTGCATGCTATTTTTGACACCCTGGACAAAATATCAGATGCCATTTTTGGCAGCCTGGACAAAGCATTGCATGCCATTTTTGACACCCTGGACAAAATATCAGATGCCATTTTTGGCAGCCTGGACAAAGCATTGCATGCTATTTTTGACCCCCTGGACAAAACATCCTATGCCATTTTTGATACCCTGAACAAACTATTGCATGCCATTTTAACACACCCTGGACAAAACATTGGATGCTATTTTTAACACCCTTAACAAAACATCCCATGCCATGTTTGACAATCCTTAGAAATTTTCTACGGTGGATAAAATCCATTTTTGATACCCTAGGCCTGTACAAGTATTCTTGGTCCAGGATTGTATGACTATCTTGAAAGCAATACCTACAGTCCATCATACAATCATCCTCCATTTAATTGAAATGTTATACTGTCATATATCAGTTTTAACTCACTTTATTAACTTGTGATTACTTAAGTTTCAGTTTCAAAAATGTTTCATCTTAAAGGAAAAATATTTTGTTTTGTACAAAAAAGTTATCATAATTGAGCCATGACATGTGATGGATCCATGACATTTGGTCGAAAACCATTTCGTCGAAACGACGCTTGGTCGAATGCGACATTTGGTCGATACGACGTTTCGCCGACTACAACGTTTGGTCGACTACGACAATTGGTCGAAAATTCGTCGAAATTACGTCGAAAACTGATTTGTAAAGAAAAAATAAAAATTGTTTACATTTACGGTTCTGACATCTCCAATATATTTTCACGCCAGTATCAGTATTAGTAACTCTGTCTTTCGTGTACTGAAAGCCCTTATATGCCACCTTTTGGGCTAGTGAAAAATGATGGTACATCCATTTCGAATGACTTGTCAGACAACAGAAAGAAAGAATGAACACTCAATGTGTTCTTCTTACCTTTAAAACATTTCACTCAAAGATCGATGCTGAAAGCTTTTGACCACTGCCAATAATAGAGTCATTATAATAAATTCACTAATTAGCTTTGAAGCAACTTTATCAAATTAATGGAGCGTGTGCCTTTATAAGTTGTACGTCAGGTAAACATAGTGATTTCTCATGATTTTCTTTTTTTTTATAACCAATGATATTTGGTAGATTCGACGTTCCGTCCAGTACGACGTTTGGTCGAAAAACAATGACTTGACATTTTCGACCAAATGTCGTACCTGACTATTTTTTTCCACCATATGTTGTACTAGGGGAAATGTCGCATCGACCAAAAGTCGTATGCGACCAATTGTCGTATCGGCGAAATGGTTTTCGACGAATTGTCGTGCACCCACATATGATATCCAACAATGTGGCATTTTGACAAATGTAGACTTAGACGAGCCTGTGCAGCCTCCTTTTAAGCTTAGAAACTCCAAATGATGTTGGAACAGTTGCTCTACTGTCGGAGAATATTCAAGCAACTAGCAAAGGCTCTGATCAGACTGCGCCTATGCGCAGGCTGGTCTGAGACTTTGCTAGTCGCACATACCACATTGTTTGAAATCTCATGTCACAGCTCATATGATGTCACATCTTGTCATGTCACGTAACGCCATGAATTAATGGATAAACTGCTGGCGGTTTACATAATTTAGTAACGTTATGTATTGGCGTCAGTAATAATGTCCCGTATATAATGACAAAATCTTTTAACGTTTCAGGCAAAAAGTATGATTTCAAAGTAATTTTAATGTCATATGATAAAAAGAATCTAACATTTGTGCTCCTGTATTATTGAATTTATCAAACTTGTTGTAAAAAAGAGATAAAATGCTTGGCAAACTCGCATTTTCTATTATTTCACCAACTTGTTTAATAAATTCAATAATACTGGAATTACCCCCCCCCCCCCCCCCCCCCCGCCCTCCCCCCCCCCCCCCCCCCCCCCAAAAAAAAATAAATAAAAGGTTTTCTTTGAGGCCCATCATGATCAAGTTCCTGGGGAGAGCTTGCAGAAGAAAATCACT
The DNA here is from genome assembly GCA_964019695.1 of Loripinus fragilis. NCBI lineage: Eukaryota > Metazoa > Mollusca > Bivalvia > Lucinida > Lucinidae > Loripinus > Loripinus fragilis. Next base: position 34,016,599 of record OZ026516.1, read on the forward strand.
CCAGGGACCTGTAGATGCCAGATAGAATGATTGATAGTGGTAGTGTGTATCTGCAGGAATGTTTTGGTGGGTACAAGGCGCAAGTGTATCTCTGGGATCTCTCAGACTAATGAAATTGACACTGTGACTGTATTCTTTGCATGTGCTACTCCTCATGCAGGTGTACACCAATCTTCCTGAAACTTTGCATGTGTTTTTGTTAAAGTTTGAAGATGTGCATGTGGTGTGAATAAAACCCCAAGATGATCATGAATTTTTGTGGTTTATACCATGTTTGATCTTAGGGCTCATGTTTAGCATTAGATTCTAGGGTAAAGTCGGGTATATTCTGACAGGCAGGTAAACTTGTTTGTTTCATATTTCAAATATTGGAATAAAAATAAATTAACTAAGCAAACAGTGAGAATCCTGATGAGACGGCTCATAAGGAGCTGTCTCATCTGGATTTACACTGTTTGCAAAAGTGTGTCCAAATTTACCTGATGTCCGAATTTACCTGACTTTACCCTACTTCAGTCGGATGCCAACTGAAAATCAGGAGATTACAGGTTCGAGCCTTCCATCCAGCAATCTTCCTTCATAGATGTATTCCCTTCCTGCTGGCGATACGAGTGAAGCAACAGTCAGTTACAGTCTCAAGGATGTAAGCCTGCCTATGAAAAGTGTGGTTAGGTTGACTGACCATACATGTATTTAATGACTGAAATGTTTGGCTTAGCATTTCAAGATTATATATAAATTTCAAGTTTATGACAAATTATTTTCTTAAACTCACTGAAAATCATCTTTATTGTTTGTCAGAAAATGTGTTTGAACTTATAGAAAAGATAGTTTTAGCATATTACTCAAGGTTCATACAGGCTTGAAAAGAATACAGGGTTTGCACTGCCTAGAAAAAGTACTTGAAATTAGAGGGCTTTCTTGAAAAGTCCTTGAAAATTATAATCTGGTTTGAAAAGTACTTAAAAATGTGTCTAAGGTCTTGAAAAGTCCTTGAAATTTACTATTTTCTGTGGGACTTATTACTGTTAATAGAGACCTAAATCAGTATAAAATTGTTGTGCCTTTATGCCTTTATTTGGTGCAGCATAAGCACGCAAATTTTATTCTAATTTCTAATACTAATTAATTTCTTCATTATCTGAGAAGAGTTTATATTTGATCTGTGATATGAGATTTACAACAATGTGGTATGTGCGACCAGCAAAGCCTCAGATCAGCCTGCGCATACATGCAGACTGATCAAAGCTTTTGCTAGTCGCTTGAATAGGCTTTAAGTGTTAAGCTACCGGCTGAACATTATTTGGAGTTTCAAAGCTTAAAAGGGAGCTGCGCAGGGACGTCTGAGTCTTCACTTGTCAAAATGCCACATTGTTGGAAATCACATGTCGCGGCTCATTTTTCATAAAATTGTCCTTGAAAACCATAGGAGGGTCTTTATTTTACACCATCTTTGCCTGTATGAACCCTGGAATAGTACAACAACTGGTTTATGTCTGTGACATCTGGTCAACATTTTCTCATTTACAAAAGTTACATATTGTTCAATAACTAGCTGATATGTTGCCACAGACTTGACCCAATTGTAGTGCTATACTTGAAAATGGATGACTTTCTTGAAAAGTCCTTGAAAATAATTTTTGTTTGATTTGATTCTTTACGCCCCATCAACAATCTTTCAGTTAAACAGGGACGGGTCTTCCTGGGTTGAACCAGTACTAAGGTAGGATAAATGTGTCTTGCTCAAGGACCACAACGTAGTGAAGCCGGTGAGGCTAGAACCCCAGGCCGTTCGGTCTCGAGTCAAGCACTCTACCACTGAGCCACTGGGCTCCCTCCTTGAAAATAAGATCTGCTGATTAACATCTGCTGACAAAGACTCCAATGCCTTGAAAAGTACTTAAAAATATGATCTGCCTGGAAAAGTGCTAGAAAAGACATGCACTAAGGCCTTGAAAAGTGCTTGAATATTAGTATTTTCTGCAGAATAAAGTCCTGTTAATCGAGGCCAGAATAAGTATAAAATTATTTGCTTTTATACTGCACCAAGAAAAGGCAAACAATTCTATTCTAATTTTAAGCATCATCTTCATTATAGTATTTAAGCAGTTGATTAGCTTTTTTACTTCACTTTTTTGTCCTTTGAAAATTGTAAAACTCCTTAGTAGTCCTTGAAAAGTTCTTGAATTTTACATAGATCTTTGCATGCTGGGAAATTTTTCGTGATTTATGTTATTTGCTGATTTCTTTTTCAAAAACTTGTTTCAGAAATATGGATCAAAGTATCAAACAGATTGGATCCAGATCAGACCTGATGTTTTGTCCAGCCTAATCTGGATCCTAACTGTTTGCAAAGGCATTAGCAGAAAAAGAGTTGATTAAATGTATGAATCTGTTACTGATAGACCTATTATTCATAGTGAAGTAATGTAATCTATTCTTATTTCAGAGGAAACTACTGGTAATGGTTCTTTAACGGCATACCATTTGAAAAGGGGAACTTTAAAAGTTAATCTGATATTTAAAGCCTGACTCTCTCAAATGAGATCTGCCTTTCCACATAGTTTAGATTAAGTCCACAAGCTTCTAAAATAGGCGACAGCTGAGGCCCAGAGGTTATAGAATCTTTTTTATGCTCAACTCAACTGGGCATAAAATTTCAACTGTTCATAGAAACTAAAACGCTGAAAAAGATAGGTATTTCTTGCTTAGCTTTCGGATAATGTATTTATCCTGCTAATAAATGTTAAAATGCCAACAATTGTTGGCATTTTAACATTTATGAGCAGGATAAATTTCATGCTCAGCTGAGTTGGGCATGGAAAAAGTTTTATAACCTCAGCGCCAGGTTTACACCTTCCCACCATCAGCAGAGACTACTCTTGGATTTTGTTACAGTGCAGTCCCTTTATAACACACCTCGTTATAACACAGGTTTGGATAAACCTGTTGTGTTGTTGCTCCCAAATCTTTTTACCATGGAATTTCACAAAGAAATTAGAGGAAATGGTCATTTTCCTATAATTCCTATGTAAAATTGTCCCATTGTAACACAATTCACTTATAATATGGCCCATTATTATGGACCCCAAACATAGAGTTATTAACCCATATAAGCCCAGCATCCTTTTTGTTGGACATAGGCAAACAGTGCAAAACCAGATCAGACTCCGCAAAATGCGGTGTCTGATCAGGTTCTCCACTGTTTGCAAACAGAAGTTTCTTTTAAAATTTGAATAAAAATTAAAAATACCACCCAACAATCATAAAAACGGAAATGGACGTTGACCAATTGATAAGAGGGGGAAATTTCATTAGGCATAAAGTGGTTAAAGGACTGCACTGTATTGGTGATGGCAGAGGGGTTAAGGTTTTAAGATACCCCAATGGGGAATCAATTCGATCAAATTTTCCTGTTTAAACAGTAAAACCTGTGTTAAGGGGCCACTCAAGAAGTAGATCAAAAATAGGTTTTCAAGACCAATTATCGCTTAATGCAAGTTAAAAGTATTGCAGAATGCTCCAAGGGGAGCATTCTGCAATACTTTTTACCTTCATTAAGCTACCATTTGTAATTAAGACCTTTGTTGTGTCTACTTTTGAGTGAATGCTTAAGACAGGTTTTACGGTACTTAAAATTCAAAATGGTTCAGCCTGCTGTGGTGCAGCTAGTACCGGCACACATGGACATTTCAACACTCTAAAGTCAGTGGCTTGATCAGGTTTCCTTATTGTATCAGTGTATGAAGCTCCCTTTTTGTTTGAAATGATTGCTATAGGCTTGTTTGAAATTCATGCATTAAACAACTTGCATTAAGTCATTTAATTTTTGCATGACATATTTCCCTTCAAATTTTGCTATGCGTTTTTGTTTTCTGTTCAAATTTTGTTTAGAAAATATTGTGACTAATCCGGAAAACTGTGTGTTTTATATGTATCCAATCAGATACAAAGAGCGTTCATTTGAGTTTGCTATGTTGTTTTTTTTCTATTCAAACTTTATTTAGAAAATATTGTAACTAATCAGGAAAACTTTTTATTTTATCTGTATCCAATGAGATATGATGAGTGTTCATTTAATTTTGCAACTGCACTGTACAATTGCCATATAGGCACTTTATCCACGTGCAGGCATGTATGTGATTGTTCCAAGTCTTTATCATTCAAACAGGATAAATCTATTACAGTAAATGTTCTAAAATTTTGAACACAAGTTGCCTGCTATAAAGGCCTGGAGAAACAGCACAGACCCAGATCAGACTGCTTCTTCAGTCTGATCTGGGTACTGCCTGTATGCTTTTCTGACAAGCATTTTGTGAGTTCCAGCCCTGATAACCAACATTTTATTGGAGAACATAAAGAGAAAAGTGTTCGAAATTTTAGAACATTAACTGTAACCGGTATAAAATAAAGGGCAAATACCGAATTAATTAGAACTTGGTTGGAATGCCAGCTTGAATACTTTTTAAACTATGTCAGGCTTATGGATGTAGCAATGTTACAAGGTGGGTGAAGAAATTCAAAAGTGAGATTAGTAGCTTACAAGATCAGCCTCGTCCTGGGACGTTCTAAAAATCAGTGTCACCTGAAACTATCTAACTAGTGAGTGCCTTACCGGCAAAAGGTGCCGGTTTTATGACTGCTCAGGTTGCTATAAGAGACTCGGGATATCTGTCAGATCAGTATTTCATATTTCAAAGAACAAATTTGCATATCAGCTATATGTATTCCTGATTTATTCAAAGATGACCAAAAACTTCTAAAAAATTGCTCAAATTTACCCCATGGGCTTTTACTTGTTTGTTTACTGTTGACGAAACATGGATATATTACTTTCGACCCGCTTGAAAGTGTACTAACAAAATTTGAGTTGGCAGATGTACAGGTGGGTGAAAGTTTTCAGTATTAATCCTGAATCAGGATTTTGAGGCTGACTTTCCATAGAAAGTCAGCCTCAAAATACTGAATTAGGGAGATTATAGTAGCTTCTCTGCTATATTTTTAGATTATCTAAACACAATTAACCATTTAAGCATGATTTTTTCATTTTTGTAGGCATCTAGCAGGTTTGAAAATTTGAATTTCTTAAGTTCAGGATTTTGGAAATTTTAAACTTTCACCCATCTTACAGTTGAAAAAAACAACATTGAATGTGAAGAAGGTCAGGTATGCTATTTTCTTAAATTTTCACTTTGAGAGTGTTAAGATTCTGATACCATATGGCTGAACTGTTACTGGAAAACTGTATAGGAATCTTGTGTTGAAATAAAACAACAGAAAAATGTTGAAAAAAATTGTAGACCAGTGTATGGATTAAGTCAGGGCTCACCTTACCATTAGCCATTGTACCCATTTGCTGCTAAAAATGTAGAGTGGCTACAAATATAAGTCATACGGCTAAAAGTATAGTCTAGGTGGTTCAAAAATTACATATTTGCAAAAAAGTGTATTTTGATCAGCTTTTGGATTTTCGAAAATTGCTTTTATTATTCCTTCACACTTTATTATTGTACCATATTTTACTCTTTGGATGCTAGATTTTTCAACAGCATCCAGGTGTCAAACGGTTAGGATCCAGGTCAGGGTCAAAACTGTTTGCAAAGGTTATCAGCAGACATAGCTGGCAAAGAGTTAAATACAAAACAACTTGTTGATACTTTCTGGCTAAAACCTTGGCTAAAGTTAATTTCATTTGGCTCCAGCCTTTTCCATTTAGCTAAAGTGTTGGCTACAACAAATTCTGAGTCAGGTCAAGCCCTGAATAAGTGGATTAACACTTTTGAAGGGCAATGTCCTGTTGCTGCCTATATGTCATCACTTGTTACCTAATTCATGTACACAAAGGTGTATTTGATTCTGTGCTTCTGCATTCACCCTATTTGCCAGATTCATAAAGTACAATGCTATATTGACCTGATAAAGATATTACTGCAGTGAGATATACAACAGGTCAATGTGCAACAATGCAATGAGAGGTAACTAATAAAACATCGCATCTGCAGGAGGATATACAGCATGCTGTGTAATGCTCTATTTTTGCCATGCTTTTGTTTTCCTGCTATATTTTCTTACTTTTGACATTTTGTTAAAGCCTTTTGAAGTTTTAGTATCTTTGAAGATGTTTTATGTGTGTTTTTGGCCATCAATGTTTTATGCTTAGCTTTTTAACTAAAAAAATAGTGAGTATGATCAGGAAATACCACAATCACAAACTGCAGACAAACCCATGGCACTGCAAGGAAGAGGCACACAACAATGACTAGACACCAGGAAGACAAACTAAGCAAAGCAACCAGCTCTCTCTTCCCCATCAAGATGATTGCAAAACTAGAATGGACATAAAGTAATGCATAACAAAACATAGAACAGTTACAGAATCCCATAATGGAAGTAACAAACAAGAACAAATCAACATGGTAGAACCACCGCCTTAGAACGGACAACAGACTAAGCCACTGGGGGGGGGGGGGGGGGGGGTGGGGCTTAAGTGCATTTCACTAGTACCAAATCTTCGCCCTAGATTCTGCTGTTGTTGAAGCACAAAAAAAGTTAAGCTCGCATGGAAACTGATTACAATAAATGTTCTAGAATTTCAAACACTAGTTGGCTACAAAGAAAAAATGGTCAAGACAAACAGTGCCGACCCAGATCAGACTGCTTCTGAAGAAGCAGTCTGATCAGGGTCATCCCTGTTTGCTATTTTGACATGCATTTTGTAAATTCCAGCCCTGATTACCAGCACTTGATTTGAAAACAGAAAGAGAAGTGTTCCAAATTTTAGAACAGTTACTGTACGTAGCTGTAAACTTGTTTGTAATGGAAGGTAACGGCAGATAAACAAGAAAAAAGCTGATTTAGTCAAACAGCTATTAGCAAGATATTCAGTTTTCTCAGGTTTACTGATGTTGTGTTTGTGTTTAACGTCCCACCAACAGCTAAGGTCATATGGAGAGAGGGCCACAGCTTAAAGTCTCATCAGACAGATGGGTGAAGCCGGGAATCGAACCTGCGATCCCTGGTTTACAAGGCAATTGGTTTATCCACTATACCACAGTGGCTCCTTAGGTTTACTGAGAATGGAAAACTAATCATTATAAAAAAGTTGGGTCAACTCACAAGATTTTGCTACTTATTGCTAATGCTCAAAAGCCTCCTTTAACCCTTTCCTTCATGAATATTCATGCTAGGCTCCACCCATTATGAATAATTGTATAAATAAACTTTCTTGTTGGTACCTAGAACAAAGAAATTACTTGTCAGTTCTACCTAGTGTAGGATCCGCTATATCATGTTTCCAAAATCAAGCAGAGTACACCCTGATCAGGCAGCTCTTACAAGAGTTGCTTGATCTGAGTCTGCTCTATTTGCAAAAGCGGACATATCCAGCAAAGCTAGAGGTCTAAATTTGGCCTGAAACTTCATCAATATCCATACTTTGTGTATGCAAGCAGGGAAAGCTCTGGCTAGTCTGTGCATTTGTGCAGGCTGCCCTGAGCCCTGCTTGCTGGATAATGTGATATATACCAAAATCTTTTGTGTCAAAAACTTTTTATAATCATAACTTGTATACTTAGACTATGATCAGATCTAGCGCAGTCGGTAACGTGTCTGGCAACAGATGCGAGTCTGACTGCAGATCCAGGGGTCGCGAGTTCGATCCCGGCCCGGTCCCATACTTTCGTGGAGATTGATCATGAAATAATTTCTACGGTCATTCTCCTCCCTTCCGCTGTATCATTCAAGAAGGGTTGTTGTCAGTTACAAGCGAAAGTATGTGCACGAAGTACTGGTTAACTGCTTGTTCAAGCTTGCCCAGGAAAAAGTGTGGTTAGGTGAACTGACCGTCCCGCAATGACCATAGCTGTTGACTTGGGACGTAAAGCAACAAAACAAAGTTCTGAAAATGTATTATGTTGAAACATACATTTATCACATGACTGCGTCTGGGAGTGATATAACCGTTATTGCGAACAAAATGATTAAATATGGGTATTTTTTTATTAACTGCGACCGAATCCAAGTTGCATTACTTAAAAAAAATACTTTTAGTCATTTTTATACCCCGCCATTCTTTAGTGTCGGGGTATTATGTTATACCTTTCGGTGTCTGTCCGTCCGTCCGTGCTCACCATTTCCGATCGATAACTTGAGTATTTATTCACGGAATTTTTTCAAATTTTGCATACTAATTGTTATCGGCGATGAGTGGTATGGGATTGTTAATGGGCAAAATCCGTCCATTTTTAACGGAGTTATTGCCCTTTTTCGTATTGGAAAAATGTTTTCTGGCCTGTTATTCCTTTACTGTTCATGATATCTGAATGAAACTTCACAGATATGTTGCACATCAAAGGTTACATATTGTGACTAAGGACCGTCACTCTGACCTTCCCAGTTTGTGAGTTTTCTGCCCTTTATAGGTCTGAAAAAAGGTTTTTGACCTATTGTTCCTTTACTATATGGAATATCTGAATATAACTTCACAGATATGTTTCACATCAAAGGTAACATATTGTGACTAAGAACCGTCACTCTTACCTTTCCCGTTTGTGAGTTATCCGCCCTTGATTGAATTAAAAAATGTTTTTTACCTGTAGTTCCTTTACTATGTGGAATATTTAAATGAAACTTTACAGATATGTTTCACATCAAAGGTTACATACTGTGACAAAGAACCATCACTCTTACCTTTCCAGTTCATGAGTTATGTGCCCTTGATTGATCTGAAAAATGGTTTTTGACCTGTAGTTCATTTACTATATGGAATATCTGAATGAAACTTCACAGATATGTTGATCATCAAAGGTAACATATTGTGACTAAGGATCGGCACTCTTACCTTTCCAGATTGTGAGTGACTTATCCACCCTTGATTGATCTGAGAATTGGTTTTTGGCCTGTAGTTTCTTTTACTATAAGGAATATCTAAATGAAACTTCACAGATATGTTGAACATCAAAGGTTACATATTTTTAGTAAGGACCGTCACCCTTACCTTTCCAGTTCATGAGTTATCCGCCCTTGATTGATCTGAAAAATGGTTTTTGACCTGTAGTTCATTTACTATATGGAGTATCTGAATGAAACTTCACAGATATGTTGACCATCAAAGGTTACATATTGTGGTTAAGGATCATCACTCTTACCTTTCCAGATTGTGAGTTATCCACCCTTGATTGATCTGAGAATTGGTTCTTGACCTGTAGTTCATTTCATCCGTCCGTGCTCACTGTTTCCGATCGATAACTTGAGTATTTATGCACAGAATTTTTTAAAATTTTGCATACATATTGTTATTGGGGATGAGTGGTATAGGATTGTTAATTGGCAAAATCCGACCATTTTTGATGGAGTTACTGCCCTTTCTCCCTTTAAAAAATGGTTTCTGGCCTGTTATTCTTTTATTGTTTATGATATCTGAATGAAACTTCACAGATATGTTGAACAGCAAAGGTTACATATTACAACGAAGGACCGTCACTCTTACCTTTCCAGTTCATGAGTTATCCGCCCTTGATTACTCTGGAAAATGTTTTTGACCTGTAGTTCCTTTACTATATGAAATATCTGAATGAAACTTCACATATGTTGACCATCAAAGGTTACATATTGTGACTAAGGACGTCATATCACTGTCTATCTCAGTTCTGTTGCTATTTAGGCATTATATATCTCACAAAATAACATTTGGTGCCCCCAGCAGTGGCGGGGTATTATGCAGTGCTTGCGGCGCTTTTATTTATCAATATATTGAGTGGATATATTTCATGGAGTCAGTGATACATTTGACATTTCACAGCTTTGAATTGTACTTTCGATTTCAAATGCAAAGATAAATGTGCAAAATTATGACTGATTTCTACATTCTCTGGTGAGTTATTGCATCAAGTTTGATAACCTAATCATCTTCATCATTCAAAACTACCTAGCCTCTAGGTAATAAAATAATACTAATATAAGGTTGGAAGACGTTTTTTGGCCCATTGTCAGACTAAATGTGATTCGAAGATTTCTCTAGCCCTGATATAACGTCATGCAATAAAATCGACAGATTTAGTAATATTATGTAATGACTTCCATTATAACCTTGCATACAAAGATGGCAAGCTCTTGACGTTTTCACGCCAAAAAGTGATTTTTAAGTAATTCACTGCATGTCCAGTGATAAATAGAATCTAATATTCGTGCTCCTGTATTATTAAATTTATTAAACTCATTGCGAAAAAGCGATAAAGTTGTTATTGTTTTTCTTCAACTCATAAAATAAATTTAATATTACATGAGCACTCTTGTAAGATCCTCTCTTTATATATATGTATGTGATAATTTGTTTCAGATATAGGCCCAGGCAGTTTAGTGGTTATAACCCTTTGTATTCAGGAAACCGCTAAATGAGAACTTTTGTAAACAGTCGGTCCTGATCTGGCCAGACTGTTTGTAAACATTATCATTGGCCGCTCTGAAGGAAGGAGTTAACCCTTCACCTGCTACGAAAAAAGTGCATTTGAAAAATATCTGCTGAAATCGTCTGGGGTCAAAGTTTAATTTTGGCATACAGGCAAACAATGTGGACTCAGAAAGTAGCAGTCTGATCTAGGTCCACACTGTTTGCTACAGAGATGTTTTAACCCTTAATACAGCAATCGCATCATAGTTGGCCATCCAGAGCCTGGAAAAAAATTCTGTTGGCATTTTTTAGTACATTTTGGCATCCATGCTCAAAGTGTATAGATCTTGATGTGTTTTAAGAAGGATATGGGTGGATGCCAAGTCTGGAAATGCCCCAAAGTCCAAGAATTAGGTCAAAGGTCAACTGAGTGCAATTTCTTGTATATACGTCAGAATTTAGAGTTTTTATCAATTAGCTATCCAAAATTATGATTTAAAGTAGTGCAAAATCTCTTTTGGATACTACAGCCATGCTATATAAACAAACAGCATCATCAAGGCATGATGTGTGTTTGGATCAAAGGTCATTTAAGTGCAAAATTAGTGAAAAAGTGTAGCAATATTTTTTATATAGGGGCAAAATTCAAATTTTAAGTTCCCTTCTATCCTAATGGAAGAATTTGTTTATTGCTATCCTGCTAGGTGTGTGTCTATCATGTTTGGAAAGCAATGATTTACCAAGTTTCCCGCGGTCAAATATTCATAATAGGCATGTAAAGTACGTTACTGTATAAAATCAATTAAAATGTATACAACTAAGAATAACCATTTCATTTTAAAGAAGTATTTTTTTTGTTTAATGCTTTTTATGAATACGTCATTTTATGCAGTTATCTATCCTTTTATACATAAGACGTGTTTAAGTTGTTACTTACGTTACATTTTACCATCTGAAATTGAGTCATTTCTCAAAGTATTATGTTCCTAACTACAGCTTTCATGAAGGACTTGGCCATGCTCTCATGCTTATAGGACTAAAATATATAATTTTTTTCTCATTTTACACATTTGTTGTGTTTTTGTTCACATCTTTGAGTAATTGCAAAACACTTTTTACAAGGCCGCTATATGCTAATTGTATAAACTAAGCATAGCTTTATGAAAACACGAAGACCAAGCCTCCTATCATAAAACAGGCGTGTTGAAACTATGACAGAATATGGTAAATACCATATACTGGAAGGAAAATATCCTCACATTGGTCTTCACATCGGCCTGTTAGCAGATGGTAACATACATAACATAAAGCTAATATACATGTACATTCCTAATAATGACCATCCAGTGAAAACATTGTTAACTTTTTGTTGGGTATATCATGGAAATACGCCTGACATTAAGGGTAATCCTCCATATAACTTTAAACATTTGATTGTAGGGGTGTCCTTTCATTGGCACATAGTAATGAAATGATGTGGATTCAAAAGCAGCATTTCTTTGAAATCAGGCTGCTTGTGCAAACGTATTCATCCATATATAGAAGCAGTATAGATATGATATTAAAGGTTACTTCTAATTTTAAGATACCATAAAATATGTATATATGTCTTTCACAGCGCAACTTTTTATACATTGTAATTGTTTCAGTGTCGATAAATTCAATTCTAAGTATTATTATTAAACATATTTTGCTTATTATGCTTTGCAATGATGATAGAGATCAAATGCTATGAGGTAATTGGCATGTGTTTCTTTATGTTATTCTTTTTAACTGTAAAATGCCAATGCAAGTTTTATTCCAAATTAAATTTCCCCAAAACAGATGTCTGGTGACTTCTTGGGAATACAGGCAATTTCACCATATTGGAGCACCTGATGATTTGATTGTGTTCATAGTTTTCCATCAGTTTGGGTCATTTCTTAGTATTTAGAGTAAATGTGTCCTGAAATGGTTATCTAATATGTACATTTACTAGCATAATCCATTGGTTTAACATCACCGATTTGCTTGATGTATATAAGATCCTAAGGTAGTTAACTCGCCTGTTCTAGTGTAGAATCTATCCGTTAACCATGACAATTTGCTAAGACAGGGATTGATTGCATATAGGGTAGGTGACTTACATTAATGTTTAAATCTACTGCTCGTAGATACAAGTGTAATATATCAGATTGGATAGCACTTGTAACTGGAAACACACTCGAAATGTGTAGTTTTAATATGGCATTACTCTTGAAATAAAACTGAACTACTTTCCTTTCACTATATACAAGGCAGTCCTCAATCAGTGTTAGTCTTCACAAATATCTACAAGGATATAGGTACAAGAGTGAGCAAGTTTATGCTTAAAATGCTTAAAAAGCTGTTGTCAGCAATGTTGTTCACATTTTCGATGGTTTCGCAATAAGCCTAATTTAGTAAACCTTTTAAAACCAACAAACAGACCATAACTCACTTTTCATAGGACATATATAAAACATGTACTAGGGTTACAAATAGCTCAACAAAATCAAATAGTGCATAAACAAAACTAAAAACAAACTGCCTTGTGAATAAGAAAAGCATAGAAATCAGCTGCGTGTGACATTACTTTTTCAACATTCAGTTTAATCTGTTAGTTTCAGAGATGCAAACCATACTAGTGAATGTTGGGAGTCATGTTTTTGTTTTATTCTTAAGAATAAAACAGTTATCTGATCTTTAAAATAAAGTATCATTAACGTTCAAATGATTTGTTGTTTATGTTTCCATGAAATATGTTCAGATGTTTTACAAGACTGCTATTCTAAGTATTATTATTAAACATATTCAGGTAACCTTACCTAAACCAACCTTAGTCTAAGATAATTAACAGACAGAATAGTTTCTATCAGAATCGCTGCAGAATATAATAAGATAATAATCATTGCAATATAATATGAAATCTAGTTCAACAAAACATAATCATTGCAATATGATATGAAATCTAGTTCAACAAAACATAGAAGATTTTAATGGGGACAGATGATAAATTAATTTTATAATGTAATTGTCAACAGTGAAAAGTGAAAATTAAAAAAGATTAGCATACAAGGAAAATCTTTAATACTAGATCTATGTAACATCCTATATTTAGACATAAACTATGCTGGTTCTGTACTACGATGTTTTATTTGCAATCTTCAAAAACCTATACCTACTATAGAAGACACTCAGCACTACCCCTGCATTAATTCCTGCCTTGCCACTAGATGTATGAAATATTGCTATGCTATTTTAAGTAAAATATTGATATTAAGTCATATTTAAATCATGATGTAGATCGCATGTTTATCGTTATGTACCATTGGTAGAAATCTGAAAACTGCAATATGAATGTAAAAGAACCAAGCAAATTACATAAAGTAATTGAGTAAGACCAGGAAATGCCACATTCACATATTGCAGACCAACCCATAGCACTCTTTAAATTAAGTCTTATATAGAATAAAATGAGTGTGGTATATGCAAGCGAAAAGTGGAGAGCAGACCCAAATTTTATATAGGCCTAACACCAATTACTACCTTTATCCATTTATGTAAGGCACCCTTTGTTACCTACGTTACCTCATTAATATATGTACAAATATTTAAGATCCATTATTGTTAATATAGTTATAATTTGATTTAATTGTAAAATATATTTTGCCAATTCCAATGCAATGTAAATTATAGAAAAAATAAATCTGTAAGCAGCTATGCGTTACATGCTGGAGCCAGTACAAATTACATACTAATTAGCATATTTAAATATTTACTTGATTTCACTTCATTGCAAGTTTAAAGTTATAAACAACTTCAAATATATGAAAATGAATATTTTCAAATAGAATATAGACCAATATCATGTATATTTCAGGTCAGGTATCATGGCTTATTCTAATACATGTAATTTGTAAAGTCATTATTTGCTATTTAGTATGAAATGTAACATACGTATCGCTGACGAGCAGAAATACATATCACAGATGTATGCAATTGATTTTTATGTCTAGTTTAACATTTAATGATTAAACTGTTTCACTAATACTATTAAAATAAATCAACATTAGCCTTGTACTGTGTACTGTTTTTTTCAATGCCAGTAAGGTAACGTTGATTACAGGTGATTAATAGTAAAATGACCGCAGAAAACTTATTAAATTATGGGTTTCTAAGGCCCCAAGACATGCCCCAAACTGAAAATAGTTTATTTTTCTGAGAGGTGCAGCAAACTCTCAAAGTAGCCCATATATCTCAGTTTAGCCCAATTGAGGGTGAATTTCCGTCAGAATTGCACAAAACTTACAATGTTGGTCTTTGTAAAATCCATAAAAGGGTGTTTCAAAAGGGGTTCCCTTAATGATAAACATGTTAATTGAAGCCTTCTGAAAGACTTCAACCTTTTTTAGAGTTTAAAAAACATCTTTTTGTTGGACCAGAGAAAAAAAGAAACACAGTTTGTAAAAATGCTCTGATTATTGCACTTGATGACCTTTGACCCCATTTTAAAGTCGACATGTGAACATTTAGTTATAAAAAACAGTTTCTCAATCTTTTTTAGCCTTATAACTATAAGCATGCAAAATTTGGCTTGAAATGAAATATGTTTACATATAAATAGATAAAGTTGTTTTACAGTAGTACATATTTTCTCATTTTTGCACTCAATGAACTTTGACCTAATTTCTGACCTTCATATGCAAATTCAGACTTGGCATCCACCCCTATGGCTTTGTACACATGCTAAATATTATGTTAAAAGTGGTCTAACAAATGTACTCAAAAATGCCAACAAAACCAAAAATATGCATCTTTTTTCGATTCGGATTGCCAACTATCAAAGGTCGTCTGCTTTTCTCATCTGCTGAAATGTTTAAGAAGCCTCTATGGCAAACAGTGTGGACCCAGATCAGACTGCTCCTATAGGAGCAGTCTGATCTGGGTCCACGCTGATTGCTTCTATACATTAATTCGTCAGTAATGTAAGGCAATTTAGCAGACGACATCTTCAGATGCATTTTTTTCTTGGCGCTTTAAGGGCTAAATGGACAAGCAGGTGATACAGCAGACAATATTAAGTCAAGATTAGCAGTCAATGAGTTAAATGAGCCGTGACAAGTGATTTCCAACAATCTGGTATTTTGACAAGTGTAGACTTGGACGAGCCTGTGCAGCCTCCCTGTAAGCTTAGAAACTCCAAATAATGTTCAGTCTGTAGCTTAACAATCATAGAATATTCAAGCGACTAGCAAAGGCCCTGATCAGACTGCGCTTATGTGCAGGCTGATCTGAGGCTTTGCTGGTCACACATACCACATTGTTGGAAATCTCATGTCACGGCCCAAATGTATGTGTTTTTTTCTTCTCTATTTCAGCAAGACAAAGTGAAGCTGGATATTGAACCTGAGAGTATCTTTAACAAGCTAGGAGAATGTGGACTGATATCTTTCTCTGACTACATATTCCTTTTGACTGTCCTATCTAGTAAGTACTGCTTTTGAAGCTAGAATTACTATATATTGAACCTGAGAGTATCTTTAACAAGTTAGGAGAATGTGGACCGATATCTTTCTCTGACTACATATTCCTTTTAACTGTCCTATCTAGTAAGTACAGCTTTTGAAGCTAGAATTATCAGGTATTGAACCTGAGAGTATCAGAATGTGGACTGATATCATTCTCTGACTACATATTCCTTTTAACTGTCCTATCTAGTAAGTACAGCTTTTGAAGCCAGAATTATCAGGTATTGAACCTGAGAGTATTTTCAACAAGTTAGGAGAATGTGGACTGATATCTTTCTCTGACTACATATTCCTTTTAACTGTCCTATCTAGTAAGTACTGCTTTTGAAGCTAGAATTATCACATATTGAACCCGAGAGTATCAGAATGTGGACTGATTTCTTTCTCTGACTACATGTTCCTTTTAACTGTCCTATCTAGTAAGTACAATGTATGCTGGGCCGCGTAGCGCAGTCGGTAACGTGTCTGGCTACAGATGCGTGTCTGACTGCAGATCCAGGGGTCGCGAGTTCGATCCTGGTCTGGTCCCATACTTTCGTGGAGATTGATCATGAAATAATTTCTACGGTCATTCTCCTCCCTTCTGCTGATTCATTCAAGAAGGGTTGTTGTCAGTTACAAGCAAAAGTATGTGCACGAATTACTGGTTAACCGCTTGTTCAAGCCTGCCAGGGAAAAAGTGTGGTTAGGTGAACTGACCGTCCCGCAATGACCTTAGCTGTTGACTTGGGACGTAAAGCAACAAAACAAACAAATAAAACAAACAAACAAAGTACAATGTACTGCCTTTGAAGCCAGAATTAGCAGGTATTGAACTTGAGAGTATCTTTAACAAGCTACGAGAATGTGGACTGATACATTTCTCTGACTACATATTCCTTTTAACTGTCCTATCTAGTAAGTACTGCTTTTGAAGCTAGAATGATCAGATATTGAACCTGAGAGTCTCTTTAACAAGTTAGGAGAATGTGGACTGATGCATTTCTCTGACTACATATTCCTTTTAACTGTCTTATCCAGTAGGTACTACCTTTAAAGCAAGAATGATCAGATATTGAGCCTCACAAGTTAAGAGAATGTGGTCTGATTTCTTTCTCAGACTACATATTCCTTTTAACTGTCTTGTCCAGTAAGTACTACCTTTAAAGGTCTTGTGAACCTTCAAAAAAACTTTTTTTAAATTCCTATTGAATGAAAAGCCAGTATTGAGAGAAAAAGAATATCGAAAGCCTCATAAAAAAAACTCAAAATAGTAACAAAGTTATGAGGGTATCAAAATTTAATCAGATGAAAATATGAGAGAGGCTCTAATGACGTCGTTTGAGTTTTTTTGAAATATTAAATTTAATATATTTCATTTAATTTAACATTATTTAATATGCTAAAAATGTTTCAATATGATAAAATACAACATTTGCATATAAAAGCTTTATTGTGCTGTTTTTAACTGCTTAGAAATCGCACTACATAAAATTTGACATTTTGAAAAAATCATCTTGAAACAATAATGTGGGCGGGGCTTATATGCTAATTTGCATAATTTTAAAACTTGTATAACTTTTGACTCTGTTGGAATTTTTTGATGGGGTTTTCAGCAATCTAGTTTTTTCATCACTGTCATTTAAATTATGAAGAGTTTCAAAAATGTTTTTGAAGATTCACAAGACCTTTAAAGCCAGATTGATCAGGTATTAAGCCTAACAAGTTAAGAGAAAGTGGACTGCTGCATTTCTCTGACTACATATTCCTTTTAACTGTCTTGTCCAGTAAGTACTACCTTTAAAGCCAGAATGATCAGATACTGAGCCTAACAAGTTAAGAGAATGTGGACTGCTGCATTTCTCTGACTACATATTCCTTTTAAATGTCTTGTCCAGTAAGTACTTACTACCTTTAAAGAGACTAAGTCTGCAACTATGAACATTTTTCGAAAAAATCTATTTTCTTTTTAAAATATTTGTAAAAGTAGAATTAAGTTATGTTTTCACAATAAATCTGTTCACCATTGCCGAAAACTGCATGGAAACATGATTATCTTATAAAAACAGGTGTTTTTTCTCTTGTTGGTAATTATTTGCGTCCCTCCAATAATTAAAGTCAGTTAATATTTTGAATAAATGATGTTTTTTTGATACTGATAATTCGTTAAGATTTACGAAATTGGTCAAATGTATACCTGAATTTTAGTTTTTTTGCTGTGTTCTTGAAAAATAGAAACATTATTTCTAAAATAAAAAGATCAAAAGTTACAGATTATGCAGCTTTAAAGCCAGAATGATCAGATATTAAGCCTAACAAGTTAAGAGAATGTGGACTGATTCTTTTCTCAGACTACATATTCCTTTTAACTGTCTTGTCCAGTAAGAATTGCCCTTGAAGCCACATGGGTGAAAGTTTTCAGGTTATTCCCATTCAGGATTTCATGGCTGACTATCCATAGAAAGTCAGCCTCAAAATTCTGAATTATTTAGGCTGATTAAAAAAGCTTCATCGGACCTGATCTCTGTCCAAACTATTTGACATTCTGATGGTATTCCTGAAAGAATGTTTCGAAAAAGTTAATTTTGAAAAAAGTTAGCAGACAACAAAAAAGCATGCAAAAATTACACAGTAGGCAAAGAGTTAACCCTTAAAGTGTCAATCACGACTGCAGCAGACGACAAATTTTGCAACATCTTTCTTAATTTTCGAATAAAATAAGTTATGATATTCCATGAGAAACGTCTGCCAGCAGGCGATTCTCTTGAAATATGAGGGGGGGGTCAATATGTAATGAAAACCCATTCATAACTCCATCCACAAACGCGTTAGGATTTTATGTCATATGCCAAATGAAAGATCAAAGCGTCGCCATTATAATGGTGCATGAAACGTTATTTTATCTTACCAAATTTTATAAGTTACAGACTTTTTGCATATATTTTTCTCCATATTGTAAAGACTCATTTTAACAAAGGTAGAAAGCCATGCTGTATTTTCTAAAACAAATATATAACATGCATGAATCACATATCCGTAGTTTTCTGACTCATTTCCCCTTATCTGCTATAGCGATACAAACTTTTGACCGCTACCGATTTCTCATGCAAACGGTTTTATTACTTTACCCCCTTTATGTTGATGTCGTTTAAAGCAATGGACGTAACACTAAAATGCACACGATTCTTGAAAATAGGAAATGTGGCTTTGAACAAGGAAAGGACAATTTGATTGTATCGAAGTTTCAATACACACAGTGCATAGGCAGCAGACCAGTTAAACTGTAACCAATCTAGGAGTATCTCATCTGAGTGGTATACCATTTTCGTCTCCTATAGTTTTATTGTCCGAAAATAGCCAGCCAGATTATGTACATGTAAATACGTGCAACAATGTCCAAATAATGCATCCAAACGCAAACACCGATGAAGCGCGGTATTTTGTCTGATCCATTTCAGTGTAAGCCAGAGATGGCATTCCTTTAAGTGATTTTCATATTTCAAATGACGTACTTGGGGTACTTTATGAACGAGATTAAATATGGAAATTTTAAAATCAGCTGTATTATTTGCAAATGAACATCAAAGCGACAAGAAAAAAATGTTACAAATGATTTTCGTATAAATTTTCGCTATGTATTAGTTCACGAAAAAATGACTCTGCCAATGGAATGCCAGAAAATGTAGCACCAAGCAGGATTTTATACAAAATGGTAGCCTCAGTATTTTATAGAATATAAAGCAATATCAAAATTTTTTGCAGGTATAAATCACCAATATATGGAAATTTACCACATGAAG
The DNA here is from genome assembly GCA_964019695.1 of Loripinus fragilis. Lineage (NCBI taxonomy): Eukaryota > Metazoa > Mollusca > Bivalvia > Lucinida > Lucinidae > Loripinus > Loripinus fragilis. The sequence goes on from OZ026516.1 coordinate 34,036,293, forward strand.
AAGCAGACTGAAAACATCCCTCGTTCATGTAGTAATCTGCTTTTGAAAACATTATTTTATTTCATATCGCAGTGTACTTCAGCACCCTATCTTGAAAGTGGCTTGTGTAAATCAGAAAAGGAGCTGGACAACTTCAATTTTACATTTATTTTCCCAAGAAATAGACCTTTTCATAAAAGTAATTATGAAGTGTGCAAATATAAAACTTTAGGATATACTCGGTCGTTTTCATTACATATTGAATGCCCCTCGTATCATACCTTATTTGTTTTTTTGAAAAGGCGGCAAATTTTGAAATTGTCGTCTGCTGCAAATTATTATAGGTGGCACTTTAAGGGCCAAAACATTTTCATCTATTTCAGCACCACCAAGGAACTTTGAGATAGCTTTTCAGATGTTTGACATCAATGGTGATGGGGAGGTGGACAAAGATGAATTTGCCAGGGTAGGTCACTCTCTTCTGTAGACATAAAGTCATGAGTGACTGGAGTATATCTTTATCCTTAACAAAACAAATATTTTCAAATAGGTACCCATTGATGGCATCTCGAGGTTATGTGATCTTTCTTACAGTTTAGAGGGAAGTGGCAAGTAAGATTCACTTTCCTTAGAGGCCCAAAATAAATTTGAATAATAGCTACCCAAATATGTCTCACAGGGTTCCCACAAGCTCTGGAAATCATGGAAAACCTGAAAAATCACAAAAAAGTTCCATGCATGGAAAAATCATGGAATTTGAAAAAACCTGAATAATCATGGAGAAATCATGAAATTTTTAAAATAATTTGACGAAACCACTAGTAGCCAGACAACTAGCTGTCAGACACAATTTTACTAGTAGCCAGAAAACTAGCTGTCAGACACACAAAATTGTGTGTCTGACAGCTAGTTTTCTGGCCACTGGTGGTTTCTAGTTTTTTTTTGTTTTTTTTTTTTGTTTATTTCAAAAAATGCATGCATGGACTACAAGCATGCTTATTTTAAATACATTACTTTTGCTGCATTCTGCATTTATGCTCAGCATGGAGAAGATGCCGCTAAAAGGGGAGGTTTCAGGTCATGCATTAAATAGTCATGGAAATTACATTATCAACAAAAATCTTTACAAGCGAAAGTATGTGCACGAGTACTGGTTAACTGCTGGTTCAAGCATGCCCAGGAAAAAGTGTGGTTTGGTGAACTGACCATCCCACCATGACCATAGCTGTTGACTTGGGACGCAAAGCAACAAAACAAACAAATCAACGAAAATCATGGAAAAATCATGGAATCTTGTTGAATTTTTGTGGAATCTCTGGTCTCATATTTGCACATCCTAAAATTATGTCTTTTGAGAAAAAAATATCTTTTCATATACCATAATCAACCTAATAAGCACACTGTGTGCTGAACTTTTTTCAAACCTGTATACAATACTTTGAAAAAAGTGTTGACCTAGATCAAAGCCAGCTGATCAAGGTCAACATTTTTTTTCTAAACATGATGAGTCTCTCAGTCTATATTAATAATGAAATAGCACAACTTCTATAGCAGTTACAACCAAAAAATGCGCAGTATGTGCTTATAGAAGCATGTGAGCTCATGAGGTGGATTATTTATAATACTCATTGAAATTATTATGGTTAGTTTGATTGTTGTTATTTAGGTGAGAAACATCCTGAGAAACCAGACCAGTGTAGGAAAGCGTCATCGAGACCATGCTGTCACTGGTAATGTTGTTAAGGAAGTAAGTTCTGCTCTACAGACATACTTCTTTGGCCCAGATGGTAACAACAAACTTACAGCTAAAGAGTTCATTAAGTTTCAACATGAACTACACAAGGAAATTCTCAAACTAGAGGTAAGAATAGTCTAGCCCTTTACTCTTTCCTTGCTAAGGGTGACTTCCGTCCCCTGCTGATAACCTTTGCAAGAACAGTACTGACAGAATGTCCTTGGCTCCAGATAAGAGTGCGTATTAGAAATTTCTTTGATCTTTATTTCCCATCCAAAACATATGTTGTGGGTACTCAAAAGAACTGTCTCAATGAGACGGTTCTTTTGAGCTTCTAAAACACATGTTTAAATTGATGGGTAAGAAAATATTTATAATTTCACGCTCATAAAATGTCCTTATCTGGATCTATGATGTTGGTCTTGGTCTGGATCCAAACCATTTGACACTCTGGTAATGTTCCTGAAAGAAATTCTTTGAAAAAAAAGTCCTCATAACATCCAAAGCAGGATAAGTTACCCAAAAGAAATTGAATTTTAAAATGACAGTATGATACCAATAATAGTTGGTAGGTGACAAATGACTACTATCTTGTAGCGACTTACCATTCATTTAATTTGTGCAGAGTTAATTTTCAATGTTGATAATTTGTCAGTTATCTTTTGATAACTCTAATGTATATTTTCAAATGTACTGTTGTTAACTTGTATATGTGTATATATGTCCATATAGATACTGGGGGCCTCATGGAAGATTAGTTACTACATGTACTTGATTATAGTTATGTATGTGCAAAATGTCGTCACCCTCTTTAAATAAAGTCTTTGCTTACTTACTTACTTACTTACTTACTTACTTAGTAATACTTTTTTTCTAATTAATATTTTTTGAAAGACTTGCTCAAGTTTTTATGCGTTGTGTAAATTTATTGCCATGAAATTTGCATCATTGAAAACAAATGTGATGCATATGTGCGTGGTGTATTCCATAATTGGTTTGGCTACTTGCTGAAAGGATATTAGTACCAAAAATCTAATGTACTGGCATATTTGTTTCTCTTTTCAAGTTTAACCGCTATGAACCATTTGATGGAAGAATCACAGAGAGAGACTTTTGTTCACTACTGTTGACCTACGCAGGCTTCCCAGACAAGAAAAGAGCCCTTATGACGAGGAGGGTAAAGAAAGCTTTCAAGAATGATGAAAATGCAAAGGTATGGTTTAGCCCTTTATTGATTAACTCTTTGCATGCTGGGTAATTTTTCATGATTTTGCTGTCTGCTGATTTTTTTCAAAATTAACTTTTTCAAAAAATTCTTTCAGAACAACTATCAGAGTATCAAATTGTTTGGATCCAGATCAGGACCGACATTATGTCGGTCCTGATCTGGGTCCAAACAGTTTGCGAAGGTTAACAGGAGATGACAAAAGTCTCCTTTATCAAGGAAAGAATTAACAGAATCTTTGTTTCATTCGATACAATATCTTCAGATGGGTCACAGGTCATAATATCCAAAATACATTGTACCTTTGTGACTAAATATTGTATGTTACTAAACTGTATGATGTGGCTCAGTGGTAGAGTGCTTGGCTCGAGACCGAGGGGCCACAGGTTCGAGTTTCACCGTCCTCACTGAGTTGTGGTCCTTGAGCAAGAACATTAATCCGAGCTTAGTACTGGTTCAACCAGGAAAACCGGTCCCTTTATAACTGAAAGATTGTTGATGGGACGTAAAGAATCAAATAAAAAAACAACTGTATGAACCTTGACAAGGTGTGCTATTCTTGGGCTTCTCATCCTGTCAAAGTATGCATATATGGGGTTTCCAGTCAAGAAAGATGTAATAAATAGTTTATTAAAATAGTCAAATTATAGTATGCGCTGTCTGTTCATCGTTCTGTCTGTCCGTAATCACTCATATACATTCCATGACTCAGACACTGTTCTGGATATCTTCATGCAATTTTATAGGAATTTGTATTAGGTCAAGACAATGTGTGGCTGACAAGAATGATTGTCCCCCCTTTCTCAGATTCCAAGCTATGCCCCTTAGGTTCATTTTTCCCAAACATTCTTGTACATGCCATAACTCAGTAACCAATAGGGATATCTTCATGCATCTTAATAGAAATGTGTATTTGGTCATGAAGAAGTGTCACATATAATAACAGTTGCTTTCGGTTTCAGAGGTATGTTCCTTTGATTGTTTTTGTGCTTATACAAATCTTGTGCATCTTGTAAGTTCCATAACACAGCAATGTCAATCATAATTTCTCACAAAAATTAAGAAAGATTGAGCAAAATTTGTTGTTTGCTGGTTATGATTAGTGCTTTCTGGATTTATGTAAATGAATGAATTCATCCGTAGATATTCACAACATACAGTAAAACCTGTGTAAAACGGCCACTCTCAAAAAGACCACAAATTGGTTTTCAATACCAATTATTGCTTAATGCAGGTCAAAAGAATTGCAGAATGCTCCAAGTGGAGCATTCTGCAATACTTTCTACTTTCATTAAGCTACCATTTGTCATTAAGATCTTTGTTTTGTCTATTTTTGAGTGGCTGCTTAAGACAGGTTTTACTGTACCTTCAAATTATCTTTTCTACTTTGGAGCTGATACATATGTAACATTCATCATGCAACATTCATCATAACCCTCTGGTAATTTCAGGGTGTGTCCTTTGATGAATATGAGAGTTTTTGGAGGTTTCTACAAAATATTTCTGATGTCGACACAGCTCTGAGTTTCTATCACCTAGCTGGTGTATCCATAGACCCAGGTAGGATTTTATCGTTTTTATATTTTTTATGAAAAAATATTATCACAACTATTCACAAGGATAGACATACAAAAATGAACACTTGTCCGGCTTTCGTCGGTAGAAAACAGTGGAGATCCTGATCAGCTGGGTTCTAAAACAGTGAAGATCCAGATCAGCTGGCTTCTAAAACAGTGTAGATCCAGAAAAGCTGGCTTCTAAAACAGTGAAGATCGAGATAAGCTGGCTTCTAAAACAGTGAAGATCCAGATAAGCTGGCTCCTAAAACAGTGAAGATCCAGATCAGCTGGCTCCTAAAACAGTGAAGATCCAGATCAGCTGGCTTCTAAAACAGTGAAGATCCAGATCAGCTGGCTTCTAAAACAGTGAAGATCTAGATAAGCTGGCTTCTAAAACAGCGAAGATCCAGATCAGCTGGCTTCTAAAACAGTGAAGATCCAGAAAAGCTGGCTTCTAAAACAGCAAAGATCCAGATCAGCTGGCTTCTAAAACAGTGAAGATCAAGATAAGCCGGCTTCTAAAAAATGAAGATCCAGATCAGCTGGCTTCTAAAACAGTGAAGATCCAGATCAGCTGGCTTCTAAAACAGTGAAGATCCAGATCAGCTGGCTTCTAAAACAGTGAAGATCCAGATAAGCTGGCTTCTAAAACAGTGAAGATCCAGATCAGCTGGCTTCTAAAACAGTGAAGATCCAGATAAGCTGGCTTCTAAAACAGTGAAGATCCAGATCAGCTGGCTTCTAAAACAGTGAAGATCCAAGTAAACTGGCTTCTAAAACAGTGAAGATCCAGATCAGCTGGCTTCTAAAACAGTGAAGATCCAGATCAGCTGGCTTCTAAAACAGTGAAGATCCAGATAAGCTGGCTTCTAAAAAGTGAAGATCCAGATCAGCTGGCTTCTTAAACAGGGAAGATCCAGAAAAGCTGGCTATTAAAATAATGAAGATCCAGAAAAGCTGGCTTCTAAAAAGTGAAGATCCAGATCAGCTTGCTTCTAAAAAGTGAAGATCCAGATCAGCTGGCTTCTAAAACAGTGAAGATCCAGTTCAGCTGGCTTCTAAAACAGTGAAGATCCAGATCAGCTGGCTTCTTAAACAGTGAAGATCCAGATCAGCAGGCTTCCATAGCAGTGAAGATCCAGATCAGCTGGCTTCTAAAGCTCCCATAAGAAGTATATTGGTCTCTAACTTTTTGACTTTGATGATTTGCAGCAGCAACTTGACGATATTTCTTGCTTAATTGCTGTCAATTTTCACATGTGTTTTGGGTGCTCTATGGAGTGGTCTCATTGAGACAGTTCTTTTGAGTACCCACAACATGCTCTGGTTGAGAATTAATGATATGGATGATTTTTGACATACATCTAGAGAACTATATCTTAGCCAAGGAGAAATCTAGTCTAGAAATAGAGGCAATCACCCACACATATTAATGTGACATTATATTCATTATTATGTATGTAGCTTATTTTTATCTGTGTTCTGGGAGCTCAGGGGGGCCATCTCTGTGGGATGGTTCTCTTCAGCTTCCACAACAAAGAGAAGCGGGTGTCAAAACTTTGATTTGCAATTCGCAGCAGCAACTTGAAATTATATTCATGACTAAAGTGACACCCACACACATTCAGCTTTGTACAGTGAGTTTTCAGTCACATGTGTGTTCTGTGTGCTCGGAGGAGTCGTCTCACTGAGACGTCTTCTGAGTACTCAGATGTTTTGAATGAGAAATCAGAAGATTATTTTTGGGAACTGCTTTTTGCCTACAGGCTTGTCTAAATTGTTAATTGACTGATCAGGGTAAATAATTGGTCATTAACCCTTGAACGGGTAATTTTACAAACAGTAAAAGTCCCAGATGAGGTGGTTCAAGGTGGGATTTTGCCAGGGTCTGCACTGTTAAGGTTAAAATATCTTCATTAAAAATACAATATGTTAGTGAAAAGATTATGCCCTGGCATTCCTGGAAGTGTGCGATGGGATATATCAAATCAGGGGGTGCAAAGGATTAATATGGAGAAGCTCTGAACACACATTAAATTGTGAATAATATAATAGAAACTTTCCTCAAAATGTATGTTTCAATTTTTTGTTGTTCGTATGTTTATGACTTTTGTATCCCAGTTACGGGTTTGGTCAATCTGATCAGGATCTGCACTGTTTTCCTTTCATCCTCAGAATCCATAATATCAACCCTTATCCCACCAATATTTTTTGTCCTGAAAATGTTGTCTGCTCTTCATGTCTGCTGAATATATTCAAGTGCACTTCACAGTAGATTTTATCATGGAAACAAACACTATGAACCCTTACCCATAAGCAGACTAAAGAGCATATGACAAAAGTTGTGACTAGTTGGAAAATGTTAATTGGATTCACACAACCATAGGTCCAGATAAGGATCATTTGTGCACTTAAAATTGCATTTATGTCCTTACCCATCAATTTAAACTGGTGTTTTAGGTGCTCAAAAGAACCGTCTCATTGAGACGGTTCTTTTGAGTACCCACAACATACGAGGGATGATCCTAAAGTTCTGATCCTGGCGTGATATCTCTGTAACCAGCAAGGCAACATGCCTGAAAATTGTATCAAATGATGATATATTCTTTGTTTATACACCGCTCTGTCAAGTTTTATGTAACTTCAACGAGCGGCCAGAAAACGACCTCAAAACAACCCTACCCTCAATGCACTGACCTATCAAGCAGATTGTGCATATAGGAGAGCTCACAATTTAGACAAGAGCTGTCTTAGCAATTCATATTTATGGCTGCGTAATGTTCATCCAGAAGTCAATATGTCCTGCATTTATGGTGAAGTTTCTATATGATCTCGGATTCCTAGGCCCTTAATGTATGGCTATGCAACTGCCAGCTATAATCAAATTTTGGACCGCTTGAAATTTTGACTGGCCCATACAGCATTAAAAACAGCTGATTTAAAGGTAAAAAAAGATTTGAGGCAATCTTAGATGAGCTGTCTTATATCTGAAGCAATTATGAATAGTCCATATCGTTGGAGACTGATAGTAGCCCACATAAGAAAGTTAAAACGTCAACAAATTAGGTCAATATTCTGTGGTACACAAATTTGCATGTGTATATCTAAAACAAAAACCCAATCAATTGTCGAAATGTGCACTATATCGTAAAATGATGCAATATGGGATTAAATTGAGCACAATGCATCCATCTGAAACCAAAAACTATTTTGAAAATTCTTATTTAAAATCAATCATTTTTTAAATAAAAATTAAACTTTTTACAATATTCCAATTAAGATTAAGATATTTTGTAATCAAAATAGTATTGGTGTTAGATATTTTGCCGATATTAGGTTTGGTATGTTTTTAGTCTAAATCGATAGACAAAAATAGAATATTCTCCGAAATATAAATTCTGCTATGTATTCAAAATGACATAATTGCCATTTTCAAGGACGTCATAAGAAATGCGCATTGTGCTTTTAATATTGAATCGACACAACTTGTCGCCATTCTTACATTTGAATTGGCATTATAAGTAACAAAAAGTAAAAATACATGGCAGTTTTACTTTGTAGTTTTAAAGATGCGGGGCTTGAAAGATTCAGATTTAAATTCTTTTATAATTCTATAACATGAAAACAGGCCAGTGGTATGGAGTGGACCATATATAATGTGCTGTAATTATTAAACGAAACAGTACAGCGAGAAAATACTAGCATCATTATAAAGGTCAGGGCTTGTTCGTTTGAATGGTGCATAGTATGTCTCTCAAAAATGTCACTGGACAAAGCTACAAGGTAACGATCAGAACTTTTGGATCATCCCTCGTATGTTTGGGTTGAGAAATGAGAAAAATAATTTTTCAGTACGCACTCTTATCTGGAGGTCTGCACAACTGAACTGGCTGGAAAACAGAAGTGAAAGTGCCATATTAATTTATTTAGCAGGACAAGGATAATTTGAACCCTTTGAGGCCCCATTTGAAACGAATTTCACACAAATTGATTTTACATAAAAGAAAAGCACACAAAATGTCTTGATTATAAAATTAGTCTTCTGTATCTCACCAATATTGTTGGCTCGAAAAGGTCTGCTTTTTATGTCTACACCAGGCCTTTAGTTGAGTGTGTATCAGAAAAATAATTTTCTTATTTCTCAACCAAAACATATGTTGTGGATACTCCAAAAAACCGTCTCAATGAGACTGTTCTTTTGAGCACCCAAAACATATGCTAAAAATTATGGGTAAGAAAATATTACCAATTTTACTCTGAACATTTTTGTTTATCTAAACCTGTGCTACATGTGTATTCAAGTGCACTTCAGATTAGATTTTATCATGGAAGCAAAGACTATGTATGAACCTTGGTGCCACTGTTCCCTCTAGGTCCATATTGTTTGCGATTAAGAATATAAGTAGATGAGAAAGCAGACAGTAAAAGTTGGGAAAAGGGTTAATTGAATTCATGCAGCTGAACTGACTGGATGTCCTCGGTAGCGTTCTCAGCGAGCCTCGTTTCCCACTGAAACTTTGGACACATGGGTGGTGGATTTTCCTGTCTCCACTGAAAAACAATGATGGATCATTCTATTTATATTGTTTTTCAGAAACACTCAAGCATGTTGCAAAGACAGTAGCACATGTGGAGCTGACAGATCACGTGGTTAATATTGTTTTCACCTTATTTGATGAGAATGGTAAGTTACACCTTCTATATGGGCCTCGTTGCAAGAAAATCTGTCTTCGGGATTTGCGAACATGTAAGAATCCCAGCAACCTGATCAGCTGCAGAGACTAGCTAGAATCTTGATACTTTGCATACAATAAGTGTTATACTTCCCAGAAAGCAAATAACAAAGGTGCTGATCGGACTGCGCATGCAACAGTCAAGTTTTCTTGTGTCAAGGCACATGTAATTATGTTTCCCAAAATCGAAGGGCTGAGCCATTTTGCTTTACGTTCAGATCCCGTCAGCTTGTACGTGCAGTTTAAGTATAGCATTTTACAAACAATATTTCTAGTTCCTCACTAAGCCTACACCTAAAATAAAAAGAGTTAAACTCTTGGCATTGAGATAGTAAAAAAAGTTATTATACAAAATTTAGAAATTGTATTTATGAAACACTGTGCCCTCTTCCTCTGTATTAGTAGAAGTTAACTATATTTGTGCTAAAGTTTCATCGTGTGAATGAAAAATGGTAAAGGTCCTGATCAGCTGGCTTCATTAGGAGCCAGCTGAACTGGATCTACACTGTTTTCGAAAAAGGGCATATAATTTTTAAGGAGTTATACTGCACATTAATTAGGTTGAGATTGGCATTTGCTAATTATGACACCTCAAAAGATTGATCTTCTTGGAGCTTGATCTGCATAGTTTTCAAAAGATGGTGTATGATTTAGAAACAGTTATGTTTACAGTGTAATTATTACAGTTAAAACTCGAAAATTCTACCTTTGATTAAATAATTTGAAATAAATTTGGGGCACACTGGATTCCGAGAATAGGGCCTATTTATGAACTATTTTGATAACTCTCATAGAGGGAGCGCAGTGGCTCAGTGGTAGAGCTAGACTCAAGACCGAGGGGCCGCGGATTCTAGCCTCATCGGCGTCACTGCGTTGTGGTCCTTGAGCAAGACACATTTATCCTAGCTTAGTACTGGTTCAACCCAGGAAGACCTGTTTAACTGAAAGATTGTTGATGGGACGTAAAGAATCAAATCAAACAAACAAAACAAAAAAATAGACGTTTGGTGCGTCTCTTGGAGATGTTTCTTTTATGCATCCAAAACATGTTTGATAAAAAAAACATATCAATCATTTTTGGGGGGTTATATTTTTTATGTCTACCTCCCTATAATTCCAACTACTGATCGCTCAAATTAAAACCTAGTCCCGAGGACTTTGAATTTACAAGATTCTACTGTATGTCTAATATTATTTTGTCAATTTCAGAGGACGGCCAGCTGAGTAATAAGGAGTTTGTATCTGTGATGAAGCGGCGACTCATGAGAGGATTAGAGCGACCTAAAGATACTGGTTTTACAAAACTTCTCAACTCTGTATGGACATGCACTAAGCATCAAGCTAGAACTGTCTTTGAATGAAAGAAATTCTCCTATAGTTATCCAATTTGTTAGGCAATTTTGTCTCTTGAAGCTGAGTGGAGTCAAGCCCCTTTCAGTGTAGAAACCAAATTACTTAACCCAGGTCCTTTTTCCCCCAATCACAATAAATGTATGCTTTATCTGTTGATGTAATTTGATAGTCTATATTGCAAACAATATGGACCCAACTCAGACTGCTCCCTCAGGAGCAGTCGGATCAGGGCTCATACTGTTTGTTGTAGATTATATGCAGCCGATGTAGTAAACGGAAAAAACTAGCAGGATAAGTTTAAACAGAAATTCCTGTTGAAAATATCCCCATACTGTTGAATAGTTCCAGTTCAAACTGCTGCTATAGAGCAGTCTGATCCAAGACTATTTGCAATCAGGCTGTCATTGAGAGACAGATCAGTATGCTTAAAGAGAGCAGTCTGATCAGGGATTGTTTGTTAGCTTTTTCCAGTGAATTATTTAGTTTTATGTAAGTCGATAAGTCCAAATCATGTATTAAATTCTTTCGGTTTAAAGGGTACAGTAAATGTTCTTAAAATTTTAACATTAGTTAGCTTACAAAAATCATGGCAGGAAGTTCAAATTTCTAAAATCTTGCACTTTCTAAATTCATATTATAAAACCTGCAATGTGCCTACAAAATATAACCAATTTCAAGTTGTCTTAAGTTAAACTGAAAATAAATTAGAGAAGCGATCATAATCTGCTTAATTCAGTATTTGAGGCAGACTTTCTATGGAAAGTCCGCTTCAAAATACTGAAATCTCTTGAAAAAGGCCTAGATAAAAGGCAAAGACAAGGCAGATCTGTGATCATCTGTAGGACCAGAGGCTCCAGGGGACAAAAATATTTTCAATATTGCACTTGTCCTGCAGGACGATTGACTAACAATTTTCACTCATCCTACAAACACATGCACTTGTCCTTTAAAAGCGTATGCAATAAAGAACATAAGGGAGTTATATGCAATATGGCTTCCTCGAGTAATTCTTCCCAAAGCACTCCTCCTACAGGACAAGTGGGACGAGTGCTTTGGGAAGAATTACTTGTCCTTTCTAGATTTCACATGTAATTACGAGCGGACAAGTGGAATTTTTGTCCCCAGAGAGCCTTCAGGCCCTTCACTATCTTTAATTTTGGCAAACATTTTTGTGAATCAAATACCTATTTACCAAACTTTTATCTGAAACAGTGATGAAAGTGTAAAAAAATTTAGGACAGTTAAATTTAACATTTGAATGTTAATGTTGAAAAGCAAAGTACAATTCAGACAAGCTATACTGTCCTGTAACAGCTCTTATTGTTAAAATGTTAGCAATGTTTTAACAAAAATAAAACAACACATAGATATCTTTCCAAATGGTAATGTTTATGTTTAAAATTCATTAGGGACAGTCATAGTTGCTTTAACCTTTTATACACTAATGGATTCTTCCTTGTGGATTGATACAATAAATTTGGGATGGTCCATTGCATGTATCCTGGGGTCATAGGTTATAATTTCCAAATTAAATTATATTTCTTTCTCTCAAAATTGTTTTTGTCTAAGCAAACAGCGTAGAACCATATGAAATGCCACATTCTGTGGCATTTCATATGGGTCTTCACTGTTTGCAAAAGTATGCATTAATTTAGGATTAAAAAATGCCTACTCAATAGGACGGATTAAAGTGAAATCACAATTTAAGACACCTTTTATGACAAGAAACAGAGTCTCTAATTTCAGAGTCCAATTTTTCGGAAAAGAGAAGGAAAATATGGAAACATGTTTGTTATATTTTATTGATTGCATTTTAGGACTTAGTCTGGAGATAGCCTTTATTTTACCGAGGAATGGTAATTTGTATGTAGAAATTTTGTAGATGTCAAATGTATTATTTATTTTATAATTTATTCAAATGCACCAGGCATCTAGATGAGTGTGCGTATTTGAAAATTATGCATCTTATTTTGTTTGTTTTAATGCTTTACGTCCCAAGTCAACAGCTATGGTCATTGCGGGACGGTCAGTTCACCTAACCACACTTTTTCCTGGGCAGGCTTGAACAAGCGGTTAACCAGTAATTCGTGCACATACTTTCGCTTGTAACTGACAACAACCCTTCTTGAATAAATCAGCGGAAGGGAGGAGAATGACCGTAGAAATTATTTCATGATCAATCTCCACGAAAGTATGGGACCGGACCGGGATCGAACTCGCCACCCCTGGATCTGCAGTCAGACACGCATCTGTAGCCAGACAAGTTACCGACTGCGCTACGCGGCCCGGTATTCATCTTATTTCTCAACCAAAACATATGCTGTGGGTACTCAAAAGAACTGTCTCTAAGAGATGGTTCTTTTTAGCATCCAAAACATGTTTAAACTGATTGTTAAGAAAATAATTGCAATTTTATGCTAATTTGTTTGCTTATCTCAACATATGATGCACTAAAATTAGGTCCTATAGAATGGCATAATTCAGTACCTGCAGGGTAGAATGAACCAGCATATGAAAATTTGGTATTTATCATAAAGGCAAGGGTGAAAGTTGAAAATTTCAAAAATCCTGAACTTTCAAAACTCCAATCTTTCGAAAGTTCAGGATTTGGGAAATTTTGAAATTTCAACCATGCTACTGTGCTCCTAAGTTTTGAAAATGTGCACATTTAGACTCAAATGAAAAGAATCTCATCACCACTAACCCTTATTATGCTGGAAACTTTATGTACTGCACACCCATGGGTGAAAGTTCAAAAATAAATCCCAAATCCTGAACATTAGACATTCAAATTTTCTAACTCGCAGGATGCCTACAAAAATGAATAATTTCAAGTTTAAATAATTGTGTTCAAATCACTGAAATCTAATCAGAGAAGCTATTAGAATCTGCCTAATTCAGGGTTTTGAAGCTGACTTTCTTTAATCCTGATTTCTGGATTAATCCAGAAAACTTTCACCAATGCACATCTCAAGTTTTATCCATTGAATTTGCAGGCTCCAGTTACTAGTAGACTGGAAAATAGTGTGGATCCTGATCTGGATCTACACTGTTTTCATAACAGGATTCAGCATGGCAAGGGTTAAATTTCTACAATGTCATCTATAACAATCTGAGGAATGAATTTCTTTTACATTGATTTCTGTTACCAGATTTTTTGTTGTCAACAGAGACAGATTTTAAAGCTATTGGTTTGTTTGGTTGATGTCAAAGTATATTTGTCTTGTTGTGGTAGCAATGCATCTTATGATTATGACCTTAAAGCGCCTCCAAAAATTAGCACACATGGGTGAAAGTTAACTTTAGGAATTCTGATCTAAAAACTTGCATTAAGCCTTCTAAATACGAGCGTATTAACAATTTCAAGTTTAAATGGTCAACTACCTTCAGACAGACTGAACCATAAATCAGAGAAGCTAGTACAACTTGCCTAATTCAGTATTATGGAAAGTCGGCCTCAAAATCCTAAATTTAGGAATAAGCCTGAAAACTTTCACCCATGAGCAGATGACAATAACCAAATTTTGTCCCTGCATATATACCAAATAAGACTTGATATTTCGGTTGAATCATCTTATAGCATCTCATCTGCGGATGAAACAGTGTAGATCCTGGTCAGATGGCCTCTAATCTGGTTCTACACTGTTTTAGAATTTTGAATATGTGCTTATTAGTTTAAGGTATTTGAGTTTTATGAGAAAATCTGTCTTTGTAATGTCCTGATCTTGCTTTTACATTTTGTTCACTGTGATTTTCAGTGGCAACTAATTTTAGAAAGGGTATTCATGACAAGGCAAGGCATCTCAAAATGGCCCATTTTTCCAACAGATTTTTCTGTGCATGAATGATCATTTTATAAATTGCAGTTCTTCAAAATACCAGCATATTCACAAACGCAGCATATGCAATCAAATATGAGCAGTCTGAATTATCTTTGCATATGAGATTTTCAATTGTATTTCTTATGCACATGTTTAAGTATCGAATCAGCGCAAGCTGCTGCTTTTTTGACGCCAATGTTAGTACCTACATTCTTTTACACTTTTCCAGCACAAATACAATTTTCTTAAATAACATCTCCAAAAATCAAAGTGAAATATATGAAAATGCAAGTCCATATACAGGTATACGGAAAACAGACCAGCCTGTGCATGCACATACTCTCTATAGTCAAGTTAGCTGGTCTAGGTCTTACAAGTGACGGGTTTCTCGTAGTATGGCTCAATTCATTTTTTTTTTGTTTAAAAAGTTTATCTGTACATATCATTTGGCTCTCGATTAGTTATAATTTAATGTAGATATGCATGTATATATATTATTGGCCCTCCTATTTTCTAACCACTGTAATTTACAGAAAAATTAAACTGTGATAAAACCATTAGAGTGTGTCCTTGTCCATTCATCTTGAGACCCAGTAATTAGAACAACTTGTCGCTTTTAGTATATTAATATGCAATTATTTGATGAACATTTTCCTGCATCTTCTTATCGAAATGTATATTCATGATTAGTTAACCCATAACTCGCCACTATTATTTTTGTCATGAAAATGTCTTCTGCTTTTTATATCTGCTGCATATATTCAAGTGCACTTCAGACTTTATTGTTTCATGGAAGCAATGTGAACCCTGAATAGGGCTGGCACGATTAATCGAAATATCGGTTAATCGGTCGATATACAAAAGAAAACGATTATCGATATGAAAATTCAAAAATCGGTTACTTTTAATGACTGTTCTGTTTATTTATTCCATTAAAATCCAAGCGTGATTGCCTCGTATTTTTTTTGTTCAGACCGGAAGTGCATTGTCATAACAGTAGATGTGTATAAATTGCTGTAACGAAATATTAATACGTTGTACTCTGCAGGCTAACTCAACAACTGATTGTTTGAAAAAGTTATACATGCGCTTCTCTGCCGGTTTTAAAGTAGTACAAAATCACAAAATGTTCATCAAATGCACAATCTAACATGAAAGTTGTTTTTTCCGCGGTTAAATTCGAGTTTAGAAGCTTTCAATTTTAGGAACGTTTACAGTGGGTCTTATTTTACACAAAGGTGTTCGTGCCATGCATACTTGACTTCCTTTTGTATGACGTCACACAACGTGAAATTGGCAACAACAATGGCCGACTGCGAGTTTAGTTATCGATTTTGCAAATTAGCAAGTCAATTTTCATCCAACAGAGTGGATGACCGCTTTTTTTGAATAAAGGAGCTACTTTTTATTTAAAATTTATTATCTTTTGAATATATAACGCGTGCTACATAGCGTTGTTTTGTGAAATGATGGGGAAATCAATGTCATTGACCATGCAAGAGTTGTCAAAACATTCCGAGACCCTCTGCCAAGTTTGAGCAATTACTAATCGGTTATATATCGAAATGCAAGAACCGATTATCGATTAGCACTTTGGCTTCGATTAGCCAGCCCTAACCCTGAACGTAGCAGTCTCAGGATTCGCACAGGCTTGAAAAGTACTTGAATTTAGAGGGCTTTCATGAATAGTCCTTGGAGATTAAACCTGCCTTGCAAAGTACTGGAAAATCTCTCAAAAGCCTTGAAAAGTCCTTGAATTCTACCATTTTCTGTAAGACTCTGTAGATAGAGATCTTAATC
Source organism: Loripinus fragilis (assembly GCA_964019695.1). Lineage (NCBI taxonomy): Eukaryota > Metazoa > Mollusca > Bivalvia > Lucinida > Lucinidae > Loripinus > Loripinus fragilis. Next base: position 34,052,498 of record OZ026516.1, read on the forward strand.
AGTATAAAATTGTTGTGCCTATATTTGGTGCAGGGTGTGCTGCACCAAATATAGACACAACAATTTTATACTAATTTTCCAGTACTGATGTCTGCATTATATCAGCCTAGCATTTCTGAAGAAGAATTTTAACACTTCGATCAGTATTTTTCATTAACTTTAAGTCGTTGAAAACTGTTGGAGAGGCTTTTAGAATTCCTTGAATTTTACTCATAATTGCCTGTATGAACCCGGAGTCTGGTCTGGGTCCATATTGTTTGCATACATGTATACTCAAGGAAACAAGAAACTCAAGTGCAGTGCATCACATTACAATGTGAAATGGTTACCAATTTGCATAATGCTTGACACTCAAGACTTATTGAGGAGACAAAAGCTGGAAAAACATACACCTGGAGAACCAAAGGATTAGGGCAATTCTCTTCAATCCAGACTATCCGATGATACCAAGATATGGCCATGTCCCTGTATGAGAGATTGAAGGGATGAAAACAAATAACAGAACATAGAATATTCCATGATGTTTTATTCTGATGACAACAGTAGCAATGAATGACAGATCTTTGATGATTGTTAACCCTTTTCCCAACATTCTTGACAATAGTCATCTGCTCTCTCATCTGCTTGTGTATTTTGGTAGCCTATATTGCAAACAATAAGATCCCAGATCAGACTGCTCCCTGAGGAGCAGTCTGATCAGGGTTCATATTATTTGCTTCCATTGTGAAAATATTCTGGAGTACATTTTGAATATATGCAGCAGGTGTACAAAGCAGATATCCTTTTCAAGACATAAAATGGCAGGATAAGAGTTGATGGAAAAATTTAGATGACAATGGAAACTATCTCTTCTCTATAAACAAACACAAGAAGCCAAAATATATATACACTTAACAACATCACCTAGGATTCACTGTTTAATATAGTAGGGACATGTGCTTCAGACTTGCGTTTTTAAGATTTATATAGGACCATCGATATTTTAGTCCTAACACAGGCATTCAGATAAGAGTGTGCAAAAAATAATTTTCTTATTTTCCAAACAAAATATAAGTTGTGGGCACTCAAAAGAGTAGTCTCAATGGGACAATTCTTTTGAGCACCCAAAACACATGTTAAAATCGATGGATAAGAAAACATTCAGAATTTTGCACATCTAAAATGAGATTTTCACTTTTTGTTCCAACTTTTTGCAAACCAAATAAGGCTAGATTTTCAGGACAGCTCGCAGGAAACGCCAAGCAGTTTCCCCCTATTAAAAATTCAAGAAAGATGTAAAAAATTTGTTACTTCATATGCTGCAGTTTTGCCTTAAAATAAGGAGGCTCTTTTGTTTGTCGACAACAACTTTGCTTTAACCTGATACAGGCTTAATTAACATAGCAATACCATTCTAACTCTTCGTATTCTGATGGATTTTCCCATAAATATTGATACAAAAAGTATGGGGCTGCCCATTGTGTACTTTAGGGGGTCAATTTTCTAAATTATGATGTATTTCAGTCCCTGAAGGTTGTTTTATCATAGCAAACAGTGCAGACTCTGATGAAATGCTGCATTTCATCTGGGTCTTCACTGTTTGCCAAAGTACCCGTTTAAGGGTTTTCAGTTTACAAAGGGTTAAAGAATCTTCCATGAGCCACTAGAGGTGAACAATATACAGTACTCATAAAGCCTCACTAAATAACAGTGCATATTTTGGAAATAGTTTTGTTATTTATCAACCAAAACAGATTATTTGGGTACTACAGATGATTCAGGTACTACAGATGATTCGGGTACTCAAAGAATAGTCCCCATGAGTCCGCTCTTTTGAGTACCCAAATCACACGTTTAAATTGAAGAGTAAGAATATAATCACAATTTTACGCTCAAACAATTTCCTTATCTCGACATAGACGAGATCTATTTTTAGAAAAGGAGAACTTAGAATTCTGCGACTGAAATGGCTGAATGATGTAAGTGGATTGTGCGGTGTTAAATTTAATCACCAGGAATGAAAGAATGATATAAAGTTTTGGACATGAAATGATGATAATGTTAACACAGAATAGTGAGTACAGTACACTACAACATCTCTGTTAGCAGTTTTGTACGTAGAAAATATTCGCTCATTGTAACACAAGAATAGAAAACACGATTTTCATCAAGACTTAAATAAAGAATCATAATTAAATTACAATAAATCTTCAACAGTCTACATGTCATCTTCCTCTGTACAATCTTGCCAGGGCCAATCATTGTGACCCAATTTTCGGATCCCATGCCTTTAGCTTAAAGTGCATGATCTAAAATTAATTTTCTTATTTCTCAACCAAAACATATGTTGTGGGTACCCAAAACTAAAGTTTTGACTAATGGATAAGAAAAAATTCACAATTTTAAGCCCATTTATTATTTTATTTGGACCTATGGGGTCCTACTATTTCCATCTGTCCATCTTCTCTAGAAAGCTGTGTAGTTACTTCCCATGCCGCCCATACGTCCTCCCATACCAGTACTGCCCATGCCCCCGCTCATTCCTCCTCCCATTGATCCACCCATGCTGCCTCCCATTCGGCCCATTCCTCCCATGTTGCCCATCATGCCACCATCCATATTTCCTGAAACAAAACAAGACAATTTGTAACTAACAAATACTGGATACATAATTCTTGCACACCGGATAAGGATATCTGAGATTTTACCCTGATATAGAAAATCTTATCTTACCGATGCTATCTTACCCAGGCTGTCATGTGAGGGCTACATACATTGGTTGTATTGGAACTCACGCACACGGTCATCAAGTGACGTCAGTTATGTTAAAGTGATGTCACCATGTGAAAATGCATCTTAGTGTATTCAGGGACTTGCTGGAAGCTTATTTACATTTAAAAAAAAGTGGTGAGCAAGAAAAAGAATCCATTATTCGTGTGAGGGTAGGATAGAAACTCCGTCCCTCGGGATCACCGTTTGTCATCACTCGGCAAGCCTTGTGATCCTCGGGACGGATTTTTCTATCCTACCCTCACACTCATGATAGATCCTTATATTATTCTTTCTTTTATATTCAACCATTTTTAGATTGGAAATCCCTAAATGAGTACTCTTGCAAACATTGAAGACTCAGAGCTTGTTAAAGAAACCAAATGACAAGTCTTACAAATTAAATTTTCAACCCATTTATGCCAAATGAATTTTCAAATTATTATCATTTGCACAAGTAAGATAATTTTAAATTGTATTTCACTTATAATTGAAATTCGTGTTAGCAAATAGTAGTTGTTATACAAAAAAAAAATGCCAAAACTGCCAAACAAGCATGTAATATTTTTAGTGGAAAGGAAAATAACTCAAACTAGAGCGCGCAGTCGATGGGGCGCCATCGCAAATCCCCACGCTAAAGTTTTTGACTCCCCCAGCACCCTGCAGTCCCACCCCTGGGCATGACCTTGGCAATAGAATGGAAATTCTGTTCAATATGTTTTCTATCTTTTATTTGTGAGAACACAAAGTTTGGTATAAAAATCTTTGAAATTGACATGTTAATGATATTTGATCTTTTGACCTCGCCAAGGTCACCAGCTTGACCCTAGTTTGAAAATGTTACTTACATTTTGTTCTGCTCGTCATCCTCTTCGATTTGATATGCTACATGACCATGTTTGAAAAAAAAAATGTTTGACCCCCTGGGTACCCCCAGTGCCCCAAAGTCCCACCCCTGGGGCATGACCCAGGTGACAGAATAAAAATCCCATCTGATATTTATTGTATCTTTCATTTGTGAGAACACACACAAAATTTGGTATAAAAATCTTTGAAATTTACATGGTAACCGAAATTTAATGATATTTGACCTTTGACCTCACCCCAAGGTCACCAGTTTGACCCTAGGATGAAATTCTTTTACTTGCATTCTGTTCTGCTCGTCATCCCCGTCGATTTGATATACCACATGACCATGTTTGAAAAAAAAATTTTTTTTTGACCCCCTGGCCACCCCCAGCGCCCCAAAGTCCCACCCCTGGACAGAATGAAAATCCCGTCTGATATGTTTTGTATCTTTCATTTGTGAGAACACACAGAATGTTTGGTATAAAAATCGTTGAAATTGACTTTGTAATTGAAATTAAATGATATTTGACCTTTTGACCCCTACCCAGGGCCCCAGGGGGCGGGGCCAAAAAAAGTTTGACGTTGCAGGCCCCATTCATGCCAGTAACTCACACACCAAATTTGGTTGAATTTCGTCCAATGGTTTAGGAGGAGATAGCATAATGAACATGACGGACGGAGACGATTACAATATCCCCTTCGCTTTTTTTAAAAAAGCGTGGGGATAAATATGCTAAAATTTAGAGTTATGGCTCCTGCACACTGCACTTCCTTCCATGTTGTTCAGTCTTCATAAGCAGCAATTAGCTACCCTCCCTGGCTAACATGTTTTTTGAAAGATCAAACTTTTTGTTTGCTATTCTAGTTGAGGGTCATCAAGGGAAAACTACTATGAAGTGTAGTTAAATTGGCCCAGTGGTATTGAATGTCTTCGTCATTTAAAGCAAATTGTGAGTGATCACACTAGCTCATTTTGAGCTTAAAAGCTGATTTAGCCAAAAAAGTAAGGAAACTGAATTAAGAAAGGAATAAACACAAAGATACCGCTATCTAGATGCCAGTTGCTTAAGTCTCATATAGCCATAGCTATATCCGGATTTCTCTTTTTTATATATACGAGGGGCATTTGGAAAGTTCTTAGCATGGCACCATAACTCCACAATGCGTTAATAAAATGCTAACAAATAATGCATTTTTGGAAACTAGAATCCAACGGCTACTTGATGGTTTATTTTTTGTCGAAAAAGGACACGGCGTGCACGTGCAGCGCATGCTCAAAATGAGTAGGGTTTATACACTGGCTGAAATCTTAAGCAAAATATTGGTAAAAAAACGAAGGAAAATTGGGGACCTTATTTACGATCATGGTTTGACAAATTAACGATTTGGTGCCAACTTCATTTTTATTAAAATATATTATGCGATCACTGCTTGCATGACTTACACCTCTACATTCGAAAAATATCGACTAATAGAGAAATGGTAAACTTTTAAAAATGTGACTTTTTTTTTTTGACTTTTCTTTATACTTCTACTATAAATTGTGTCACTACAGGAGCACGAAAATGCCTATTGAGTATATGTTTTGCTTTATTTGTACAGAACAATGCATAAAAATCATTTCGTCGCGCAAAAAGTGTGGCTTGTTTAGTTCTGTGTTCAAGAAAATTACTCCTAATAACACTACCCCTACTTTTCAAGAAGTGGGTGGGGTAACTCAACCCCTCACATTTTGTCGATGGCATAAGAACGTCTCATGGTATCGCGTTAACCATCACAAAATTGATTGATTTCTACTCTCGATGTATTTTTACTTTTTTGTTTGCCACCGTTTTCAATTGAAATGAACCAGAACGTCAACTCATAGTTAAACTTACTCTTCCACATGGGAAGTTTATAAGAATTATCTTCCACTGAACCAGATTGTAACCTACCATATGGTACAAAATTATCTAATTTAATGAACTATTGTAAATGTTCTGCACACTTTTCAAAAGGTAAAATGTTATGTTTTCCACTGAAATTTTGCGTTTTCCAGTATACAAACAGTACACGTATTCATATTGATATTTTTCATGTCTGCATCATAATACCCTCCTGAAATCTGTGTCATAACATAGAGGAAGGATAGCTCTTTAAAATGATACCAAACATGATAGGGTTTGTAAATTGGTTACTGAGATAATAGACCATGCTAAGAACTTTCCAAATGCCCCTCGTATATCTCAATAAAATCATATTATTGGTAACATGGGTTTAGATCAACAAAAAATTTCAGCGTAAAATTGTCAATATTTTCTTACCCATACTTTCTAGTATAGGTTTAGGGTGCTCACAAGAACTGTCTCATTGAGACGGTTCTTTTGAGCACCCACAACATATGTTTAGGTTGAGAAATAAGAAAATTATTTTTTCTGTTACATACTCTTGTTAAGGCATGTGGTAATTATTAGGGAAATTTCGCAATGAGACACTTTCAATAAGCTCAAGTTGACAACAATAAATGTTTCCTAGTTATCAGTAACCAGATAAGAGTGCGTAATCGAAAATTAGTTGTTTTCTTATTTCTCAACCCGCAGGGGACAAAAATATTTAAATATTGCACTTGTCCTGCAGGACGAATGACTTAAAATCTTCACTTGGCCTGCAAACACATGCACTTGCCCTTTAAAAGTGTATGAAATAAAGAACATAAGGGAGTAATACGTAATATGACTTCCTTGAGTAATTCTTTCCAAAGCACTCGTCCTACAGGACACGTGCTTTGGGAAGTATTACTTGTCCTTTCTAGACTTCACTCGTAATTACGAGCGGACAAGTGGATTTTTTGTCCCCTGACCCGAATATGTTGCAAGTACTCAAAAGAGGAGACCGTTCTTTTTATTACTCAAAAACTTGCTTCCGTGTGAAGAAAATGGTATCCATGCTGGCAGTATCCCATATTAATTTGTTATCTGTATAGTCACTTATGAAATGGGGCCTCGTAGCAAGAAAAGCCGTCTTCCCGGTTGTGACCAGGTAATATTCAATCCAGCCTGCTCCTCTACATGGGTGAAAGTTTTCAGGATTTTTCCTGAATTCAGGATTGTGAGGCTGACTTCCCCTGAAAGTCAGCCTCAAAATGCTGAATTAGTTAGATCATAATAGCTTCTCTGATTTATTTTAAGTCTGTCTAAGGACAATGGACCATTTAAACATGAAATTGTGAATAATTAGTAGGCATAAAGCAAGTTTTAAGGTCGGAGATTCGAAAGTTCAGGATTTTGGAAATTTAACTTTCACCCATTGAATAATAATTGAAATGGTGCATAGCAGGTTTTCATTCCAGAGAGCAAACAACAAAAATACATACGCCCAGACAAGCAAACATTTTGCTAGTAAAATTGTGATTATTTCCTTATCCATCATTTTAAACATGTGTTTTGGGTGCTCAAAAGAACCGTCTCAATGAGACGATTCTTATGAGTACACACAACAAATGTATTGGCTGAGAAATAGGAAAAATAATTTTTTGAAACCTGAAGATGCTGACCTGACTGCTAAAATGAACAGGCTGGTCTGCAACAATTTTGTTGCATGCAACAACATCTGCTTGTTTTTGGTTGACTGTTCTTTTTGGGGGGAGGGGGGTTGCAATGAGGCCCAAATAAACTAACATAACATTTCTTAAAACAAAAGTTAATCTTTAGAACAACTGAACCATCCATCAGCATGTTGATTTCCTTATTATAGTTAACACATATCCTGCCAATATTATCGTCCTGAAAATGCTGTCTGCTTTTTACATCTGCTGCATCTATTGAAGTGTACTTCAGACTAGATTCTTTCATGGAACCAAAAATATATGAACCCTGAGGAGTCTGATATGGGGTCCATATTTTTACAACACAGTAAAACCTGTCTTAAACCACCACTCAAAAAGAAGACCAGAAATTGGTTTTCAAGACCGATTATCGCTTAATGCAGGTAAAAAGTATTGCAGAATGCTTTAAGAGAGCATTCTGCAATACTTTCGACCTTCATTAAGCAACCATTTGTCATAAAGATCTTTGTTTTGTCTACTTTTGAGTGGCCGCTAAAACAGATTTTACTGTATTATAGACTACCCAAGAACATAGGCAGATATTAGGAGAGGACATAAGTAGCCGGACTAAGGGTTAAAATTGTCGCTTCTTAGACTATACAAGACTTGGTAATTCAGATTCAACTTTAGTTTTCAGCCTTCGAGTCCCCCTTTTCTGTTGTCTGCCGATTTTTTTTTTTAACACCAACTTTTTCAAAAAATTATTTCAGAAATACCATCAGTGTCAAACAGTTTGGATCCAGATAAAGCCCAACATTTTGCTGTGCCTGATCTGGGTCCAAACTGTTTGTATAGGTTATCAGCAGGTGGCACTAGTAGGCAAGGAGTTAAGAATCAACATGCTTCAGGTAAATAACAATGTATAACAAGTGTATTTACCATCACCCCCACCCATAAGCTGTGCTGATGATGCTGAAAATAAGTATGCATGAGTGAAAGTTCACAATTTTGAAAATCTTGAAATTTAGAAGTTCAAATTTTAAAAGTTGAAGTTCAAATGCCTTCAAAATATTAACAAGTTCAAGCTTAAATTTAAGCCAGTATCCAGCATAAGGTACACGTTGGCTTGTGCCTTCAGAGAACAGGGTTCATACAGGCAAGTATGAGTAAAATTCAAGGACTTTTCAAGGCCTTCTAAAGGCCTCTCCAACAGTTCTCAAGGACTTAAAGTTAATGAAAGAGACTGATCTAAGTGTTAAAATTCTACTTCAGAAATGCTAGACTGAGATAATGGAGACATTAGTACTGAAAGATTAGTATAAAATTGTTGTGCCTATATTTGGTGCACAAAATAAAACCACAACAATTTTATAATGATTTAGGTCTAAGTCCCACAGAAAATAGTAGAATTCAAGTACATTTCCAGGCTATTGAGTGATTTTCCTGTACTTTTCAAGGCAGATTTATTTTTCAAGGACTTTTCAAGAAAGCCATCTAAATTAAAGTACTTTTCAAGCCTGTGTAAACCCTGGCAAAGAAACATTCAAAAATCAGTCTGCACATGCGCATAGTCTAATCTGACAGTCTTAGTTTTCCTCATGCAGTGAAAGCTGGCTGTTTGTATACTCAGCTTCAGTGAAAAGTTACCAGTATTTAAATTTCAATATTTTGAAAAATATATAATACAGCTCTATGGCTACTTAGGCTTAAATGAATTGTATGTGTGGTTCCTGTTGGCCTACCTACCCTAATTTTTTTAACCCTACCCTAAACATTAAAATGGTCTTTGGAGAAAAAATACCCAAAATGGGCACTTTTTCAGTTTTTGTCACTATTTTCTTTGTTAAATGTTATAACATAATTTAATAATTTCTCTACCTACCTACCCTAAATTTTGCTGCTATGCAACAGGAACCACACATATATTTCATTTAGGCCTTATACCTTCATGTTTCTGGTCAAAGACAGACTGGTTTGGAGAGATGAAACAGTTCCACAAGCCTTGGAACTATGGTGCATGTGATGTACATGCTTTTTATGTTTTTCACAGTTTTTAGGAGTTCTAAATCATCATTTTCGGAAGACAACATTCATAGACGTTTTCATTGAAAGCGCCACCAAAATGGTTTGAATTATCCAATTAAGCACAAACATGAGGACTAAACTTCAAGGTAGCACCAAAACTGCATTTTCCTATACAATGCAATGAAAAATACTGGGATCCGTCAATGAATGGGTATAATACATTCGGATGCATGGATACCATTTTCCATGGAGGTGATGCATGGGACTCTTTGCCATAAAATTGAATGCCGAAGTATCCGCAGTTCTTCATTCAGAATGAACTAAATATTGTCCTATGTTAAGTGTATGGGACTTACTGGTAACTTTTCATTGACGCCCTGTGATTTTGTTACCTGCGCATCCTGCATCTTTTGCGCATAATTTTGTCTCTGGGATGCAAAGTTTTTATTTCAGCGAGTCCCAGGATGCAATAGTAACAAGACAAATTCGACGAATTTATATCCATCGACGAAGGGTAATTTGAGAGAAACATGTAAATCACAAAACATAAATCCCATTTATCTAACCCTTAGTCCACCTTCAGTATTATTCAGATCATAACAAACACCTGTCAAGTATGTTTTAGTGCTTAGTTTAATAAAAAATATCCTTACATCTGCACAATTTCAATATCTGACCTTTCAACCCAACCCCAGAGGTCAAGGGTGTGTGTAAATTCAAAGTGTTACCTTGCATGTAGCCTGTAGGTCTACACTTCTTCCACTTTAATTTGATATGCAACATGACCACTTTTAGAAAAAAAAGGACCTTTTGACTCCACCCCAGGGGTTGTTGGTGTGTGTAATGACAGCATGTTTGCTTTCATGGTGCTCTGTGCTCAATTCCCTTTAATTTGATATGCAACATGCAGCACCCTAGATAAGCAGCGTATTTGCGTAAATACGCAAATAAAATCCTCAAAAAAGCAATTAAAATGAAATGTGTGCGTACCGAAAAGCAATTCTAACGATCGGTATGCAATTACATGTGATGTCATTGCGTACCATTTGGTCCATTTTGTTTCCATTTTGGTAATAAACAAATGCCAGTCAGGTATTGATTTTTTTTTACTAGTGAGCGTGCATTATCACTCCAGTTTATGAATAAAATATCGGTGCCCAGTCCAGTATTTCGCGGAAAAACACCTTGATGAAAGTAAAACTTTGCAAAGTGTTCACGCTCGAAAGTCAACAAGGGGATTAGATTTGCTTTTCAGGTACAATAAAATCCGCTAGTTTGATACTTTAGAAAGGCAGACGATGGGAGTGAATAAATATGCAAGCGCTTTCCCGATGGCTTCATGCAATAAGAAAACGTGTAATCACAGAAAAAAAACGTGACATAATTTTTTTTGAAAATACGCAATTGTTATTGGAAGTACGCAATTAAGGAAAACCAGGTTGCGTAAATACCCAAATGACCCAAAAGCTTATCTAGGGCGCTGAACGCGACTACTTTCAGAAAAAGATAGTTTGACCTTTTGACCAAATCCCCTCGGTCGAGGGTGTGTCTGTGGGCAAAATATTTGCTACCATGTTGCTGCCAACGTCGTTAGCTTTAATTTGATATGCAACATGACTACTTTCAGAAAAAGATATAGTTTGAACTTTTGACCCACCCCCTGGGTTGAGGGTATGTCTGTATGCAAAATATTTGCTACCATGTTGCTGCCAGCGTCGTCAGCTTTAATTTGATATGCAACATGACCATATTCTGAAAAAGTTTTATTTTGACCTCGGCCCCACCCCCCCCCAAGTCCACCCAACAAGCTCGGACCCAGGCCTTCAAACTGAAATCCCGTTTAATATGTTTCATATCTATTGCTGCTCTGCTGTATGCAAAATTTCAGCAAAAAATATTGACAATTGCCTTAGTTATTGCGAAATTGAAATATTTGACCTTTGACCCCTTAGGTGGGGTCAAAGGGGGTGGGGTAACACTTTGACACTGCCATGCTTATCTACAGGCACTTGGCAATCATGGTCTAATAGTGAGAAGTTATTAAATATAATAGCTTTGATGAAATGTGAAGATCATCACATAAAAAAGCTAATATAGGTTTTGCCTTATAATTGCCTATACTAAAACAAGGGCAATAACTCAAGTGTTACAGGGTCGATTTTGACCAAACTTATAGGATATCGAGAGTCCATGGTACTTATCATTTGTACCAAGAATGAATCAAATCTGACCAATAGGTACTGAGATATGGTTCTGGACATAGAAAAAGTGTGGACGGACGGAATGGACGCACGGACGACGCCAAAACTATATCCCTCCGACTTTGTCGGGGGATAATTATTATTGCAGACTTGTCATTAAAAATAGTGTTCTGGATTCATAAGTTTGCAGTTGGACTCATTGATATGGAAAACAGCGAGTCTCAGGACCCATAAGGCCAAAATTGTAAATGAATCACTGGACGCGGAGTATATTTATAATACAAATAAATCTGGGATTAAAGATGTGAACAGAACTAACAATCAGCAATAGTAGCAATAGTAGGGTGGCTTTTTATTGAAAGACCTTCTTTAATAGGGCCTAATAAAAAAAAATCACCTGTGTTTAGTGTAGCCCCCACCCTTCCAAAATTTTCTAATGAAACCTGGGATTGTTTTTCAGGATTCTGAAAAATATATGTAACATTATGCATTTTGAAAACTATTTCTGTATAAAAAAACAACAAGGCAAATTTGTCAAATTTTTATCCATCAAGTACTTTGGCTACATCTTATGTCTAAGCTGTGCCCTGCTTAGACAAGCAAGGTTGCCGAGGATTGCTACATGACTCACCTTTTCCCATCATGCCCATCTGACTGTTACCCATCATTCCACTGTCATTATCAAAGTTATCAAATCCATCGTTCATACTGTTGTTACCAAAGCTTGAGTTGCCCCCACTACTCATACCCATTCCACCATCACTTTGACCAGCAGGTGTAGAGTTCAGGAATAACTCAATATATCTGTGCTCTAAAATGATCAAATTTAACCCTTTAAAATGCCACAAAATATACGCATACAACTTTTTCAAATTTTATTGTTACTTTAACAGGCCTTTAGTTAAGAGTGTGTACCAAAAAATTTACCTTCTATTTTGGTCCACAGATAATACTATGATATGCTGTGTATACAATACATTGCTGAAATTTGATGTTTGCTAAAAAGAGAGCTAATAATTTAACACCAATGGTGCCTATTCTACCAAAGTTTCATGTTTAAATGGTTAATTATGTTTAGATAATCTAAAAATTAATCAGAGGAGCTACTTTAATCTCCCTAATTAAGCATTTTGAGGCTGACTTTCTATGGAAAGTCAGCCTCAAAATCCTAAAATCGGGATTAATCCTGAAAACTTTCACCCATACATTATTTACATGGTACCAACAGATAAGATTTTGGCACTTATTCCCGTGTTGAGCTACTAGGCTCAGGGTAGTCTCATTAATACTGTGAGCATGCACAGACTTGCCAGACTTCATGGATTGTATATACAAGCATAGGTGATGATGACTCAAAACTAAACCTCTATCACTTGGCGGCATGTCTGCATGGGCATTTAAAGGAGTCTTTTGCACATAAACCTGGCCGTGAGGTTATAAAACTTTTTTCATCATACTCAATTCGGCTGAGTTCGAAATTTATCCTGCTTATCAATGTTAAAATGCCAACAATTGTTGGCATTTTAACATTTATTAGCATGATAAATACAACATCTGAGAGACTTAAAGCAAGACACTTCTTTATTTGTCGGTATTTTAGTTTTCATGAGCAGTTGAAATTCCGTGCTCAGTTGCATTGGGCATGACAAAAGTTTTATAACCTCAGGGCCCGAGCTGGCCATAAGAAAGAAGCGACTTACGCATGTTTGTTTTGTGTTTCTTCATGGCTTCCACAGCCTCTTGATGTGTAGAGAAATCAACATTAGCTTCGCCTGTGGGTCGGCCATCCATGGGATTGAACTCAAACTCTACCCGCACAGGTACCAATGGTGTGAAAAACTGAAAAGGAAAGAAACAGCTGCTTAATAACAATTAAGAATGTATCAACTCTTTGCCTACTGGGTAATTTTTTGTGCTTTTTTGTCATCTGCTGATAATTTTATAATCAACTTTTCTGAAAAATACTTTCAGAAATACCATGAGTGTCAAACAGTTTGGATCCAGATCAGGCCCCGTCCGACAAAATGTCAGGCCTGATCTGGGAGCAATCCAGGGTTCCCAGAGAAATTCAAAATCACAATTCCATGATTTTTCCATGATCAACAATGTAATTTCCATGACTATTTAATGCACGGCCTCCAACCTCCCCTTTTAGCAGCATCTCACCACGCTGAGATGCATGCAACAACAGCATGCTTGTAGACGGTAAGACCATGCATGCATTTGGAAATAATTAACTTGAAACCACCAGTAGCCAGAAAACTGTCAGTGTCAGACAGCAGGTTTTCTGGCTACTGGTGGTTTCATCAAATTATTTCACAAAATTCCATGATTTTTCCATGATTATTCTCCATGATTTTTCCATGCATGAACTTTTTTAAGTGATTTTCCAGGTTTTCCATGATTTCCAGAGCTTATGGGAACCCTGGCAATCTGTTTGCACTGGTTATCAGGAGATGGCACTAGTAGGTAAAAAGTTAATTATCAAAGCATGAAAAGTTAAAACATGTTTGTAAATATAAATCAACAAATGAACTAAAAGATAAAGAATGAAGATGATTTGTCATTTTTTTTATTAGTATTATTGATGTGGAAAAAAATGGATATCCTCCACCCTCACTTTTAGCCCAGATGTTTCCCAGGGTGTTTGTTACTATTTTTGAGACAATTTTTTTTATGGCCATTTACTTGTCCTTGGGCAAGCATAATATGTTGCTATATCCACACGCCTGTATTATTAAAGCACCGTAAATGTTCTAAAATTTTGAACAAAGTTGTCTGCCCAAAAGACATAGATCAACAGCACAGACCCAGATCAGACTGCTTTCCTTTTTGCTATTCTGACAAGCGCTTTGCAAGTTTCAGCCCTGAAGAGCAGCATTTGATTTGAAAACAGAAAGAGAAGGGTTCAAAATTTTAGAACACTTACCGTACCGTTTAGATCATGTGTTGGCCCATACTTACATCACTAATATCTGAATCAAGAGCTTGGAATGGTAATCCTCTCAGATGTACTGAGTGCCCTGTCTTGCTGACGTAGTGACTTCCTGGCTGGGCAAACCGGTCTCTCATCATGCCCATACCCCCACTACTACTGCCACTGCCGCCGCCACTCATGCGACCACCCATTCTCTGCTGTTGTCTCATGTTACCACGGCGATTCATCATACCCCCACTCATACTCCCCATTCCACCCATCTGATTCATCATACTGCCCCCTCCAAAGCCATAGTCATCATCGTCATCATAAAATCCTGAAATCAACAAGGTAAATTACTTAGCATTATATCTGAGCCGCGGCATGAGATTATTTTGACAAGTGTAGACTCGGACGAGCCTCTGCAGCCTCCTTTTAAGCTTAGAAACTCTAAATGGTGTTCAGTCAGTAGCTTAACAATCATAGAATACTCAAGCGACTAGCAAAGGCTCTGATCAGACTGCGCGTATGTGCAGGCTGATCTGAGGCTTTGCTGGTCGCACATACCATATTGTTGGAAAACTTATGCACTGGCTCATTTTTAATTTTTTTATTGTATCAAACCTAACTACTTGGACCCAAGCAAATTGTCTGTCAATTAACACACCTCATTTCTCAACTCTGCATGCTGAGTAATTTTCCATGCTTTTGTTGTCGTCTGCTGACTTTTTGTTTTCAAAATTATCTTTTTCAAAATATTCTTTCAGGAACAATATCAGAGTGTCAAACCGTTTGGATCCAGATTAAGACAGACAGAACATCAGTTCTGATCTGGGTCTAAACTGTTTGCAAAGGCTATAAGAAAATGACAAAAATGGCCGCTAGCAATGAGTTCATTTAATATTAGTTAGTCAAATAGACTCAAGGGAGAAAATAATTTCCCAAATCCTGAACTTTTGTAATTCAAATCTTGAAAATTATTTTTTGGGGTGTGATTTGATTCTTTGCGTCCCATTCAACAAATTTTCAGTTTTTCAGACAGGTCTTCTTGGGTTGAACCAGTAATAAGCAAAGATTAATGTATCTTGCTCAAAGACCACAACGCGGTGACGCCGGTGAGGCTCAAACCCACGACCCCTCAGTCTCCAGTCAAGCGCTCTACCACTGAGAAACTGCGCTCTCTCTTAAAACTTGCACTATTCCTAGAAAAATAAACAATTTCAAGTTTAAATGGTCAATTGTCTGTAGATAACTGAAAACAAATCAGAGCAGCTCTAATAATCTGGCTAATTTGGTATTTTGAATCAGACTTTTGTTGCGAAAAAACATTAAAATGCTCTGCATGTCTTACATTCTATCGCTTTTCCTCAACTCATCTAATAAATTCAATAATACATGAGCACTCATGATAGATACTTTATAAATTTACCTTTGAGATTACGCCCACTTTGTCCCATGGATCCCATTCCTCGCCTCATACCAGTTCCCATACCCATTCCAAATCTCTCGGACCGGTTATATGGACTTGGACGATTCATCCCCGACATGAGGGGTCGAGGTTTAGACATACCAACATCCATGGCTACAGATGCTTCATTCAGGGTACTCTTGAAGATCTCAATATACCTGGACAAACCAACAAGATACTCTCAGTTACTATGTACACAACATAATGAACATTACTACAGAAATATGGGCCTATTCACTAGAAACTCCTTCTTGGATTTGCATCAAGGTAAGGCCAAATTCAATCTGCTCAGTTATAGAGACTAGCAAGAATACTGACATTTTGCATGGAGTAAGTTTAGATACTATACTTTCCGAGTAGCAGACAATGAAGACACTGATCAGTCTGAAAGCATGTGCAAGCCCGTCTGTGCCTTTCCTGTTTGCAGGCCACAAAATCAGGTTTTCTAGCAAATAGGCTCGTTAATGAACAGAAAAGCAGTAATTACCCAGTAAAAATTACATTTCAACTTAAATTGAAAATAAATGTACTATTAC
Organism: Loripinus fragilis; assembly: GCA_964019695.1. Lineage (NCBI taxonomy): Eukaryota > Metazoa > Mollusca > Bivalvia > Lucinida > Lucinidae > Loripinus > Loripinus fragilis. Next base: position 34,068,765 of record OZ026516.1, read on the forward strand.
ATTTTCAAGCTGAATTTTGAAAAATCCTAAATGTTCTCTGAAGAATACCAAAATTAATCAAATTTGTCTAAACTACTTAAAAATTCCTTCTATTATTGATTTGTATTAGAATCAGAATTAATTCAGATTAAAGTTAAGCCTTTACAAACATACTATTCCCTGTCAGCTTTCACATCACCTTTCTATTTAACTTAAATTTTCATAAACTCCATCTGACAATGCACTATATCACTAAATTATATGGGTGCACAACGCATTTCTCTCTATTTCACCATGAATACATATCCTATGCACCCTCTCATCCAGACAAATTGAGCTGCTTAACTATAGGGTTAAATAAAACAATCAAATTTTATGGTCAAAAATAAAACCCTTATTTCAGGTGCTTTGAAGTTTGCATATATATTTTTCATTCACATAACTACAATATACCAGGCAATCAATAATATATCCTTAAAGAGACAGCTTACAAAAACACCCAGCAAGTCATTGATTGATATCAATTTGACAGAAGTATACCAGATAGAATTTCTAACTATATAACCTCTGGACAATTCACAGGAATAATTCTGGCTCAGAAAATCATGAGAAAAAATATCCCATTCAGCCAAAACTGACGAGAAATTACAAATTTTTAGCGAGAATTTTAAACAAAATCCTTTGCTTAAATACATTTTTATGGGGGCTTGCTCCCGTCAAGCCAATTTCAATGAGATTTTTGACAGAAAAATTAGCAAATCTCCCACTATTCCCCCACCCCCCCCCCACAAAAAAAAATAATCCTTGCATTCAAATGATTCAACAATGAGGCAGTATATAAACAATATGGCTTGTTGTTTTTTGTTTAAGTTGATTCTTTCATCACAGTCAACAATTTTTCAGTCATAAGCAGAGGATAAAGTGTCTTAACCAAGGACAAAACACAGTGTCTTCGGTGAGGCTAAAAAAAGCCACCACTTGAACTGGAGCCAAGCACTCTACCAGTAAACCACTGGGCTCATGAAAATGATAATAATCTCATATACAATATTAAGCAAATGTTCCTTGCATCTTTAAGTTGAAAATATATGAAGTATCATGGAATGAGTCTTAAAACAATGAAATTAAAAAATAAATCAGTTTGAAGGCAAAAATCAATCTGAGAATCATATCCAAAGTACATAAACATCTTCAGAACATGTCAATATGTTCAAACCCAAGAAACAGAGAGAAAGGTTCATCTTCGGATTATAAAACGCTCATGCACATCTTCGGATCACAACAAAAGCATCATTAAACTTTCAAAAAGATTGGTATAAAGCTGTAGGAGTAGTTCAAAAAAGAATACCCTACTAAGATCCAAGGTGGGCAAGACCACCCAGCATCACAAACCGAATACATGTACTTTCTCTAAAAACATGAGAGACAAATACTGTAAATTCGGAAATTTTCGTGATAATTTTATTTTCGCAAATAATGTTAAAAGACATATTTACCACATTAAAAATCATGACTAGGGTGTGATTTACCTACATCAGTAAATGACAGAGTGATCTCGCCTTTTCGCGATTTTTCATTTTCTCGAAACTTAACAGATGCGAAAATAAAACCTTCACGAAAATGTCCTAATTTAAAGTAAACAGAAATAAGTAGAAATCTGATATGTTCTCCAACAGAAACTACCTGCAGACCCAATGAAGTTCACACATGTATCTTGATTAGAAACTTCAATATTGTTTACTTATTTGTTAGTGAGAGTTATACACTTTTTGGTCTATTGTGAGACGTCTTCTCCAAAACCACACTGCTCTGTACTGATTTACCTACCTGTCTAACTTTTCTTTTAAACATTTATTATGGATTTATTTTAAGTACTCAAAGGAATTCTTCCACCCAAAAGCTATTTATAGAGGTCTTGATCATAGTGAGTATCAGAATATGTTATCCTGCCAATACATATATCTTTTATCATAAAAATGTTGTCTGCTTATTATGTCTGCTGCATATCTTCTAATGCAACCCAGAAAATGTCAATGAAAGCTTCTTTTTTTTTGTTTGATTTGATTCTTTACATGCCAGTTAACAATTTTTCAGTTATGTTGGGACAGGCCTTCCTAGTTTGAACCAGTACTAAGCAAGGATAAATGGGTCTTGCTCAAGAACACAACAGAGTGATGCTGGTGAGGCTCGAACCCACGGCCACTCTGTCTCAAGTCAAGAAATTTACCACTGAGCCACTATGTTACCTACCATGGAAGCAAACACTATGATCCCTGATCAGACTGTACCTAAGGGACCAGTCTGATCTAGGTCCATAGTATTTGCAATATAATACCATAAAAGTACATCAACAGATGATACAGCAGACAACAATTATTGCGAAAAGCATGAAAAGGATCAAAACTAAGTGTTGAATTTCAAAATGTCTTCCAGTTAATAATCTGGACTAATCCATCAGAATTACTGAGACTATTGTCTGAGTGCCTACCATGTTAACTCGAAAGTATCAAAATGTATCACCCAATACTCAACCATGACAAGACCTCTTTTTTGTTCATTTGAGCATATGTGAGAAAATGGCCTTTTGAGTATATATATATATTTATAGACAACTGTTGTTTTTGTGCTGAAAAGATGTGCCTCGCTAAAACTTTCATATTTTTGGTAAAAATAACACTTTATTAGATCTTAAAGCCATTAACCAACTTAATATACATCATGCCACTTATATCTTTGTTATGCTAGCACTACTTTGAACAGATGTGCCAAGACCGTTTGTACTTATGGGACAGTCTAACAATGGCGTGTGGAACATGTACCTGGCCTTTTGGAGAGCAACAATGAAGTCCCAATATACTCGCCAGTCTTATTCTAGAAAATGAAAATGAGGGAGATTTTCCCCCTTCCATCTACAAAATAGGGGGGAATATCAAATTATTGGAGTGGGGGGGGGGGGACAGTTTGGAACATGAAAACACTGCTTGCAGCAAATAAGCATCTTTATTTGTGCCTATTAAGCCTTTTACTGTTATGCAAGTCTTTTTTTGCAAGACCCACTTTTTCTGTTGACAAACTTGCTGATTCTCTACATTGCAAATCGTATGAACCAAACCCAGGAGTGGTCTGATTTATAGACCTTGTCCTGCCACGTGTTCAAAGCATGATGTGAGCATACAAGTAGAGTAGAATGGGATGCACATCGCCAAATAGCCCAAAACTTAAGACATATCTCTGATCAGACCTTTAGTTAAGAGTGCATTCCAAAAAATATATTTTCTTATTTCTCACCAAAGCATATGTTGTGGGTACTCAAACAATTTGTTAAAACTGATGGTTAAGAAAAAAAATTTACTCTAAAAAATTTGTTTATCTAAACCTATGGACATGCCCAAAGCAAGGACTGTGCATTCTAGGGAGTAATGTAGTCTTTGGCAGGGTCAAAGCATGTCAGGACATATGCTCAATGGGTCATTTCTTCACACTGTAAGCTCAATGTAACAACTCTAGTCAACTTTAAAAATAATTCGGAAGAAATTGAAACTTAGGAAAATTGCAGCAAAATTAATCAATGAATTAAGCAAAAGAGGAGAAACAGATAAAGTAATAGGAAATAGAAAATTACAACCACACCACTCAAACCTGGGTAGCCCTATGGCCCCCCAACAGTCCCGACCGACCAACCAACCAACCATACAATACCATCCCACCTGGTTGCCCGGTTGGGGCGCACCCTGTTGATGAGACCCTCTTCATGTTGATAAAATAAAAATACAGCCCCTTAAGGGACCCGCCGCCTCCCACCTGTGCCCTATTCTTTCCTTGTGCTTAGTGAGTGCCCTCTCCGCTATGTCTGGGGAAGCGAACTGTACATAAGCCTCCCCTGTGCTTCGTCCCGTCCGATCTTCTGGTAGCATAATCCCATTAGGTACAATCTCCATCCCTATAGACCCAACCCAAACAAAACAGCATCAGCATCCAACATAGTTAACAGTACAATCATAACATCACATCTTACATCATTCATTAACAACAAATATGGTTCTTAAATTATTGCAGCATTTATGTAGAATATCTTGAAAATTTACCACAAATTATCACTTTCAACATGTTGTGTTGCATGGCAGATAATCACATGATCAAAAATGGGGGGAAAAGGAAATCCACTTCTGAGATGTGCTTAGATATTACCTTTAATTTTGGTCAGATTTGCATTAGTCAGATTGGGTTTTGAGCAGATAACTTAGAAAAAGTATGAAAACATGCTCATCTTGTATGATTTTCTGGTAAATATCTGATTCGCAATTAAGTTATTGAATAGCGAAATCTTGTGAGATTAGCATGTGCTCATACTTTTACTCAAAGTTTTATCATATGATGTTGCCTCTAGGAGTGCAAAAATGCCATGCATTGAATTCGATAAACGACTAGTGGATTAGATTTTGGTAACAGATTTTGGTAACGTCATGTAATGACGACTATAACGTCACAAATACAGGCAAAATCTTAGTGTTTTCACGCCAAAAATTCAATTTCAAAGTAGTTTTATGGTCATATGAATCCAATCGAGCTCCTGTATTATTGAATTTATCAAACTAATTGCAAAAAAGCAAAATGCTCTGCAAGCCTCTCACTTTATATTGTTTGTTTTGTTTGGTTGGATTCTTTCATCCCATCAACAATCTTTCAGTTAAACAGGGATGGGTCTTCTTGGGTTGAACCAGTACTAAGCTAGGATAAATGTGTCTTGCTCAAGGACCACAACGCAGTGACGCAAGTAAGGCTCGAACCCGCAGCCCCTCAGTCTCGAGTCAAGCACTCTACCACTGAGCCACTGCGCTCCCCCTCTCATTTTATCACTTTTTCCCAATTTGTTTATTAAATTCAATAAAACATGAGCACTCATGTAAGATCCTCTATATATGCTTCAAACTCAATGCAAATCTGACAAGTATTAATGGAAACATCAAGCCGGGTTTCCTGGAATTTCCCATTCTAAATCATGTGATTTTCTGTCATGTGTTAGAGGGCTGTTTGCCAACTATGAATCTATATTATTGGCATCTACCCCACAACACTGGCTAGTAAAAGGGATAATTCACAGGAAATTATTTTGAATCAAACATGCTCCAGTTACCAAACGTGACACAGTTGCAGCATTTTAAAAATTAATTATTTTGTATTGGACATCGAAATGAATAAATACTTGCCTGTGACAAAATCAAGCACAATTTTTGCCATATATCAATGCCGATGTGAATCATATTGCAGTTTTGACTACTGAGACATTTCTAAAAGTTTCAATAGAGCTTTTTTATACTGTCAGATTCTGGACTCTCCATAAATGATACCCATCATCTTTAGTCAGAAATTAAGCCCACCATTAATGGCATACCCATTGACAGCTTCCTAACTACCTTTTTGGAGATAAACTGATTGCTAAATGCTATTTTTTTATATTTTCAATCAAAACTTAAATTAATATTCATTTTAACAATATCAAAAGACTATTTGTTTGTATGGGTTCATTGGATTGACAAGTGCCTTTTTGCCAACTATATAAATGATTCCATTTTACCAAAAGCAGCAAAAAATGTCTTGAAGCGCCAAAGACCTATATCAAGCAAGTTTTCCATTCTATAAGCTTACAGGTTGTTTTTTTTTACCTAATTAGCGCATCATGCACGTAACTTCTTTCAAGTTTTATACTCTCTTTGGAAAACAGTGAAGATCCAGATCAGCTGACTTACCAGATGCCAGCTGATCAGAAGCCACATTGTTTAAAACCAAACAATAAAATCCATTTTGTAAATGAAATTGCACAATTTTTAATGACTGATATCAAGCAATTCGTTCAGTGAAAACAACCAATTCAGTAGAATGGAGTGGCCAACTTATTAAGGCCAAACAAAAAATGTGTGTATTTCAGGTTACATGAAATTTTAAAAATTGGGACTGTATGTAGCAAAATCTTACATGGGGAAGATGGGGAAACAATATGGCAAAACTGGGAAATCCCTTTGAAACCTCCTAAAAAAAATTAAAAACCTTAGGGCCGAAGGCAAAAAAATAGACATGGCAGGTTAACCTGAAACACACAATTTTTTATTTATGCCTAATGACGACTGCTTTCTATGCCACCACTACAAAGGACAGTAACATTTTTTCTTCAAATTTTAAGCACTCCTGGACCCAGGGAAATTCTAGACAGTCTAGTGACCAGTGGTTTAAGCTTGGCTGAAAATGCTGTATCCTATAACCACTTAGCTATGAACAGATGACTAACCATTATCTTACTAATATTTTTTGTCCAGAAAATGTTGCCAGTTTATCAATTGCTGGATAGATTAAATGCACTCTAGACTATTTTTTTATCACAGAAGAAAACACAATGAACCCTGGTCAGACTTCTCCTAAAGTAAGAACATTCTGATCTGGGTTCATATTGTGTGTGAAAATGAGTTACTAAACTACAACTTTTAAATGACCTGGCTGTTTTACACCGTTTAAAAAGCGAGGGGATTCAATTGTCACCGTGTCTCCTATATCATATGTGATATTAAAATGGGTTTCAAATGAAATATTGTTTTTGTTGATCAAGAGAATGGTTTATGTACTGAATAAACAAAAACATTTTCATTGAAACTGGTCATATACATCGGGTCAAACAAAAATGCTCTAATATAATCAATGTTTGGTTGCCTGTGTGTATTGTACAGTAAAACCTATCTTAAGCGGCCACTCAAAAAGAAGACCAAAAATTGGTTTTCAAGACCGATTAACGCTTAATACAGGTCAAAAGTATTGCATAATGCTCCAAGAGAGCATTCTGCAATACTTTTGACCTCCATTAAGCTATCATTTGCCTTTAAGACCTTTGTTTTGTCTATTTTTGAGTGACCACTTAAGACAGATTTTACTGTATTGTAGTATAGCATTTATGCATTGATATCTGTGAATGTAGTCCTAATTTTTACCCAGACTTCGCAAGAACACATACTTCAATAGCCCAACAAAGGACACTATAGTAGATGTTCTAAAATTACAAACACTAGTGGCCTGCCAAAAAGCCCTAGATTAACAGCATGGGTGAAAGTACAAAATTTCCAAAATCCTGAACCTTTAGAAATTCTAATTCTTAAACTTGCAGGATGCCTACAAAAATTAATATTTCATGTTTAAATGGTTAAACGTGTTAAGATAATCTTGACATTAATCAGATGTTTAAGATATAATAATCTCCCTAATTCAGCATTTTGAGGCTGCCTTTCTATGGAAAGTGAGCCTCAAAATCTTGAATTCAGGATTAATCCTGAAAACTCTTGTTGAATAGGCAGTCTGATCAGTGTCTTCCCTGTTTGCTATTCCAACATACATATTGTGAATTCCAGCCATGATAACCAGCATTTGATCAGTGACCAGAAAGTGAAAAGTGTTTGAAATTTTAAAGGATTATATCTAGTATAGCAGCTGCTATTATTGAGCTATTGTGTTGATAACTTGATTTTCAGTAATGACCCTATAAACAAGTCTTAATGTCGGGTTCAGCACACTTTGTCCATTTTTAGGTGTGCCATTTAACACCATCTAACTGCAACGTGGAGAAAAGTGTACCAATATTATGTAAGGGTGTAGACAGAGATATCCACAAGACGGTCCTTCTAATTTTCCACATTTCATCCCTTTAATATCTATAGCTATATAATTAAACCTAATATTTCCATTTTTCATTGAATGCTATCCAATCAGAAGTAATGTTATATTGATTTTAGGTATTTCAAATATCTTAAAAATGACCTTAGCTTCAAATTCATACACCTTTTTCATGTCTTCTTTTAATATGGACAATTTAGTATGTGCAGCATACCTGTGAAGAACTGAGCTATTTCTTCTTTTGAACAACCAAACGGTAACCCACGGAGACGAACGACAGCATCAAATGGTGCTTGTGGTTGATTCCTTCCAGCTCTCTTCACAACCCAGTCCATTTCACTTTTCTTCGATCGGAATACTGAAAACATGGCCAAAGCATAAAATTAGAGCCCTTGCATGGAGTGTGACCAAGTATAAGATGTCTATTTTATTTTACCAGCAGGTATGAATTCATTCTATTAAACAAAGAGCTTAGGCCAAATAAATAAATACCTGTGTTTAGGGTAACTGACCATACCTAAATTTGCAGGTGAAGTCTAGATTTTTTTCCGGATGGGTCATTCAAAGGCCTTTGGGGATATCGGAGGATATTCCAATAAAACTTATTATTTTTCATCCAAACCATAGGTTGTGTAAAGATATGTTTAAACTGAAGGAGAAGAAAATCATAGCAATATTTGCTCGGAATATTTTGTTTATTTGCAGATAGGGCTGCCACCTTTACACGTGTAAACGACACCGTTTTGTGTTTCTGCAATTTTGTTTTGTTTGTTTGATTTGATTCTTTACGTCCACTCAACAATCTTTCAGTTATGCGGGACGGTCTTCCTGGGTTGAACCAGTACTAAGCTAGGATAAATGTGTCTTGCTCAAGGACCACAACGCAGTGACGCCGGTGAGGCTCGAACCCGCGGCCCTTCGGTCTCGAGTCAAGCACTCTACCACTGAGCCACTGCGCTCCCGTGTTTCTGCAATAAACGTTTACAAAATTGGCCTACCATTTACCGAACTTTAGCATGTGACCAGTGTTGTGGTTTATTAATAGCATTTCCTAATGAAAAAATATCACTTAAACAGTGATACATCACATCTCGATCTGGATCATCAATAAGATTGTTCGTTTCTCTGATTCGGCTGTATTTGACAGTCTACTGCAATTAGAATAACGACGGACATGCCCAACGGACCATAAAAATGTCCTGAATATTGTCTAACTCAGTCACTGCTTGGAGCAATTATATTCCTGCATTTTTAACAGATATGTAAAGGCATGTCTTAATATTTGGTGGAGATGCATGCGAAAGTTTTTTTTGTTCACTTCCCGCCGGCGCGTGTATTGATGTGTATGTGACGATTTACTGTCATGTCTTGTGTGTGTCAACTCATTAATAACACGCTTGCAACTGAGGAAAACATCCGTAATGTATAAGTCTGCGTATGTTGTAATCACTTTCCAATTACTTGAAATGAGTTCTATCAGAACATACAAACAAACAATTTGAATATTCAAACAAGGTACATTTTTTAAAGGGTTTTTAGTGAAAACATCAGCGATTTTACCGATCTGCATAATGAAAAAATCAAACAGGAAGTTTCATGTAAACAGAATTGTTTTGGTTACTGAAACTCGTGTAAACATTTACCAAATTTGGTAAACGTGGCAGCCCTATTTGCAGGATTCATAAAGCTAATTCAAATAGAAGTATTGAAATACTTCAGCATTTCCGATGAATGGGTCTGAGGACGAGTATTCGTTCAGTATCACTGGAGCTTTTGTGTCTCACACACACCATGCATGATCTTATATTTAGAAGACTGAAATAGTAGGACTGTCCAGTGGATGTGTGTACATTGCCAGCCTTGGTTAGGAGATACCAAACTATTTTAACTGTTGGCTGAAAGCCTCATTAACTTACCTTCTATGTATCTTGATCCCATATGTTCATTATGTTTAGTTACTGCATTCTCACAGTCTTCTTCAGATTCTAGCTCTATGAAAGCTTCTCCACTCGGCCGACCTTCTCTTGAAAATGTGAAATGGACTCCCTCTGCTCCTCCAACTATGCCTACACTGTCTAGAAAGGAAAACAACCCCAATCATCAAAACCATGCCAGGGGATTTTCTGATCATCTCTAGGGGTCAAATTTTGGCCCCATTCCCAATCAAAAATAGCCACCTTTTTCCCAATACCATGTCTGATTTTCCCAATTAAGAAATTTATTTTTTTTTTATTTTTTTTAGAGACCAATACTACTTATGAGAAACAATGACCCATATCAGAATGATACTTAAACACTTGTGCTTAAGTGGTATGCTTGAAATAATACAATCTAAAATAACTTGATTTTGAGGATATATTTTGCTACCATTGTTATGTTCCATGTCATTAACTTCTCCCAATTTTGATGTTAAGTCGATTATTTTTTCACAATTTTGGCCAGGGGCCTTTTCCCAAAATTGCTGGAAAAAAGCCCTATCGGATGTACAACACAGGATATTTTATAAGACTGTTCTGAATAGGATAATATCCTATTCAGAACAGTCTTATAAAATATCCTTTGTTGTACATTCATTTGTGCTTATTTGAGGACGTGTTCAGGGATTTTCTTATCATTCTGAAGTCTGTGCCAGGGACCTGTTGAATTTGGGGAAAATAGCAACCAAACAATCAAAATTGGGAAAACTAGATTCAGTAACAAAAAGAACTGGATCTCGATTTTAAATTGCTTTAATACTGAGCTATCAGTGTAAAGCTGTAACCTGTTGCATTGGCATTGATAATTACCCATGAAGATTAACATTGTGATGTGAATGTAAACATCTGTAACTTTTCTATTTTTGGTCCAATTTTCATGAAATTTTCACCAAAATGTAACAAGGCTTAAACGAAATGTATGTGTGGTTCCTGTTGGCCTACCTACCCTAGCTTTTTTAACCATACCCTAAACATTTAGATAGTCTTTGGAAAAAAAATACCCAAAATGGGCACTTTTTCAGATTTTGTCGCTATATTCTTTGTTAAATGTTATAACAAAATTAAATAATTTCCCTACCTACCTAACCTAAATTTTGTTGGTATGCAACAGGAACCACACATATATTTGATTTAGGCCTAAGATAGGGAATTGGGAATATTAAACACCATTTTGGGAAATTTTTGCTCATTTTTTAATTGGGAAGGGGCCGATAAGTCGGCCCCAGATTTGGCCTAGGAAAATCCCTGATGCTAATATTAAAAGTGATATCTCTGGAGCAAATATACTACTTGCTAACTGCCAGTAGACTGTAGTTGTTTTTCAAAACGCAAGTAAAAATTGTTGCAGCAAGGAAATACAAGTCTCTCTCATACCAACCAAACCATAGCCTAGGTGTACATCATAGCGTAAAAAATAATTGCATGTCAAACAGTGTAGATCCCAATCAGCCAGTTAACCTACCTAAGGATTTTGCAAAAATTTCTCTCTGTAATCCATAATTTCTAAACTGAAAGATATTTTATATTTTGAGCCAGAGTACAAGTACATATTAAGTATCTGCTTACAGATTTCTTATAAAAGCTGCCTGATTATGTATAAGTTGTGGGTGAGAAATTGCCTTACCACCAAAGAAATCCACAATCTCCTCTGAAGTAGCAGACCATGGGAGGCCACGAAGACGACAAACAAATCCATCATCCATTGCTGTAGATCTGAAATTTAAACAAATTCAACAAATCAGGCCTCCATATCAAAGTGCATAAATGGGGTGGGAGGGGGGGGGGGGGGGGGGGGGGACTCCCTATATGTTAACTATATATGCATATATTTTTCGCTCAGATACTCGCCAAACCTTTCTTTTCACGCTTGTATATTAATTCAAAGGACAGTATATCGGTGTTAGATTTAGGCTTGATTTCTATTGCGTCCCTGGGACTCAGGGCACCAACAAAAGTTTAGTCCCATATACATGTACATTTGTAAATATTACTAAGTCCTGGAAAGTTTAGTTTCCAAAGTGATAATTTTTTTGCAATGTTAAACACAAAGAAGTTAGCTAAAACTATCAATTATTCTGCCTTTCCTTATCACTAAAAATGAGCACAACAACATTTCAATATAAACGATTTATTTTGACCTGTATGCAATAATACTACGTGGTGACAACAAGTAGGAAATTAATCCTCAAGGTTTAACTAAGCAAAGTTTCTGAGCGCAATATTGCGTTTCATTTCCTAACCATCATTATGAACATGTGTGTTGGATGCTCAAAAGAGCTGTCTCATTGAGACGGTTATTTTAAGTGCCCACAACATATAGTTTGGTTGAGAAATAAGAAAATTAAGCTTGTTACGCATTCTTCATTAAATGCTTGATCTTTTTCAATTTTATAATTAATATTTTATATAAATTTTCAACATACCGCAAACAAAGGCTACATCTTTTTTGCCTGCCAACGATTTTAATTGCGCATTTAGATACTATTACGACGTAAACGTGAAAACTGTAGACGAGGGTCGAGATAGCCGAATTTTCACGGTCCTGCACTTTTTTCTATAAGCTGAGACCGATTAGCATTTTAAAATGCCCATTTAATTTGGTCCGAAATTTCATAAAAATTCGGTCTGAATCCGGAATTGTTACATGGTCCGTCCCTAACAAATCAATAAATGACACAATCTTGCCTGGGGAAATGTTTCTGGTCATCATAACAGCTGAGAGATGGAGAGAGATTTTGTTGGGAAAGTGTTTGTGTAGCAATTATTATTTTAAAAGCTTGTACTTGTTTGTGTAACAACTATTTTTTAAAAGCTTGTACTTGTACAGCCTAAAGATTGCAACAACAAAAAAACAACATGATATTCGTTTTTAATATATTGTATGTTCATTGGTGTAGTGCCTGTGTAGAAGGAGCGTTCTAGTACTAAATTGTCGCACGCGCACGCTCAACAAAACAATTAATTACGACGCAGACGTGAAGAGTTTATCAATTTTATTCCACAAGCGTGTGAAATCCACCCCTGCTCAGCAGTGAAAGCATAATGTGAAAAAGTTTTGCTGTTTTTCTCTTTCCAAAAGCAACCTGATACAAAATATCAATTTTTTTTTTATCTGATTAAATGTGGCATAGTCACTTGGGCTAGTGCGCAATGTTAGTGGCTGTGCAATGTTAGTGGACGTCACTGTAATTTCAGCGTACACAGCCGATTTTTGGGCGTAATAAACAGCGTACGCCCCCTAACAGAAACCCTGAAAAAACTGATACAATTTCAATCCTTATTTGTAGCTTTTGATGGCGCTACCCGTAAATGTTGGTGTGTAAACTATTTTATTACAACCATTTTCTTCAAAGTGCACCAATAGATCTTTCTTTCTTTCTTTAGATTCTGCAACACTCCCTCGCGAGGATTACATGCAGGTTGATTACGCCTAACAGTCACGGTTCTAAGTTTAAGAAAAAGGGTAGATGATAGTTGTTAAAAGTACATGTATACACGAAGAGATAAAACAGGATAAAAACAGTTTATGTTGATTTATGGAATGTGAGGATTATGCGCCCGTACTGCCACACTGAACTGGTCCATGCCCGACACCCTGACAGATCGACTTGGAATGTTCTCAAAAACCATCTTTTACCTGTCTTGTTTCATGTAATCCCTCCGACATCTTGCGGTTTTGTTAAAAATAAAGTAACAGGTGAAAATGTGATAATATAATGACATACCTGTCGTTTTATAGATGGCATGCCTTTATAGATTGGCAGTGGCTAGAGGTACGGATCCGTACCCCTAGCCAGGGAGGCTAGGGATACGGATCCGTACCCCTAGTCTCGGAGGCTAGGGGTACGGACCTGTACCCCTAGTATATTCTACCATGTCAGGCTACAGGTACATACATATAACCCTGATGAGAAATTCTAAATTATCATGATGATAAGTGTTAGAAAATACATTGTTGTTGTGTTATGAAATACCAATCCAGTAAGTCGCCATTTGCAATGTGGGATAACTCTGTATTGTAAATATAAAAACGAAACACGAATTCGGAGTTGGGACAAGTGGCGTGGGATTTATGTTGTGTTGTTGTTATAGTAATTATTATTATTATTATAATTATTATTATTATTATTATTAAATCAAATTAAAACTTGTTATTCATGATTTGTTTTTGCTGTTTTCACTTTCAAGTTGTGTCATTAGCGAGGGTGCGAACAACATTCTGTGATTAATTGGTTGGCATAACGCACCACAAAGACATCTTTAAACTTAAAAGAACAAATTAAAATGATTGGCTGAATGTTTATATGTCCAACCTCAAAGACATCAGAAGAACTTAAGAATGTCCTTAATTAGCCTAATCGGTACAAACAGTATCTAGACCTATAATTATATATACTTTGCCAGAATGGCTCAAATGCTGAACATATGGGGAAAAGTTTGAGGACTTTTCCTCTTTAGAAATTGCCATCCAGCAGTATCAGAAGGAAGAAAATGTTCAATTCTTTAGGCGCAGTTCACGAACCATTGAAAAGGCACAGCCACGGATGCCAGACATAAAACTTAATGAACGTCTGAAGTATTATGAGATATCATTTCATTGTATACGTGGTGGCAAGAACCTTAAATCCAGGAGTACAGGAATGAGAGAACAAAGGTAATCTATCTTAAGGATCTAAAAAATATTAAGTTTGTCCATACGTCTAAAGGTCCTGACAAATAAACCCAGCCAGCACACAATGTCGGACCAATATCGGTCCGCTAGCAAAACATCATTCAAATGGCATTTCGCTGTCGTAAGGCGGGCCGACCCTGGCCCGCTTTTTTATGTTTAGTTTTGATACAATGCGTAAGTCAAGTATTATATTTTCAGATAAACATTTTTGGTGCTCAAAAGGGACTTCACGGCGAGCCCGTTCTTTTGAGCACCAAAAAACATTCGTTAAAAGTGATAGAAAATACAATTTTACACACCACCTGTCCGTCAGTCCGTTCATCAGTCCGTACAATTTTATTATTTGTTTTCGTGCTTAGAAGTTACATAAGTACCTTAAGGATCTAAAAATTATTAAGTTTGTCCATACGTCTAAAGGTCCTAACAGATAAACTCAGCCAGTACTCAATGTCGGACCAATACCGGTCCGCTAGCAAAACGCCATTCAAATGGCATTTCGTTGACGGGCCGACCTTGGCCCGCTTTATATGTTTAGTGGGATATATAATGCGTAGATCAATTATTCTCTAGTCATTTCAGACATATAGTTGGTGCTAAAAAGAGTCTTCTCGATGAGGCGGTTCTTTTGAGCACCCAAAACCAACGTTGATTTAGAAATTACAATTTTATCTATCTATCTATCTATCTATCTATCTATCTATCTATCTATCTATCTGTTGCTGCAGAATATACAGGGACAACTGTCGCAGGGTATGGATTCGTTTAGCCAGGGATCTCAACGAAAGATGTTGTTTTAAAGGATTTATTTTACAGTTGTAAATAAAAAGGGTGTCCTAAAATACAAAACAAACAATGAAACAGTACAGACAACACAGACAGACAAATGAACAGACACGGACAACGGAATACATTGCACCCGTATGCAATACATACGGTAAATGTTCTAAAATTACGAACACTAAAAAATAATTATTTTTTCCGCTGTTCGTAATTTTAGAAATTACGTTTTTGGAAAAATGTCAGTGTTCGAAATTTTAGAATGTGGACTTTATCAGGAGAAAAACGGTATATATGCATGTCAAAATGTGGTAGAAACGTGTTGAAAACACGGCGATATGATTCTGCGCTATCTACTCATTTTTTTCTTTTCTTTAATCTTATTAAACCGCCGCTAAATTCATGCGGATTGAGTCAGTGAAATGTCCAGCGCGTGCGGTACTCGCCAAGTCGAGAGCCAGGCACGTGCATATTATGTCACTCAATTTACTTACAAGTCATAAAAGTCCACTGATGTAAACTATTCGATAAACCGAGTCTCCTATGTTCACTCGCCTCGGACTACCGATGAATCACTACACTATTTCGTTCTTCCTTTCCAGTTAATATTGTACTAAAGAATTGAAACCGCTAGACATCTCGTACGATCAGATTTTTTGCAAAGATCTACACAAACTTTGAAATACGTAGATGAGTTTCCAGAGTAAAAAAATCTGGCGAAATTCAAAAAGAACACATGCATCTCTATCTCTCTCTCTCTCTCTCTCTCTCTCTACTTGTCGATCCGCCGATGGAATGTTTACTTTGATGTCTCTCTCTCTACATTTGCAAACACGGTTTAGATCCAGATCAGACCCGAATGGTATTCAGAATAGAATGTTTCGTCAATTTAAAAATGTGTGCATATGGTAGAAAGTACGCAAAGCGTTACATGCAATACTGTGGAATGTCCGACTTTGCTGTACAAAAGCCGACGCGCACGATAAGTTTGGGTTTTGGGTCCTCATCGGAAGCGGTTGTAACAAGATTGATTGACTGACCTAAACATTGCGTTTCGATCTAGAAGATCGTCCGACGTGCCAACATGCATACCAAGAGTTATAATCTAGTCCGACTTTGCGTCCGATGATCACCACACGCTGAAAGGAACATTTCAGACAAGTACCTTCTTTCAGATGCATGCCATGGGCGGATCCTGAGTGGGGACAGGGGGTCCGGAACCCCCCTGAAACATCACAAAAATATAGGGTTTCCTAGCAATATTGATCCGGATCCCCTAAAAATCACAAAGCTACCAAGCCAGCATTCAATGGTGGGCCATTATCGACAATGGCGTTTCGCTGATGGGCCGATGGTGGTCCATTTTTAGTGGCATTTCGGTCCTCTCTCACTACCCCCTCTGACAAAATGTTTTGGATCCGCGCATGCATGCAGTGCGTGTGAACCGGCTCGATTGAAATTAAACTGTCGACGGACATAATTCATGCGCGGATCCAGAAAGTTTTGTCAAAGGGGATCCAACTTTGACAACGTTTGTTTTTAAAGTTGATGGGGGAAGGGGGGAGGGAGGATCCAAGTCCCACTTTAAGCGGGCCATCATCGGCCCGCCAGCGAAACGCCATTAAAGGCGTTTCGCTGGCATGCCGACGAATGCCCAACATTGAATGCTGGCTTAGCAGCTGAGATTTTTCAGGGGATATTGCTAGAAAACCGTATATTTTTGTGAGTTTTCAGTGTGGGGTCCGGACCTGGATCTGCACATGTAATTTCACGATATTTTGGTACTAACAACGCGCGACAAAGACTCAGACGAGCCTGCGCAAGTGTGCATTTTCAATACAGCATTGATGGCTCTCACCGCTTTTATGTTGAATGGTTCATTAATTTTGTGTCTCACGACTCAAACCACAACTTGGAAAAAAGGCCCTTTGTATATAAGTTTGTATAAGCAAACTTACTTAGTAAATTTACTCACTTGTTTAACGCTGTTGTTTGCATGGCTTTTTTTAAAGTAACAACATCTACTGTTACTTGCAAATGCTCAATTTTGACGACCAGGCAGCGTATTGATTGATTATTTCCAGTTCGTTTACGGACGTGCAGGGCCTTCATAACTGAATTAAGAATTGAACACTCTCTGCACGTCCAATTTATTACGTTTCCTATGTGGTCTAAAAGTGGGTCAAGCACTGTACCCGCGCTATATCCCTAGTGTGCGGCTAATTTCGGCCTAAAATATAGGAAAGCGTTTTAAAAAGTTGTTTGTTTTTGAGCAGGCAGCGTATGACCATATATAGGTCACTGGTATGATTAAGTTCTTCACCTTAGATGTGCGTTTTCTCGCGGTAATTGTTACTCCTAATCCTTGCCCGAGGCATGTCTGTTTAATGTCTGTAACAATATACTGACAAAGGAAATCCATGTTAATGACCATTGCTGAAGAAGTCCGATGGATTGGATGCTTCTTATAGGTAAAAATTTCGCCAATGAAGGGTTTTAAAAATATTTGAACGCGCTGCAGGTAGCCTGCACTGTGTTTTCCGTCGATAGATGTATAGACAGCCGATACCAATAACATGCATGAACTTTGTCACGTACTACATGTAGGAAAGTCCGTGCTTTTAATGCGCTCTTGCCTTTGATCTTATCTGAAAGCATGTATCGCACAATTAGCAGACAAAAAGTATAGTCTTGCAAAAAGAACGTCACGTGCCAGAGTACCCATTTAAATGAAATGGAACCTTCCAAATGTCGCTATACCGCTCACGCGCTGTACGTTAAAAGTAAACCGAGCACAGATGGGACAAAAAGATAAATGGACATCGATTTTCCGCCGAAAATAACTTGTGTTCGTAATTTTAGAAATTCACTTTTCAAAAAAAGGTCAGTGTTCGATTTTTTAGGATGTTTTTAAAATTATTTTCGGCGATAATTTTAGGTGTTCGTAATTTTAGAGTGTTCGAAATTTTAGAACATTTACCGTATTTACAACACAGACAGACAGACAGACAATCGGACACGGACAACGGATATACTTGCAACTGACTCGCAAGTACGATATTGTAATTCGTTTGGTACCTGAGCATGTCATGTCTATTTTTAGACATGGGTACTTTGCAGTGATAAAATTATATACAAAGAGATTAAAATATTAAAACCACACCTTTTGCATTTAACTTACATTTTATGCGTTAGCTCAATTTACTAATTCCTCCATTTGCAATGTCCATAAAGATCAAAACGATAGACATGCCTATTTCAGAAAGACAGAACACAAGTCGAAGGCAATGTAATTTGCGTTAATACGTCATACAGAAATATTGTGAACTACGTCACAGGAAATGTACAGAATGTAGTTCCTGGCAAAAACCTCCCTTTGGTGTTTTCATCAGAAACGACAATCTGTGATCTGTATGATAAAAAGAATATAAATTCACATACCTGCTAATAATAATGTTTCCATATCATTTCCGTGAAGGAATAATATATAAACTAATATAAATATATGTTCTACAGCCTGTAGATTGATGGAGTCGATCTAACTGCAAAAATGAGAATGCCTTTTCCAAATGTCGCGCGCATATGTATTAGTGATGTTATGCGCATGCGCTTAGTAAGTTAAAAGAGGTGTGTTCGTTAGCAACCAATCACCTATCATCTTACATCCTTATGTCTAACTAAAACGGCTACTGATTGGACGATAAAATAGAACAACTCAGTTTCAAGGTACCCCATAAGAAAACAATGCAAGACAGGTTAAACCAGTTTTTCCCACGCTTGGTATGATTTAAGTAAATATCAACACTACTCACTGTGGCACTAAAGGAGAAAATGTAATTTATGCGTTAAGCAAAATAATCACAAAGTTCACCTCTGTGACATAACTTATGAGGTAAAAATCAATCAGCTTCACGAAATATTACCAGCTCAGGAAAATGGTAAGAACATTGTTATAAGTACAGTGGAAAACAACAATATTGAGCCTCAAGCAGCTAGTGAAAATTTAAATTTCTTCTTCAATTATTGATACTATCACAAAAACATGTTCTGGGTTTAAGAATATGGTTTGGGATGAATAAGAGGTGGTTTGGGGTGTTTCCATGGACAGGTCGTATCATTTCACAAAAAAAATATTTCCTTTCGAGGTTAATCTTCCTTTTATATAATAATAATAATACAACATAAATCCAGCACCACTTGTCCCATTTCCGAATTCGTGTTTCGTTTTTATATTACTATACAGAGTTATCCCGCATTGCAAATACGACTTGCTGGATTTGTATTTCATAACATAACAACAAGGTATTTTCGAACACTTACAACCACAATAACCTCATCAGGGTATGTCTGTACCTGTAGCCTGACATGGTAGAATATACTAGGGGTACGGATCCGTACCTCTAGCCTCCCAGGCTAGGGGTACGGATGCGTATCCCTAGCCTCCCAGGCTAGGGGGAGGCTAGGGGTACGCATCCGTACCTCTAGCCACTGCCTTATAGATTGGTAAAATCGATGAAACGACAAATATTCTGACGTTCAACAGAAATTCTGTCCTTTTTTGCGTGTCTGGACCTGTCCAAATGCCGGAATTAATAAAAAGTTTGACAGTTCTGTAAATTGAGGCCTCATGTTATCAAATGTGGGGAAATATATTTTTCTCCAGCAGAAAAAGCGTGGTAGCTCAGTGGTAAGGCATTTGCCTCTGGTGCTAGAGGTCCCAGGTTCAATCCCCGCTCGCGGCGAGGAAAATTTCGGTGTCCGAACACGCTTTCTCTAGTGTCATTTGCAGGGATGACACTAGATAAGTGCATCGTCCTTTGAATCAGAGCATTAACTGGATGTCCCCTGTGTAGAGAAAGTCACCTGTGCAGGTAGTTGCAGAACTGCGACTTTAGATTTTTTTTTCGATCTGGCTGAATCTAAAGTCGCAGTGTTTTTGTGCTCTATCTTGACCAGGTGATGGAAACCCCTTTTGTTTTGGGAAAAACTCCTTTCTTTGACAATCCAACCATTCAGACTTCTTCATGTGTTTTACATACACAACCAAAGTTATAAAAATGTTACCATTGACTTCGTTTTTGTGACACGATCAATGCAATCTGTAATATTATGTTCTTGTTGTTGTTTTTCGGCTCATCGCAGCCATTTTGCATGCTTTTCACGAGCTAGGGGTGATGACATTTTTGCGATAAATTTCGGATGTTAAATTGATGAGACGAACTTATTAAAACGTTGAGAATATATTATAATAAAACCCGGTACTTGTTATACTCCCCATGACTAGGTAAGGGATGTCAGCGCTTTTTCAAAAACTCAGTACATTATAAGAATAACATTAACAGTGGATTTAGGACAATATAAGAAACATGTAGGTGTTTGAATTTTGAAAATCAGCGCAAAATTGTTAAAGTTATCGATTCTGTTAACTTACTCAATGTTGATACGCTCGCAGCAGTCTCGTTTCTGTATTATTGTGCATTGTAGCGCCCCCTATTTTCTATTAATTTATAACGAGTAATGACCTATTTCAGAAAATGAAAGTCGATTTCCAAGAATGGTTTGATTTCAATTTAATATAGCATGCCAAAGAAATGAGATACTTACTTTACAGAAATCCTTAACAATCACATACCCCACCCATATTTCACTATATAAATCCAATTTTCGGAAAGGAAGCTTTGTCATGTCCCAAAATGTCATAATCAGACTGAAAATGGACTTTTCCAACATGGCGGACAATTGTTATTCTGATCATGTGCTCACGTGACAAGTTTCCCGCCAAAAGTAGCAAGCTAACGCAAGAGTACATTGACCTCTGAACCGAGAGGGGGTCAGCTTGTTTACGACAAGAAGCGATGGATTGGAAAGATCAGAATCAAATTACTTTTGAACAGTGATCAGTAAGATATTAGTGAAGGAAAATATTTTTTATATCATGGCTTACCTTGCTGCAAGCTGAATAGCTTTACTAGCACACGCTTATGTTCAATTAGGCTATCAGTCAATACACACAATTGGTGTCCATCGTTTTTAAGGCGCCACGTGAATCTTATATAGAGACATTGGGTGTTTTGACCTTCTTTTTGAACATGTGCGCAATGGTTTAAGATTAAAATTGTAGAATGGTGTCATTATTTGAATATGCAAAATCATTTGGCATTTTTTTCTATGTATTTCCTGTTAGTGGAAGTGGGTTAATTCCTTATTTGAAAATAGTCAATTTTCTATCCAGTGACATCCGTCGGAATACAGAACCAGGGTGAAAAATTTGCATACTAGGTTGAAGATTAACCTTTATTCGTTGACATTCATCAGATATTAAAAGAAAACCTATTACAAATGGTGAGAGAGGTCACCATAAAAATCAACCTGTATGCACAAAAAAGGATCCCATCCATTGCCATTAAGAACTCCTCGGACACAGTTTGTACATATCCAACTGGGTAGTTCTCGATGTCAACAAATTGGTAAAAGGCGGCCCCAGTTAGATTGGTAATTGGTCATCTTTTTTGCAAATATCTATATGTAACAAATGTATGGTGAGATGGTATTGGATTATTTTAATCTCAACAGACCAGGTATGATCAATTTTTGGCCAATTATGATAATAAGGAAGGTAAAAGAAAACATTATATAAGTCTGATTTTGGTATTTAATATTGTTAAAACATCTGTGTATTCAGAAAACGGAAAGTGAACGGGTCATTGTCGGAACATAAAATACCAAAACAAATTCGTGCGTGACTTTAGTTTCCCACAGAAAAAGCATGCTCTTCAGCTCAGAAGACAAAAATGACGCCATGTTTTGAAAACAAATAGTGTAAACATTCTGTGTGTACAGGAGTATTTTATCTTTTTAGAACTAATCAGGTATGCATCAGCGGCAAACCAAATAGCAACATATAGATAAACCTATAAACAAACAAAATGGAGTAGTGTTAGAGGAAGACACGGTTTTGAAATGTGTTTTCAACTTGGTTTACGTCCACGCTAACAGTAAGGGAAAAGATAGAGGCTTAAAAAATCAGGGCTATATGATAACATAAAATAAAAATCCATCATATCGCCCTGAATTCAGTGCTACTGTGCAGGTTAAAGAACCCTATGGTAATTTCGATATGGTTACTTGTAGGCTTTCATCCTGCAACCCGGAGTGTACAAAGTACACCTGCCGATAATACTCGAAAGAGGGTCACAGGCAGTATATAGAGAAAGAAAGAAATTGAGTCTACAAAAATGGCCTAAAATTCTAACTAACTTCCCGGTTCATGTGTTCACGCCAAACCTTTTTTAGCGATATGCTAAAGACAAAGACCGGTTGCTGATAACTTTAGAAAGTTATTTACACGTATTTAGCCAAAGAAAGCTTAAAACTATTGTAATTTTGATTGCATTTTTACCTTTTTTGTTCTGAAAAATGGCGTGCTTTCTGGCGTGGCGGTGAAAGGCCAATTCTCGCCTAGAAAAATCATCCGGCTCTTTCTTTGGTGTACAAGTATTGGATTTTTTAAAGTATCTAACGCCACTGGGCCAATGGGGGGGGGGGGGGGGGGTACTCTTGTTTTTCATACTTAGGTAGGCTCGGGTCATTTTTTGGGTTCAAAATTTTGAATTTCAATATTTTGGGGGGTTTTTAAGAAACATTGAATATTTTTGGAGGTATGAAGATTTTGTGTATATTTTTTGGGATCATCACAAAATTGGACTATTTAGAGGTCATTTCAATGCATTTTAGGGTCTTTTCTTATGGTCAAGGTACAGAATGGGGAATATTTTTGGGGGTTGCAAAAATTAATTTTTGTTACCATAGCACCGGTAAAAGACTAGACTTTTACATTTGGGCTATTGTTCTGTTTCTGTTCGTTAAGAGACTTCTTTCAAACTTGAACATTATGTCTCTGGTGGCGGTTAAGAAAAGAAAAAGTTGGGAAAAATAGAAATAAAGTGGATAGAAAGTTCTAATAAAGTATAGTTAGAAGAACTTGGTGTAAAGCAATTTTTAAGTTTTAGGTCTCATAGGGGGCCAAATACCTCTTTCAGGCACATAGCTTTTTCAGCTTAAAGGGGGGAAGCTTGAGGGTAATTTTGGTACACGTGTGTGGCCCAGTTTTTTGAAACCTACCCAAATCATATCCCAGGTCTTCAAAAACAAGTAGCCAAATGGGCGACGATCGCTCACCTGGGAGCCAGCATAATGTTTGGTGATACCATAATTGATGATGCTCAAAGTCAGGTAACTCTGAACTTGAAACAGTAACCAGGAACTATAAATTAAAAAAAAAAACATAAGATATTATGCCAGTCAGGGTTATCTGCAAGTTTTAAAAAGATCTGAAATGGTGAAAGTGTATTTTTAGATGCTAAAGGGCAGCTAACTCTGTTGTCAGTGATGGGTTCTGACCAATCATTATCTTTAATGTATGTCCTGATAACCTACAAGGATAAAAAAATCAAATGAAAAATGAAGGCGCAAGAGAGGTCACAACATTATACAGCTATATTTAAGATGCTCAAGTGCAGCTAACTCTGTAATTGGTGGTTGGTTGTTGCGGATAATCTAACTCATTGAAGCTTTAATGGGTGTCATTTCTACCTGCAAGAATGAGGAAGATTTATTAAAAAATGAGGGCACTAGAGTGGTCACAAAAGATCTCCCATTGTAAGTCCATGCAGATTTTTTATAACACTCAAGGGCAATTAACTCAACAGTCTGAGGTTAGTTTTACTTAAAGTTCAAACTCATCCAAGTTTTATGGTTGTCCTTGTTACATGAAAAAATGAAGAAGATCCAATCAAAAATGAAGGCGCTAGAGTGGTCACAACATTATCCATCACTTTTTAAGATGATCAAGGGGAGCTAACTCCATAATTGGTGATAGGATCTTGACGAAATTCAAACTCATTCAAGCTTTTATAGTTGTCCTTCTTAACTGCAAGAATCAAAAGGTCCATTCAAAATTGAAAGCACTAGAGTGGTCACAACATTTCTCCGATTATAAGTCTATGGGAATTTTCCAAAC
The DNA here is from genome assembly GCA_964019695.1 of Loripinus fragilis. NCBI lineage: Eukaryota > Metazoa > Mollusca > Bivalvia > Lucinida > Lucinidae > Loripinus > Loripinus fragilis. The sequence goes on from OZ026516.1 coordinate 34,092,838, forward strand.
CCTCAAGGGCAGCTAACTCATAAGTCCGTGATTGGATCCTGCAGAATTTCAAACTCATCCAAGCTTTTATGTTTGTCCTTGTTAGATGAAAGTATGAAGAAGATCCAATCAAAAATTTAGATGCTAGAGCAGTCACAACATTATCCATCAATTTTTAAGATGCCCAAGGGGAGCTAACTCCAAGATAGGTGATGTGATCTTGACAAAATCCAAACTCATCCAAGCTTTAATAGTTGTCCTTATTGTATGCAAGAATGAAAAAGATCCATCCAAAATTGAAAGCACTAGAGAGGTCACAACATTTCTCACCTTATAAGTCTATGGGGATTTTTCCAAATGCTCAAGGGCAGGTAACTCATAAGTCCCTGGTCGGATACCGCTGAATTTCAAATCCATCCTAGATATTATAGGTTTACTTGTTGCCTGCAAGAATGAATTAGATCCAATAAAAAATGAAGGAGCTAGAGTGGTCACAACATTATTCATTAATTTTTAAGATGCTCAAGGGGAGCTAACTCGAAAATGGGAGATGGGATCTTGACGAAATTCAAACTCATCCAAGCTTTAATAGTTGTCCTAATAGTATGCAAGAATGAAGAAGATCCATTCAAAATTGAAAGCACTAGAGTGATGGGGATTTTTCCAAACGCTCAAGGGCAGGTAACTCATAAAACCCTAGTCAGATCCTACTGAATTTCGAACCCATCTGAGATATTATGGGCTTACTTGTTTCCTGCAAGAATGAAGACGATCCAATCAAAGATGAAGGAGCTAGAGTGGTTACAACATTATTCATTAATTTTTCTGACACTCAAGGGCAGCTAACTCCAAAATAGGAGATGGGATCTCGACAAAATTCAAGCTCATCCAAGCTTTAATAGTTGTCCTTATTGTCTGCAAGAATTAGGAAGATCGATTCAAAATTGAAAGCACTAGAGTGGTCACAACATTTCTCCCATTATAAGTCTAAGGGGATTTTTCCAAACGCTCAAGGGCAGGTAACTCATAAGTCCCTGGTCTGATCCTACTGAATTAGGAACCCATCCGAGATATTATGGGTTTCCTTGTTGCCTGCAAGATTGAAGAAGATCCAATTAAAAATGAAGGAGCTAGAGTGGTCACAACATTATTCATTAATTTTTCTGATGCTCAAGGGGAGCTAACTCCGAAGTCAATGATGGAATCTTGCCCAAATTCAAACTCATCTGAGCTTTTATAGTTGGTCTTGTTATCTGCAAGAATGAAGAAGATCCATCAAAAAATGAAGGTACTAGAGAGGTCACAAGAATTCTCCCATTATAAGTCTATGGGGATTTTTCCAAACGCTCAAGGGCAGCTAACTCATAAGTCCCTGGTCCAATCTTGCCGAATTTCAAACCCATTCGAGATATTATGGTTGTCTTTGTTACCTGCAAGAATAAAGAAGTACCAATCAAAAATGAAGGAGCTAGAGTGGTCACAAGATTTTCTCCATTATAACCCCATGGGAGCTATCTGTTGCCATGGAAACCAGAGTTCTGATCCGATCTAGCCCAAAACCTAATACAGTCGATCCCCCACCCAAATGATGCTCCTGATGAAATTTGATTATGATTGGCCTGCTGGTCTCAGAGATATTAATGTTTTAAAGTGTGGACGGACGCACGGACGGACGCCGGCTCGAGTCCCATACTATAAGCTCACCCTGAGCCTTCGGCTCTGGTGAGCTAAATATGAGCTATTCATATACTTGATTGAACAAAATGTTTACATATTCATATACTGTTCTTTGATTTTTATATACCCTTTTTGCTGTCTGTAAACAAAGTTTACAAATAAATATTACAATTTTGGTTTCTGAGCTGAATATCTGAGCAAAAATATGAGTATTTCAAACATGCAACCATTCATATAACAATGATGAAAAACTGGGTCAGTCATATACTATTTCTTAGAAAAAGAGGGCTTATCATATACCTGGCAGTGCTGAAAAAGGGGGCTATTTGCACGGCACATCCATACTATGTCATATATAGGTAGCCCATCCCCCCCCCCCCCCCCCCCCCCCCCGGCAACCACCCAAAACCACTATTTTTATTGTATTCATTATAATATTCATAGAGTACAGTAGTTTAGGACAAGGACAAGGGCATGATGGGGTAGGATAGGTTCGAGTAGAGCAAGGTAACTAATATAGACATGTGAGCTGAAAATAGACCGGCTAATAAACCTCCACCCCACCAATTCATTTAAATTTAAGCAATCAATGGCAATAACTCCTGTATATCTGAAACCAATGTGACAAACTTTGATAGGTATCACCATGCCCGACATCCTGACAAATTTCATGTGAATTATCACATCATTGCAATATCCAGTAAAAGTTTTATGAAATTTCATCCATCGGCTCCCAAGTTATAGCTCTGAGCGGATAAATTCATTGATATTTAGGCGATAAAAGGGCACTAACTTCTCTACACCTAATGACATCCTCATGAAACTTCACGTGCATCATCACACTATGGTCATATGTACTCAGTATATGTTTCACGAAATCCCTTCTCTTGCTTGCTAATTTTATGGCTTAGGACAGAAAAATTCATTGACATTTTGAAAACAAAGTGTAATAGCTCCTCTGTTACTCTGAAACATCACCTGCATTACCACACTATGGTCAAAAATATTAAGTTAAAGTTTCATGAAGCTCCATCTATTGCTTACTAAGTTATGACTGAGTATGGAAAATATTGACATTTAGAAAATCAAAGGTCAATGACTCTGTTACCTAGGATATCCTGACAAAACTTCACATGCATTACCATACTATGGTCAAATATACTCTGAATAAGCTCATGAAATTTGATCTATTGCTTACTTAGTTATGGCTGAGGACGGAATAAATCATTGATATGTAGGCGATCAAAGGGCACTATAACTGATGACACTCTAATGAAACTTCTGTTTGTTGGTGGCTTGTGGTCACCTGCTGGGAAAGGGCTGACCTCTTGGCTCTCTTTTGTGATGTCTAATTGTGACGTTGTCACTTTCCCATTGGTATCCTGGGTCAGGTTTGGTGCTTGATTGTATTGATTCCTGATCTTTGCCCTTTTTCTTACTTTCACATGCATAACCACACCATGGCCATATATATTCAGTATAAGTTTCATGAAATCCCATCCATTGGTTACATAGTATGGCCGAGGACTGAAAAAAATATTTGAAATTTAGGCAATCAAAGGGCAATAATTCCTCTATAACTGATGATACCCTAATGGGTCATGCAATATAGTGCAAACCCAAGGGTCATGCAATTTCAATCAGATGAGTGTGGTAAAGGGTATATAGGTAAATTGCTCTAGTGTGTATATCATGTTTTAGAGTTTCTTTTATTGTACACAATGTTATAAGCCATCCCCCTGACAGTCATGTTTTTTGACTGAATAAACTGGATTTTGCCATTTTGCCATTTTGTAGAGGTTCATACAACGATTTTTCTGCTGAATTGTTCTGTCTGACCATTAATAATGATTTTAGAATAAAAGATGTCAACCCTTAAAACCACTGCAAAAAAGAATCAATGTCTTCTGCTTAAGTCGTCTGCTGCATATTTTTGCCACATTTATTTTGATCAATGTAAGCAGTCAGTGTGGAACCAGATCAGAATGCAGTCTGATCTGCAGACTGCAATCTGATCCGGGTCTAAACTTTTTGTCAAAATGTCTTCTAAAACATTTCAGCAGAAGATAAAAGCTGACACTTTTTTGGGGAAATGGAAAGATTAAAATATAGGTGAAACCAGCCACACACCCTGACGGCCATTTTTTTTATTAAATCAAATTTATTATGGCATTTTTGTAGAGGGTGATTGAGTGACCACTTCTGCCAAATTGTTTTCAATTTTGACCATTAGTTTCAGAAAAGAAGACTTTCATATATGGACATGGAGACCATCTTGGTCATGTGATCAGGACCTTGCTCCCCTATCCTAAGGAGTTTCCATATGACATTTGAGTTCAATTGGCCCAGTGATTTCAAAGATATTTGAAAATGTTAGCAGATGGACGGATGACAGACAGACACACCAACGAAGGACACTGAGTCATCAGTATACTATAAGCTAAACCATGAGCCTTAAGCTCAGGTGAGCTTATAAATCAAGAAGCTTCCGTACAAGCTAAACAATTTAAGTGTTTTATAAACAGCCTAGGGCTAAGATTCAGCTGGTAAATTATATTTAAGCGGCAAGCCCCCTGGTGGCTGCTGCTGCTTTGCGTTTGAAGACGTTGATTCTGCTGTTGTTAGTTTATATTTAAGCAGCAAGGCCCCAGGTGACTGCCGCTGCTTACCATTCAAAGACATTGATTCTGCTGTTGTTAGTTTATTGTTGGTGCTACCATTGTGGGGGTTTTGTCGTCTGCTGATTTTTTTTCAAAATCAACATTTTTGAAAAATTCTTTCAGGAATACGATCAGAGTGTCAAACAGTTTGGACCCAGATCAGGCCCGACCTTTTGTCGGGCCTGATCTGGGTCCAAACTGTTTGCAAAATTTATCAGCAGACGACACTAGGAGATAAAGAGTTAAAAGTCTGGTGTCTCTTCCTTGCCATACCTCTTCTTGGTGCCGCGGGTTGGTCCGTCATCTGTGATTGTTGCATTTCCTGTTTATATCTAAGCCCCCAGGTGGATGTTGCTTTCCCTTCTAAGGGATTCTATTGTTGTTGCTCCAATTATGTTTGGGGGTTTTGTATTGTGATGTAGTTCTTTTGTGTCCAATCACCCCCCTTATTGCTTTACTTTAACTCTTTGGCCCTTGGAAAAAAATTCCCGCTTTTTTGTTGTCTGCTGATTTTTTCAAAATCAACTTTGTCGAAAAATTCTTTAAGGAATACGATCAGAGTGTTAAACAGTTTGGATCCAGATCAGGCCCGACATTTTGTTCAGCCTGATCTGGGTCCAAACTGTTTGCAAAAGTTATCAGCAGACAACACTAGGAGATAAAGAGTTAAGTGTTCTGGTGTCTCTTCCTTGCCATACCTCTTCCTCTTGGTGCCATGGGTTGGTCTGTCAGCTGTGATTGAGTCAAATCCTGGTCATACTCGAATGTTTTTTTTTCTCAATCTGAGCGGGATGATCTGAACGGATAAACAACTAAAAAATATCAAATATTTATTCAACAATGTTCTTAACCATTGAATAAGGAATCTTGAAACGTGATCACAAGTGCCAGCTTATGAAGTTTGTGGGCGATGATGCTTTACGTGCCAGTCAACATTTTTTCAGTCATGTCGGGGAGGAAACCAGCTTATGAGACAACATACAGTAAGAATCTATCATGAGTGTCAGGATGGGATAGAAAACTCCGCCCTGAGGATCACCGATGGGCATCACGAGGCTTGCCAAGGGATGTAAAAGGGTGATCACGAGGCACAGATTTTTCTATCCAATCCTCACACGGATTATGGATTCTTTTTCTTGCTCACCATTGACTTTTTATTTTAAAATAAACTTTAGAAGTCCCTGAATGCGCTGGATGCAATATCATGACCTCATTTTGACTAAACACGGACGCCACTTGATGACCATGTGCATGAGTTCCAATACAACCAATGAACAGTCCTCTCGTGACAGATAGGGTAAAATAACATGGGTAAGATAAGAATTTCTGACACAGGATCAAATATCAGATACCCTTATCTGGTGTGCAAGAATAGTATTCACGCTAGAGAACCTCTGTTCTCGAAAGGTGCAGTCATCGTGTGGTGGTTGCAGTCGAGGAGTGCACAAATTGTGAACCTAGCTATTTAAAAGGGTAATATTTTGGTCAATATTTTACTTCTGAAAATATTCATCGCGAAATACTGTCACTTATAAATCAAGCTTTGTATCTGCTTAACAAAATTTTTTGGGGTTGAGTGATAGTCGCTACAGCGCCAGAGTTATGCCAAAAATGTGATTTTTTTCCTGAAAAAGAGGTTGAAAGATTTTTTTGCGTATGTTTGGAATTTATGCTTACTTCAGCTAAAATGCAAGATAACAGTACTTTAATGTGAAAAAAGCTTCAAAAACTGAGGCTACAGCATTTTGAAAGTTATTCAAGCTTTTCATACTGTGCGCATATGTCTGTATATCGAGTGTTCTGGCCCAGTGGTCGGGTCGTTGACTGTTTCATATTGATTTTCTTTAGACACTCGACTACTGGGCCAGAACACCCGATATACAGAACTATGCGTACAGTATGAAAAGCTTGAATAACTTCCAAAATGCTCTGTCCTCGGATTTCAAACTTTGTGCACATTAAAGGACTGGTATTTTGCAATTTATCAAAAGTAAGCATAAATTCTAGAACATAAGCAAAATTTTATTTCATCATCTTTTTCAGGAAAAAAACCCATAGTTTTGGCATAACTCTAGCTCTGTAGCGCCTATCACTCAACCCACAAGAAAATTGTTAAGCAGATACACAGCTAGATTTATAAGTGATAATAATTCGCGATGCATAATTTCAGAAGTAAAAAATTGACCAAAATATTACCTATATTAACAGCTATGTACTCTATTTTGTGCACTTGTCGACTGCAACCACCACGCGATGACTGCGCTGTTCAAGTACAGTGGTTCTCTAGCGTGGTATTTATCCCACATGCATAACCCTTCTTAGAACATGCATAACCCTTTCCAGAACAATAGAATTTTCCATAAAGTTCGATTGAGTTAAGTCAGGATGGTCCATTGTATATATTGAGTGGTTACAGGTTTAATTTCCAAAAAGACATATATCTTTCTCTGAAAATCAATTTCATCTTAGCAAACAGTGCAGACCCTGATCAAATGATTTCATCTGGGTCTTCACTGTTTGCCAAAGTACCTGTTTAGGGGTTTCCATTACAATGAGTATAAGAAGAATTAAACATTCGTCTAAATTTTGATCAGTTACTTCTGTATAGTGTGATAGGAACCAAAACCTTAAGTGCTGGCTCTTTTGGTTAAAAAGTTACTTTATTTGTATAATATATGAAAGTATACAAAGCAACACAGAATACGATTATAGTACAACCACTCTCTTTTGATACTGCAGAATAAATTGACCCCTAAAGCGCCTGCAAAAAATCATCTGAAAATGCCTCTGCAAGTCATCTGCTGCATATTTTTGTTAATACTATTTGACTAATGTAAGTATATGGGCAAACAGTGTGGATCAGTCTGATCTGGGTCTACACTATTTGTCGAAATAGCTTCTTAAACATTTTGGCAGACGAAAAAAGTAGACGCCTTTTGTTGTGATTGGTGCTTTAAGGGTTAAAATATTCAATTATGGGTTTGAGGTGTTTTAACTCTTGTCCCAGTCCTGAAAATGTCATATGCTTTTTACGTCTGCTACATATATTCAAGTGCACTTCAGACTAGACTTTATCATGGAAGTAAACAATATGAACCCTGATCAGACTGCTCTAAATGGAGCAGTCTGATCTGGGTCCATGTTGTTTGAAATAAAGGCTACCTTAAAGCATAAGCAAATGAGTGGAGCAGACAACAAAAGTTGCGACTGACAGGCTAAGTGTTAATTTTTTTGTTTGTTTGGTTTGAGGTTTTATGCCCCAGTCAACAGCTATTGTCATAGCTAGATGGTCGGTTCACCTTACCACACTTTTTTACTCCGCAAGCTTCACTAAGCGGTTAACCAGTACTTTGTGCACATACTTTCACTTGTAACTGACAACAACCCTTCTTAAATCAGCAAAAGGAGAATGACAGTAGAAATTATTTCATGGCCAATCTCCGAAAAAGTATTGGAAAGGGCCTTGTTCGAACTAGTGACCACTTGATCTGCAGTTGGACTCTGACTATCGACTGCAATATGGGGCCCGGTTTATTTTTATTATTATTTTTTTGTCTAGTTCATGCACATAAAGCTTGACCTTTGACAGAGGGCCACAAGAAAAGTAAACAAAAATGAATATTTTTATTATGCTCTCCTTTAATGGTTTTATTTTGATTTTCATATGGCATTGGGTCTGAAAGAGATGTAAGCCACAGCATGAGATTTCCAACAATGTGGTATGTGCGACCAGCAAAGGCTCAGACCAGCCTCCGCATACGCACAGTCTGATCAGAGCCTTTGCTGGTCGCTTGAATATTTAATGACTGCATAGCTACTGACCAAATAATATTTGGAGTTTCTAAGATTAATAGAAGGCTGCACAGGTTCATATGAGTCTACACTTGCCAAAATGCCACATTGTTGGAAATCACGTGCCGCGGCTCAATTATAACATCAATAAACCACAAGTGAGTCATATATTTGGTAACATTATGAAATGACAACCATAACAGCATCGCATATATATATGGCAAAATCTTCATGTTTTCTCACCAAAAACAAGATTTCAAAATGAGCGGCGGCATGAGATATCCAACAATTTGACATTTTGACATGTGGTTTTCAGTCAGTAGCTTATCAATCATAGAATACTCAAGCCGCTAGCAAAGACTCTGATCAGACTGCGCGTATGCCCAGGCTGATCTGTGGCTTTGCTGGTCACACATACCACATTGTTGGAAATCTCATGCACTGGCTCATTTGGTAACATAATGAAATGACATCCATAACAACATTGCATATATATTGCAAAATCTTGATGTTTTCTCACCAAAAAAAAAAAAATTTCAAAATAGTTTTAGTATCTAATCATAGAGTCTAACATTTGTGCTCCTGTATTATTGAATTTATTAAACTTTTTTGGCACAGCCTAGCATTTTATCTCTTTTCCTCAATTCAGTTAATAAATTAAACAATACATGAGTACACATGTAAGATCCTCTTATTCATTTTCGCAATTTTTTCTCCACTTTCTTGTAATTTAGAACAGTGGCGGGTCAAGAGGGGGTTCAAGGGTTCACTGGAACCTCACTTTTAGAAAAAAAAAATTTATGGTAAAAAACAAAATGAGGTAAAATCAGTAAATCAAGCCCACCTTCATAATTTGAACCCCCTTTCCAGAAATCCTGGATCGGCCACTGATGAAACTGTTGCAGCATGTAACTGATGCTATTCTAGTGATAATGCTGTACAGTAAAACCTGTGTAAAATAGCCACTGTCAAAAAGACCAAAAATTGTTTTTCCAGACTATCGCTTAATGGAGGTCAAAAGTATTGCAGAATGCTCCAAGGGGAGCATTCTGCAATACTTTCGACCTTCATTAAGCTACCATTTGTCATAAAGATCTTTGTTTTGTCTATTTTTGAGTGGCAGTTTTACACAAGTTTTACTGTAGTCGTGAGGACAAACAGGTTAGCTCATGAAAATCTAGTACGTTCTGCATATTCATATTGTCATTCTTCAAAGTAAAAAAAAAAGGCAACCCTTTGTATACTGGAAACCCCTAAATGAGTACTTTTGCAAACAATAAACACTGTCTACCAAGATTAAAACAAACCTTCAGGAACAGAAATACGCAATAACTCAGAAAATTCCAGTGCTGACCCCTAAAAGTGCACAATGGACAATCTCATACTTCTTGTATCAACATGTATGGGAAAATCCATCAGAATACAAGGGGTTAAACATGCATGTGCAGCTATCTAGTAGGGCTTGAGCCCCAAATTATGGCACTTGCCTTCATCTCTACATTGTTTGTGCCAGCAGTTTTGTTTGTTTCTTTACGTCCCATCAACAATCTTACAGTTAAACAGGGACGGGTCTTCCGCGGTTGAACCAGTACTAAGGTAGGATAAATGTGTCTTGCTCAAGGACCACAACGCTCGAACCCGGGGCCTCTCAGTCTCGAGTCAAGCACTCTACCACTGAGCCACTGCGCTCCCTCTTATGAGATTGTGAATTTGCACTGGCCTGTATGAAACTAGGCTGCTCATATATGGGCCGCAACGCGAGAAAACCTGTCTTCGGGGGTTTGCGAACAACACAGGTGCAGAACAATCCACGCAGTCTGATCAGCACCTTTGTTATTCGCTTTTTGGAGAGTATCATATGTAGTCTTGCTACAGGTGAAATTTCAATTTTCTAGCTAGTCTCTGTAGCTGAGGAGACTGGTTTTTTACTGGTTTTAAGTAATACTGCTTAGTACTGGTTCAACTCAGGAGGACCTGTCCTGACATGACTGAAAAATTGTTGACTGGGACGAAAAGCATCAAAACAAATAAACATATGGGATAAGTACTGTAAATTGGGAAATATTCGTGAGAATTTCATTTTCATGAATAATGTTAAAAGACATATTTGTAACCTTAAAAATGTGCAACTAGGGCATGATTTACCAACATCAGTAAAGGACAGAGGGATTGAGCCATTTTGCGAGGGTTTTTATCTTCAAGAAACTTCGTTTTGCGAAAATAAAACCCTCATGAAAATTTTCGAATGTACATTACCAAAATCTCACTTCCTGGATACCTGCAAACAGGTACTTTGGCAAACAGTGAAAACCCAGATGAAATGCAGCATTATGTGGCACTTCATCAGGGTCGGCACTGTATGACAATACTGACTCTCACCCACTTAATCACATCCCATTGATCTCCGCTTTCCCTTGGCCCGTGAAACCACCAGACCATCCAAAAGTTCTAAATTAGAACTTATCACTCTAACTGGCAGTTAAGGCCAATAAACTCAGCATCACACTTAACTAACAAGTTTGTTAGGTTTGAACAATCGGCCCATGCTTTTAAATTGTCAGCTTCCTTTTATGTACAGTAAAACCTGTCTTTATGGGCCACTCAAAATGAATACCAAAATTGGTTTTCAAGACCGATTATTCCAAGAGAGCATTCTGCAATACTGTGAACCCTTATTAAGACCTTTGTTTTGTCTATTTCTTCAGTGGCCGCTTAAGACAGGTTTTACTGTATTGTAGCATATGGATTAGATTACTCCTCCTGTGAGCATCGGTTCAGCATTGCCAAAAATTTCTATTATTTTCTTAGCCATCAGTTTAAAAATATGTTTTGGGTGCTTAAAAAGAGACCCTTCTTTTGAGTACCCAAAATGTTTTGGTTAAGAAATGAAAATAGTAATTTTCAATTACACACTGGAGGCTTGAGTAAGGAAGCATTTTAAATTTTGAGTCCCTTGAAAAGTATAGGTTGCTCATCTCTCCTCCAATTATCAAAAATCATTATCTTCAGGCATCTCATAAAGCTCTATAAACCGTTTACCTGGAAATGAAGAAATGACAAAATGAAGAATCAAAGAGAAATAACTCTAAAATATACAAGTCAGAGTTACGGTTCTTGTGCATGATACATTGTCTCATTGTGCTTTACAAATGTGTGAGGTTTCATCCATATAGCTTTAACGGGTTTTAACTTAAAAAAAAGTTTCATCCAAATTGCTTTAATGTTTTTTTTTTAACTTACATGTTTGTGAAAGTTCAAAATTTCAAAAATCCAGACCTTTTGAAAATAAATCTTAGCTAGAGGACCTGATGGTCCTGAAGCGCTCATCTGATCTCCTTAATAATGTTAAAATAGGTCAAGGGCAACTTAGGTTTATTTTTGAAAGGTGTTCTACCATATAAGGGGGCGGTGACCATTTTGGTCAAGTGACCAAAAACAATCTAATGAATACTCCATATGAAATTTGAGTTCAAACAGAAAAGTGATTTTCTGAGAAAAAGATGTTAAGATACGTATGTGGCAGTTCAAATGAGTGACCTTAGATGAAATGTAACAGGTCAGTTTGAAATTTGGTGCTAATATAAAACCATTGTCTCATTAGGTTAAAAATTTCTCACAAGTATTATGATTTCGGCTTAAACAGTTATAGTTATGCCTTTAGCTTCAACAGTTTTCAAAAAAAAAAGCTTTTCAAAAATGTTCCCATTTAAAGGCCAAGCTGCTGTAGGACCTACAGTGAAAAGTGGGCAGTGGCAGGCTCTAAGAATAAATGGGTTTTCTGAACTCTCCCAGGTCATGTCTAGGTCAGTTACAGATTGTAAACATGCAGGTTGTTGGAATCAGCTGGTCTATTGGAATGTGTGTACATTTGTAGTTGAAGATGACTGGTGTAAAATTCTTAAAATCTGTACACTCTAAAACAGTGCACATACTCCTATTATCTTGCATAGAGTACTTTGCAGGTCGCTCAAAAAGAGATCAGTTGGTGCATATGTAGATCTGGCTCCACACTGTATTCAAAAGAGGGTATATAATCTTGAAATAATTATGTGATCAGTGTGCTCATTAGGTCAAATGTTGTATACCTAGGGGTCCTTCCTATTGGTTCGAACAATGAAGATACTGATCCGACTGAGGAGCAACCTGATCTTAGTCTGCATTTTCCCTTCACCAGTCTGTCCGAAAACTTATTGGTCACCTAATTAGTGGTTATAATGTAAACTGAAGATTGTAAACTTTGCTGTCAATGCAATGCAGACCTTTATATAAGTATTAATATGCGTAATTAAAAACTATTTTTTTTATTTCTAAACTAAACTAAAAAAAGCAGTCTCAATTTTTTTATTCTTCTGTTTCATTTCCCTTGCGTTTCTGTCTGTGAAACAACTTCCTTTCACTTTCTTTTAATTGTGAAATTTTCTCTTTATTAGCCATGGTTAGTATTTACTGTGCCTTTTCAGAGCATTTTCAGAGCATTAAGGATTGTGTAATTATGAGCTTCTGTCTAGGAATTTGACCACCGAGTGACCCCTAGCCTGGGTCCCTGATATAGTTCTAGAATTTATCTGCTGCAGAAGGGCACAAAAGGGGGCCTGAATTTTAAATCAAAGAATTATTTTCGTAATTCAGAGATCGTACTTATCAAATGATAATATTAACAATACGAAATATGTTGTTTCAGTATTTTGCATTTGCATGTATTTATAGCAGAATAGGAAAGCGATATATCCTGTGTAGTTCCCTTCAGCAATCTGTCTCCAGAGTATTGACCTCTCAACCATGGTGCCCTAAACCATTGGCATTTCCCGCCATTTAGTTCAATTGTGTTTATTGTTTCTGTTTATCATTGGAGCCAATAATTAAAATTGTGAAGAAAAAAAAATACATTCAAACTGAATAATCTGCAATTCATGGAATATTATGTTTATGGATTTATGGACACGGAGATACATACGTATTTACTGGTGAGAGATGCATGGTTTACTTTTTATGCTGATAATCACGTCTAAATGTCGTCTGCTGGTTCTTTTAAAATGTTTATGTAACAAACAGTGTGGACCAAGACCAGACTGCTCCTCTTGGAGAAGGCTAATCTGGATCCACACTGTTTGTCTGTATGTTAAAATTAGTAATTGGCATAATCATTCACATCACAGCAGCAGATGACTGGACCAGATGACACCATTTTCAGATGCATTATTTCGCAGCAGGCGAAGGGTTAATGTTTATATAATAAGGAGGTGCATCTGACCAAAAATTTCTCTGTTCTCTATTCTCACCATTCATCACTGCAGTCACATAACATTAATTAATGCCAAACATTTAGTAGATAAATGTTAAAATCTGATCTAGTCCTCTGCTTGATATTAGCTCTGCATGCAGGTCAGTGTGTAATCAAGCCATGTGCTTGTCTATTTTTATCCTGTTTGCATGTTTATGCATGGGTCAAAGGTGAAATTTCAAATCTCACTGTCAGTTAGCCCCTGAATTTCAAAATATACCTATTTATTTTGAGTTAATCCTAGTTTAATTCTGTGCAATAAACATTGGAATTGATTAAGGCAGTCCTTGAGTTGTTCCATATTTTTTTTCTGAAAAAAATGAACATTGGTTCAGCTATAACTGCTGATTATTACAGGAGCAATTGAAAAATGTTTGAATTTGCCACCATGACATTTTAGGGGCGGAGCCAGTCCTTTTATAGTGGAGCCTGGGGTTTAAATGCACTAGGAAGCAAATTTGATCTCTTCATAAAGTAGGTCAAGGTCAAACTAGGATCATCATTTGAACAAACTTGGTAGGCCCCACGTCCCAAATGCTACATTCCAAGTCCCAAAGTCATTGGCCTTCTGGTTCTGGAGAAGAAGATTTTTTAAAGGGTTTTTACCATATATGGGCATGGCAGCCATCTTGGTCATGTGAACAGGACCATTTGAACAAACTTTGGTTCCCCCATCCTGAGGAGTCAGCATATGCAATTTGGCCCAGTGGTTTCAGAGGAAATGATTGAAAATGTTGACGGACGGCGGATAAAGACGCCAGTCATTGGTATAATTAGCTCAGCTTCGGCTCAGGTGAGCTAAAATTTACAATATGTCTCAACATATTATTAATTTCACCCTCATTGGTCAATTCTTTTATTTTAGATAAAATGAAAATGGATTGGTGAACCTATCAATTACGCATTTTAAAGTTTTCAGGGTTATTCCTCAATTCAGTATTCTGAAGGTGAGGTCTGCTTAAAACTCTTGAATTCAGAAATAATCCTGAAAACTTTCACCCGGGCCATCACTGGAAAACATTAAACCCTTATCTCTTTGTATGCGGGGTAATTTTTAAAGCTTCTATTTTTATCTGCGGACTTTTTTTTAAAATCAACTTTTACAAAAAAATATTTCAGAACACTATCAGAATGTCAAACGATTTGGATCCAGATCAGAACCAACAGTCTGTCAGTCCTGATCTGGATCCCAACTATTTGCAAAGGTTATCAGCAGATGAAAAGTCACAACTAGCAAGGAATGAGTTAAAGCCTTAACTAAAATTCAAAATATTGTTACTATTTATAGTAGCTTAACCCTTTACCTCATAGAGATGCCTAGGGGGCGCAGTGGCTCAGTGGTAGAGTGCTTGACTTGAGACCGAAAGGCAGCGGGTTCAAGCCTCACCGGTATCACTGTGTTGTGTCCATGAGCAAGACACATTAATCCCAGCTTAGTACTGGTTCAACCCAGGAAGACCCGTCCTGACGTAACTAAAAGATTGTTGACTGGGACATAAAGAATCAAATAAAAAAAAAAAAAATAGAGACGCCTTTTGACGCTTTTGCAAACAGAGCAGACCCAGACCAGCTCTTGTAAGAGCTGCCTGATCAGGGTCTACTCTGTTTGCTTATGGAAAAATATGATTAGATATGATCCTACACTAGTGGACCTGACAAGTAATTACTTCATTCTATGTACAAACATGAAAGTTTATTTATATTAATTATTCATAGTGGGTGGAGCTAAGCATGAATATTCATGAAGAGAAGGGTTAAGGCTTGCTTTTGGGTTAAGGCTTGCTTTTGTATGTGAAGAGCCAGCACTGGCCCCAGCAGACAATTCACAAAATTTGCCTAGTCTTGTTTTCCAAGAAAATCAAAAAACAAAGATTCGTAATCTTTGCAATTGCTGCATTAGTGATCGAAACTTGAAAGGCCATAGGGTCAGTACAGCAAAATTATTTGGCATAAAAGTGCGATTATTTTCTTATCCATCAGTTTAAACATGTGTTTTGGGTGCTCAAAAGAGCCATCTCATTGAGATGGTTCTTTTGAGTACCCACAACATATGTTTTGGTTGAGAAATAAGAAAAATAATTTTCTGCTATGCACTCTTATCTGGGGGCCTGACAAGCAATTAGCTTTAACATGTCCAGAAGATTAACATAGAGGATCTTACATGAGTGCTCATGTTTTATTGAATTTATTAAAGGAGTTGGGGAAAAGCGACAAAATGCGAGGCTTGCAGAGCATTTTATCGCTTTTTCGCAAGAAGTTTAATAAATTCAATAATACAGGAGCAGATTGTTAGATTCTATTTATCACATGGCATTAAAATTACTTAAAATTGTATTTTTGGTGCGAAAACGTTAATATTTTGCCATCATTTACGCAAGGTCAATAAGTTACGCTACTAATATGTAAACCACTAGTGGTAAATTGATTTCATTGCATGGCTTATATCACTCTCAGAGGCGACCTCATCTGATAAACACAATTATTTAATCCTAATTTTCAATGAGAAGGATTTTGTTTGTTTTTCCGTTACAAGCCTATATGGTAGATGTATCAGTTTTCAGAAGTGGTAACGTCAGGGATCGTGGTATGACAGAAAAGAAGCCATTATCAAAAGAGCGATGATATTTCATCAGTTGCAGTATCATTAAATTTTCTGATCGTCCAGCGACATGATGTCACCAGTGACATCATAATGACATGATCATGTCTGAATGTGACAGCCACCATTTATCAGAAAGCTAACAACAGGCAGTTTAACCCTTAATGCGCCAATCGCAACAAAAGTCGTCTGCTTTTCTCGTCTGCTGAAATGTTTAAGAAGCCTCTATGGCAAACAGTGTGGTCCCAGATCAGACTGCTCCTATAGGAGCAGTCAGTTCTGGGTCCACGCTGTTTGCTTCTATACTTAATTCGTCAGTAATGTTAGGCAATTATTTGCAGCAGACGACTTCAGCAGACGACATTTTCAGGTGCATTTTTTTCTTGGCGCTTTAAGGGTTAAACTGATCATCACATAAATGAATTGAAAAGTTGTTTCGGCAAAAATTGAATGACAAACTATTACAGGGAAAAAGACTAACAGGGGCCCAGTAGCCCAGTGCCCCTAAAATTTGGGCTGGGCCCCTAAAACTAAATGTTTAGGGGCCCAGCTTGCCCCTGAAAAAAGAGAGTATGTATTTCAATTCTGACAATAGCTGTTAAGTTTCCAAATCTTTATTTAGCTGATTCCAAATACAGTTTATATGGTCAATAATTGAGGAATACAGTTTTTCAGGGTATGAGAAATGCAAATGAATTTTGTTGAAATTAGTTCAATTTTCTGCCGAATCCTGGGCCCCTTAGTTTTGGGCTGGGCCCCCAATCATTTTATATTAGGGGCCCAGCTTGCTACTGGTGAAAAAAATATTAGTCTGTATCCCTGTATTAGATTAGAATAAAACTATAATGTACATGTATCTATAGCTGAACGTTAACACAACAAGAGTCTGTTTGCAGTGAAAAAGAAAGCTGATAACAACTTAAGTGATAAAAATAATCACTTGCTACTCTTAGCAAGCTGTTAAAAAATCTAAATTTTGAACCTTGCTGTATGTTGATATGGTTTTGTTTGTTTGCTTGTTTGTGTTGGTTTAAACAATATTTTATTTGTAATAAGACAAGTATATTACAGTACAAGAACAGTGGCTCAGTGGTAGAGTGCTTGACTCGAGGCCGAGGGGCCACGGGTTCGAGCCTCCCTGCGTTGTAGTCCTTGAGCAAGACACATTTATCCTAGCTTAGTACTGGTTCAACCCAGGAAGACCTGTCCCTGTTTAACTGAAAGATTGTTGATGGGACGTAAAGAATCAAAACAAACAAACAAAACATGAATATCATGGTACAGGAATTGATAGTGGTTGTTTTTGTTGATTATGTCCCAGTCAACAATTTTTCAATCATGTCGGGACATGTCAAATTGTCTTCCCGGGTTGAACCAGTACTAAGAAGCAGATAAAGTGTCTTGCTCAAGGACATAACACAGTGACTCCACCGGCATGTGTGATTTACTGTAAATCCGTAAATTTTCGCCAGAATTTTATTTTCGCGAATAGTGTTAAAAAACATATTTGTGACATAAAAATTCATGACTAGAGTATGACTTACCTATATCAGTAAACAACAGTGATTTCACCATCTGCGAGGATTTTATTTTCACGAAAATAAAACCCTCGCGAAATTTTCCAAAGAGCTACGTGCATTAAGAGGCTATTTTGGCCCCCCTATGAGGCAAAAAAATGAAATTCGCTTTTCACCAAATTCTTCTCATTAGTTTATTAGAACAATGGCCCAAGTGTATAAGTCTGATATTAGTTTGACTTTTACTGTTGCTATGATAACAAAAATGGCCGCAAAAATAGGCTGAAAAAAGGAAATTGACCACTTTGGAGCAAATTTGAGACGTTTGACAGAGCAATTTACATAGAGCACAAGAAAATACCTAAAAGATATTTTAACAGATGATGAGAATTATCATTGCACACAACATATTAAAACAATTTTTTGGTATTTAGCTGTGCTGATATCTAATTCTTCAAATTCGGTCTCTAAAAGCCTTAAATTTAGTCAAAAATTCAAAAATAATAATATCTCTATTTTATGCCTATTTTGTCTGCTGTTTTTGTTACCATAGCAACGGTAACATTTAAATGAATGCCAAAATTTTACATTTCAGTCGTTCTTCTAATAAACCAATCAAAATAAATTTGTGAAAAGCAATTTTCAGTTTTTGGCTCCAAAGGGGGGGGGGGGCAAATTAGCCCCTTAATGTACGTACCCCTTTACAGTAGTGATCTTACCCATATTATGTCCTTTTCTCTTCATGGCCTCTTCAACATCCTTTTCATTTGAGAACTGTACAATGGCTAAACCAGATGAGTTCCCTATTGAATTCATCAGGATCTTTATATTTGATGGCTCATAAGGGGCGAAAAACTGAAATCAGATTATTTAAAATTTACTTTAAAGCTGCATAGTCTGTAACTTTTGATCTTCTAATTTTAGAAATAGTTTTTCTATTTTTCAAGAACACAGTAAAAATACTCAAATTCAGGTTAACATTTTACCATTTTCATACATCTTAACAAATTATCACTATCAAAACAACAGCATTTATGCTAAAAATCAACTGTCTAGAATTATTGGAGGGACGTAAATAATTACCAACAAGAGAGTTTTTATAAGATAATTCATTTTCCATGCAATTTTCAGCTGTACTGAACATATTAATTGTGAAAACATAACTTAGATCTAATTTTACAAATGATTTCAAAAGAAAAGATTTTTTTTCAAAAAATGTTCATATTTACAGATTTGGTCTCTTTAATAACCCTTTGAATACTGGGTAACTTTTTCGAAATACTCTTTCAGGAATACAATCAGGGTGTCAAAAGGTTTAGATCCAGTTCAGGACTGACTGATCTGGGTCCAAACTGTTTGCAAAGGCTATCAGCAGATGACAAAAGTCACCACATGCAAGGTTAGAGTTTATTGAATAATAAGAATAGACACCCCCATTATCATTTCCACAAGGCAGGGCTTCCGTTATGCGGGCGTACGCCGTATATTACTTCCAAAAATCGGCTGCGTACGCCGATTTTAAACATCAAAGACGTACCGCTGACTTCTGAAAATTCCTTAGTACGGCCAAAAATGGTTATTGAGACGTCCTTTCTGCAGAAAAAACCCGCCCACATTTACCAGTTTACGTGATTTATGTCCCGCCTTCGTATTGGAAATTCATTTCTTTTGTTTATTGACCAAGCTAGGACGCCCCACTTGACTGATTTCAAGAGTTTTATTGACAGCCAGTGTCACGTGTACTGTAAGCCCAATGTTTACTGTCGTCGCCCTGGGCCCTGGCGCCTGTTAAACTAACGGTACCGGGAGCCAACTCACGACGGTAAACATTGAAGGCATTATAGGGGGAGAGTCTAAATACCACAGACCACCACAGATCACCACAGACCACCACAGACCACACCACAGACCACCACAGACCACAATACAAATTATTTACAATAAAAATAATAAATTTTAAAGTAGTAAAATGTGTAAAATTATTAAATTTAAGAGTTTTAGACCAATATTGCCAAACATTATAACATCACAGACCACTAGTTCTATAATATAGAATGTAATTTCTCAATTTTTTATTTCTAAATCTGACTTTTTTTCATTTATTATTATTAGTTTCTATTATTGCTGAAAATTTATCATTTTCTATTATTGCTGAATATTCAACATTAACAAAATATAAATGTCAGTATACAAAGTGTAAAAAATAAATGTCAGAGTACCTGATCTCTCATATTTTGGGAGTACATAGACCTCAATCACCTCAGATCAAAACATATCTTTCCACAAACCAACATAGAACATAGAAAAATATCAACTATTAAAATTAAATAAAATTAAAAAAAAAATAGAATATACATTAAAATAATTACAACTTTTTTTTATTCTTTGAGTTATATTGAGACCTTTATCGCCAAATTTAGAAGGCCAAAATGATGAGACAAGTTGTATTTTTATTTCCTAACAAATGATTTGGAAATACATGAAATTGACATTGTAAGAATATAAAACATAAAAGTAATTAACAAACAAAACATTGAAGAATCCGCATCCAACAATATAACAATTCAAATTATCACAAACTGCTGCAGACATAAAATGCAATTCATTATAATTCACGAAAGGGGTATATAGAGTATTTGTCTTCCTGATCTTAGGTTCATTGGTTTGTCCTTCCTTTCATCACATATTTATTTCCCCCTCCCCTGCACCCTTCCTGTCCTGTTGAAAGCGGCTAAATGCCATTTCAAATGGCCCACTGACATTGAAATTTTGGTAATAGAATTAATTTCATCATAATGCTAAATCTTTGTGAAGATTTGGAATTCACTTTAATTTATATTCTCATGCTTACAAGGGTGATTCAATAAGTAACCAGCTTGACCTATTTCTAACTGACTGACACAGTTAAGATTTTCACAATGTGTTTGGTCACCATATTTAGACATATCTACAAAATTTACACATTGGTTCATTAGTTGGTAATTTATCGCATCTTCAAGCATGGCCAGTGAATCAAATGATTTGTTTTCGTCAAATTTGGTTGTTACGTAAATTTTACTATTTGGTAATTATCTTTAGAATGAACAATGATATTAGCATGTCAATGGAACGGAAAATATATTGTCTACATGGTGGCATAAAAACAACAATATTGCATAATTTGATAAATCACAATACTAACTTAAATGACCCATGGTTAAGGACACTGGACCATAACTCTTTTCAGACCAGAAAGTAAAACTTTTAACAACTGTTTATGCAATATATCAATTAATATCCAAAGATAATTATAAATATATTTTGGTCAAAATAGAAAGGGGTAAAATGTTTGAATTCTCAAATTTTCACAAATGAAATTTCCATTTCTTCTAAGGGAAAATGTAACTATTAATTTTGAACACTGTGATTTTTTCAAAAGCACTGAAACTTATTCTCATTTTTAAAAAATAAAAATCTATCCTATTGGCTTCAATTATAGCTTAGATACAAGTAAAAGAATTTACAATTTGCCTTTTGAAAATGACTCTTGAACACAGTAGTGTTGCATATTTCTAAGTCAGTTTAGCACACTTTCCATGGTGGCTATATTTTTGTTAAATTATTAGATACGGTAAATGTTCTAAAAGTTCGAACACTAAAAAATAATTATTTTTTTCCGCTGTTCGTAATTTTAGAAATTACGTTTCAGAAAAAGTGCGAGTGTTCGTAATTTTAGAATGTGGTCTTTAGCATGAGCAAAAACGGTATATATGCATGTAAAAATGTGGTAGAAACGTGCTGAAAACACGGCGATATGATTCTGCGCTATCTACTCATTTTTCTTTTCAACCGCCGCTAAATAATTCTTGCAGCTGTCCAGCGCGTGCGTTAATTACCAAGTCGAGAGCCAGGCACGTGCATGTTATGTCACTCAATTTACTAACAAGTCGTAAAAGTCCACTTATTTAACCTCGGACTACCGATGAATCGCTACACTTTCGTTCTTCCTTCAGAAAACCAAAACGCTTGGCGATTTCGCTTGCTCTCCATCTGCGCAAATGCCGTTTATAATGTAATCTCGTCGATCAGAATTTTTTGCAAAGGTATACACGAAACTTTGAAATACGTAGACGAGTTCTCAGAGTTTAAAAAGATGACGAAATTCAAAAAGAACACACACACATCTCTCTCTCTCTCTCTCTCTCTCTCTCTCTCTCTCTCTCTCTCTCTCCTTGTCGATCTGTCGATGCACTTTGATTTTCCCGAAAGGATGTGCATGTACCAGTCTCTCTCCTTTTCTCTCCCTATTTACATTTGCAAAAACGGTTTGGATCCAGATCAGACCCAAATGGAATTCAAGAATGAATGTTTCGTCAATTTAAAAATTTGTGTTGGGATAGAAATATGCAAAGTGTTGCGCACGATAAAATGGGTTTTCAGTATATCTCAATAAGTGTATACATTGTCCGGTCCCATGCGCGAATCCAGAGGGGGGACAGGGGGTCCGGACCCCCCCCCCCCCCTGAAAAATCACAAAAATATAGAATTTCTTAGCAATACTGGACCAGATCCCCTGTAATTCTCAAAACTAACAATCCAGCATTAAACGTTGGGCCAGCGAGGCGCCATTTAAAGGTGTTTCGATGGCGAGCCGATGATGGCCCGCTTTAAGTGATATTTCGATCCTCTCTCTCTTCAAAAAGAAGAACAGTTCGGATCCAGATATGATCCGAATGGAATTCAGGAAAGAATGTTTCGTCAATTTAAACATTTGGCCATGCGATTGAAAGCATGCAAAGCATCAATACTGTCGAATATCCGACTTTGTCGTGCAAAAGCCGATGCGCACGAGAAGCATCTCCAAGTATCATTTTCAGCACCGATACTTATTTTTCGAGATTACAAGAGATTCGTATACAAGCGCTAGTCTCTCTCTCTCTCTCTCTCTCTCTCTCTCTCTCTCTCTCTCTCAAAGTTTGCAAATAGTTTGGATCCAGAAGATCTCCGACGTCTTGCCAAATCAAATCAGGGGCAAACAGGATACCAAGAATTAATCATTTAAGCGAACGTTCGACTTTTCGTCCGATGCCTCGGAAGAATATAATTGAGTCGTGACATGAGATTTCCAACAATCAGCAAAGCCTCAGATCAGCCTGCGCATATGCACAGTCTGATCAGAGCCTTTGCTACGTAGTCGCTTGAATATTATATGAGTGTTAAGCTACTGACTGAACACCGTTTGGAATTTGTAAGCTTAAAAGGAGGCTGCAAAGGCTCGTCTGAGTCTACACTCGTCAAAATGCCACATTGTGTCGCGGCTCAATTTATGATATATTGGCTTCGAGCCGATGCGTACGATACGCTGGGTGGTACATTCATATCTCAAAGAAAAGGAAAAATTCAGACAAGTACCACAAATCAAGTTTTTCATGCATGCAGTGCGCCGTTTCATGCTCGAGTTCATTGAAATTGTGTTTTTTTTTTCATGCAAACCCATGAAAGGGAGACACAGCTATGCAATTATGTTTTGTGTGCTAAGTCCGCTTTCGTGCGCCCAAAGCCACCGCGTGCTACCCGAGTCTTAAAACAACAACAACACGTGGTCTGATAGTCGGCTTCTTTGATCTCAAACACATGTCCGTGAACCATTACCCTGTCCTTTTGTCTGCGGCTGATATACTATAAGCAGTGCTGGACCCAGCCCCCCCCCCCCCCCCCGAGAGGCTGTGACAAACTAATTTTTAGCGGACAGTTTGGGCCAAGATCTGGCCCGACAAAATGTTTAATGTTTTGTTCTAGAAACAAAGGTGCTGATAAGACTGCGTGTGCGGTATGCAGGCTGATCTTCTCATGTAACAAAGTCGGGGTACATACATCTACAGACGTGTGGTAAATAAAGCTATTTCTGAGATGTCAGGCGCTGGCGATTTTCCGCGGATGCGCAGGCTCGTCTGAGCCTTCGCTGCTCGCATAGCGGACTTATTTCATGAAATTAAATATGTAATTAATAAATTCATCAAGATGCAGAATCGTGCTACAATCAATTTATTTCTTGGTACATGTATGTGCATCTGTGCGTACATTATACCGGTAATGCACTCGTAGGACCCTCCATGTGCAGTTTCATGAGGACAAACAGACACGCCGCGATCGGCTCAACAGTTTGTAAAAATGTTCCATTTTGAGGAATTTGATTTTTTTGATTGATAGGAATAGCCATTATTACATGTACTTAGAAAACCGCTGACAAGTATTTTAAAGTCAACGTACGTAGATGTCTAGAATTTTTATTTGGCTAGAGTCTTCATCCACTTTAAACTTTGTTAGTGAACGAGACCCTGACGAGATTGTGCAAACACACATGCTCTCCTGAGTCTTCGCTGATCACATCTGTCATAAGTAGCAAGCTCATATGGGGCTCCGCGCAAGTTGATTTCATGCTCTGGTCCGAGCTGTGTTCAAGAAAAGAGCACACGCATAGAATTATATATATAGTATGATAGAAGTGCCCTCCGTGTCGCACGCGACTTGGGCATATTGTCGAACTGGAAAATCCTTTAAAATGCTTAAAAGGGAGGGGAGGGTAGGGGGTGTCAGTCGGATAACCTGAGAATCACACATATTTAAGCCTTAAGTTAACTCTATCTTCGGGGCTGGTATTTTAGAGAAAAAAACGAGTACGTGTCACAGCACACTATATATGCGTGTGTCAACGTGCATAATTCACGTGCAATTAGCTGAATCGCGGCCTTTGGTCAGTATATAAATATAACATTCTTGAGAGGGTGCTAGTCGAAAATATCATCCCGAGAAATGTGATTATCAACCGAGGCGCAGCCGAGGTTGATAATCATATTTCGAGGGATGATTTTTCGACTAGCACCCTCTCAAGAATGTTATATTTATTTTATTATACCGAACATCTTCTAACCATGGTGCGAGAAGTTCCAAAGACAACGCAATGCATACTTGCTACGAATGGATGAAAAAATATTTTTCTCAAAAGGATTGAGTTTGTAAACAGTTCGAGTTCTCAAACTGTTCGTGATCGTCGTTTAAACAAATCGTAACATAATCACTGATGACGTCAAACTTTTCAGGCTACTTAGCTGCAGTATCGCTCAAATCAACATTGTAAATGGAGTTGCTGTACAAATGATGCGGTTTTGTTGCAAAACAGAAAATTTCGTCTGATCTGCTCAATTTTGGTTTCAAAGTGTTCCACTCGTTCTAACTAAGAAAATGAGTACCCACACTTTATGTTTCTGACCACAAATAACAAAGTTATTGGGAGTTTAAAGTGACCAGGCCATGGATCACACATGTATCCGCCATTGTAAGTTAGCGTCTCCTCGTGTTAACCAAACGAACCGTACGCGCATCGGCGGCGCGCATGTGATAGTCGAAATTATCGCAGGGTGA
The DNA here is from genome assembly GCA_964019695.1 of Loripinus fragilis. Lineage (NCBI taxonomy): Eukaryota > Metazoa > Mollusca > Bivalvia > Lucinida > Lucinidae > Loripinus > Loripinus fragilis. The sequence goes on from OZ026516.1 coordinate 34,117,744, forward strand.
TAGTCGAAATTAGCACCTACCGGCCTATGGAGGTTTTACATGGGAATTCAATGTGAGGTATAATAATAATAAATAATGATCTCAGCCATTTGGGTGGATACATATACTCAATAGGGTTAGTCAAAGCAGTTTCGGAATCGTTGCAGGAACTTGTCCGTGCATCAAGTTCGTCAATGCTGGTGACCTTGAAAAAATGAAAAACGTATAACGTCGCGCGCTGGCATGCGAAATAGAACGCCACATGCCAGATTACAAATCTAAGTAGAATGGAACATTCCAAATGCCGCTACCGCTCACGTGCTGTACGGTAGAAGTATACCGAACACAGATGGGACAAACAGGTAAACGGACATCGATTTTCCGTGGAAAATAACGTGTGTTCGTAATTTTAGAAATTCACTTTTCCGAAAAAGGGCAGTGTTCGATTTTTTAGGATGTTTTAAAAAATATTTTCGGTGATAATTTTAGGTGTTCGTAATTTTAGAGTGTTCGAAATTTTAGAACATTTACCGTAATATTTTTTTCAAACATAAGGTTGAAGAGTATCTTGCTAGAGATTAACTTTAAGAAAAAGCAACCTATCTTGATCAGAAATAGGGTAGGCCGGTTACTTTTTGAATGGCATTCGTATCTTGGAACTATTCTTTTAATTCCAAGATTGTCTAAGGTTATAAATGTCTTAAAAATATGCATTAACTCATACAGGTACATAATCAGGGGCATATAATGAAGCATATAATTTGGAAAAAGTGACCCGCAGCACTTTGAAATCAATAAGACTGTCCCAAATAGAATGAATGCTTCCAGAATTTAAGATCCATTTAATATATATATGAATCGAACAGGCCCAACATTTGCTCTTCTTTTGCCAGGAAATAGGTTGTAAAAATTTTGCATAGAGTAATTGTCTGAGTATAAGTTCAACCTCCAGAAAAAACATAACATTTCCTAATCACTTGAATTTTGAAACCTTAAGGCAGGTATTCTTTTTCAGCAAGAATTTGCCCCTTTCATAACTTTTATTGTCATTCCAAAGAAAGATATTTCTTTAAAGTCATATCAAAATGAGAGTCGAAACTTTACTTTCAATTGCAGATAGGTACATTGAGTTGATAGAGCATATCAAAAGATAATTACAGATCATAAAACAAATTTATTTATGAAATAAAAGACATTTTATGAGCAGAAAAAATAAATTTCTTCTGGACATACTTGTAAATCAATGAAATATTTTGGAAATTTCCCTTTGCCCAAGGGAAAGCAAAAATCATAACGGTTTTCCATAAATGTTATATTTCTTATTGTGAAAAAAAATTCACCAGTGAAAGTATATGCATAATGTTCAACTTAAATTTTCCCTTTAAGATTTAACAATGTGTATGAAATAAATCTGTTATTCTTTCTGAAATTATATTATATATTTGTGACCCATATGTATTTATTAGATTTGTAAGTAAGTAAGTAAGTAAGTAAAGACTTTATTTTTTGAGGGTAACAACATTTAGCGCATACATAAGTACATACATGTAATTACTAATCTTCCATGAGGCCCTCAATATATATACATATGTACATAAATATTATACACAAGGCAACCAACGGCATTTTGATATTGTACATCCAATCATGCATCTCTCTGCAGTATCCTTACTGCAAACATTAGGTACCAGTTTCAGCAAATCAAACGTAAAGGGAAAGGAATTCAAAAATCATTTAATTTTAGAAATTGAAGGTTACAAATTTCAAAATTTATAAGAGTCCATGAATGCTGATACATATACTGTTTGATTATCATACTCATATGAAACAAAAGAGGAAAAAATTTATCTGAAATGCAATAAGAATAAGATTAAAAGGATCACTTAACTAAATTATCCAGAAATTTTATGCCAATTTCATGGACACCTGTACTTAGTAGGACTCTTAATTTACACCTAGATATTAATGCCACTTGGTTTGATTTCTTCACCTGCAGATTATATAGCCACAGCCTTTTATTAGCTGCACAATTATGATCTTGGGTGCAAAATGCAGACCTTGATTCTTAGCATGAGTTCTGTCTACGATGTCATCTAAAAAGATTCAAACACATTTTTAATTTATATTGCACTTCAAAGACACCATTCTTTACCAGACAACTTATCAACTTTTAGACAGTACAATAAGAGATTTTATCACAGTATGAATCAAGCAACAAATGCTCAAGCACACTAAGTATGGATGGAGATAAAGACTCAGTCCAAAATTTAGACCTAGCCCACTTAAGATAGCTGAGCATGCATAGTTAAAGCATGACTTTACGCATATATCAATAAGTATCCAGAAATCATGAGCTGACCCATATATTTTGCTTGTGTTGTCTTTTAAGTTCCTTTCCATGTGAGATATGGACTAATTTGAGCTATGTCAATGGCCTGTCTCATATGGAATGGCTAAAGTAGGGTTGATTTGGTCCCATCTTGCCAACTCTCATTTTGCCAACGATTTGACTCATTTTGCCTACACTCAAATTTTTCAAATTTTCTCATTTAAAATGGATAGAGAACAAGACATGTTATTGTTTTTAAAGTACTTTTTATTTCAATAAAATATATAAATTTAATGTTAAATAAAAATGAAATAATTTTACAATGAGAAATAAATACCCTGATAACTTAAAAGGACACAAAACCACAGCTAGAGTAGGCGAAAAGGGAGCAGTGTAAAATTTCAGAGCAGGCAAAATGGGAATGGGTGAAAAGTTAGTAGGCATAGGGTTCACTTTCTGTGTGTGTGTGTGTGTGTGTGTGTTTAACATCCTACCAACAGTTTTGACCATATAGTGAAGGGGCAAAGGCTTAGTTTCATCCAACAGATTTGAGAAGCCAGGGATTGAACCTGCAGCCCCTGGTTTGCAAGGTAATTTACTACACCGCCTCAAATGTTGTACAACCAACCTTTCTGAAAATGGTTTGAAAAGTGCAATGCTTATAGATTAGACCTTTAGAACATCGAACAATCCATCTTAAAATGATTGAAAAATGTTAAAAACCAATTGGCAAAAATATTCATGTGAAATGTGAACAACGATTTACTCCAATAAACTTTCTATTCTGTTCTGTTTCATGCAGGGAGCGCAGTGGCTCAGTGGTAGAGTGCTTGACTCGAGACCGAGGGGCCGCGGGTTCGAGCCTGACCGGCGTCACTGCGTTGTGGTCCTTGAGCAAGACACATTTATCCTAGCTTAGTACTGGTTCAACCCAGGAAGACCCGTCCCTGTTTAACTGAAAGATTGTTGATGGGACGTTAAGAATCAAATCAAACAAACAAACAAACAAACAAACTGTTTCATGCAAAGTGTTCCTGAAAATCAATTAACCCTTTTCAGGTCAATGGAATTTTCCATAAAGTTTGATACAGTTATGTCAGGATGGTCCATTGTATATATTGAAGGGTCATAGGTTATAATTAAAAAGAAAGTGAATTTCTTTCTCTGTATAGTAAGCAGAGAGAGCATTATGCAGCATTTCATCTGGGTCTTCACTGTTTGCCTATTACCTGTTTAGGGGTTTCCAGTCTAATCTGCTGATGTGCATGCTGTGCTTATCAGTTATAGGCCATTTGGACAGTTATCTCAAGGATCTTTATATAATTAGCACCTCACTGATGTTACCATGCTTATGTTTAAAGTTATGATAATATAACTAACAGCCCATAATTAATATCTACATGTATCTAATTTGGATGAAAAGGGTTAGAAAAAAAGAAAAAATCAAACAATATTTGTATAATTTGTTACTAAAACCAAGAGCTATTAACTTATTACCACTTAAAAATATGTTTTATTTTAGTTTTGACAGATAAAATCGTTTTAAGCTAATTTGGTAGAGCAATGGAATTTCATCGGAAAGCTTATATAAGTAATTTCATTTCTATTTGTATGAAAAATTATAGCAAATAATGATTTTTATTTTCTTACACAGATAAGTACAGATTCTGTTCTGAACTACTTTTTGTCAAAGTGTGCAGTTATTGAGTAGACAAAGTTTTTTCATTTAGAAAAAAAATTATATTTTTCTCTTGAAATCTGTGATGCTTCCCAGAGATAATTATGTTATGCCCCCGCCATGACAATGGCCAGGGCATTAAGTGTTACCCCTGTCCGTCCGTACTTTAGGTACGTAGGTACGTCTGTCCCAATGACGTCCGCTCTCTAAATCGAATACTTTTGATCAGAATTTTATGAAACTTGGTCACATTGTTTAGTACCATAATGTCTTCTTCAAGTTAGATAATGGTCCATATTGCACCATGCTTTCTGTAGTTATGGCCCTTTGTTTATGAAAATTCACCATTTTAAACAAAGTCGAATAATTTTTATCAGAATTTTATGAAACCTGGTCACATTGTTAAGTACCGTGATGTCTTCTTCAAGTTTGATAATGGTCCATATCGCACCATGCTTTCAGCAGTTATGGCCCTTTGTTTATTAAAATTCACTATTTAAACGATGTCCGCTCTCATCGAATAGTTTTGGTCAGAATTTTATGTAACTTTGTCACATTGTTTAGTACCATGATGTCTTCTTAAAGTTTGATAATGGTCTATATGGCACTATGCTTTAAGGGGTTATTGCCCTTAGTTTATGAAAAGTTATCGGTTGAAGCAACATCTGCTCTCTAATATAAATAGTTTTGAAACTTGGTCACATTATTAAGTACCATAATGTGTTCAAGTTTCAGAATGGCCTATATTGCATCATGCCTTCAGGAATTATTGCCCTTTGTTTATGACAATTCCCTATTGATACGAATTTTGCAATGGCCGGGGCATTCGTGTCCCATGGACACATTTCTAGTTATTATGTTACATATGCAGCAGATGGCAGCATATCTGGATGGACAGAGCCAATTTCCTAACCTAAGTGTCTGTGTGTGTGTGTTTGGGGGGGGGGGGGGGTATAAGGCTTTGTATGAAAAGTTATCTAGAACTGGGCATTTATCCATGGGTATCCTAGTACCTTTGTACACAGCACTAAGAAACAAATGCATCTTTTCAGAACAAAAATGTTACATTTCAAAAATAAAATATACATAGGCTTTCAACTCTGATGATACAGCACAGATATTAGAAGCATTCAATCAATATTTCATATTTGTATAATTATATATGTCACACGTGACATATGAAAATGCATGTTCTCTTTTTATTTTTTTATATTTTACCTCTGTTTGAGTAGACATAATTTTTTTTATAAACATATGATTTACCAATTCAAAGAATTGTGCAATGCTTCACTTAAATAATTTTATAATTATTTTTTCATAAAATAATCTTGGTAATGAACTTCTGAAAAACTCAAATTACATTTTGAGTTTTTAACCCTTGTTATGCTAATTATTTTTACATACTACACTCCTGCAATTTTTATCCTGTAAAACTGCAACATTCCAGAAGTAAGCAAGTATTTTCAATCAGAGAAGAAACAGTGTGGATCAGCTGATCTGAATCTAAAGCATTTACAATGAAGGATAATTCTGTGTTCAGCAGGACAAGGGTTATGGCCAAAAAAGGGCAAATGTATGCACTGAAATTTCATTGTCCTTTAAACATGACCTGATATTTTTCATCTTTTTCTTGTAATAAAAGTTGAGTGGTGGGTGGGGGGGGGGCATTTTTTTAAGGTGATTCCCTTCCATTGAAAGTTTGATCATATTGCATTAAGACATTACAATGGGTAAATATTGACCATAATCTAAAGCTTGATAATCTCGCAATTTTTTACTTTCAAACAACTTATACATTTGATAAAATTGTACTTAATTTTTTTTTTTTATATAATCTCAAATCTTCATAAATGGAAATCTCTCACTTGAATTGTGAAATGCACACATTGTAACTTTTACTGCTATTAAATCTATTCTGAATCTAATGAATTGCAATTTATGTCTGCATCAGTTTGTGATGATTTGAATTGTTATTGTGTTGGATGCGGATTCTTCAGTGTTTTTGTTTTGTTAATTACTTTTATGTTTTATATTCTATCAATGTCAATTTCACATATTTCCAATACAACTCGTTTCATCATTTTGTCTTTCTAAATTTGGCAATAAAGGTCTCAATATAACTCAAAAATAAAAAAAATTTGGCAATTATTTTTTAATGTATATTCTTTTTTTTTTAATTTTATTTAGTTTGAAAAGTTAACATTTTTTTATGTTCTTTGTTGGTCTGTGGAAAGATATGTTTTGATCTGAGATGATTGAGGTTTGTGTACTCCCATAATATGAGAGATTAGGTATTCTGACATTTATTTTTTACATTTTTATACTGACATTTATATTTTGTTATTTTTAAATATTCAGCAATAATAGAAAATGATAAATATTCAGCAATAATAGAAAATAATAACGATAATAAATGAAAAAAGTCAGATTAAAATATATGAGATATTAAATCGGAGCTAGTGCAAACATTCTATATTATAGAACTAGTGGTCTGAGGTGTTATAATGTTTGGCAATCTTGGTCTAAAACTCTTAAATTTAATAATTTTTCACATTTTACTAGTTTAAAATTTACTATCCTCATTTTAAATAATTTGTATTGTGGTCTGTGGTGTGGTCTGTGGTGGTCTGTGGTGGTCTGTGGTGATCTGTGGTGGTCTGTGGTATTTAGACTCACCCATTATAGGCTTTAGTCAGATGCGTAATTATTAAAGCGTGTCATCCAACAGGTGTGAAAACATCGACACATCTTGACAACGGCCTTAGAAACCATTCCCGCAAGACGGACATCCAATCCCTGAGCAATAACTGACAGCAATAAAGCGAAACGGCCAATCAGTATCCATTTTGTTTGACAGTTGAGAAAGTGCCAACGTGACACTTTGCACGCTTGTAAACTCTACACGTCTGCGTCTTAATTAATTGTTTTGTTGAGCCTGCGCATGCGAGAATTTAGTACTTGGACGCTCCTTCTATACAGGCACTACACCAACGAACATACAATATATTAAAAACCAATGTCATGTTGTTTTTTGTTGTTGCAATTTTTTAGCTGTACAAGTACAAGCTTTTAAAAAATAATTGTTACACAATCAAGTAAAAGCTTTTAAAATGATAATTGCTACACAACACTCCCAAACAAATTCCTATCTGTCTGTCTGTCTGTCTGTCTGTCTGTCTGTCTGTCTGTCTGTCTGTCTGTCTGTCTGTCTGTCTGTCTGTCTGTCTGTCTGTCTGTCTGTCTGTCTGTCTGTCTGTCTGTCTGTCTGTCTGTCTATCTATCTATCTATCTATCTATCTATCTATCTATCTATCTATCTATCTATCTATCTATCTATCTATCACATGAATATGAATGCAGGTTACATTCAGGCTCAGCATGGTGCGGGTTATAGCTATGTTGATGAAAACCCTATGCTCAGCTGGCCATACTGCAGTCCAAGACCAGACAACATGGGCATCAAAATAGTGAGTATGGTCAGGAAATACCACAATCACAAACTGCAGACAAATCTGTGGCATCGTGAGGAAGAGCAACACAAAACTCACAAGATACCAGGAAGACAAGCAAAGCAACCAGCTCTCTCTTCCCCATCTGGGCTGATTACATGACAATTTAGGAGACAACAGACATACCCTCTGTAGCATTATAAGCAATTAAAAGTAAAAATGCATTGTAAGGAACAAAGAAGCATTATCTCTGAAATATATATGTTTATTTTTCAAAGCAAGTTTAACAATCCGCCATACCGCGACCGTATCACAGAAAAAAGTGGGACTTCTAAAAAAATCGATGGGACTTCCAAATTTCAAAGGTAGGAAGTCTGGACTTCCTGAATTTGAAAGTTAATGGAAGCCCTGACATGCAAAGGACCACTTAAGGACCCGACTTCTGTATTAAAGGACTACAAATTTATGACTAGAATTCAAAGAATTGTATGTGTCCGCTGGCCAAACAGAGGTCAAACAAGGCAAATTTGTCGAATTTTAGCGAAGGGTTATTTAGAGAAACTTATCAATCACAGAACATAAATCCAATTTCTCCAACTCCTAAGTTAACCTTGGGTACGGTATCATACAGAACAAAGTTATAAGCCTATCAACTAGTTTTCAGCGGTTAGTTCAAAAAAAAATGAAAAAAGTCAATAAGCAACGCTTATTAGATACCCCCTGCAGTTAGGGTTCAGTGAAAAAACTTAGTTTTGGCAAGTGATAGTTCAAACCAGCAGACCTTAGTCTTGAAAAGAAGATTTCAGTAGAATCTGTGCAAATAATCTTTAAGCTTGCAATCTGGAACATTTGTTAAGATCAAACACACAAAAATATTCACACCTGAAAAATCTATATATCAAAGCTTATATCGGAAAATTGTCTAACTTTTCATAACTGTCATTTTGTCCCAAAAAATTTTTTTGGGGGAAATTTTTTTTTGGGAAACCAAACTCCTTCATGCATATGTTCAATGTGTCTATATTGTGAAGGCAAAGTCTGAGATTGTGCTATCAAAAGCTGTGGTAGGAGTTGATCAGCCCATGAAGGTACTACCTTAGCATATACAAAAGCCATATATGGGAAAAATTATCTCAGTTCTCATAGCTGTCATTTTTTCAAGATTCAATTTTTTAACCAAAGTCCTTCACGCATATGTTCAATGTGTCTACATTGTGAAGACAAAGTATCAATTTGCTCCGTCATTTTGTCAAAAAAAAATTTTTTGTACCAAACTCCTTCATGCATATGTTCAATGTGTATACATTGTATAGGCAAAGTATCAAATTGCTCCATCAAAAGCTGTGGTAGGAGTTGATCGGCCCATGAAGGCACTATCTATGAATATACAAAAGCGATATTAGGGGAAAAGTGTCTAAGTTCTTATAGCTGTCATTTTGTCAAAAGTTATTTTTTTGAACCAAATTCCTTCATGCATATGTTCAATGTGTCTAAATTGTATGGGCAAAATATCAAATTGCTCCATCAAAAGCTGTGGTAGGAGTTGCTAAGCCCGTGTATGGACTATAATAGCATAAGCATAAACACCTATATAAAAAGCCACTTAGAACTACAAAGGGAAATAATTCTAATTGAATTGGCCCCTAGCCCTTACTTTTTTGTTTTTATCTTGTTAATATAAATATGTTTGCAAAGTTTGATGAAATTCTAGCAATGACTCTTCAAGATATTAAGGAAACAAAAGCTTACGGAAGGACGGACGCTCGGAGGGACAGAGAAAACAGCATACCCTCCACAAACAAAGTTTGCTGGGGCTACAATAAGTACAAAACTATACATTGGTTTTTATAATATATTAACTACAGGGCTCTCACACCCCTTTTTGGGAATGGGGAGGCGGCCCATGGAATTGGGAAAATTAGCGGCGTTTGGACTAAAATTGGGAAAATCTATATTGTCTATATGTATGAAGTTTCCATTGCTAGATTGATTCAAATAGTTAACCTTAAATTGGTTTTTATATAAAATAAGCTTTAATAATTAGGCATTAATTTATTCAGGAACAATTTTGGTTTCATATATATCTCATTTTCTCCCTGGGTTTATAGTGGGAAGATGATAATTAAATAAATTACCACTTATATGTTTTATAATACAGCTTAGAACTGAAGAAATAATTCCTCCTCCCATTGAATTTCAGAAACGCAAAAACGGCAAAACATTGGAGGATAGATAGTTATTTGTGTCAGTGTCTGATAATTGAATCCTTTCTCAATAAATTTCTGAAGTGCAAACTAAACCTTTATGGCTTAGGAGGCAAAACTTTGCAGTAGAAAATGTGTATGATTGATAAATTAAATCCCCAAGGTGTTTCGCTTTTTAGATACGGCTGTACAAAGCAAGAAGTTATGGTCGAAAATAATCGGCAGAATTTGGTCTGGGTACAAACGAAAAAAAAACGTCTGAATTGTCATTAATTCTTTATTTTGTTTGTTTTTTTAATTTGATTGTTAACGCCCCATCAACAATCTTTCAGTTATATAGGGATGGGTCTTCCTGGGTTGAACCAGTACTAAGCTAGGATAAATGTGTCTTACTCAAGGACCATAACGCAGTGATGCCGGTGAGGCTCGAACCTGCAGCCCTTTGGGCTTGAGTCAAGCACTCTACCACTGAGCCACTGCGCTCCCCATTAATTCTTTAGAACTTCTCTTCAAAGGACCTCGGACAGTCTTAATGAAGGATTGCCCATAAAAAAGGCCAGAGAAAAGTTTCAAAGAAAATGATATTTTTTCTATGTAAAAGATAGTAGGTTCAACCCTCGACTTATCCACAAAAGCAGTTTTCTCATTGGACGAGTACAAATTGAAAAATATGGGTTGAAAACTCTGTTTTTGCTATTCAACATATAGAAAATAGAAAATGTTTTATTGAGGTGCTTTCCCCCGTGACCAAACTAAGCCTTTTGCATACAGTTGTAGTTTTACATTTCGAACATTATTTTAAAATGGCATGATTGGTCCCGGGGGGTGGGGGGAAGGGGGGGGGGGAAACGCTGTCGAAATGCTCAAAAACACTTTATTCTAAAAACTTATTAGACCTTTATTTTGTAAAAACCTGTAGGTAAATATCAATTAGCAATGGCATGTATCAGGGCTTTACTTATGAGTGCTTACAAAGTAATTAATTGCCTCATTTCTCAACCAAAACATATGTTTTGGGTACTCATAAGAACCGTCTCAATGAGACGGTTTTTTAAGCACCGAATTATAGGTTAAATCTGATGTGTAAAAAATATTAATTATTTTACGCTCAAAAACTGTGTTTATCTAGACTTTGATTTATACAGTATGCAGATATGATACACCTCAGTGCACAAGTCAAACTGGTTGACTTGGAACATTACCGGTAATAGTCAAAAGTAATTGACAGCACACTTCTTTAGATGAAACAATGAAATCTTCTTAACCCAAATCAGGGCTCCAGATAAGAGTAGGTAAAGGGTATTTCAGCATTGATTTTTTTGAATTCAGCATTGAAAATTAAATTGAAGGGTGAAAATACCCTTTGCAGTTGGAGGTTTAAGTGCTGACATTCAATTAATGTGGTGAAATCTTTTATTCTTAGTAAGAAAAAACTTATTGATATACATGGATTGTTTTCCTAAAAACGCAACATGTATTTGATACAAGCAACTTTTCTTTAAAATATTGGGTCTTTTACAAGGGTTTGCATTTTCTGCAATTTGATATTTTAAATTTGGAGTAAAAGACTCATTAAATTAAAAAGTAGGGGGTGAAATACCCATTGGTCCAAATCTTTATCTAGACCACTGCCCAAATTTTATGCAAACGCATCACTTTTGTCTCAATTTTTATGCCGCAAACATAATATTTACATGTATTTAGGTGATTACTCGACGAAACTTTGACTTTCTGTGAAATAAAATTTGGTCACAAAAAATACCCCCACCCCCTAAACCCTAGAGTCCTGGCATAATTATGCAATACTTTCAAAACATTTTTATTTTGGCAGGTGCACTAAATGTAAGGGTTTGATTTAAGCACAAAACTATAGTTGTCAGTTATGCATTATCCTAGCCACAGGCTGTCAAAATTTGGGCAGATTGAATAGGAAACTGTCCCAGGTCCTTTAGCAATGCATAGTTTAATCTATGTTCAGGCAAAAAATGAATTGATGTGCTGTTTACCACAACAATATTTGCCACGACAAACGGACAAAACACAATCACATCAATCTTGATTCACTCCCGTATAGCGGTAAGGAAAGTAGCTCGCGTGTTCCCAAAAACGAGTGAAGTAAAAACGTCCCCTAACGGTTAAACTAAACACTGTTAAGTGCACGAACAAAAGATCGCTCAGAAAGGAAGTCAGACATAGTTCAGGGAATAAAAAGTTAATAATCAGCACACTTTTATATGTTTTCAATCTGTTTTAATGGTATTTTTCAACTGATACATCTGTAGTTTGTTGGGACCAAGTAGGCTTGGTCAGAATGGGAATTTTTCGTCTGAAATTGGGAAAAAACATACTTTTTGGCATTGGGAATGGGTGATCGAGAGCCATGAACTATTCTCAATCCTTGACTTTGAGAATGTAGTGGAGTAGAACCTTTAACCTTGGCCCACTAGTGTCATCTGCTGATAACCTTTACATACAGTTTGGACCCAGATCATGTCCAACAAAATATTCAAACTGTCAGGCCTGACAAACATCAAACCTGATCTGGATACAAACTAGTGGCACTCTGCTGGTATTTCTGAATGATCGTAAAAGATTAAATTGTAGATTGTAAAAAATTAACAGACTACAGAAGGCATAAAAAAATACTCAGTATGCAAAGAAATAAATCCACTAACTGTAAGGTAAACCTCACTTAGTTGTGGGAGACTGAACATGTGCGAAACGTCTATTGTCAGGAATAGCGGGGACAGAGTTAATTAAGTTTATTCTATAAACTTACTTCATTGACTTCTCTTTCCCTGGCAGAAAAAGGTAAGCCTTTCATGTATACACAATTTTCTTTGGTGGGAAAAGGATGTGTGACTTTTGGCATTCGATTTCCCGACCCTGCTTGTCTTCTGTCAAATGTTTGGAACCTAGGTCTTCTATCATCAAAGTCTAAAAAAAGGAAAAGAGCTGATCACATGACGTGACATCTGAGAGTGATTTAACACCATTCATTAAAATGGATAGACTTAGTAACATTAGGTTTTGTTTGATTTGATCTTTACATCCCTGTCAACAATTTTTCAGTTATGTCGGGACGGGTCTTCCTGGGTTGAAGCAGTACTAAGCAAGGATTAATGTGTCTTGCTCAAGGACACAACGCAGAGATGCTGGTGATGTTTGTTATGTTTGTTTGATTTGATTCTTTACGTCCAATCAACAATCTTTCAGTTAAACAGGGACGGGTCTTCCTGGGTTGCTAAGATAAATGTGTCTTGCTCAAGGACCACAACGCAGTGACGCTGGTGAGGCTCGAACCCGCGGCCTCTCAGTCTTGAGTCAAGCACTCTAGCACTGAGCCACTGCGCTCCCTGAGATGCTGGTGAGACTGAGCCACTGCACTCCCAGTAACATTAGGTAATAATGGACATAACTACGTCCATATTTGTGGAAAAATCTTTACTTTTTTATGCTGAAATGAGATTTCAAACAAATGAGCCGTAGCATGTAACTTCCAACAATGTGGCATATTGACAAGTGTAGACTCAGCAGAGCCTGTGCAGCCTCCTATTAAGCTTAGAAACTCCAAATGGTGTTCAGTCAGTAGCTTAACAGTCACAGAATAGTCAAGCAACAAGCAAAGGCTTTGCTGGTCGCACATACCACATTGTTGGAAATCTCATGCACTGGCTCAAATGCGTGAGTCTTATAAAAAAAGGGCCTAGTGGCCCTAAATCGCTCACCTGAGTTTTGTTTCAAGCTTATATATAGGTATCTGTTGAAAGCTAGCCATGTCCCTGGTGACACCTGGGGTGGGGCCAATTTTGGCCCCAGGGGCACAAAAAGGTAGAGGTCCATTAGGTCATGACATACCAAATACAGGTCAACCTCCCTATCTCAAAGTCTAAGGGAATGAAGAAAATACTTCGAGTTATCCAAAGTTCGACATAACCAAAATGTGACGTCACCCAATTTGCGAAATATAATGTACATGTTCAATATCTCCAAGACATACTTTTGCAATACATGTGTAGTAAAACTTTTCCTACTGAAAACAGAACAGAAATGAAGACAAAATAAATTAATTTTAGTTTGTTTTATTTCGATTTTAATTACATTTAGGCCGCAGCCTTAGCGAGGGATAAACAATATGGCGATAACGGTGAAATTTTAAATTACTGGTAATAGGGAAATGGTGAAAACAGGCTTGAGTTATTCAAATTTCCGATTTTTTTCAAGAGAATAAACAAACATAAAAACCAAACCAGGTTAAAAAAGGAAAGACTGTCCAAAATATCTCATCAAAGGACACCGATAAACAACATTAAATTTTGAATGGCACCGCTAATTTTCTGATGTTCCAATCAAACACACCTGGACGGTTATGCATTGTCAAGGTCAATCCATGCAATTATTTATACACAAACAGCTAATAAATGAACAATAGCCGCCTCAAGGCTATAACTAATTGGCGATTACCAACACTGGACTGAATTAAAGGCTATTGTTCGATGTCTGAAGGTTAATTACTTTGTTTGACATTCATATTGTTTAATGTTTTGACCAACACAAATTTTACTTCGACACAAGTAGTGGTAAAGAAGCGGAAAACTAATTTTCGGGAATAAAAAACAACTTCGATAAAGCCGAGATTTCGTGATCACCAAGTTCGAAATAAACACGTTTGAAATACAAAGCAATATAGGGGAATTGTCAGCAAATGGATGATTACTTCGACATATGCCGTGTATTCGAGATAAGCAAGTTTGATATAGCGAGGTTGACCTGTATCAAGGCTCTAGGCCTTATGGTTTCAGACAAGAAGAATATTCCATGTTTTCCCTATATAAGCGTATGTAAAACATGAGACCCCAAAGGGGTGGGGCAATTTTTGGCCCTAGGGGCATAATTTGAACAAACTTGGTAGAGGTCCAATAGGTCATATAACAAACCAAATATCAAGGCTTTAGGCCTTATGGTTTCAGACAAGAACTTTTTTCCATGTTTTTCCCTATATAAGCCTACGAACAACATATGACCCCTGGGAATGGGCCATTTTTATGCCTCAGGGGCATAATTTGAACAAATTTGGCAGAGGTCCACTAGGTGATGCTACATACCAAATATCAAGGCTCTAGGCCTTAAGGTTTCAGACAAGAAGATTTTTTCATGTTTTCCCAATAAAAGCCTATGTAAAACATGTGACCCCCAGGGCGGGGCTAGTTTGCCCCCAGGGGGATAATTTGAACAAACTTGGTAGAGGTTCACTAGGTGATGCTACATACCGAATATCAAAGCTCTAGACTTTGTGGTTTCAGACAAGATTTTTAAAGTTTTCACCTTGAAAATCTATTTTTAGCCTGTGTGACCTAGATATGCAATGGACCAGAACCATTTGAACAATTTTAAAGAGGGCCATATAAGGATCATTCCTACCAAGTTTGATTAAAATACAGCCAGTAGTTTATGAAAAAATGTCATTTGAAGCAATTGTTGATGATGGACGACTTATGATTCAAGACGGACGACCAACATCCAACCATCACAATAGCTCACCATGAGCCAATGGTTCAGGTGAACTAACATGCCTATGTAAAACAAGTGACCCGGGGTGGGCCATTTTTGGGCCCATGGCCATAATTTGAACAAATTTGATAGAGTTCCACTAGGTTATGCTACATACCAAATATCGAGGCTCTAAGCCTTGTGGTTTCATACAAGAAGATTTTTTAAGTTTTCATCTCGAAAATCTATGTTTAGCCTGGTTGACCTAGATATGCAATGGACTGGAACTATCTTAGCAATCATTAAAGAGGGCCATAAAAGGATCATTTCAGACAAGTTTGGTCCAAATCCAGCCAGTAGTTAAGACGGAGAGGTCCTTTGAAGCAATTGTTGACGACGCACAACTGATGACGCACGACAGACAATGGTCATTCAATGATCACAATAGCTCCCCATGAAAATTTCCCAGTGGGCAGAGTTAAAGGAGGCTTTTGCACATGCGAATAAGTACCAAAATTGCATGTGCCAACCCATATATGAGCCGCAACATGATATTTACAACAATGTGGGGTGTGCGACCAGCAAAGGCTCGGACCAGCCTGCGCATACGCGCAGTCTGATCAGAGCCTTTGCTTGTCGCTTGAATATTCTATGAGTGTTAGCTACTGACTAAACAGCATTTAGAGTTTCTAAGCCTAAAAGGAGGCTGCACAGGCTCGTCTGAGTCTACACTTGTCAAAATGCCATATTGTTGGAAATCACATGTCACGGCTCATATTTACCTTCATTGAAACCAACATCATTATAACTTTCGGGACCTGCATATGCCAACGCCAGCTCTACATTGACCCTACTGCTTCTGAATACTTCAATATACCTAAAAATAAGAAAAAGATGTTTGCATAATTTGTACCCAGGGAGGGGGGGGGGGAGGGGGGAACTCTGATATTTTCATAAATACATAGGCTCTGATTTCTTAACTCTTTGCATGCTGGGCAATTTTCATGATTTTTTTTTTGTTGTATCCTGACTTTTTTTTAAAAAAAAAATCTTTTATAAACACTTGCAGAGTGTCTGTCAGGCTGATCTGGGTACAACCTGTTTGCAAAGGTTATGAGCAGATGACAAAATTCATCGCTGGCAGGCAGATTTAACCCTTAATGCGTCAATCGCAACAAAAGTTGTCTGCTTTTCTCGTCTGCTGAAATGTTTAAGAAGCCTCTATGGCAAACAGTGTGGACCCAGATCAGACTGCTCCTATATATATATAGGAGCAGTCTGTTCTGGGTCCACGCTGTTTGCTTCTATACTTAATTCGTCAGTAATGTTAGGCAATTATTTGCAGCAGAGGACATTTTCAGATGCATTTTTTATCTTGGCGCTTTAAGGGTTAAAGAAAGAACAGTGTGACAATGCTGGTTTCCTTGGTTTTGGACTTAAACAAAAACTTAAAAGAAATACCTGAGAAGGGCTGCCACGTTTACGAAATTTGGTAAACATTTACACGAGTTCCAATAACCTAAACGATTCCGTTTACACAGAACTTCCAGATTTGATTTTCATTATGCCCATCGGCAAAATCGCTGATTTTTTCCTGGAAAAATGTGTATCTTGTGCGAATATTTGAAAATTGTTTGGTTGGGTGTTGTGATAGAACTCATTTCAAGTAATTGGAAAGTGATTGCAACATGCGCAGACTGGTATATTACTGACATTTTCTTCAGTTGCAAGCATGTACTTAATGAGTTGACATGCACAAGACATAACTGCCAATCATCACGTAGGCATCAATACACACGCCAACAGGAAGTAAACAAAAAAAGTTTTAAACCATACATGCGTCTCCACCAAATATTAAAGACATGCCTTTACATAACAATTAAAAATGCAGGAATATAATTGCTCCAAGCAGTGACTAAGTGAGACGATATCCGGGACATTTTTATGGCCCGTTGAGCCTCTGTCTGCGCAGGCCAGATACACAAAGAATTTGAAAAATGCTCCCTATCATAAGATACTGTCAGTTGAGCATGTCTGCCGTATTTCTAATTGCAATAGATATTTTATCAAATACAACCGAATCTGAGAAAACAATCAAACTGTTTGATGATCCAGAGCGGGATATTCATTAGAAAATGTTATTAACAAACCACAACGCTGGTCACTTGGTAAGTTCGTGTAATCGGTAGGCCAATTTTGTAAACGTTTATTGCAAAAACACGAAACGGTACCGTTTACACGTGTAAA
Source organism: Loripinus fragilis (assembly GCA_964019695.1). NCBI lineage: Eukaryota > Metazoa > Mollusca > Bivalvia > Lucinida > Lucinidae > Loripinus > Loripinus fragilis. Next base: position 34,135,120 of record OZ026516.1, read on the forward strand.
CGTGGCAACCCTATACCTGAGCAAACGACCCTGTCATTTCTCTATTCCTCCTACAAAGAAAATAAAACAGATATTTTAAAAACTTTTCTCTTTCTGTTCTTAAATAAAACGTTGGTTAACAGGTCTTAACCCTTAAAGCGCCAAGAAAAAAACGCATCTGAAAATGTCGCCTGCTGAAGTCGTCTGCTGCAAATAATTGCATAACACTACTGACGAATTAAGTATAGAAGCAAACAGCGTGGACCCAAAGCCGTCTGATCTGGGTCCACACTGTTTGCCATGTAGGCTTCTTAAACATTTCAGCAGACGAGAAAAGCAGACGACTTTTGTTGCGATTGGCGCATTAAGGGTTAAGAATTATTGGCTCAGATTTAGCGCTGCAGCTCAGATTTACTGCTGACTGGTATCATGCTTTTATTGTAAGGCCAAAATTTTTTTATTAGTTGATTTACAAACCCTCCTACTGTTATTTTCCAGAAAGTAGAGAGAAAATTAAAATTAATTTCTAAAATTACTTTTTTAATTTTATCCACCGACTCTAAATATTATTTGTTTCGTTGAAAAGAATAATATATTTTTGAGGTTCTATCTGTGTATTTTTGAGAGTGACACTGTTTAAAGTAATTGTCCTGTCCAGATTTTTAGAAAAATGATGAAAGATTTAAAGATTTGATATAGACTGTAGGTGTTTATTTACCTTACTAGTTTTTCTGTTTTTTACTGGAAATATTAACCAAAAAAAAAAGGTCTGAAAAAAAAACACCCCAAAAACCCTCTGAAAATGACCAAAAATGAAACTTTTTGACTGACATCTTGGACTTGGTTTATTTGCGCATTGCTTAAAATGTTCAAAGAGTGCATCTAAGCACAGAGGAACCTGCAGCATCAAGGATGTTTGAACCATTTGGAGAAGTTGGCGGAGATGTTCCTGAATACTTTTCATCGGGAACACATTTTGCTAAAATTGAAGATAAAAAAGATATTGCGAAAAATTAGTTCTAAAAACTTAACAGCTGGAGTTTAGTACATTACTCTTGAGTACAATACTGTTGTACTTTCAATCTTAGCCTTCTGGGAAATTTTGCATGCTTTTTTTTGTAGTCTGAGTCAATTAATTTGGAAAATTCTTTCAGGAATACCATCAGAGTGTCAAACAGTTTGGATCCAGATCAGGCCTGACAGCTTGTCCGGCCTGATCGGGGTCCAAACTGTTTGCAAAGGTTTCCATCAGACGACACAGTAGGTTAAAAGTTAACTCCTTATCTCCTAGTGTCTGTCGTCTGTTGAAACTTTTGCTAACGGTTTGGACCCAGACCCAGATAAAGCACAACAAAATATCAAGACTGACCTGGATCCAAACCATTTGACTCTAATAATAATATCCCTGGAATAATTTTCCGAAAAAGTTGATTTTGAAAAAAAAAAAAAAAAAAAAATAGCAGACAACAAAAAGCAGGCCTCCAGATAAGAGTGCGTATTGGAAAATTATTTTTTTTATTTCTCATCCAAAACATGTGTTGTGGGTACTCAAAAGAACCGTCTCAATGAGATGGTTCTTTTGAGCACCAAAACACATGTTTAATTTAATGGGTGAGAAAATAATTAAAATTTTACGCAAATAAAATTTCCTTATCAGGACCTATGAAAAAGCATGAAAAATTACCCAGGATGCAAAGAGTTCAAACCTTACCTGTGTCTGATATTATGTCTGTTTCTTTTTAAGGCTTCTTCAACTGCATCTTTTGATGTAAACTGTACAAAAGTTGAACGTAACCTACGACGCGTTACATTATCCTCCATTATAATACCATCAGGGGCGATATCCAAACCTAATAAATTAAAGTGAATTAAACTTCTTATTATTATTAACTATGATTAACCCTTAAAGCGCCATCTATAATTTGCAGCAGACGACAATTTCAAATTTTGACACTTTTCAAAAATAACCAATAAGACATGATATTTCATGAGAATCGTCTGCTGGCAGACGATTCTCATGTAATATCATACCTTATTTTTGTCGAAAATTGGGAAAAATGTCGCCAAATTTGTCGTCTGCTGCAGTCCGGATTGGTGCTTTAAGGGTTAACTAAAGATAACCATCATTTAGGTCCTGCATTACACACATCAGGTAGGCAGCACATGGGTGAAAGTTCAAAATTTCCAAAAATCCTGAACTTTTTAAAATCAAATCTTAAAATTTGCAGTATGCCTACAAATATCAACAATTTCAAGTTTAAATGGTCATTTGTCTTTGGATAAACTGAAAATAAATCAAAGAAGCTATTAGAATCTGCTTAATTCAGGATTTTGAGGCTGACTTTGAGGCTGACTTTCTATGGAAAGTCAGCCTCAAAATCCTGAATACAGATATAATCCTGAAAAAAATTTCACCCATGGCAGCAACCATGAACGGGAGCCGGACAAAACATCCCGGGACAGAACATCCCATGCCATTTTTTTACACCCCGAACAAAACATCCCACAAAGATTTGCCACCCGGACAAAACATCCCACGCTGTTTTTGTCACCCCGGACATAACATCCCAAGCCATTTTTGTCACCCCGGACATAACATCCCATGCCATTTTTGCCACCCCGGACAAAACATCCCATACTCAGACTGCTTCTTCAGGGTAAGTCTCATTTGGGACCTTCATCTACTATGACATGTACTAGCAGTGAATGCCCTATTATGATTGTCCAAATGATATAAACTAGATCTTAAATTGATTGACAGGCAGTTTCACAATGTAAATAGAATTTAATTAAAGATAATTATATATTCTTGTGACAAACAACTAAATTTGTGTGTTAAGAAGCCAATTACATCTTAAAAGAAATCATTTACAGTTTGGGTCAAACAAACTTTTAAATTTGAGAAACATATGTCTAATTAGTCTAATTATCTATCTACCTTTGATCTCCAATCATTTCAATAGGTATGGTACATTAAGAATATCAATAATAATAGTGACAATTAACTAAATGGGATGTTTTATGCACTTTCATAGGCTTTAAACAGAGTGTGGGATGTTTTGTCCGGGGTGGCAGAAGTAGCATGGGATGTTTTGTCCGGGGCGGCAAAAATGGCATGGGATGTTTTGTCCGGGTTGACAAAAACTGCATGGGATGTTTTGTCCAGGGTGTCAAATTGATGCGGGATGTTTTGTCCAGGGTGGCAAAAAATGGCATGGGATGTTTTGTCGCGGGATGTTTTGTCCTACATTCACAATGAACACAATTTATTTCACAAAACTGCATAAATGACGTTTTCCATCGCTAAAATACACATATTTTGATTGGTCATGTTATTTGCAATCAAAAATGCGTTTTTGGACAATCGGAAAAACAGTTTTAATATCAAACAGTGCTTTCATGGTCGCCACCTACAGGGTGTTTTAAAGCGCAACATGCTAATAAGAAATCGTACTTTACACTCCGTATAATCTACACTTTTCTCCACTCTAAAATTACATAAAAATAACTGTTTATTCAGCTCTTTGATTGTTTTGAATCTTTACTTCCCAGTCAACAATTTTTCGGCCATGTCGCGACGAGTGTTCCTGGGTTGAACCAGTACTAAGCAGAGGATATAGTAACTTGCTCAAGGACACAAAGCAGTGCCTCTGGTGAGGCTCGAACCTACAACACCTTGGTCTTTGGTCAAGCACTCTACCACTGAGCCACCACTATAAGCTTAAAACCAGAAACAGAGTTTGGAACCCATGTTTCAGGGTTCCCACAGAAATTCAAAAGTACAATTCCATGATTTTTCCATGATTTTCCATGACCAACAATGTAATTTCCATGACTTTTTAATGCATGGCCTCCAACTCCCCTTCTAGCGGCATCTTCACCACGCTGAGATAAATGCTGAATGCAGCAACAGTAATGTATTTAAATAAGCATGCTTGTAGACCATGCATGCATTTTGAAATGATTAAAACTTGAAACCACCAGTAGCCAAAAAATTAGCTGTCAGACACACAAAACTTGTGTGTCTGAAAGCCAGTTTTCTGGCTACTGGTGGTTTCGCCAGGAATTTCACAAAATTCCATGATTTTTCCATGATTATTCAGGTTTTTTTTAATTCCATTATTTTTTTATGTGGGAGCCCATGTTTATCAATTAGTATGTGTCCGTGTGAAATTTGAGGGCTGAACAACCTACCATTCCACTGAAAAATTATCATTTTCATCGAAACTTTTATCTGGCAAATTTTGTAGGAAATCTTTCTGTTATTCACCTTTGTATTCTGATGGATTTTCCTGCACATATGGATACAATTATCATCTGGGTCTTCACTGTTTGCCAAAGAACCTATTTAGGGGTTTCCAGCAGGGGTACAGAAAGCTTGCCCGTCCCTTTATAACTGAAAGATTGTTGGTGGGACGTAAAGAATCAAATCAAACAAACAAACAAACAGAAAGCTGAGAAAATTTGGTCCTGGAATTTTTTTTAATAGCCAAGACCGAATCAGTTTTCAAAATGCCAATTTGTTTTGTTTGTTTGTTTTGTTGCTTTACGTCCCAAGTCAACAGCTATGCTCATGGTGGGACGGTCAGTTCACCTAACTACACTTTTTCCTGGGCAAGCTTGAACAAGCAGTTAACCAGTACTTTGTGTCCCCATTATAACCCTATGGGAGCTACCTGTTGCCATGGAAACCAGAGTCCTGATCCGATCTGGCCCAAAACCTTATGTAGCCTTTCCCTCAACCCAATGATGCTCCAGATGATGTTTGATTTCAATAGGCCTGCCGGTCTCAGAGATATTCATGTTTGAAAATGCAAATGGGCGGACTGACGCCAAATCAAATCCCATCCTATAAGCTCCCCAAGAGCTCAGGAGAGCTACATTATTTCTCTTATTTCTCAACCAAAACATGTGTTGTGTGTACTCAAAAGAGCTATCTCAATGAGACGGTTCTCTTTGAGCACACACACACATGTTAAAATGGATGGGTAAGACAATATTAACAATTTTACACTGAAAATTTTTGCCTTATGCAGCACCCTAGATAAGCTTTTGGGTCAATTGGGTATTTACGCAACCTGGTTATCCTCATTTGCGTACTTGCAAAACAATTGCGTATTTTCATATTTTTTTACGCCACGTTTTTTTTTCTGTGATTACACGTTTTCTTATTGCATGAAGCCATCGGGAATGTGCTTGCCTATTTATTCACTCCCATCGTCTGCCTTTCTAAAGTATCGAATTAGCGGATTTTATTGTATCTGAGGCAAATCTCATCCCCTTGACGTTCGAGCGTGTACACTTTGCAAAGTTTCACTTTCATCACAGTGTTTTTCTGCGAAATACTGGACTGGGCATCGATATTTTATACATAAACTGGGGATATATTGGGAGCTCGCTAGTAAAAAAAAATCAATACCCGACTGGCATTTGTTTATTACCCATAATGCAAACGAAATGGACCAAATGGTACGCAATGACATCGCATGTAATTGCATACCGACCGTTAGAATTGCTTTTCGGTACGCACACATTTCATTTAATTGCTTTTTTGAGGATTTTAATTGCGTATTTACGCAAATACACTGCTTATCTAGGGTGCTGCTTATGTATAAGTGTATTGGCTCATAAGCAGCTATCGAGAAGTACCAGATTGACTGTTATTATTTGGGCCTGGACGTAAGAAAACCTGTCTTCGGGGTTTCCAAGAATGCATGACTCAAACCAGCCTGCTCAGCTACAGAGACTAGATAGAAAATTGAAATTTCGCTTGTATCAAGTCTGGATATGATACTTTACAATATTAAAGCGAATAAAAAAAGCGCTGATCAGACTGCACGGATGCGCAGGCTGGTCTGCACCTTTGTTTTTCTCAAACCACCGAAGACAGGTTTTCTCACGACAATGTCCCATTTGGACTAGCCTGGGTCCAGTCGTCAATATTTTCTAATGCTTATATTCTAAAAAGTAAGAGAATAAAAATATACCACATCAAAGGTATCGGTTGTCCGTTATTAATTTCGATTAATATTGACGCCTGGGAACATCGGCAGTGTTCCTCTTTGATAATCCGATAAGCAGATTTATCTAATTATAGCCTACTGCTTTAATGTGACGTAATAAAGACGATAACGAGACACCGATCCGATAATGAGGCCATTACCAATCAGCTGATCATGGAAACTCAGCGTAAAAACGTGAATAAAGATGGAAGTTTGTTTACTTGGTTCGAGACCGATTGATCCAAAACAAAGGATAAGAATTTTCACACACAGAGATGAAACTGAAGTGTCAATAATATTGCAAAAATCATCGGATGTGTTGGTTGTGTGTATCTCGGCCGTGTGTGTTTTTAAATGCGTGTCTCGCAAAGGCAAACAACTTAATACTTTTAAATCAGCTACACCAAAGTCAGAAAACGCTGTTTCAATTTAAATCGTTAAGCCAACTTTTGTCCACAAGGTGCATTCGATGATAGGACAGAGGAAGGAATATCTGTGGTAATGTTTGCCTTTCTATATCTATCTTTTCACTGGGATTCCTGTAACTATTTATAGCACAAAGAGTTGTCCGATAGCGTTATCGTTCTTGGCTTTACCGCTCAAAATTTGAGGAAAATTCCAGGTGGCGCTGTCTACTGAAATCAAAGTTCCCCAGGCTGTCATTTTTGACCAAGGAACGAAAAAATAAAAAAGAAGAAAAAATGATCAGACTGGAACCCAGGCTACATTTGGACAAGCAAATGAGATTTTGGTAATAATGGCATTTTCGCAAAACCCAGCTGAGCTAGGTCTAAGTTTTGAATGGTATGCTTCCTCATCTACATCCATATTTGTGTATGCAAACACATGGGTGAATCTGAGTATTTGCACCTTAGCATCTTGCCGATGTGTAAAGTACCAAAATATGTGCTGGACCAATTTTTTCTCATCATCATCATTACAAAATTTACCTTCGAAAAATTCTTTTATTTCTGCTTTAGTAGTGTCATATGGTGTGCCTCGTAACTTCACGTAGGCCCCAGAAGAAGGATCAACTTTTCCTCTTTTTAAACCCCAGTCCATGTCTTCTTTTGTTGAATTTGTTACTGTGAAGAACGAAAAAGAAGAAACAAAACAAATGCAAACATGAGAAACAGCTCACATTTTAGTGTTTAATATAACATGATTAAAGTCAGTCCTTAGCTCTTTATATCCTAGTGTCGTCTGCTGATACTTTCTGCAAACAGTTTGGATCCTATCAGGGTCGACATAATGTCAGTTTGGATCCAGATCAGGTCCGACAAAATGTCGGCCCTGATCTGGATCCAATCTGTTTGACACTCAAATGGTATTCCTGAAAGAATTTTTTGAAAAAGTTGATTTTGAAAAAAATCAGCAGGCATGAAAAATTTCCCAGGGGGCAAAGATTCAACATGCATAACAGCTATCTAGTGGGGATAGAGGCCTGAGTTTTTTTTTTACCTGAACCTTAACCTTGATCTATGTCCCTACTTTGTACAGGATTCCCATAGAAATTCAAAAACACAATTCCATGATTTGCCATGATCAACAATGTAATTTCCATGCCTATTTAATGCACGGCCTACAACCTCCCCTTTTAGTGGTATCTTCACCACACTAAGCATAAATGCTGAAAGCAGCAACAGTAATGTATTTAAATAAGCATGCTTGTAGACCATGCATGCATTTTGAAATAATTAAAACTTGAAACCACCAGTAGCCAGAAAACTAGCTGTCAGACACACAACTTGTGTGTCTGACAGCTAGTTTTCTGGCTACTGGTGGTTTCAAGTTATAATTATTTCACAAAATTCCATGATTTTTCAATGATTATTCAGGTTTTTTCAAACTCCATGATTTTTCCATGCATGGAACTTTTTTTTGTGATTTTCCATATTTTCGATGATTTCCAGAGCTTGTGGGAACCCTGTTTGTAGGGGCAAATAGTGAAGGCTATATGGCGAGATAGCTGATACAGTAAAAACTCCAAAATTCAAACTCCGATTTTTCTTAATACTGGGTTATTTGAAATGAATTTGAGGCACACTGGATTCAGAAAGTACGGCCTATTTATGAACTATTTTAATCACTGTCAATAAAAATATAAGTTTTTGGTGCATTTCTTTTACACACCAAAAACATTAACTCTGGATTGCCTAACTTTTGAGTTATCTTTGAAACTGTTGCAAATACTATTCAGATAGGCCATGCATATACCAAGGTCATATACTTTCTTGCACATCGGATAAAGATATCTGAGATTTTACACTGGGATAGAAAATCTTATCTTACCCATGCTATCTTACCCAGGACGTCAAGTAACGCCATCATGTGAAATTGAATCTAATAGCGTATTCAGGGATTTCTTGAAGCTTTTTTAAAATAATTAAATAAATACATAAAAACAGCGGCGAGCAAGAAAAAGAATCCATAATTGGTGTTAGGGTAGGATAGAAAAATCCGTCCCTCATGATCACTGTTTGTCATCACTTGGCAAGCCCATCACTCGGCAAGCCTCGTGATGCCAAACAACGATCCTCGGGACTGATTTTTCTATCCTACCCTCACACTCATTATAGATTTTTATATTCTAGCATTGTTCTTTGATTTTTTTGTGCTTTCAAATCCTGCTGCATGAGCAGGCCCCCAGGTTATCATGAAACTCTTTTTTATGCTCAACTCAACTAAGCATGAAATTTATCATGCTCACAATTGTTGGCATTTTAACATTTATTAGCAGGATAAATACAACATCAGAATGTTTTAAGGGGAAAAAATCTTTATTTTCCCAGCAGTTTCATTTTTATGAGCAATTGAATTTCGGGCTTTACTCAGTTTGTGAGTGATTCGCCAGAGTTTACAAATCAATAAAATGAAAACAAAAAAAAAAATTCATTCCTATATTGGAATTTTATGCTCACTTGAGTTGAGCATGAAAAAAACATAATCTTGAGGCCAGATCAGGTTGGTTCTTAGGACATTAGGCCCAAAGAAATGAGCTGTAACATGAGATTTCCAACAATGTGGTATGTGCGACCAGCAAAGCCTCAGATCAGCCTGCGCATATGTGCAGTCTGATCAGAGCCTTTGCTAGTTGCTTGAATGTTCAATGAGTGTTAAGGTACTGATTGAACATCATTTGGAGTTTCTAAGCTTAAAAGTAGGCTGCACAGGCTTGTCTGAGTCTACACTTGTCAAAATACCACATTGTTGGAAATCACATGTCACTGCTCAAATGCCTGGTTTCTGGTTACATCTTCAATATTTTTAGGGCTATTTGGTTGGCAAATGTTTTTTTTTATAAAAACCTTTTTGTTTCGAAAAAGTCTAAAAAACCTTCAAAATGTCTAAAAATAGGCTTAAATTTCCACTAAGGCTAAAATAGTTTGAGTAGGCCCCAAAATATGAGGGTCGGTGAGAGTACCTGGAAACAAGATATGAGCCGTGGCATGAGATTTCCAACAATGTGGTGTGTGCGCCCAGCAAAAGCTCAGACCAGCCTGCGCATACGCGCAGTCTGATCAGAGCCTTTGCTAGTTGCTTACATATTCTATGAGTGTTAAGCTACTGACTGAACATCATATGGAGCTTCTAAGCTTAAAAGGAGGCTGCACAGGCTCGTCTGAGTCAACACTTGTCAAAACGCGACATTGTTGAAAATCACATGTCACCGCTCATATCTTTTTTGCCTTATGGAAATACAGCCAACTTACCCTCTACATATCTATCTCCCATATAAGCTAAATGTTTCTGAAGCGCCTTGTCTATATCATCATGTGATTCCAATTCAACAAAGCAAATAAGCGTTGGTGGTTTACCCCTGTATACTGCAAAATTAATTCCATCTTTCCCTCCTTTTACTTTGATATCACCTGTAGAAAATGAAAAAGAATAATAAGGCAGGGTTTTCCCTTCAAAAAAATTTTCAGGGGTCATTGTGACCCCCAGGTAGTTGACTTTGGGGGTCATTTTCAATTTGAGAGGGTCACATACTGATCTCTTACAGGATTTACTGGTAGTATCATTATAAATGTCACTTAGACTAGTGCTTTCTCATTTTGTTTTATTACAGAAAACAGAATCATGTAAAACTGAACTATGTCTATTATGTTGTATACATAAATTACATATACATGGTCATTTACCAAACAACTAACATTCAAACAAATCAAAATGAAATATAGCACATAAATTTTTGGTCTGACTAGACTACCACCAAATAATACTCAGTCTTATTTTTCATAGAAATTAGCCTAGCAGTTGAAAGTGTCAGGGGTAGTTTTCTTGATAAACTTATTGATTATGATAACTACTTTTGTCTGTCTTTCATTGAACCAAATGCCCTGGCAGCTGAAATGAAGTCCATGTCTTCATCTGGACCATTAAGCCTGATCATTAGTAATCTATTAAGCCTGTCAGGGTTAAGCCTGTTTCTTAGTTTGGACTTTAGAATGTTTTGTTGAGAAAAACCCCTTTCACAAGGGGCACTAGACACAGGTATGACCAGGGCAATGGAGGCCAGTAACACAAGATCTGGATAAACATCAGCATAATCTGTAAGTATGAGCTTTGTGAACTTTTCAAAGTCACCATAGTCCTGTTTATGTGATACTACAAAGTGTTTGAATTGTAAAAACTGACCCTTGCACCTTTCAACAGTCACCAAATTAGAATAGTGATCACACAAAGTATTCAGCTGGTCCCTGCCATAAGCCAAAAGATTGTTATCTGGATACCTTTTTGGATTGAATACTTTGTCAAAGCACTCCAGTATATGGAGTTCATTCTCTGGGAATCTGGTTTCCAAGTTATCAATAAGTTTATCAAGAAAACTACCCCTGACACTTTCAAACTGCCTTGTAAGGTTCTGGTTATGCTTAATAGTTATGTCTTTATACTTAACCTCTGACCCATCATTGTTACCCAATTCCTGTAGAACAGTGTTGACAGTTTCTGAACCATTTCTCATTGTTCTGAAAGTACTAATGGCTGAGTCAACATTGTGTCTAATTGAGGACAAATTAACAGAGTCCTTTTGAAAAGTAAGGCTGAGTATTCCAATGCACGTTAGTACATCAATTAAGAGTGCTGTAACAAGTAGACAAACAGAGGTTGTGAAAAACTTCCACAGCCCTGCAGCTTTGCCAGTCTTATCCTTGTCATCTTCTAAAGCAAGAACAATAGCATCAAAATGTCCAAAAATCATTTTCACAGCACTCTCAACAGATAACCAACGAACAGAGGTGCCTTCAGGGACTTGTTTCACTTCACCATGGAGTAGGGTTTGGAGTTCTCTTAATTTATCATAACGAACCTGTGAGTCTGAAAAAAAATGGTATAACAACTGAATGTATCTGTGATAGTCTTGCATATAAGGAATTCCACTACTTGCTTGAGAAGCAGAAGATTAAGTCTATGTGCTATGCACTGCACTTGAATCAACATGTTGTTTTTCTCCTTGAGTTTCACACCAAGGCCACCTCGACAACCAACCATGACTGCAGCTCCGTCTGTACCTAGACTTATAAGTGATGAATAATCATCTTCTGGAAGGATTCCAGAACTCTGGAGAAAATCACACAATGCCACCTTCAGACCTTCAGCTGTACAGTCTGTGACCCTTTTGTTTCCCACATATGCAGTATATACCTGACCCTCTTTTATATATCTACAGTAGATCACAAGCTTTTTCTCGACAGTAATGTCACAGGTCTCATCAAGCATCAGTCCAATATAAGGACTATTCGTAATGTTTTTCAGCAACGATTTTTCAATCTGATCAGATAAGACAGTTTCCATCTCACAAACAATTTCAGGCTTTTTGTAATAATCATCAGCATGTGTACACCAAATCACTTGTTGTAATTTCATCAGTGGCTCAAAGTTTCGAGCTGAAATACCATTTTTAGCCATGCAGTAAACTGTACGCAACTGAACAATATGACGTTGACTTTTCAAACTGCTTTTTTGAAGTTGAATTTGTTCGTGTTCAGCTTTTTTCATACTTTTTTTCATGTCGGACTGTAGTTTTAGTCCTTTCAAAGCATCAGTGTGAGCACTGGTTTTTTGGTGCCTTACGAGAGTAGAGTTTCTAAAGTTTGTGCAACCCAAACCTGAAAATGGGTTATTCTGTCGAGTGTTTACGCACGGATGACATTTCATTTTGCCATTTTCTAAATACAACCAGTCGTATTTCACGAGCCAGTCATCACAAAACCCCCTTGGTCTTGATGTTTTCTTAGGCGTGCTCGGCCCAGGTTGCGATTCGTCAGAGTCATCGCTATCTCTTTTTCGTTTTTCGGTTGCAGACGAGAAAAACGACATCAATTTTGACTGCGACATTTTCGTAGACTGGTTTATCGCATATCAATAGTGTATGCATAAAGTCTGTTGCTTAGAAGCGAAGAATTGGACGCTGACACAGTCTACAGTTTCGTCCCCAATATCGGCGATTCGGCCCAAGTTCGCTTTGTACTTACTCGAAGATAACAAATGGCGCCGACGTCGATCTGAATCATTCGTTTTAAAAGCAAGTGCTGCGCACACAGCTTTGCGTCCACCATGACGCAGTAGTGATAGTTATTAGGGTCATTTGGTCCAAATGTGCGTCAAAACGCACAAAAATGTGCGTCATGGAAAACCCTGATAAGGCCAAATAAAAAATTAGTCAGTTTCAGGTAACAGGTCTGAAAAATTTAGGTTATGGGTAGGCACACATATTTTTCAATAATATTTTTCTGGAAAAAATATAATTTAATGCATTTTGAAAGGCCATATAATTTTATGCATTTTAAAGAGAATGTCGCCATTCCATAAAATTATATTTTTTTTCAGAAACTTTGAAAAAAATTCTAGGTTTCGTCAGTAAATTTAGGGGGTTACCCTAAACACAGGTATTTTTTTATTTGGTCTAAGCACTGGTTATTAGATACCATCTCATAAAGAGAGGTTATATAAGGCATACACCAGGCTCAGGTGAGCTAAAATGCTCCCTATCGTAAGATACTGTCCGTTGAGCATGTCCGCTGTAATTCTAATTATCAAATACAGCCGAATCTGAGTTAACAAACAAACTGATTGATTATCCAGGTCGGGATGTTCATTAAGAAATGCTATTAATAGACCATGACCCTGGTCACGTGCTAAAGTTTGTGTAAACGGTAGGCCAATTTTGTAAACGTTTATTGCAAAAGCATGAAACGGTACTGTTTACACGTGTAAATGTGGCAGTCCTAGCAGCAAGATATTGCAGATTTGTTTCGTCACTAAATGGGACTTGCCAATCAATTGCAGACCAGTAGGTGATATCCTAACTAAGAAAGTTTTTCTTATTTCTTATATTCATTGAACATTTTGCAAACTGGAAACATCGGCTGATGTCCACCGATGTTGCACTTTCATCCACGGTATGGCCTGAAAGAACAATGCAGATACAGTACTGTTTTTTATCAATATTGCGTACATGTCCTTATATGTCAACATTTATCTAACAGAATTCCAAACCTCGATCTAACGCCAAACTTGTTATGCCGCCAAAATTTCCTCTTCCCGATGGTGGCGATATAACGAGGTTTTACTGTAAATGAATGAGGTTTCGTGAAATTAAAAACTTGCTAAAATTTCCAAATTTACAGGATGCGATAAGTACCAAATTTTATGAGCAGGCTCCAGGCCTTTAGTTAAGGGTGCGTAACAGAAAACTAATTTTCTTATTTCTCAACCAAGCTGGCTCCAGGACTTTGGTTAAGGGTGCGTAACAGAAAATAAATTTTCTTATTTCTCAACCAAGCTGGCTCCAGGCCTTTAGTTAAGGGTGCGTAACAGAAAATTAATTTTCTTATTTCTCAACCAAGCTGGCTTCAGGCCTTTAGTTAAGGGTGCGTAACAGAAAATTAATTTTCTTATTTCTCAACCAAGCTGGCTCCAGGCCTTTAGTTAAGGGTGCGTAACAGAAAATTAATTTTCTTATTTCTTAACCAAGCTGGCTCCAGGCCTTTAGTTAAGGGTGCGTAACAGAAAATTAATTTTCTTATTTCTCAACCAAGCTGGCTCCAGGCCTTTAGTTAAGGGTGCGTAACAGAAAATAAATTTTCTTATTTCACAACCAAGCTGGCTCCAGGCCTTTAGTTAAGGGTGCGTAACAGAAAATTAATTTTCTTATTTCACAACCAAGCTGGCTCCAGGCCTTTAGTTAAGGGTGCGTAACAGAAAATTAATTTTCTTATTTTCAACCAAGCTGTCTCCAGGCCTTTAGTTAAGGGTGCGTAACAGAAAATTACTTTTCTTATTTCTCAACCTAGCTGGCTCCAGGCCTTTAGTTAAGGGTACGTAACAGAAACTTAATTTTCTTATTTCACAACCAAGCTGGCTCCAGGCCTTTAGTTAAGGGTGCGTAACAGAAAATTAATTTTCTTATTTCTCAACCAAGCTGGCTCCAGGTTTTTAGTTAAGGGTGCGTAACAGAAAATTAATTTTCTTATTTTCAACCAAGCTGGCTCCAGGCCTTTAGTTAAGGGTGCATAACAGAAAATAAATTTTCTTATTTCTCAACCAAGCTGGCTCCAAGCCTTTAGTTAAGGGTGCATAACAGAAAATAAATTTTCTTATTTCACAACCAAGCTGGCTCCAGGCCTTTAGTTAAGGGTGCATAACAGAAAATAAATTTTCTTATTTCTCAACCAAGCTGGCTCCAGGCCTTTAGTTAAGGGTGCATAACAGAAAATAAATTTTCTTATTTCACAACCAAGCTGGCTCCAGGCCTTTAGTTAAGGGTGCATAACAGAAAATTAATTTCCTTATTTCTCAACCAAAGCATATATTGTGGGTACTCAAAAGAACCGTCTCGATGAGACGGTTCTTTTGGGCACCCAAAACATATGCTCAAAATTAAAGGTAAGAATATATTTACTATTTTACGCTCAATTTTTTTGTTTATCTAAACCTATAGTAGAGCAAACGAGAGCTCAAAAGTCGCCTCCTTAAGGACTTTTAGGTGCCCTCTCTGTTAACAAGTAGTGTTATATACCAAATTGTTTGTTAGCATCCCTAGTTTCAGAAAACCAATGATGTCGGTGTCGGAGTCGCGTACTTACAGAGTTATGGCCCTTGAAAGTTACCTACCCTTAACACTCTTAAGACTTATTTTAGGGTATAAAATGAGCATAAAATATGCTTGTTTTGCTGGAAATAACCAGTTTTACGTATTTTCGTCTAAAGTTTGAATCAGAAACGGAAAATATGTTATAGTTCTATTCATTTTACCCGACAAAAGAGGGGATTGGATTGAATGCCTTTTGTAGCGGGCCCTGACGGCGCCGGCGTCGGTGTCATCACTAATGTAGGTGTGGCCCTTTGATATATGTTTAATATCTCCTGATTGGGTGATCGAATTTCATCAAAATTTTCAAGGATACAGCATCTAAGATAAATAGTCGACCAGGGTAAGGTGACCTTGACCTTATTTTCAAGGTCAACACAGAGAAAAGTTTGCTAAATTTATGCCAAAAATTACTTAGATTCACGTTATCTTTGGAGTAGGTCAGCAGATTTTAACCAAATTAGCATGATTTTTATAACTAGACATGGCAAAGAAACGATAAAGTTTATGAGACCTTGACCTAATTTTCAAGGTCACAGTAAAAAAACTGCTAAATTTCGGCGAAAGTCACTTAAATTCACAGAATCTTCGGAGTGGGTCAATGGATTTTGCCCAAATTTGCATGAATCTAATACATGATCATGGCAAAAAGTTAAAAAAAAGTTTTGGAGACCTTGGCCTTATTTTCAAGGTCACATTAGAAAACCAAATTGAAAAATTTAGGCTAAAAATACTTAAATGCACATTATCTTCGGAGTGGGTCAGCTGATTTAGCCCTAATTTGCATGAATCTGATACATGGACATGGCAAAAAGCTGATAAAGTTTAGGAGACCTTGACCTTATTTTTAAGGTCACATTAGAATAAAAACTGCTAAATTTAGGGCAAAAATACTTAAATGAACATTATCTTCAGACTGGGTCAGCTGATTTAGCCCTAATTTGCATGAATCTAATACATGGACATGGCAAAAAGCTGATAAAGTTTAGGAGACCTTGACCTTATTTTCAAGGTCATATTAGATATCGAAATTGCAAAATTTAGGCCAAAAATACTTAAATGCACATTGTCCTCGGAGTGGGTCAGTGGATTTTACCTAATTGCATGAATTCAATATATGGACATGAGAATAAGCCAACGGAAAAAGTGAGACCTTATCCTTACTTTCAAGGTCACATTAAAGTAAAAACTGCAAAATTTAGGGCAAAAATACTTAAATGCACATCATCTTCAGATTGGGTCAGCTGATTTTTCCCAAATTCGCATGAATCTTATGCATGGACATGACAAACCTCGTGTTAAAGGTCACATTAGAAAACGAAGCTGCTTAATTTAAGCCAAAAATACTTAAATACACATTATCTTTGCAGTGGGTCAGCGGATTTTACCCAAACTTGCATATTTTTAAAATCTGGACATGGCAATAAGCCGTTAAAGTCTTTGGGACCTTGACCTTATTTTCAAGGTCACATTAAAAATAGCTTGATTTAGGTGAATAATTACTTAAATGCACATTATCTTCAGACTGTGTCAGCGGATTTTTCCCAAGTTCACATGAATCTAATACATGGACATGACAAAAAGCTGCTAAACTGTTTTGGACCTTGACCTTATTTTCAAGGTCACATTGGAAAAGAAACTTCTAAATTTAGGCCCAAAAACTTTAAATGCACAGTTTTTTCGGAGTGGTTCAACGGATTATACCCAAATTTGCATGATTTAAAACCTAGACATGACAAAAGTTGATGCGGTTTTGTGACCTTGATCTTATAACTCAAGGTTACATAAGAAAAAAAGTCAAATTTAGGCTAAAACTAATAAAATGCGCATTATCTTTAGAGCGGGTCAGCGGATATGACCTAAATTTGGATGAAATCATTATCTGATCATGACAAAAGATGATAAAGTTTTTGGGACCATTTTCATATTTTCAAGGTTACATAAGAAAAAGCTGCTAAGTTTAGGCAAAAGTTATCTAATTTGCGAGGAGTCGGTCGATGTTTCAAAGTTTACCGTATGAGCAGGTAGGTAGTGGATTGTATTATGGGAATCTTGACTCTAATTTCAATGTTGATGAAGCAAAAACCCTGCTTAATTTAGGCCAAAGGTACTTAATGTACATGCTCGCTTGAAGCATTTTAGCAGATTTTAATGGAGCTTGCATGCTTGCAACACCTGGACATGATAAAACTCCGACTAGGTTTTGGTGAATTTGATCGAATTTCAGAGTTGCTGCAGAAACAGTACTGTAAAATTAAAGCCAAAAAATTCACCTGAATCTTCTCTGGATGGATTTTCTTCCTTTATTTACGACGCAGCTCCTCTCAGGATGATAGTACCAACATTTTAAGGCTGTGATAATTGATATTTTCAGATGAAAGATTAATACATTCTTATGTTTGCTCAAAATATAGACTGTGGGTGCGCATCAATGAGTCGGTCCAAACGAGTACACACAATTTATGTTTTATAGCAAAATAAGAAAATTATTTTCGAACCCTTTAACTCCGGGGATGACTTGACTGATCGATTGTTTGTTGGAACCATTCAAATATGCAACGAGCTGGTGTTTTATGTGTGCAAAATCATTTTGTGAGTGTTTCAATCATTTGAGAAGCAACTAGGTTAGCTATTATCGAATTTAAGTTCAATATTATACAAGGGGGCTCTTGGGTCCTTGGTCGCTCACCTGATATGACCATTCGTTAGGTCAGAGAAAAGCATAATCACTCCCAACATTACAGCTGTCAATATTTGATGTATCTGTAGGTTTAATAAAACTTTGGTTTTGAACGTGTATATTTAATGTTAAGGAATGTTCAGATAAACCTCAGTGCAAATTAACATTTAAACCAAAATGAATCAAATCAGGTCAATGGTTAATGGATAGCAGTTCCAGGCAGATAGATGGACACAAATGAACAGACAGAGACATATCAAGGCCCTTGACCTTGTGGATTCAGACAAGAAGATGTGTTTTATGTTTCCCTATAATTAGCCAATGTAAATATTGTAACCCGAAGACAGAGCCACTTTTGGCCCCAGTGCCATAATTGGAACAGACTTGGTGGACGCTTACTAGGTAATGCTTCATATTAAGCGTCAAGGTTCAATGCTTTGTGTATTTTGGTTTTTTTTTTCAGTTTGAAAGTTTTTTTTAGCCCATTTGAGCTAGATACATGTATAAACTGGAATAAAACCATTAAATTTATGAAGGCCATATAGGATCAGCTCTGTCAAGTTTAGTCAAAATCCACCCAATAATGCAGGAGAAGATGTCTTTTGAAGCAATTGTTGACGACAGACAACGGGCAACCGAGACCACAACAGCTCACTTTGAGTAAATGGCTCAGGTGAGGTAAAATATCTTGTCTGCTCACATTGACCCATTTTTTTGAAAACAATATGACTGAGTAAACAGAACATTGCTGCAAGAATGTGTCTGCATTCATTTAGAAAAGACGCTCGAAGGTAGCTTTAGTGTTGACTTTAATGCCACTATTAACACCCAAATGGAATATACCAGAGTTTTTTTTATATATTTTTGATAACGTCAATTGTTCAATCCTAAAGACCGTCCAACTCTCCAAAAGGTTCTAATTAGTGAGCAATGCAGGCGAAAAAGGTGGGTGGGGTATGCCTACTTATTGCAATGAGCCAAACAAACGAATTTAAACTTTGATATTAATCATAAGAAGTGATAAGTTTGTAATCAGGGGATAAAACTAATCTTCGAAGACATGAGTCCTACCTTTGGTCGTACAGATAGAATCAGGACGCAAATGTTACGTGATACAAGAGTTAAACATCTTTGTCGAGAATGACCTTGACATCAAGGTCAAATAAAGTATTTTTTAAAAACAAAATAGTATTCCAATTAGATATTTACATGTACATAGGTAGAAGCAGATTCCTTTCGCAAGTCCGAAAGAGTTAAAAAAAAAAGAATTTCATTATGGTATGCACAAATAAGTGGGTGGGGTATTTCCATGATCTCCTTGCTCTTTTGGGGCGTTTGAACTTCCTATCATAGGTAACGGCTATGATGTTGTGTAGAACAGATTGTGGTTCCACTACAGAAATGTGACTTTGAAACTTTGGACCGAATTAAAGTAGAGTATTTTTGAAATTGGACTGCCATTTCTTCTGAGTTTTTAAACGTAATTTAAATGTTGTACTTTGAATGTCAGCTGATATAGTTATAAGCCTAATTGTGTGGTGAAATTCGCCTATTACACATCTAAAAGTATTTGCTACAAGAAAATGTGCAAAAAATACGAATTTGTTTTAACAATAACAATTAGTTTCATGCAAGCACAATAATCGCTTCTTCAGCTTAAAATTGGGCGGGGTACTTTCATGTTCTCCATGCTCTTTTGGGGCATTTGAGCTTGCTATCATAGGTAACGGTTATCTTATGTAGCACAAGATATGGTCTCGCTATAGAAATGTGACTTTGAAACTGTGGACCGAATTAATAGAAAGTCTGGTCAAAATTGGAAGAGCATTTGTTTTCTGACAGTTTTTAAACATAAATTTTGTACTTTAAATGCCTGCCAATATAATTATAGACTTCAGTTTGTCCGTTTCATAAATCATAATTTGTTTTCCGTTTAGCATAATAATCGCTTTTCAAGCTTTGAAAGTGGGTGGGATATTTCAAGGGCAGATAACTCGATAAGTACACGGAACCAAATGCGACATCATTGGTTTTTATAAACCGTAGATATTGGCTGTAACTTTGGTATATGACTCAGCTTGTTGACAATGCCATGATATTTGCAGTACAGAAACGAGAGCTCAAAAGTCATCTCCTTCAGGACTTTTAGGTGCCCTCTCTGTCAACAAGTAGTGTTATAAACTAAATTGTTAACACCCCTAGTTTCAGAAACTCTATGATGTCGGTTTCGGAGTTGCGTACTTACAGAGTTATTGCACTTGATAGGTACCTACCCTAAACCATTTTAAGACTGATTTCAGGGTATAAACATAATTAGATTGTTTTTTAAAAAATGGTTTCTTCATTGAAGTTACCAACATTAGAACAAATTCTCGCAAAATATATAAGTTGTGAAATGTTTACACCATAGGAAGGGAAGCTAGAAATATTCATCTAGAAATGAGAAATTAACTAGTTCAAAAACTATGTTATTTTGTCCAAGTTCGAAAAGAGGGCTTCAGTATCAAAGGTATTTGCCTTATTCACTTGAGGTTTAATAGGATATATTTGACTTACCATTTGTTCGAAATAAGAATCATCTTGATTTAGAGTTCAATGCTGCAACAACATCAGCTTGATTATTGTCAAAAGAGACAAAATGAAGTCTCTCTGATAACAACAAAATCATAAATCTGTAACAAGCACATTAAGTACCCATTGTCATATCTTAAATTGGCCCATAAGATTTCGAGTTAAATCTTGTCAAAATATTGTGGATAATTGAGAGGAACTCAAGCCCTCTAGAATGACATTGAGGTCAAGGTCACATAAATCTATTTTTGTACGCAAAATACTGATCCATTTATATATTTTTAAAGGTACAAGATGGTCCTGTTTAAAAAAATCCAAAATGGTAAGAAATAGGAATTTCTTTTTTTTATACATAAAAAAGTGGGTGGGGTATTTCCATGCTCTCCATGACCCTTTGGGACATTTGATCTTGCTATCATATGTAAATTTTATAACTTAATGTAGCACAAATTGTTGTGTTGCTATAAAATGTGACTTCGAAACTTTGGACAGAATTAAAGGAGAGTCTGGTTAAAATTGGAAAAGCATTTTTTCTGGCGCATTTTCTAGAAATAAATGTGTACTTTAAATGTAAGATGATATGGTTAAAACATGATTGTGTGATGAAATATACCTATTACATATCTAAAAATATATTTAGAAAGAAAATATGCAAAAATTGCCGATCAATTTTTAAAACCACAATTGGTTTTCATTTTAGCACAATAATCGCTTCTCCAGCTTAAAAAGTGGGTGGGGTACCTACATGTTCTCCGTGCCATTATGGGGCATTTAAACTTGCTGTACTAGGTAACTGTTACAATACTTACGTAGCAAAGATTTTAGTTTCGCTATGGAAATGTGATTTTGAAACTTTGGACCGAATTGATAGAAAGTCTGGTTAAAATTGGAAGAGCATTTATTTTCTGACAGTTTTTTAAACCTAAATTTTGTACTTTAAATGTCAGGAAATATAATTATAGGCATTATTTTGTAATCAAATTTGCCTGTTATATACTTAAAAGTATCTACAACAAGAAAATATGTAAAAAATGTGGATCCGTTTCATTAATTTTAATTATTTATCCTTTTATCATAATTATCGCTTCTCAGGCTTAAAAAGTGGGTGGGGTATTTCAAGGGCAGATAACTCGATAAGTACACGGGACCAAATGCAACATCATTGGTTTTCATAAACCGCAGACATTGGCTGTAACTTTGGTATATGACTCAACTTGTTAACAGAGAGGGCACCTAAACTCTCTCTCAGCGCCTTGATATTTGCAGTACTACTATGGCTGTCTCCATTATATCTTACCTCCTAGAAACTTTATTATCTCCTCTGTATTGGCTTTGTCTATAGGAAACCCACGCAGCTTGCAAACAAATGACTTCTCTGGTAAATCAATGACTCTGTAACAAAGAGAAGGCTTAAATTTACATCATCTGACATCACATGTTTAGATAAACAAAATTTTTGAGAACAAAATAGTAAACTAGAGGACCTGAAGGTCCTGAGGCGCTCACCTGATCTCCTTAATAATGTTAAAATAGGTCAAGGTCAACTACAGCTTATAATGGAACAAATTTTGTTTTACCATATATGGGGGTTGCAGACATTTTGGTCAAGTGACTTAAACAATCTAATGAATAATCCATGAAACAGTCCAGTGATTTCTGAGAAACAGCTGTTTAGATAGGTGTGTGGCAGTCTAAATGAGTGGCCTTGGATAAAAGGTCACAGGTCAGCTTGACGTATGGTACTTAATACAAGATTTTTCCCAAATAAATGCATTGGGAATCAAATTTGACCTTGCCATAAAGTAGGTCAAGATCAACCTAGATTAATCATTTGTGCAAATCTGGTAGGGCCTAAATCCCCAATGCTACATACCAAGTCCCAAGGTCATTGGCCTTATGGTTCCAGAGAATAAGACATTTAAAGGTTTTTTTACCATATATGGGCGTGGTGGCCATCTTGGTCATGTAACCAGTACAATTGGTATAAATTTTGACTAACCTATCATAAGGAGTCTTCATATGAAATTTGAGTCCCCAATGGCCCAGCAGTTTCTGAGGAAACTATGGTTTGATGTGTTGATGAGACTCCAATATGAGCAACCTTGGCTGAAAAGTTAAAGGTCAACCTTGACCTCTTGAACTTATTTATAGCCATTGTTTCATTTGGTTTAACATATCAAGTGAGAATAATGACTTTGGCCTCAACAGTTTTCAAAAAATGAAATTTTCAAAAAAATCCCATTTAAATGCATTAGAAAGCAAATTTGACCTTGACGTTAAGTAGGTCAAGGTCAACTTAGGATCATCATTTGAACAAACATGGTAGGCCCCACATCCCCAATGCTACATACCAAGTCCCAAGGCCATCAGCCTTCTGGTTCTGGAGAAGAAGATTTTTAAATGTTTTTTACCATATATGGGCGTGGCGGCCATCTTGGTCATGTGACCAAAATATTTTGCATTAATTTTGGCTAACTTATCATAAGGAGTCTTCACATGAAATTTGAGTTCAATTGGGCCAATGGTTTGTGAGAAAACTAAGTTTTAATATAATGATGGGACTCCAATACGAGCGACCTAAGCTGAAAGGTCAATGGTCAACCTTGACCTCTTGAACTTATTTATAGCCATTGTCTCATTAGGTTAAACATATCAAGTGAGAATAATGACTAAAGCTTCTACAGTTTTCAAAAAGATCAACTTTCCAGAAATTTTCCCATTTAAATGCATTAGGAAGCAAATTTGACCTTGACGTTAAGTAGGTCAAGGTCAACCTAGGATCATCATTTGAACAAACTTGGTAGGCCCCACAACCCAAATGCTACATGCCAAGTCCCAAGGTCATCGGCCTTCTGGTTCTGGAGAAGAAGATTTTTTTAGGTTTTTACCATATATGGGCGTGGCGGCCATCTTGGTCATGTGACCAAGACCATTTGAACAAACTTTCGTTCCCCCATCCTAGGGAGTCTCCATATGAAATATGAGTTCAATTGGCCCAGTAGTTTCAGAGGAGAAGATGTTTGAAAATGTTGACGGACGACGGACGGACAACGGACGGACTGACGACGGACGGACGACGCCGGAGTCACTGGTATACTATTAGCTCACCAATGAGCCTTCGGCTCAGGTGAGCTAATGATTTCTGACCTATCATTTTAACATATATGTTTTAGGTACTAAAAAGAAATGTCTCATTGAGATGGTTATTTTAAGTACCCACAACATATGTTTTGGTTGAGAAATGAGAAAAAAAATGTTACACACTCTTAATTAAGGGCCTGTGACATATACAAGTGGCATAAAGTTAAACATGTTTTAATGGTGTTGCTATTTTTCACCAACTGTCCAATTTAGCAAAAATGTTTATTGCACCCCAAAATGTATTGTTATAAGACTCCTATAAAAGACCTCCTCTGATTGGCTGAAACTGGCTTCCACTAGTTGTGACAGATCTTGATGGTTACCAGTGATCAGCTAAATTTAGCCCAGGTCAGATAGACACCTGGATTTGTCAGTGCTGCCAGACAGCTAAAAACAGATTGAACTAAACAGGACAGGTAGACATCACTTTTTTCACTGCTGCCTGACAGCTGAAAATAGATATTGGAAAACTGACTTAAAGAGATAGCATGATTTTTTATGTATATTTCACATGTGGCGATAATGTAATATGTTTTGAATTAAGAATTTGTTCATTATATGAGAACAGTAATTTAAAAATGCAATTCTTTTGCATATCTCTCATAAGAGTTTCAGAAACTTGAAAAGCAATTGTTGAAATAATCTTGGTTTTCAGTTGACTTGAGTAAATTAAAAAAAAATTGAAAAGACTTTAAGAAAAGAGAGACAGTGTCATATAACAAAACAATTGGTGCATCCTTTTTCGGTTAACCTTAAAAGCGCCAAGAAAAAATGCATCTGAAAATGTCATCTGCTGAAGTCGTCTGCTGCAATTATTTGCCTAGCAGTACTGACGAATTAAGTATAGAAGCAAACAGCATGAACCCATAGGAGCAGTCTGATCAGGGTCCACACTGTTTGTCATAGAGGCTTTTTAAACATTTCAGCAGACGAAAAAAGCAGACGACTTTTGTTGCAATTGGTGCATTCTTTTTTGGTTAACATCAGGATCAGTAAGAGGGATAGTGCAAGTCAGTGATCTCATGGCTTACTTTGTCTTGTAATGCACCTGTCGGCAATGTAATAAGGCCAGATTTTTAATTAGTTGATTTACGGAAAAAAATTTCAGATTTAGGGTCGGGGGGGGGGGGGAAAGCTCTGAAAATGACCAGTTGACTGTTTATTTTAAGATTTCTTTTTTTTCATTTTCAGAGCTTTTTTTTTAATATCTCCAGAACAAACAGTTAAACTTGTAAAGTAAACCAACTAGTACTGCAGATCTCAAGGCTGTCAGAGGGGTCTACTGGTCAGATCTTTGCAACATCTAGTGTTGTATACCAAATGAAAATGTAGGGTCTCCAGGTTTTAAAAGTAGTTGATGACACCTCTGATTCTGAGTACTAACCGAGTTATCTCCCCTTGAATTACCCCACCCATTTTGATCATATTATAAGAGGTTATAATCATAAGCTTGTAAAATAATTGAGTTGAAGCATCCAGGAAGAAAAATATACCCATCATTACTCAAAACGGTACTTGAAACAGTAGAAAAGTTAGGTTTTGATCAGAGAAATGGGATTTTGAACTGTTTTGTTGGTCTTTTAAAGTTAAATTATGTGTTAAAACTCCCTTGAATAAAAATATATTTGATACTTTCAATTTAAAAATCTGCCCATTAGTGTTATGTCCTTAGAAATGACTAAAAATTTAAAGAACACTTCTTTATCTATGTTATCAGGGTTTCTAGATTCCAATTTCTCTATATGAAATGCTCTTGGAGCAATATTAAGCATGTAAATACCCCACCCACATATTATTACTGCAGATCTCATGGCTGATTTAGTTTGACCTTGGTCATATTTTGCTAACATCTGGTGTCATATACATGTACATATACCAAACAAAAATGTAGAGTCTCCAGTAAATAGAAATAGTTGATGACACCGCTGATTCTGAGTACTAACGAGTTATCTCCCCTTGAATTACCCCACCCATTTTGATCATATTATAAGAGGTTATGATCATTAGTTTGTTAAATAATTGAGATGAAACATCCAGTAAAAAAATGCCCATCATTGCTCATAACTGTACTTGAAAAAGTAGAAAAGTTAAGTTTTAGACAGAGAAATGGGCTTTCAAATTTTTTTGTTCGTCCTTAAAATTAAATTTGGTGTCAAAACTCCTCTGAATAATAAAAAATATTTGAAACTTTCAATTTAAGAATCTGCCCATTAGTGTTATGTCCTTAGAAATGACGAAGAATTTAAAGAACACTTCTTTATCTATATCATCAGGGTTTCTAGATTCCAATTTCTGTATACGGATATGCTTTTGGGACAATACTAAGCATGTAAATACCCCACCAACCTATTACTACTGCAGATCTCAGGGCTGTTTGAGGGTGAACTTGGTCAAATTTTGCTAACATCTAGTGTCATATACATGTACATGTACCAAACAAAAATGTAGAGTCTCTAGTAAATAGAAGCAGTTGATGACACCGCTGATTTTGAGTACTGACCGAGTTAAATCCCCTTGAATTACCCCCACCCATTTTGATTATATTATGAGAGATTATGGGTATCAGTTTTGGAATATAATCGAAATAATGCATTCAGGAAATAAATATAGCCATCACTATTCATAACAACACTTGAAGAGGTAAATAAATTAAGTTTTAGTCAGAGAAAAAGGGTTTGGAACTATTTTCTTCGTATATTATAGTTATATCCTATTTCAAAACCCAGCTGCTTTAAATATACATATATTAGAAACTTTCAACTAAAGAAACTGCCCACTAGATTTATGACTTTAAAAATGAATAATAATTTAAAGATCAGTGCCTCAATTATGTCAACAGGGTTTTTAGATTCTAATTTCTACAAATAGAATGCTCTGGGACAACTACTAGCATGCAAATACCCCACCCACCTATAAGATGAGGTGAAAACGCTAACATTGATAAAAGCCTTATAATACTAAACCACCCAAGTTTTTTATAGCCTAAATACGAAGAGACTAATTTCTGAAAGTGTAACTGTATTGCAAGTGCATTTACATGATCTTTCTTAAGATTGTCAAGCACACCCAAAAAATCATTTTAGGTCACTAGTGGCACCAATAACCATAACTCTTGCAAGGCTAAACACAATTTGCCTTATAACTTGAATATATGTTACCATTTATACCGGACACTTACTGGGGCTTATATACTTAGTACGCCAAACACAATAATAATGCATTAAACTATCTAGATATTCTAGCAAGAGTTACTGTCCTTGATTATTATTACCATTGTTTTGTATGGAAAATGCAGTAAAATAATAATAGCTCAATAAGTTAAATTTGAAAACTTATTTTCTAAATAGGATTAAATCTATCCCGAAACTGCAGATCAAAATTTGTTTCTGCAACATATTTCTATTTTTTGAAACACGAGTTGTTGTCCCTTAATGGCAAGACTCACACATAGAAAATGGATCTATAATCAAATTTTCCTCCAATAACTTGATTACTGAGGATCTGATTGCAATAAAATATACCAGACATTTGGTTTTACACATCTTTACAGCATCTTTCGTATTGCTTTAGCGATATAAAATACTGCATGGAACATGCATTATTGCCCTTGATTTTGCGTTTTAAGATTAAAAATCAATATAATATGCCTTATAAATAAATGAATCAATGGTCCCAAAAATTGGTGAAATAATGAAATTTCCTTCATTTTATATAATTTGATGACGTTTGCATTTTTCTTCCTGTATCACCAAACATAAATGTGTATCTGCATTTTATTCTTTCATCAAATCAGAGTAAATGATCATTGACAAAGTGCGTGAGGTACGAATATACTGACAATCTTAATGGCTTCAAATTTCATCAGAAATGATGACTATTCTAAATCTTAACAGTATGTAGCTTTTAAGTTTTTTTTAGATACAGATATTATGTATCATCCTCCTGCTTTGCTTAGATTGTCGTCTATGCTTTGGAAAACTCTAATGTCTTTTTGTATCTTGTTAGTTTTAGGTACCCTAACACTTTAGATAAACCAAATTAATTTGCTTAACATCCTTTTCAGGACGACCCTGCAAGACATACTGTAACCTACAGATTGATTCATTAACCTCAAATGATAACCTTACTAACTCAAATTTTCTCGTCAAAAGTCCGCTCTATAAATTAACAGTGAGCTGTTTTTAGTCTTTCTTACTCAGAAATAAATGTACTTTAATTTCATACCACTTTCAATTACCTTATTGCAATTGAAGTTATAAATTATTCATATTTTTCCAAGAACATGTTTCTAAAATACACCAAATAAACAGGGCCTGCAAATGGTTGACTTTTTTCTATCAGATCTAGATAATAACACACCAAGATGTAGAAAAATATTGTATGTGTCGAATCTGAAGTCATTGGTAGTGATGACAGTACAATCAAAATTATGTTGAACCTGTCCAGTTCTCAGAAAATTTAGCATATACAGTTTGTATAATGTTTCTCTAATGGCAACGTTTATATAAAGGAAACATCACAGTACTTTGATGCTATTTGCGTTTGTATTCCAAAAAGGCGACAACAATAAAGCATAAGAAAAGAGAACCACTGGACGATACTACATGGTTCTAGAACTGTTCCAGAGAAGATTTTTTATGTTTTAACTATACAAGCCAATGTAAAACATGTGATACCCCTGGGTGGAGCCATTTTTGAATAAACTTGGCAGCTCCAGGCCTTGTGGGTCAAACAAGAAGGGTTTTTTGTTTTATTTAAATAAACCTATATAGCCTTCGTGGCTTGTTTTTGTCTGCACGGCCATTATTTGAACAGACTCAGTGGAGGCTACATACTAAATATAATGGCGTTGGGCCATGTAGTTTCAGACAATATTTTTATTATATTTGCTGTAAAAAAACTATATAAAACCAAGGGCCATAATTTGAACAAACTTGGTAAAGTAGCACTTGGTGACGCTACAACTCTGTGAATATTGTTTTATGCTTTCCCTATTAAAGCCTATCTAAAACACGTGGCCCCCAGGATGGGTCCATTTTGGCAACATGGGCATAATCTTAACAAACCTGGTGGAGGGGTCTACTAGATGATACTAAATACCAATTATCAAGGCTGTGTGCCAAGTGGTTCCAGACAAGAAGATTTTTTATGAGTACCCTATATAAACCTATGGAAAACATGTGAATCTGGAGCGGGCCACTTTTGGCCCTAGGACCATAATTTTAACAAAATTAGTAGAGGTCTACTAGACAGAATCAAATGGTTTCAGATAATATTTTTTCATGTTTCCCATTTTAAAAAAAGCAAGTGAGTATGGTCAGGAAATTCCACAGTCACACTCTGCAGACCAACCCACGGCCTATGTAAAACATGTGAACCCAGAGGCGGGACAATTTGTGGCCCCATGAGCATAATTTGAACAAAAAAGAAAAAAATATCTATTAGATAATCTTACACAAAATATGAAGGCTATCAGCCTTGTGGTTTCAGACAAGAAGATTTTTAAAGTTTTCAAAAATCTATTTTACCCATGTGATCTAGATATACTATTTCATCAATTATTTGAGCTGGCCATATAAGGACCATTCCTGTCAGCCAAATTTGATCAATTTCAAGCCATTTTTTTAGGGTGAGATATCGTTTGAAGCAATTGTTGACAACGCACGACGGACATCCAACGTTCACAATATCTCACTTTGAGCTTATGACTCAGGTGGGCTAATAAAATATACAAAATATTGTGATTTTAAATATGTCTATTTGACCTTGACCCTTGACATTAAAATAGGTCATTACACAAATTTTAACTCTGACATACAAAGAGTGTAGACTATTACTTATTTTGATGAAACAAAATTGACGAAATATGGCGTTTGAAATATTTTAATGTAGATAAAGATTTTTTTTATGAAAAGTTTGCATTTTCCTTTTGCATTGAAACTATTTGCAACCAGACACACGGACAAACACAACTTTTGGTACATGTATCATTGGTATTGATAATTTATTTTAATGTTGTTTTCCAACCAATACCATACAAATCATAACAATATTGTATTAACGTGTCCTTATGAATAAATGCAATGCTCTAGACCTATGCATAATCCTCTATAGTGTGTGTGTACGGTTCAAGGGCCGTAACTATGTAAGTACTCATCTTCGACGATGCCATCGACTGGATTCTGAAGTTGTACATAAAACAAATATTTTGGTATATATGACGCTTGATGTTAGCACAATCTTAGCAGCAAAGTTCATAAGGAGAGGAATTCTGGCCAGTCGTATGTGGTAGTATAAAGCGGTTATCATCTTGGCGTGATTCAAACTGAGGCCATTACGGAATAGCTCACGCCTCGCTTGATTGGGGGTATTTATTCCCCTTTGGTGGCAAAGAATATGTGGAATTTAAGTATGTAAGACTAGTACTTATAAGTTTAGCTTCAAACAGGCCCAAACTATACTTTTACTAATAAACAGATACATAAAATACGCATTTTTTGTGATTTGGGGGTATGCCTATTTGACCTTGACCTTTGACCTTGAGAAAGGTCACAACTTGATTTGAAGCTTGACCTAAAACGAGTGTATGCTGTTGCTAACCTTGATGAAAAAAAAAGATGAAACTTGCATTTTGAACTAAGTTATGGTTAAAAATTGTGTGTATGAAATATTAGCATTGCCCTTTTACATTGACACTATTTACAAAAAGAAACACAGACAAACACACCTTTAGGTATCGTACATGTTGAAACTATATTTCAATGTTGTTTTCTAATCCAATACCATATAAATCATAAAATATTTCAAGGATCATTGACACTTGCTATGGGTAATTGCCTATGGTTTTCAGTAAAAATAAAAGTTTGTCAATCGTCCCTTTCTTCACCATGAAGCTACCGTGACCTGAGTACTTTATGGTAGTGAAATCCGTTTTCGATATTAAATGCTTCAAATATATTAATTTTTGGGTAGAACAATCAGTTTTACATTAAGATGTATAGAAATCCGAAAACATTTTTTAAAATATCATTCCCCCCCGTGTGCCAGCAAAAGCTTTTGCATGTATATGTGTTACCATATTTTACACATTGTATGGAAGTGGCTTGCTGGCACAAGGGGGGGAAAGATGTTCAGCAGCCCAAAAACCCAGGGCCTAAGCCCATAAAATGCCTTTTCTACCAAATAAGAAATTAATGACAGTAATGAAGTTCTCTAGAGCCAACCTCCTAAATTGCTTTGCATTCTGTGCTAGTTTAATATAAAGTACTTAAAGATTAAAAGTAGAATTAGCAAGGTTTTATGCATTTTTTCATAAGAAAAAATCTCACTGTTATTAAATGACACAATATTTTGCAAACGTCCTGTACTTATCTATTTGCATGCTAGGGAGTTGTTCATGTTTTTATTTTCGTCTGCTGACTTTCTTCAAAATTAAGTTTTTAAAAATAAACCACCCAGGACCACCACCAGAGTGTCAACCAGTTTGGATCCAGATCAATGCCGACATTCTGTTGGTCTTTATCTGGGTTCAAACTGTTTGCAAAAGGTTGTTGGCAGACGACAAAATTATCCACTGGCACGCAAAGAGTTATAACAGATAAATACTTTAGTGCTCAATATATTGTCTCATATAGGGATATACATGCATATGTATACCATAAATATTCAGACACTTTAAATACATTCCAATATGCTATCCCGTTTAAACAAAGCAAAAGTAATATTCAAAGGATCTAGTTAGAATCAGATTTACTTTCCAATGCTAAATGGGACACTTTCATTCCTTCAAAATTATTTCTTTCTTTTGTTGAGCTTTAAGTTTTGTATTATTTACGGTACATGTAGTCAAAGATGTACAAGTAACTTCTAAATTATCTCCCCAAAATCATTTTATTACAAAATATATTTTGTTTTTAAAACAATTTCATCAATTATCGTGATTCGTTAATACTCTGCATATGGTATGTTCAAAAGATATCACCATGCCTACCAAATAAATCAAGAAAAGTGGCAGAAATCACTTTTTAAGCACTTTTTATTTTCATGAAATTTCAGACCCCCTCCCCTTTCTGCCCGCCATAACTCTCGAATGCGTATGAATTTTGAAAATATTTTGCTAGCTGGCTCTTGCCATTAGATTCACCTATTGCACTGATACTACATGCACTACACCAGAAGCTCAAAAGCAGCGTTCTGGGAATCAGAAAAATAGGCGTATAAGGCCCAAACTGTCAATGATCCTTTAGTATGCTTATTAGAGATAAATGCAATGCTATCTGCCAACTGTATGCAAAATTCTAATAATCTGTTAAAATGGGTATGTACAATTCAAGGGCCGTAACTCTGTTAGTACTCATCAGCGACGAAGTCATCAACCGGATTCTGAAGCTGGACATACAAACGAACATTTTGGTATATGCCACTAGATGTTGCACCGATCTGACCAGTAAAGTCCTTAAGGAGAGGACTTTTGGCCAGTCGTCTGCTGTACTAAACAGTCTGTATTAAATCTTTAAATATTTCATAATTTTCCTGCATTGGACAATCACTTTTAACAGTGTCACTCTCAAAAATACACAAACAGAACCTCAAAAATGTATTATTTTTTCAACAAAACAAATAACATTTGAGTGTGGTTAGGTGAACTGACCGTCCCGCAATGACCATAGCTGTTGACTTGGGACGTAAAGCAACAAAACAAACAAACAAAATCAGCGGATATAATAAAAAAACATATTTTAGAAATTATTATTTTTTTCTACTTTCTGGAAAATTACAGTAGGAGGGTTCGTAAATCAGCTAATAGAAAAAATCTGGCCTAAAGAAGCACAGGCACCAACAAAGTCTTTACAGAATCCCACAAAGTTTAACCCTTAATGCGCCAATCGCAACAAATGTCGTCTGCTATTCTCGTCTGCTGAAATGTTTAAGAAGCCTCTATGGCAAATAGTGTGGACCCAGATCAGACTGCTCCTATAGGAGCAGTCTGTTCTGGGTCCACGCTATTTGCTTGTAAACTTAATTTGTCAGTAATATAAGGTAATTATTTGCAGCAGACGACTTCAGCAGATGACATTTTCAGATGCATTTTTTTCTTGGTACTTTAAGGGTTAGATAAGTTCATTTTATAGTCTATTTCATTGTTATTACGTAAAATGTTCTAAAAATTCGAGCACTTTTCTCTTTCTGTTATCAAATAAAATGTTGGTTATCAGTGCTGGAATTTTTAAGATGCTTGCCAGAATAGCAAACGGGAGACCCTGATCTGACTGCTTCTCCAGAAGCAGTCTGATCTGGGTCTGCCCTGTTTGTCCAGGCCTTTTTGGCAGGCAATCAGTGTTCAAAATATTAAAACATTTACCATAGCTGAGATGGCATATATTTTATTGTTATGCTGAACTGTCCCCTATGTGTACAAGGTCTTACCAGACTACACCTTAATTACTTACACCGGAGTATAACCACTTTTTAGACTCTCATCTGTTCCAATGTTACGCCTTGAGCCGGTGGATGCAATAGGACAGCGTATGAGACACAGCCTGAATAATAACATAAAAAAATGTCAATTATACAGCACCCTAGATAGGCAGCGTATTTGCGTAAATACGCAATTAAAATCCTCAAAAAAGCAATTAAAATGAAATGTGAGCGTACAGAAAAGCAAGCATAACGATCAGTATGCAATTACATGCGATGTCATTGCCTACCATTTGGTCCATTTTGTTTCCATTTGGGTAATAAACAAATGCCAGTCGGGTGTTGATTTTTTTTTACTAGCGGCGCAATATAACTCCAGTTTTATGAATAAAATATCGGTGCCCAGTCCAGTATTCGCGGAAAAATACAATGATGAAAGTGAAACTGCAAAGTGTACAGGCTCGAATGTCAACAATGGCATGAGATTTGCTCCAGGTACATTATCCGCTAGTTTGATACTTTAGAAAGGCAGACGATGGGAGTGAATAAATATGCAAGCACATTCCCGATGGCTTCATGCAATAAGAAAACGTGTAATCACAGAAAAAAAAAGCGTGGCGTAAAAAAATATGAAAATACACAATTGTTTTTGCAAGTGCGCAATTGAGGATAACCAGGTTGCGTAAATACCCAATTGACCCAAAAGCTTATCTAGGGCGCTGATTATATATCCCCCGACGAAGGGTTATTTTAAAGAAACATGTAAATCACAAAACATAACCCCCATTCATCTAAACCCTAAGTTCAACTTCGGTATCATTCAGAATCTATAAACAAACACCTGTCAAGTATGTTTTTTAGTGCTTAGTTAAATGAAAAATATATGTACATCTGCACAATTTCTATATCTGACCTTTCAACCCAACCCCAGAGGTCAAGGGTGTGTGTAAATTCAGTGTTGCCTTGCATGTTGGTCTACACTTTTTTCACTTTAATTTGATATGAAATATGACCTCTTTCAGAAAAGAAAATATATGACCTTTTGACTCCACCCCAGGGGTCGAGTGTGTGTGTAAGGACAGCATATTTGCTTTCATGGTGATCTATACTCAATTCCCTTTAATTTGATATGCAACATGACTAATTTCAGAAAACATATAATTTGACCTTTTGGCCCCACCCCGGGGTCCAGGGTGTGCCTGTGGGCAAGATATTTGCTACGATGTTGCTGGATGCATCTTAAGCTTTAATTTGATATGCATCATGACCATATTCAGAAAAAAGTTTAATTTTGGCCTAGGCCCACCCCCTAAGTCCACCCCAGGGGATCTGACCCAGGCCTTCAAACCGTTTGATATGTTCCATATCTATTGCTCCTCTGCCTGCATGCAAAATTTCAGCAAAAATATTGACAAATGCCTAAGTTATTGGGAAATTTAAATATTTGACCTTTGACCCCTTAGGTTGGATCAAAGGGGTGGGGTAAAATTTTAACACTGCCATGCTTATCTACAGGAATTGGACAATCATGACCTATAGTGAGACGTTCTTAAATATAATAGATTTAAGGAAATGTGTCTCTCAGTGAAGAGGAGAAAATGAAGGCTTGGGTTGAACACTACACTTGACTACTGAATGTTGAGTTTGAGTGGGAGAGCGACCTGCTTCCGGAAGTCGCTCCTGTGGAAGGTCCG
Source organism: Loripinus fragilis (assembly GCA_964019695.1). Lineage (NCBI taxonomy): Eukaryota > Metazoa > Mollusca > Bivalvia > Lucinida > Lucinidae > Loripinus > Loripinus fragilis. The sequence continues at coordinate 34,169,701 of OZ026516.1, forward strand.
CCACCACCAGTCACGAAGGATCTTATTCGCAAAGCCCTTAGAAAGATGAAGTGCGGCAAAGCTGCTGGCCCATCTGGTATTATTGCGGAGATGCTTAAAGCTGCTGGTGAGGTGGGCATAGAGTTGTTGACAGAGCTAACGGAGGTGGTCTTCTGCAATGGTGTGATTCCTACGGACTGGCAAGAGAGTTTCATCTTGAACCTTTACAAGGGTAAAGGTGATGCTCTGGAGCGGGGAAACTATCGCGGCCTGAAACTAACAGATCAGGTTATGAAGTTGCTCGAGCGTGTGCTGGACTCCTTCATTCGAGAGATGGTGGACATTGACGCCATGCAGTTTGGCTTTGTGCCGGGTCGGGGCACCACTGATGCTATCTTCATCATCCGCCAATTGCAAGAGAAGTACATCGCTGCATACAAGCCACTTTACTTCGCCTTTGTTGATCTGGAGAAGGCTTTCGACCGAGTACCCAGGAAAGTTCTTTGGTGGGCCTTGAGGAGTTTGGGAGTGGAGGAGTGGGCTGTGTGTGTCATCTAGGGCATGTATACGGATGTCAAAAGCAGAGTTGGGGTCGATTACATGCAAATGTAATCGATTACAATTACAATTATTTTGAAATTTCATGATTATTGATTACAATTACAATTACTTTGTTTAAAATGTAATCGATTACAATTACAGATTACACTGCAAAGTAATCGTGATTACTTTATGATTACTTATGATTACTTTTGAGGAATAAATTAACTGTATTATATTTCAAGACTTAATAGAATGTTATCCTGAAGAAACAAAAACTTAGCTGTTTGATGTCAACCTCAAAATTTGACCATTGTTTTACATGCATCATAAATAACACAGTTCCATGTTCTTCAGATTTATGTTTCTGTGGAAGGAGATATCAAAATAAAATTATTCAAACTATCATTTTAGTAATGTAGAAATCAGCTACAACTTTGATGTTTACAATAATAAATATGAAGCACCTAGAACTCTGCTATTTAAAACAAAGACTGATGACTAGATAATAGTCAGTGAAGATCCTGATCAACTGAACAACTGCACTTTCTGATCAAAGTTTCTAAACAGCATCTACGTCCCATAATATAACATTGTGTCATACCATTATAGCATGCTGAATGAGGTATGGGCTTTTTTAATTTGATGATATTCTTTATAAAGAATTTTGAATTTTATCCCTATTTTATCATAATTATTCAGAGAACATGACCTCCTGAAGAAAATTAGCCCAGCTTCCATTATTACCTAATATTTTGGATATTCTTTTATTTCATTTAATTTAATCTTGATATAAATTGGAACACATTTATTATGTTTCATGTATGTATATAAAAAGAATGACAAAATTATGTAGAATCGGTCTTATTTGGATCTTATGCAGATCAAATCGAAAACTAAAAATGAGATCATATTCAGCAGGAAAATGGTCAAGATTAAACACTTGCTAAAAGGTGTTAAAATTCAGCTGTCATAAAAAGGATTAACTTAAGAAAAGGGTCCTTATTTCATTTGACAGCAGAGCAAATAAAAAAGTTGACCAATAATGTCACAGACAACATTTTTCAGAAAGGTGAAATTGGACTGGGAAAGCTTTGATTTTAAATATTTATATGATGAGATAGTCAATTCGGAGTTTGGCTCAAGGCTATCCAACTATCTATAATACTAAATAAACGAATTACCGCATAAACTGAAAAATCGAGGTCATTTTCATGCTTGATTTCTTTACTGTTACTTTAAGATATTGCTTTCATTGATAATCTCGGTTAGGATGAGTTTTCATTTAGCATAGATTTAGAGAATTTTGGAATTAAGTGTGTTTTCTAAAAGAACTGCGCCCTCTGGCGAATGTTTCTATATTTAGTGTATGTCACGTTCATGGTCACGCGTCACTATTTTTAGATCGATTGGGTTTCCAATACAAACTGAATGGAGATGACCGAAGCGTTCCGAATTTTTGTGTATATGTCATATGTATATGTGTATTATGCTGTGTCAAGTCGGCCATATTATAAACAACAATGGGGAAAACGCCGCCAAACTCGCCAAAGAAAAAAAGATATGGCTGTAATTTTAAATAATCCCTTATCAAAACTGATTATTAGTCGCGGTAATCATCACACCTTTCTTCGACACGCGCTTAATAATCCTAAGTGTCAAGGTCGCTGCGCATAATGTACTGTTTACATCGATTGGCTTGGTCGTACCACTTATATCACGGTAGGCAATGACGCTATCAAATATTATTAGTAAAAGGCGCCTCGCTGAAGTTTTTCTGTGATTTTCTTGACGAGAAGAAATAAACATAACCGCATTTACAAGTATCAGCTTTTGTAAAAAGAAAATAAAAAAAAAATCGTCGGTTCCGGGTCATTTCGGCCCATGGTCATTTCGGCCCAATAATCCCTTTTTGGTTCTTAGAAAAAAATAAATCTCACTCCTAAAAAATTTGGTAAAATTGGTCCGCGCGGTAAATGCGAGCAGAAAATAACCATTTTAAGGGCGTCGCGCGCAATCTCACTCTTTAAGATTTCAAAAAGTTGACAGGTATGCAAATAACGAAGTAAGAACTACACCAAAATCACCACCTTAGAACGGTCAGGTGCAAGCTACTGGTGAGGGCTTGAGGTTGAATTTGTTTTTAGCTCACCTTAGCAGCATATGTCAGCTTATAGGTAGGATGCCCATGGTCCGTTGTCGTCAACAATTTCAAACATCTTCTTCTCGGAAACCATTTGACCAATCAAAGACAAATTTTATGTGGAGCCTCTTTGGGTAGGGGGAACGAAAGTTTGTTTGTTGCATCTGGGTCACATGACCAAGATGGCCGCCACGCCCATATATGGTAAAAACCCTTCAAAAATCTTCTTCCCCGGAACCGGTGAACCAATTTCCACGAAACTTGGTATGTAGCAGTGGTGACTCTGCCCATCATACTTTGTTCAAATGATGACCTACGGTTGACCTTGACCAATTTTACAACAAGGTCAAATTTGTTAACTTAGGCTTTTCTACAGGAAAAAGTGAAAGCTGTTGATTTTTTCACAAATATTTCAGCCTCTGACCTGAAACCAACTGAAATAATGAAGAATTGTGAGTATTGAAGGCCGAGGTCATTTCTTGACCTTGGCTAAAGGTCATTTACGTATATGAAAATTAAAACTGGCTTTTCTTGGAAATTGATGGGCCAATCAAACCCAAATTTTATATGTTAGCTTTCAGGTACAAGCAGGGTTCCAGTTTGAGGGCAAATCGGCGAAATACTTCGCCCCAGACCGCTCCGTTTCGCCTATAATGGTCGTAAAAAGGGAAGTGTATTTCGGCATATGGAGGCGCGGTGGCTCAGTGGTAGAGCGTCGGACTCGGGACCTAGAGGCCCCGAGTTCGAACCCCACAACCGCTGTGTAGTGTCCTTGAGAAAGGCACTTTCACCTTCCCAAAGTACTAATAATACCCAGGAAGAAGTGGCTCCGTCTCAACATGACTGAAAAATTGTTTACCGGGACGTAAAACACCAATCAATCCAAACCATTTCGGCATCAGTGTTCCTTTTCAGGCCATTTTGGGGGGCGAAATTCGGCCCCACTCCCAAAGGCGAAACACCTCCTTTTTCCCAATTGGCACAGTAAAATTCCCAATCAGAAGTTGGAAGAAAAATAAGGAGAAAAAGTTTGTTTTTTAACCACGAAAAGTAACGACATTTCCAGGTTTGCCTTTGAAGAAGATAATTTGGTATACAAAAATTTCCTTAAATATTGTATTTCTTTGCATTTTGAGTGTGAAAACCACTCATTTATTGGTTTGGGCAGCTACCACTTAAAAAATTGCAGACTAATTTTTCCGACATTGTCCCTATTTTTGGACAGTACCAGTAACCAACACAACACTAAACTATAATAATCAGCAGACCTTAGTATAAACTTAAATTGACACTAGCTTTAAACAAGTACAGACTTTTGGGGGGGGGGGACTCACAAAACAGTAACAAAACAAACAGAACTTCTATAAAATAGTTAATTACTACCATTGATGGCAACTAGAGTTATGAAAGTTCAAGACACCTTTCTCTGACTCACGCTCAATAATCCTAAGTTTCAAGGTCGCTAAACAGCTTACATTGATAGGCTTGGTCGTACCACTTGACGCAGTAGGCAATGACGCTATCAATAAAATCTGTTTAAAAGAGTGCATTGTTCAGAAATAAGAACCTGGATTTGAGCGATTTTTGGCATTGTTTGGAGGAAAACAAATATAGTAAAAGTCACCTCGCTGAAGATTTTTAGTGATTTTCAAGATGAGAAGATATAAGCATAATCATGTTTACAAGTATCAGCTTTTGTAAAAAAAATTAAAACTCGCCGGTTTCGGGTCATTTCGGCCCATACCTATTTGGGCCCATGGTCATTTCGGCGACTAGAATCGCCAATACAAGTTTCAGATTTCATAAAGCTGTGAAAAATTAACACACATGAAAGGGGGATACAAGTTTCAGCTTTTTTAAATGCAAAATAAAGGTAAATTGACAATCATGAAATATTTCCGCGCTTGCGTGGGCTCTTTTCTAGTATTTAATATACAAGGGACCTTTACCTGCCCGTTATATATTTTTGCTAAACTTTTATCTTGCTAGATAATTTTGCATGTTTTTGTCATCTGTTCAAATTTTTCAGAATTACCCTTCTTTTGAAGCAAAGGCTTTAAGGGATAGCATCAGTATCAAAAAGTTTGAATTCAGCTCTGGTCCAACATTTTGTTGGGCCTGATTGAGCATTGGATGTCAGCAGATGACAATAGTTGTTAATAGCAGGTAACAGGTTAATCAACTAACCCTTTCATTGCTGCATACAGAACAGACATTTTTTGCAAACTGTCTCCCAGGTGATATGCAATATATGTTGGCATTTCATCAGGGTCTGCACTATTTGTTAAGATACACACAATCAGTATCAAATAGCTTGAATTCAGATTGACTCCAAACTGTTTTTATAGGATATCAGCAGATGACAAAAGTTGTCACTAGCAGGTAACAGGTTAATCTACTAACCCTTTCATTGCTGCATACAGAACAGACATTCCTTGTTTCAAACATTCATTATTCTCATTGATCTATTGCTGGTACCTGTCACTGCACGACTTACAACAGTTTTTTAAACAGTTTCATATATTTTTTGTAAAAAAAAAGTAAAAGTAATCATAAAGTAATCGTAAAGTAATCATGATTACAGGCTATTTTGCAATGTAATCGATTACATTACGATTACTTGTAATCATAAAAATCCATGATTACAGATTACTTTATGATTACTGAAAAAAGTAATCGATTACAAGTAATCGTGATTACAGATTACAATTACCCCATCTCTGGTCAAAAGCCGTGTCCGTGTCAATGGTCAGTACAGCAAGGAGTTCGGAGTTGGAGTGCATCAGGGATCTGTTCTCAGCCCCTTGCTTTTCATACTTGTGCTGGAAGCTCTGTCGCGCCAGTTCCGTACTGGTGTGCCATGGGAGCTTCTGTATGCTGACGACCTTGCTGTAATGGCAGACTCACTTGAAGAATGTATTGCAAAGTTGAAGGTATGGAAAGAGGGTATGGAACGCAAGGGACTGAGAATCAACATGAAGAAGACAAAGCTCATGGTCTCGAGACCGGGGCTTGACCTTCTTCGCAACTCTGGAGCGTTCCCCTGTGCATTCTGTCGGAGTGGTGTTGGTGTGAACTCTATCCAGTGCTCGCAGTGCATGTATTGGGTGCACAAGAAGTGCAGTGGTGTTAGAGGAAGATTGGCTGAGGATCCAGACTATGTTTGTCCACGATGCTGTGATCAGGCTCGACCGATTGACAATAGACCTGTCACACAGGTAGATGCGGATGGAACGCAACTCGATGTGGAATCCAACTTTTGCTACTTTGGAGACATGCTGTGTGCTGGCGCAGGATGCAAGCTTTCCATCGTCACCAGATGTAGTACTGCCTGGGGAAAGTTTAAAAGGCTTCTTCCTATTCTGACATCCAAGCATGTGTCCCTAAGGACCCGCGGGAAGGTCTTCAACGCCTGTGTACGTTCTGCCCTATTACATGGTAGTGAAACCTGGGCACCTACTGGGCCAGACTTGCAGCGGCTTCGCCGGAATGACAGATCAATGGTCCGCTGGATATGCGGAGTCAGAGATGATGACGAAGTGTCCTCGGACTCACTCTGTGCAATGTTAGGAGTGCAGGAGGTGACAGCAGCTCTCCGCACTAGGTGTTTGAGATAGTATGGACATGTTGCACGCTCCTCTTCATGCATAAACTCCATCACAAGTATGACGATTCCTAGCGCCAGAATAAGAGGGAGACCTAAAAAGACCTGGTCTGAGTGTGTTATGGCTGACATGAAAATGTGCAGCCTTGGCAGCATCGATCCACTGAACAGAGAGGCGTGGGAATTGGGTGTTAGACACTCTAGCCACCTGCTGCCTACTCCAGTACCTGGGGGCTGGGACACCTGCAGCAGTAGAAAAATAAACTCAGGATCAAGTCAATTCAAGATTTATGCTTGCTTCCTGTCAATTCGACCCTTCCTGTCAGTTCGAGCACCATGGTGAATCAGAATTTTAGCTCGTGCCGAGTATTGGAACGTCCGAAAATCCGGATGCATCGAAGCGACAGTTCATAAAGTAAAGATAAAATGTGGAAAAAGCTGGATCTAGTTGCAATTTCATCCAAGAAATAATAATTTATGCCTAATATTTCCAAAATACCTTCTCAAAAAAAAGTTTTTAGCCCAATAAGAATTGGTATATTCGTTTTGAAATTACCCTTTTTAGCTGACTTATTCTTTATTGATCACGGAGACGCTTGTTGGACCTAATTACGCTTTTTTCTGAAAATTACAGTGCAGTTCATTTGATAAATTCTGTTAGCTTTAACGATCTTTTGTCTCTACTTTTTGAATGAAAAAATCGAATTTGGACTTCTTTTCAAGCATATCCCAAGCGGTCAGACAGGAAATAGCTGGACTACAATCCAATAACTAAGACCAAAGACATTTCTATGAAGTGATATACATTTTTGGTACATTTTTGGTGTCTCCTGACCCATTTAACTGATGGTGAGCTATTGCTATCATGGAATGTCCATCCTGCAGTTGTAAGTTTGTCTCGTTATTTTTAGTGACCCTACCGTTTGTAGACTTTAAAAAAAATAATAAAAAAGTGAAAATCTGCATTAGAGTTTTGGAATCATTCAGAAGAAACATATTATTTGAACTGGACTGTGGATTCATATATCACGCTTGACCTTGGTGGTTTTAGCAACCGACCAATCAGAGCAATCGATTTAACAGGAACATTTAAGTGATCCAGAGCGATGACGTCATGTTGATGAAAGACCGCTGTTTACAAATTTTGTGTTGCTGGCTTTGTTAAGTTCGTTTTTTTTCTTTTTTACAAATGTTTAGTTAATATTTTTTGCTAAGAAAAAAAATATAGGGAGTAGCCATAACGCTAGTTGCAGAACTGCGACTTCAGATTTTTTTCGATCTGGCTGAATCTAAAGTCGCAGTGTTTTTGTGCTCTATCTTGACCAGTGATGGAGTCCCCTTTTGTTTTGGGAAAAACTTGTTTCCTTGAAAATCCAACCATTTAGACTTCTTCATGTGTTTTACATACACAACAAAGTTATAAAAATGTTACCATTGACTTCGTTATTATGACACGATCAATGCAATATGTAATATCATGTTCTTGTTGTTGTTTTTCGGCTCATCGCAGCCATTTTGCATGCTTTTCACAAGCTAGGGGTGATGACGTTTTTGCGATAGAATTCGGATGTTGAATTGATGAGACGAACTTAATAAAACGTTGATAAATATTATAATAAAACCCGGTACTGGTTATACTCCCCATGACTAGGTAAGGTATGTCAGCACTTTTTCAAAAACTCAGTTCATTATTATAATAAGATTAACAGTGGATTTTGGACATTATAAGAAACAAGTAGGTGTTTGAATTTTGAAAATCAGGGCAATATTGTTAAAGCTATTGATTCTGTTAACTTACTCAATGTTGGTTCGCTCACAGCAGTCACGTTTCTGTATTATTGTGCATTGTAGCGCCCCCTATTTTCTATTAAATTATAACGAGTAATAATGACCTATTTCAGAAAATGAAAGTCGATTTCCAAGAATGGTTTGATTTCAATTTAATATAGCATGCCAAAGAAATTGAGATACTTACTTGACAGAAATCCTAAACAATCACATACCCCACCCGTATAAATCTAATTTTCGGAAAGGAAGCTTTGTCATGTCACAAAATGTCATAATCACACCGAAAATGGACTTTTCCAACAAGGCGGACAATTGTTATTCTGATCATGTGCTCACATGACAAGTTTCCCGCCAAAAGTAGCAAGCTAACGCAAGAGTACATTGACCTCTGAACCGAGAGAGGGTCAGCTTGTTTACGACAAGAAGCGATGGATTGGAAAGATCAGAATCAAATTACTTTTGCACAGTGATCAGTAAGATATTAGTGAAAGAAAATATTTTTTTATTTCATGGCTAACCTCGCTGCACGCTGAATAGCTTTACTATCACACACTTATGTTCAAATAGGCTATCAGTCAATACACACAGTTGGTACACATCGTTTTTAAGGCGCCACGTGAATCTTATATAGAGACATTGGGTGCTTTGACCTTCTTTTTGAACATGTGCGCAATGGTTTATGATTAGAATTGTATAATGATGTCATTGTTTGAATATGCAAAACCATTTGGATCTTTTTCTATGTATTTCCTGTTAGCGGAAGTGGGGGAGTTCCTTATCTGAAAATAGTCAATTTTCAATCCAGTGACATCCGTCGGAATACAGAACCAGGGTGAAAAATTTGCATACTAGGTTGAAGATTGACCTTTATTCATTGACATTCATCAAGATATTAAAAGAAAACCTATTACAAATGGTTAGAGAGGTCACCATAAAAATCAACCTGTATGCACTAAAAAGGATCCCATCCATTGCCATTAAGAACTCCTCGGACACAGTTTGTACATGTCCAACTGGGTAGTCCTCGATGGCAACAAATTGGTAAAGGGCGGCCCTAGTTGGATCGGTAATTGGTCATCTTTTTTTTGCAAATATCTACATGTAACAAATGTATGGTGAGATGGTATTGGATTCTTTTAATCTCAACAGACCAGGTATGATCATTTTTAGGCCAATTATGATAATAAGGAAGGTAAAAGAAAACATTATATAAGTCTGATTTTGGTATTTAATGTTGTTAAAACATCTGTGTATTCAGAAAACGGAAAGTAAACGGGTCATTGTCGGTACATTAAATACCAAAACAAATTCGTGCGTGACTTTAGTACCCACAGAAAAAGCATGCTCTTCAGCTCAGAAGACAAAAATGACGCCATGTTTTGAAAACAAATAGTGTAAACATTCTGTGTGGACAGGAGTATTTTATCTTTTTAGAACTAATCAGGTATGCATCAGTGGCAAACTAAATCGCAAAATATAGATAAACCTATAAACATACAAAATGGAGTAGTGTTAGAGGAAGACACTGTTTGGAAATGTGTTTTCAACTTGGTTTACGTCCACGATAACAGTAAGGGAAAAGATAGAGGCTTAAAAAATCAGGGCTATATGATAACATAAAATAAAAATCCATCATATCGCCCTGAATTCAGTGCTACCATAACGCGTATGCGCAAAAGTTGTGATAAGGTGGTGTACTTTTATTAACACTAACATCGGTCCGTGGAAACACCCCAAACCACCCCAAACCACATTCTAAATACCCAGAGGTTGTGTTTGTGATAGTATCAATACTTGAAGAACACATTTAAAAGCATTTTTATTACGGTGACCTGCCATATTAGCCCCAAACCACATATAAACCACCCCAAACCACATCTAAACCACCCCAAACCACCTCAGATCAGTCTCCATGGACACAAACAAGCTAACCTACCTCCCCCACGCCCACTCATACACCCTTCCCCTCTTTCTTTCTCACTCTCTCTCTCTCTCTCTCTCTCCCTGGACCAACACACCCACAAACAGTAAATCCCTTTTTTTGCTTCACGCCATTCATTGTGAAGATCAAACATGTGATGCACCTTTAGCTAATTAGTACGTATTTAATTTAGACTGCTTGCATGCAATTAATTAATTAAGTAATCAGTTAAAAGAAAAAAATAACTGTCTTTTATTATTGATACTATCACCAAAACATATTCTGGGTGTTAAGAATGTGGTTTGAGGTGGCTTAATTGTGGTTTGGGGTGGTTTGGTGGTGGTTTTGGGGCTAACATTGCAAATCAACGTAACAAAAATGCTTTATAATTTCTTCTTCAATTATTGATACTATCACAAAAACATATTATGTGTGTTAAGAAAGTGTTTTGGGATGGTTTTAGAGGTGGTTTGGGGTGGTTTGGAGGTGGTTTGGGGTGGTTTTGGATGTTTTGGGGTGGTTTGGGGTGTTTCCACGGACCCCACTAACATTACTACGCCGAAAGGTGGTGCGCCTATAAACGGGCGGAACATACATACGAAAAAAGAAGAAGGAGAAAAGGTCGAATGCAGGGCAAACCAGACTAAGGAAATGTGAGGATCATTACACAAACAAGTGGGCCCTTGGGCCTTGGTCGATCTCCTGAGAATGACTGTTTATTAAGGTATAGGAAAGCATAGCTCCTCTCAAAGTCCAGCTGTGAATTTTGATAGATCCGCATGCATTGTGCCAGAATACATACAGTGACCGCCAGCTTTTCAGAAAAGCTAATACTTGTTCTTTGATTACTTTACCTGAAACGGTCCGTGTATTCACCGGATCGGACCTAATCACCGGATCTGACCGGATCGGACCGGATCGGGCCCGAAATTGGCTATTTAGCTCATTTTTAAAACATTTTTTTTATTATTATTATGTTTATAAAGTATGTATATGATCATAATAATGATGTCTGGATCATCAAGGTCGGAGATGATAGCTACTATCTGACCGGATCGGGCCCCAAAATGGTCAAATAACGCTATGATATAATTATCTTATGTTGTAAAGTATTTTTAGGATCAAATCAATGACGTCTGTACCAAAAATGGCTTGTTTTAATTTGAGGAAAATTGGTTTCTTTATACTGAACAAAGGATAGACCTGCGCATGTCATTTTATGTAAAACACAACTGGTGTTAATTGATAGCTGACCATTGCAAAAAGGGTCCGTTGAGTATGTTTTTATTTTGCCGTTTATATCAATATTTATATATTCAAGTGCATACAAATTGCACTAAATGCATAATCTTTTATGCACATCATTCTTGTAAAGAGAAAACAATCAGTTAAGCAAAGGAATAGGCCAATTTCGGGCCCGATCCGGTCCGATCCGGTCAGATCCGGTGATTAGGCCCGATCCGGTGAATACACGGACCCTACCTGAAATCGTTTATGTTTCTTCGTAGACAAGTGGGTCCTATGACAGGTAGCAGTTTTAAGCTGGACGTTGGCGTTTTTCTTAAAATTTCTGAAGAGAATCGAACACATGCTTTAAATGCCATAGTTTTGCAGGAAGAAGTAGATTTCTGTTGTTTCAGAGGTCAAACTTTTCACGCATGGAAAATATAAGAGGCATGCTCGATTAGGAAAGTTTAAACGCCGGAACTAACGCCCGAGTCCGGAACCAAAGTCCGGGACCAGAATTTGCAAAAATCAAAATGAGCTCGAAGATGTCGCACGCGAATTTCAAAGGGGGATTTTGGAACTTTAAAAAATGGATAAAAAGGAGGGTTCTTCTACCAATTTTATGCCAGATGACCTTTAAGAAATCATCTGCATTCTTGAGAGAGGGGAAAAGCACAATCCGTATAAAATTATACGCATGAGGAATTATTTTCACTCATTACCAAATTTCCCGCCAAGAATGGAGAATCGACGCCATTGAAGAACTGCGCTTCCGCTCGAGGAACAGAGGATGAGAGAGAATTTTCTTCTGATGACAAGCTACCAAATAAAAGGCGAAAGCGCAGAAGAAATAAATCTTCACATGCTTCTAGATCTGCAAGTCAACAAAAGGATAAGAAACTTAAAGATTCTTCTGATGTTCGGTTAGCACTACAGAAGCCAAAGAAGAAATCTTCAGCTCGAGGGGCAAGTCAACATACAGATAAGAGTGATCATTCTTCCGATGTACAGCTAGCACAACCGAAGCCAAAGAAGAAATCCCCAGCTCAAGTGGCAAGGGATCGTGCCAGGCAAAGAGAGTTCTGGAAGCGTATGCGATTTCCCAGACAGCTAAGAGCTGAGAACCTCGCCTTGCACTACCGACTATTAGCAGAAGCACAGATTGAAGCCAGTCCACAGTCCCCCGTGGTCAGTCAGCGTCAGCGAACTCCAGCTGCTTGGATCGTACATCTGATGGTTCTACAAGTAAGTAATGGTGCAAAGATCAGGAATCGATACAATCAAGTACGTGTACCACACCTGACCCAGGATACCAATGGGAAAGTGACAAACTCACAGAAGACACCACAAACGAGAGCCAAGAGGTCAGCCCTTTCCCAGCAGGTGACCACAAAGCACATATAAACAGACGTGCACAAAACATAGCAAACACAAGACAGAACAAAAACATAAAAGATCCACAAAAGAAGTACCGCCTTGGAACGGTCAGTAAAATATTTTACTGGAGGGCTTAAACCGGTTTAACGGCGCCAACCTCACCCTTAATTCAGATGTGGATCAAGACACATAGATATTTGGTTTGCATGAAAGACCCCTAACTTATCAATGCATCATCTCCTAAAACATATGAATCAAGATATAACAAGGAGATAAAGCAAGGATAAGGACTCAACAGTAAATTAAACTGAATACCGGAGCAAAAGAAATCCAACAGGTAAACCCCGATGGGCCCGACAAACAGCCAAAGCATCAGGCCCCTACCATCTCATCAATAGATAAGTCTTTAAGTCGGAACCATCATAGAGTCTGAAGTCCGACCCACCGGCGTGCAATTAAAGAGGAAAGCAAAGTTGCCAACCGTGATTGGGTTGACTACCAAGCATGCAGTCTGTTGCAATACATTAATGTTAAAGCCAATCTTTTTATAATGGGAAATTATTTTAATGAACTGCGCTGAAAAATTATTAGAGCCAACAATCCTCTTCAACCAAGTCACCATAGAAATCAGGTTCCGAAAGTCCTTGGCGCAAGAGAGATTTAAGTCCAACTTGGAATTTAGAAATCAAATCATAGTATCGTCTATAAAATTTTGAAAATGTTTTGCGAAGTTTATGATACCGATAGCCTTGTTTAAGAAGTTTCTGAGTTAACAATTTATTGCGAGTGTTGAAGTCAGCAACATAGCTAGATGCTCTAGCAAAACGAATGAGTTGAGAGATATAGACTCCATAGGATGTAGAACGAGGAACATCACCATCTAAAAACGGGAAATTGACAATTTCAAAATCAAAGTCGTCACGTTTATCATAAATTTTGGTAGAAACAATATCATTAGAAATTGACAAATGCAAGTCTAAAAAAGCGGCTTCGGTATCAGAGGCATTGGCTTTATTAAGTTGGAGCTCTGAAGGGTATATTTGACTAACCATATTGTCAAAATAAACATTATTAATATTTAAAATATCGTCCAAATATCTGGAAGTAGTGTTAAACGCATCAATAACATCAGCCTGCTTATCATCAGAAAGAGACATCATAAAGTCCCTTTCATAACAAAACAGGAATAAATCTGCAACCAGGGGAGCACAATTAGTGCCCATAGGAATCCCAACAACTTGTCTATAGAGTTTGGTGCCAAATCGAATAAAATTGTTGTCCAACAAAAAGGTCAGCGCATCACATACATTTTGACACGACCATGCATGATATTTTTTAGGTTTTTCTGAAGTAAAGAATGCATTTCTGTCACTACATGCAAGGTAAGGAGAGCCTTCTCTCTGGAAGGTATTTTCAATAAGATCAATAAGTTTATCTTTAATTAAATTATGAGGTAAAGTAGTGTAAAGAGTAGAAAAATCATAAGTAGACAAACTGGTCGCATTGAAATCTCTAGCTTTAAGTTTATCTAAAATTTCACCTGAATTTTTAATCGACCAAAATAGGTTTTTACCGGATCTCTCATATACCTTTTCACAATATTTGATAACATGTTTTTTAACAGCTGTAAGACACGACGTTAACAATTTAGAAAGTTCTGTTGTCGTACAAGAACTAGAATTTGCAATAAATCTTGCTTTATAGGGGTTTTTATGGAGTTTAGGTAACCAGTACAACGTAGGAACTTTGTCTTGATTTTCTTTACCTTTGACACCAAAATGTAGGGCTGTATGACAACCATGCCCATCAACAATCACCCTTTCACTTAAAGAAGGCTGCAGTTTATAGGCATTAGTGTCAACAAGCTCACGCTTAAGAGTATTAATATAATACAATCGTCAAACAACTACAACATTGTTAGCAGCTTTATCAGCTGGAACCAAAACATAGTTCATATGAAAATCCTGGATACCTCGTTTAAGATGACGAAAAGAAGATTTAGGTTTAGGGGGCAAAAGATGTGTATTACGAGAGTAAAATGAAATACTAGTATCAATAATTTTAAAAATGTTAGCTGCAAGAAACAGAGACGGTAGCCAGTCCACAATTCTCAGTGGTCAGCCAGTCAGAGTCAGAGAACTCCGCCCGCTTGGATCGTACATCTGATGTTTCTCAGTCTTCCAGATATTTAACCATCGAAAGGGAAGTTGTCAACACACTTTTCACAGCCCAAGTTCAATCAGATTTAAATAAACTGTCTGCAGAGGCTGCAGTTAAGCATTATAGAATTTCAGTTGATAAGTGTGACAATTCGGAAATTGTGTGTACACGCTGTTTGAAAAAAGGAAGTTTGACATCGTTACGCCGCTGTACAGGCTGTAAAAGCTTCAGCTACTGTAGCAAAGACTGCCAGAGATCTGATTGGCCCTCGCATAAGCAGCTGTGCAAATCAATCCAATCTCAAAACCTGCAAAATTAACTGTAATAGCTCAATTTGTACATAGAACTTCAGGTGAAGGTGTTTGAGACTTTTGAAACTAACTGAAAAAGCTCATTCTTGTACATAGAACTTCTTGTGGTGTTGGAAGGCTTATTCAATTGATTACTCACTGTGTAATATTGTACACTGGTGTTGGTGACATTTAGTGTTTAGAACATTTTATCCATTGTCCCCCTTTTACCGGTTTATCCGGGTGGTCCGACAAATCAACGGACAAACTCTAAGAAACAAAGAAGAAAGAAGATGGCGCTTGAAGATGTCGCACGCGAATTTCAAAGGGGGATTCAGAGGCAGAGGTAAGAAAGGGTGTAATCAAGGCTAGAATTATTACAGGGGTGTACATTCTTCAATCAAATAGACATCTATTCAGCGGGAAGACTATTGATTCAACGTGTCAGCTATGCTGCCTTGAGAGAGAGAGCTGGTTGCTTTGCTTAATTTGTCTTCCTGGTGTCTCGTGATGGTTGAGCGGCTCTTCCTCGCGGTACCACGGGGTTGTCTGCAGTTTGTGATTGTGGTATTTCCTGATCATACTCACTTACTATTTTTGGTGTCTCACAGTTAAAGAAGATGGGCCAACTAGTCAATGATAGCAAGGAAAAGGCTCAGCTACTGGTGGAGCAATTCCAGTCTGTCTTTACAGGTGACGATGGCCAGCGACTACCTGACACCAAGAAAAGAGCCAGATGACCAATATCACCTCTCCATATAACTACTAATGGTGTTGAGAAACTTCTCCGCGGTATCAATACAGCCAAAGCCCAAGGACCAGACAGGATTGCTAACATCATGCTAAAGACTTGTGCCAGTCAACTTGCACCCGCCTTGACAAACATCTTCCAATGCTCCATTGATTGCGGAAAGTTACCTTCTGACTGGTTAAATGCTAACGTCTCACCAGTGTACAAGAAAGGTGATGTCCATCTTCCAGAGAATTACAGACCTGTGTCACTCACGTGTGTCTCAAGTAAGATCTTAGAGTACATCATTTGTAAACATATCCTGGATCACCTAGATCAGAATAACATCCTAACTTCCCTCAACCATGGCTTTAGATCGGGCTATTTCTGTGAAACCCAACTTGTTACAACCGTCCATGATCTCCTTGGGAAGTTGATAGTGGATCACAAATCAACATGATTATGTTGGACTTCTCCAAGGCCTTTGACACAGTCCCACATAGTAAGCTGTTACACCAAAATGAAGCTCTATGGCGTCAACGGCAATATCAACGCTTGGCTCTGCGACTTCTTAACAAACAGGAAGAGGAAAGTAGTTGTTGATGGCGAGGAATCTGATTCAGTCACTGTGGACTCTGGCATTCCTCAAGGTACAGTCCTCGGTCCTCTATTGTTCCTGTGCCATATTAACGACCTCCCAGATGCAGTGAAGTCAACTGTTCGTCTATTTGCTGACGATTGCCTCCTATACCATAGCATCAGAAACAGAGACGACCATCTTGCTCTGGAAAGGGACCTCCGACAGCTAGAGACATGGGCCCATACATGGGGAATGCTTTTTAATGCGAAGAAATGCTACCTTATGAGCATAAACCAGGAATCTACGCACTTCTGCCAACTTGCTAGTTATGCTTCATGCTGGTGTGTGTTGTGCTGTCGTGATTGTTCATTGTAGCCTTGTGGTAACCTGCTAGGAAAGAGTGAGCCTCTTGGCTGTCGTGTTTGTTGTTTTTTGTCACTTTCCCAATTGTGTTCTGGTCCACATCAGGATTAAGGGTGAGGTTGGCGCCGTGAAACTGGTTTAAGCCCTCCAGTAAAATATTTTACTGACCGTTCCAAGGTGGTTCTTCTTTTGTGGATCTTTTATGGGTTTTTCTGTCTCTGTTTCCTATGTCCTTGTGCGCATCTGTTTATATGTGCTTTGTGGTCACCTGCTGGGAAAGGGCTGACCTCTTGGCTCTCGTTTGTGGTGTCTACCTGTGAATTTGTCACTTTCCCATTGGTATCCTGGGTCAGGTGTGGTACTTGATTGTATCGATTCCTGATCTTTGCACCCTTACTTACTTTGATAACCATATACTACAACAGGTCCCTGATAACCTATATTTGGGCGTCACACTTTCTGACATGAAATGGAACTCCCACATAAGTATGATCTCCAAAAAGGCCAACTCTACTCTGGGATTCTTGAAGAGAAATCTAAAGCATTGCCCACAAGATTCTAGAAAAACTGCCTACCTGTCACTAGTCAGGTCTACTCTGGAATACAGTTACATTGTTTGGGATCCCTACCTCCAATCGATAAATTGGAGAAGGTACAACGTCAGGCTGCCAGATTTATCACCGTAAATTACATTTCAAGAGATCAGGGTTGTGTCTCCCAGATGCTAGCAGAGCTGAACCAACCGCCACTCCAGGACAGAAGGAAGGCTAATAGACTAACATTCCTCTACAAGGTGGTAGAGGGGCTGGTGCCAGCAATGCAATCTCATGACTATTTGACTCTTATCCGGGGGAAACGCCTCATTAAACCCAAGAATATACAGACTGTGTCTCTAGTAACATCATTGACAAACAATCTACTAATAATAGCAAATGTTTTAAGACTTTACAGTGTACCTCTGAAATTTACAAGTATTCATTCTTCCCCAGGACTATCATCGACTGGAACCATTTCGACGATAATATTGTGCGTGCTAATACAGTTTCTTTCTTTTCTTTCTTTTATTACTGGCACGATCAAATTATGATCATTACGCCAGGGAGTGCGATTTTGAAGAAAAAACAAAAACAAAACAAAAAAAAAAACAAAAAAAAATCTTTCGACTGTGTTTTTAACTAAATGAGGAGTGCCCTAAACTCCTCAGCAGTCTGGGAATTGACCACCGAAGGAGAAAGACTATTCCACTGTGGAATAGTCCGGGGGAAAAAAGAGTTCTTCAGGGCATCACTGTAAGTCTGGTATCTACAATATTGGGCACTGTGTGATGACCTGGTAGATTTCAAACTGCGAGCAGGGGTCAGGTACTTGTTTTTTTTTTCTATAGACACAGCACCAGAATGTATCTTATAAAAGAGAAGCAGGGAGGACCGATCCCTACGGGCCTCAAGAGATGGCCACTCAAGCTCATCAAGCATCTCGCCGACACTACTTGTGTTACGCCATCTCCTGCAGGTCCAACGGGCTGCTGTCCTCTGAACTTTCTCTACCTGATTAATCTGAAGTTTTGAGTAAGGGCTCCAAATGGGTGCTGCATACTCTAGTTTAGGCCGAACCAAAGTTTTGTATGCAACTTCCTTAGTACTGCGAGGTGCAAAAGCCAAATTCCTGCGAAGGAAACCAAGTGTCTTAGTTGCTTTGGAAGAAATTTCTGAAATGTGTTGACCCCAATCCATATAATCAGAGATGGTTATGCCAAGGTATTTTGCTGACTGAACGTTTTCCAAAGTTTGGTTGTGAAGGGAGTAATCAAAGAGAATCTGTTTGTGATGCTGATGCCGAGTCACTCTCATAGAGTGACATTTGGCCACATTGAAATTCATTTGCCAATCGGCTTCCCATTGTCCTAAGCTAGTGAGGTCTTCCTGCAGTATAAAACAGTCCTGAATCGAATGTATGTTTCTATAAAGGACACAGTCGTCCGCTAACAGGCGAACAGAAGACCTGATGTTATCCAGCAGGTCGTTTATAAAAATAAGGAACAGGATCGGTCTTAAAACTGATCCTTGGGGTACACCGGATAACACTGGGACCCGATCTGAGGCTTGACCATCTAATACTACTTTTTGAGTGCGCACAGAGAGCCATGAGTTGATCCACTTGTGGGTGGACCCTCTTATCCCATAATAGTCCAATTTGTGTAATAGCCTCCTGTGTGGTACCTTATCAAAGGCCTTTGCGAAATCCATTATGATCAAATCTGTCTGCTTGTGTCCACCGTTCACAGCACCATCCAGGTTGCTGATGATATCGTGCACAAACTGGATCAACTGGGTCTCGCAGGACCTCTGACTTCGGAAACCATGCTGACAGTCAGCCAGTATGCTATCTAAGGCTAAGTGATTGTTGATGTTACTGACTAATATATGCTCTAGGGTTTTGCAGCAGATGCATGTGAGTGACCCGGTCTGTAATTAGCAGCATCATATTTTTCACCTTTTTTAAAGACCGGAGAAACATTAGCTTGTCGCCACTCATCTGGTACATCGCCCCGAGCTAAGCACTCATTTAAGATAAGTGCCAGTATTGGAGAGATCTCATTGCTACACTCTTTAAGCACTCTGGCATTCAGTCCATCTGGGCCAGGTGCTGTATGTACATTTAGTCCGTCCAACAGTTTGGCGACCCCTTTCGGGTCAACTGTTATGTCCCCCATGGGGGAGAATGGACTTGCCCCTTTAGAGGGCGGGTTAGAGTCGCCTTTGCGTGTGAAGGCTGATTGAAACTGCCAGTTACATATATTGGCTTTTTCCTTTGTATCTGTCTTAAGAATTCCGTTTTCTCTGAGTGATGCTATCTCAAACGCGTCTTTTTTAAGAGATTTGACAAATGACCAAAACTTTTTTATCTTTTCAGGCTTAGGAATATCGGGATCTGAGCTGTCGTTCTCAAAGGTAAATATATTGGAAACGTATTTCCAATAGGCATCTCTCAATACCATCTGTACATGTGCTCTCAACCGCTTATAATGAATCTTGATATCAGGGTCCTTGGATTTACGAGCATGAAGGTAAAGCTTATTTCTTTTCTTTACAAGCCGTTTGATCGTTAAATCGATCCATGGCACAGAGTATTTTGTTTGGGTCATTTTTGATGGGATAAACCTTTCAACAG
Organism: Loripinus fragilis; assembly: GCA_964019695.1. Taxonomy (NCBI): domain Eukaryota; kingdom Metazoa; phylum Mollusca; class Bivalvia; order Lucinida; family Lucinidae; genus Loripinus; species Loripinus fragilis. Next base: position 34,189,574 of record OZ026516.1, read on the forward strand.
CCTCTACAAAGCCTGTTTTGAATTTGACCCACATGTCATTAACTGACATGTGAGTGTGGTCTTCAGAAAGGTACGCTTCCTTAAATTGGGTCATGTGGTCTTTAAGTCCGACCATATCACGTTTATAGAGATAGATCTTTCTTGATGCCTGTTTTAACCTTTTAGCCTTAATGTCATATTCTACGCACACAATGTCGTGATCAGCTTTGCCGATCGGGGCATCCCCGTGACTCTATTCACAGGAGATGGGAAATTCGTAAAGAGCAGATCAAGAGTTTTATCATTGCGCGTTGGTATATCTACGACTTGAGTAAGACAGTGCTCCCCTATAATGTCCAAAAGTTGTTGCTGAGACTGTCTTTTTTGTACCCCTTGAGGTACTTTCATGTGACTCCACTCTATATTACCGCAATTAAAATCTCCTCCAACCAGAACATGTGCATTTCCGTTAGAGTTTGGTCATTTTTGATGGGATAAACCTTTCAACAGCCTCTACAAAGCCTGTTTTGAATTTGACCCACATGTCATTAACTGACATGTGACTGTGGTCTTCAGAAAGGTCTTCAGTTGCCGGCTTCAGGGGGCTAACTATTCTCCCCTCTCTCTCTCCCGTTGCATCAACTCTGAAAGGCCCTGCAATGTACAGTTTCAGATTCAGGCGCTGTAAACCCGCCACATAAGGCGGGAATATTACAGCAGCCAATCAAACTTTGTGTCTCTATGCAGATCGGCCAATGAATGAAGGGCTTTCTGTCCGTGCTGACGTCCACTAATACACGGAATTTCGTTAAATTCCATAAGGAACGTAATAGAACAGGATAACTAAGAACGGGGCCGGACGTTCCTCGTTTAATTAACAGATATGGAACATAACTACACAATGACGATTTTGGTCCCGGGATGAATTTCTCGTAGATTTTTTTTTTTTAAATTCAAATATTTTCATGAATTTAATACTCTTTGAGATCTTTGTAGATGAAAAAATGAAAAGAAAATGAGATCTAAAAGGTTTCTGTAGTCAAATTATGGGTAATACACAGCGAAAACTGGTTCCGGGTCTAAAATGCGCGACAGGTTCCGGTATTTGTGCTAGTAATTTAAAATTATCAAGAGTCATAAAAAATCTTTATATGCATTTTAAGAAGACCCTATAATTAACATAAGTTCCAATTTTCTGGATGATATATGTATTTTAAATACCATTTTGATGTTTGCAAACTTTGGTCAGTTTTACACTCAGGTATTCTGAGTGCCTGAGTTTGATTTTAGCTAAGTCGGTAAATAGCTATTCATAGCTAATGTTATACTGTTTGTATCTCCGACTATATAAATAAATTTTGTATTGTATTGTATTGTATTGGTCCCGGAATTTGGCCCGGATTCCTGGCTTTAGTCCCGGCTTTTAAACTTTCTCTTGTACATACTGGTGGGGAGTTTCAGTGACGTCACAGTTTAGAGGTGACCATGGCCTACGTTTTCAGACATGCAAAAAAGGTAAATAAACACGTTAGAGTAAGAATTTTAAAGTATCATTCGTACTTACAACACGAATTTATCTTCTAGGCTAAGCAAAATAACAGAAAATTGCATACTTTTGTCTCCAGCAGTGAATTTGCACGGAGCCATTAGTTTTCAAAGTTTAGTGGGAGGGGTAACGAACAAGTATCAGCTTTTGGAAAATCTTCTAGAGAGAAAAATGCCGAAGAGTTAGATCTTACCTTTGGAGAAGAATACCTGAGTGCAAAGTTCAGCCTGTAACGGGGTAGATTGAAGATTCCAAATATTGGTCAGGATGCTTCAAAAGATGTACTGTTGACCAGTGAGAGGGAAAGAGACAGCCTCATCTTTCCAAAAGTTAAAATCACCGTACGTTCAATTAAAATAGGCATGGCGACAGGGTTACTGCTGGAGGGCTGGTAAGCCATGTCCCATGCCAACTCTGAACTCCTCTATGGTGGTAGAATCAATGACTGATGTTGGAAGGAGGTTCCATTCCCGGATGGTCCATGGGAAGAAGGAGTTCTTGTAGATGGACAACTTGGCAGCTGACTGGTAAAGTCTGTGCTGACCTCAGGTGTGTTTGTCACCTGGGCGAACTACATCAGTGTCTAGCTCCACCAATTCGTGCTGAATTTTGAATAGTGTTGTCAATCGGTCCACTCTTCTTCTGTGTTGCAATGACTCCCATCCAAGGTCTGAGACCATCTTGGAGACACAACCAGGTGTCCTGTCATAATAGTTGTTATGGACAAAACGAGCGGCTTGTTTTTGGAATTTCTCCAGTATGGTGACATCTTCACTGGTTGATGGGTCCCATGCAGGAGAGTCATACTCTAGTGTAGGTCTCATGAGCGCTTTATAGGCTGTTTCTTTGGCCTCCTTTGTACACTCACTGAGGTTACGCCTCAAGAATCCAAGGGTCTTTGATGCTTTGGCTGCCGTCGCATCCACATGAGTATGCCAAGAGAGGTCATGGCTGATGTTCAAGCAGCCTAGATAAGCAGCGTATTTGCGTAAATACGCAATTAAAATAATCAAAAAAGCAATTAAAATTAAATGTGTGCGTACCGAAAAGCAATTCCGTCGATCGGTATGCAATTACATGAGATGTCATTGCGTACCATTTGGTCCATTTCGTTTCCATTTGTGTAATATACAAATACCAGTTGGGTATTGATTTTTTTTTTTTACTAGCGAGCGCACAGTATAATTCCAATTTATGAATAAAATATCGGCACCAGTCAAGTATTTTAGCGGAAAATGAAACTTTTTGCAAAATGGATGCGAGCAACTAATGTCAACAAGGCGATGAGATTTGCTTCAGCCATCAGGTACAATAAAAATTCGCTAGTCTGATACTCAGAAAGGCAGACAATGAGCCTTTATATTTAGGCACACTCGCATGGCTTCATTCAATTAGAAAACGTATGTAATCACTGCCAAAAACGTGGCGTAAAAAATATGTAATTGTTTTTGCAAGGAGGCAACTACAATTGAGGATAACCAGGTTGCGTAAATACCCAATTGACCCAAAAGCTTATCTAGGGCGCTGTGTTCACTCCGAGGTACTTTCCACTATACACTAGGGCTGGCACGATTAATCGAAATATCGGTTAATCGGTCGATATACAAAAGAAAAACCAACCAGACAACAGCTTTTCTCCGAAGAAATCTGTCCAGCTGCTCGAAGGATGTCAAGGCCCAGTGCTACAAGTCCCTAGTTCGTCCTCAACTGGAATGTCCGCAGCAGCGACAACCTGGGATCCATACACTAAAACCAATTCTGCCAAGGTGGAAGCTGTCCAGAGACGGGCCGCCAGATTTTGCTTCAATGACTACAGACAAACCAGTAGTGTTTCTTCCATGATGCAAGATCTAGGATGGGAGCAGTTACAGACTAGGCGCCAGCAGAACAAGACTGTAATGATGTATCGCATCGTCAATAACCTCGTGGAGATCCCTGCCAGCCAATACTTGACACCTACAGGAGTATCTACTAGAGGTCACCAACAACGATTCCTTCCATACTATTGCTCTGTCAACGCCTACCAGGGCTCCTTCTTCCCATCTGCGATCCGACTCTGGAATGCCCTGCCAGCCAGTACTGTATCAGCACAATCCATAGACGACTTCAAGGTCCTCATCTGTGCTGATATCCCAAGACCGTAACTGTGGACAACCTGTTTTTAACCTGCTTTTAGATGTACATAGAGAGCCTTCCTTCATGGATGTTTTAAAGTTTTTCACAGTGCGACTATGCCCTTGGGATATGCACTTAACTGGAAGAAGAAGAAGAAGAAAACGATTATCGATATGAAAATTCAAAAATCGGTTACTTTTAATGGATGTTCTGTCTATTTATTCAATTAAAATCCAAGCGTAATTGCCTCCTTTTATTTTCTGCTTAAACCGGAAGTGCCCTGAAGTGCATTGTTGTTAACAGTAGATGCGTATAAATTGCTGTAATGAAGTAGTAAAACGTTGTACTCTGCATGCTAACTCAACAACTGATTGTTAGAAAAAGTTATACCTACGCTCCTCTGTTTTAAATAAAGTAGTACAAAATCACGAAAATTCATCAGATGAATTATCTAGCTTGAAAGATGTTATTCTCCTCGGTTAAATTCGTGTTTAGAAGCTTTCAATTTTACTGACATTTACAGCGGGTCTTATTTTACACAAAGGTGTTCGTGTCATGCATACTTGACTTTCTTTTGTATGACGTCACGCAACGTGCCGAAATTAACAACAAACAATGGCGGACTTCGAGTTCAATTACCGACTTTGCCAATTAGCAAGTCAATTTTCTTCCAACAGAGTGGATGACGACTTGTTTTGAGCAAAGATGCCACTTTTTATTTAAAGTAAGTAAGGTTGCAAAGATCAGGAATCGATACAATCAAGTACCACACCTGACCCAGGATACCAATGGGAAAGTGACAAACTCACAGAAGACACCACAAACGAGAGCCAAGAGGTCAGCCCTTTCCCAGCAGGTGACCACGAAGCACATATAAACAGACGCGCACAAAACATAGCAAACACAAGACAGAACAAAAACATAAAAGATCCACAAAAGAAGTACCGCCTTGGAACGGTCAGTAAAATATTTTACTGGGGGGCTTAAACCGGTTTAACGGCGCCAACCTCACCCTTAATTCAGATGTGGATCAAGACACATAGATATTTGGTTTGCATGAAAGACCCCTTACTTATCAATGCATCATCTCCTAAAACATATAAATCAAGATATAACAAGGAGATAAAGCAAGGATAAGGACTCAACAGTAAATTAAACTGAATACCGGAGCAAAAGAAATCCAACAGGTAAACCCCGGTGGGCCCGACAAACAGCCAAAGCATCAGGCCCCTACCATCTCATAAAACCTATTATCTTTTGAATCTAGAACACGTGCTACTTAGTGTTGTTTTACAAAATGATGGGGAAATCAATGTCATTGACCATGCAAGAGTTGTCAAAACGTTCCGAGACCCTCTGTCAAGTTTGAGCAATTACTAATCGGTTATATATCAAAATGTAAGGACCGATTACCGATTAGCATTGTGGCTTGGATTAGCCAGCCCTACTATCCACCACTTCATGTGTATATCCAAAGAGCTTGTATTCAGTCTGTCTCTCCGAATGTTTATGATGACTGATTCGGATCACCTGGCACTTCTCTGCATCTGCCATAGCTTCTACCATTTCTCTAGGGCTTCTAGGTCCTCTTGCAGTCTTGCAGCATCTGCATCTGATCTGACGAGTCTGTATACAAGACAGTCATCGGCAAAGAGGCGGGAGTCTGAGTGGACAACAGCTTCAGTTAGGTCATTAATGTAGGCCAAAAATAGAAGAGGGCCTAATACTGTTCCCTGTGGCACACCTGAGATTACATATGATCTATCTATCTCTATCTATCATCCAATACGTCTTAACCCCAAAGGGGGACGTCAGACGGGTATTCAGGAATACCAAGCGCTGAGGGGGTTAGTTGAAACAAAGTGATAGAAAAGGTGGCGATATGAGTTTGTACAATGTACAGTGCGAGAAGGAGTGTTAGCAGGGTTTTCCCTTCAAAAAAATTTTCAGGGGTCATTGTGACCCCCAGGTAGTTGACTTTGGGGGTCATTTTCAATTTGAGAGGGTCACATACTGATCTCTTACAGGATATACTGGTAGTATCATTATAAATGTCACTTGATGTTTTCTTAGGCGTGCCCGGCCCAGGTTGCGATTCGTCAGAGTTATCGCAATCTCTTTTTCGTTTTTCGGTTGCAGACGAGAAAAACGACATCAATTTTGACTGTGACATTTTCGTAGACTGGTTTATCGCATATCAATAGTGTATGCACAAAGTCTGTCACGTAGAAGCGAAGAATAGGACGCTGACACAGTCTACAGTTTCGTCCCCAATATCGGCGATTCGGACCCAAGTTCGCGTTGTACTTACTCAAAGATAACAAATGGCGCCGACGTCGATCTGAATCATTCGTTTTAAAAGCAAGTGCTGCGCACACAGCTTTGCGTCCACCATGACGCAGTAGTGATAGTTATTTGGGTCATTTGGTCCAAATGTGCGTCAAAACGCACAAAAATGCGCGTCATGGAAAACCCTGTGTTAGTATAGATAAATGATAAAACAGAAGTCGGTATTTAGGGGGACACATGAATTACCCGGCAGACAGCACTGCTAAACTGTGCCAGGGTGAAAAGGGCCGGTATGTTAGCCGGGAGGGAGTTCCAGTGGATAATTGTTCTGGGGAAAAATGTGAACCTGTAATAGTCCTTGAGAGTCTGGATCTGTCTGTATGCTAGAGGGTGTATGTGTCGTGATGCTCTGGTGTTTCGAACAAGGAAGTCTGATGCAGAGATAGCTACAAGGTCATATGCAGGGATCATTTTCTGGCGCAATTCCGTGATATTCTCGCATTTTTTCGCTCAAAATCGCATGAAAATTCTTGGAGTGAGAGAAAAAACTGCACTGAAGGTTTGCCGTTTTTATTCTATTCTGTTCTGTACGTTTTTGGCGACTGCTCACGATTTGGTTTTCTAAATACTGTGGCACCCATATCATTATGTTTAGAAAAAGCGGTAGCCAGTCATTGATCAGCGTCACTTAAAGGCGCTTCCCAAAATCTGGCTGGATATTGCTTATTTTGCCAGCGTCTACATGTCCACTCATTGATGTGAAGATGGAGTCTCACTCGCTAATCACGAAAAAATGAAAATTGGCAGCACCGAAGCGAAGCATTGTTTCCTCCGATGGCAGTAAGTTAAAGTACTTCATTTAAGGTTAACCCATACCAACTGTAGTGATTTTCCTGCCTCTGCGCCATGCGTAATACACACACAAAACAATACGAAATGACAGATGCATCAGCATCGATCTTCCGTCCTGTAAATTTTCAAAATTTGTTATTTTCCGCAATAGTTTATTCCAATATTTGTTAAATATTGCTTGTCAAACGAGAGATCAATGTTGTCAAACATAATTTTACATTTCTGCATTAGTTAAGATGTTTTCCTTCTGGATTCAAACCCTAAAATCTGAGAAAATTTTTACCGGGCCGCGTAGCGCAGTCGGTAACGTGTCTGGCTACAGATGCGTGTCTGACTGCAGATCCAGGGGTCGCGAGTTCGATCCCGGCCCGGTACCATACTTTCGTGGAGATTGATCATGAAATAATTTCTACGGTCATTCTCCTCCCTTCCGCTGATTTATTCAAGAAGGGTTGTTGTCAGTTACAAGCGAAAGTATGTGCACAAATTACTGGTTAACCGCTTGCTCAAGCCTGCCCAGGAAAAAAGTGTGGTTAAGTGAACTGACCGTCCCGCAATGACCATAGCTGTTGACATGGGACGTAAAGCAACAAAAACAAACAAACAAACAAACTGAGAAAATTCAGTACGAGAATAACCCCACCCACTAGGCTTACACTACGAGAGAGCATTACAACAAAAATAATGACAGTTGCATTTATGAGCCTGAGTTTTAAATATCATAAACAATGATATTTCAAGCAAATAAAAACAAGGTATTTAACATCAGAAATAGCAACCTGAATTATTTTTGTAGCCATCTATTAGTGCGTTCAGAATTCTCCCTTCGGTACCCATGGTTTACACCGAGTGGTTGCAGACGGTACCTTCGGTAACCATCGGCTACAAAAGTCGCCGAAAACAGGTGTTTTAAGTTGAACGGCTTTTGGTAGCTTTTGGTATCATCGGTGGCCAATGGTAACTGATGGCAAACCTGTCATAGCTCAACAAATTATAGGTGGAATTGTGGGTCGGGTATGAAAGCCATGACCGCGCCGCGCTGCCGCGCTGAAATCTGCCGCGCCACAAATAAATTTTCCCTTTCCCGATTCACAAAGAGGTGTAATTCCATAGTTTTTTCGTTCTATCATCTGCAAATAGTATTTTTAACAACTGCCAATAATAAAATCCCCGAAATAATGATTTTAATGGCGTCTTGACATGTGTCAGGGGTATAAAAGCCCCTGCCACGCCGTGCTGTGCCCGGCACTTGCGTAAATGGCAGTTTTACCCTCATTTTTTAACAGTTGATTACTGAAACATTAGTCCTGGGTGTATTTTTACTAGTAATGTGGGTAAGGATGATTCTTTGTGGGTGTTTTGACATGCAGTGGAATATATTATTAATAATAATAACAACGCACACACTCTATAGGCCCTTTTTCATGCGTTGCTACAGCTGGACAATTAACTGGTCAGTTAAAATTGTGTTCACGATCCGCTTGCATCATAATATAATCAAGGGCCCATTATAAAATTAATATTCAAGAAACCTATATATTCCTGACTTTGATCAGTAATAGAACCAAACAAGCTCATTAAAGATATATACATGCATTCAATCTTATCAATTAGTGCGATTAACAGATTCTTACACCTTCTTTAATCATTTTCTAGAAAGGAGTTTGTGAACTTCAACAAGGCTACATTAATTTGTGTTACTCAGAATCCTATCGAACCTATATGCACAGTCTCGTCTTAGCTTCTACTGCTGGTTTATACAATTGGATAAATGACTAACCATGTCCCTCATCTAATGAAACTAGCTAGAATATTGTTATATTACAAGATAGATAACGTTCGTACATCATAATTTTTTTCACAGTGAAGGCTCAGACGAGTTAGCGCATCTTGCACGGATCCAGAAAGTTTTGCCAGAGGGGGGCCTACTTTGTCAACGTTTTTTTTATTAGTTTATAAGGGGAGAGACGATCCAAATACCACCATACGTGGGCCAACATCGGCCCGCTGACAAACGCCATTTAAATGGCGTTTCACTGTCGTACCGTTGATGGCCCAACATCGAATGTTAGCTTGGTAACCTTGTGATTTTTCAGAGGATCCGGACCAGTATTGCTAGGAAACCCTATATGGTTGTGATTTTTCAGGGGGGGGTCCGGACCCCCTGTCCCCCCTCTGGATCCGCCCATGCGCATACGCACAGTCTCGCCAGAGCCTTTACTGCTTGTTTATTGAAGAGTTAGAAAATTAAGCACACCTTCTCCGAAAGATGTAGATTGTATCCTCTCGAGCTATATAGCCTACAGGAGTTCGAATAAAACTCAGTTTTGTTCAATGGTTGTGCATGAACATCATAAGTCAGATCTCAGTGAAGGCTCAGACGAGTTTGCACATTTTGCGCGGATCCAGAAAGTTTTGCCAGAGGGGTCCGACTTTGACAACGTTTTTTTCTTAGTTGATGAAGTTAGAGACGATCCAAATACCACCGTAAGCGGGCCAACATCGGCCCGCCAGCGAAACGCCATTTAAGTGGCGTTTCGCTGTCGTACCAATGATGGCCCAACATTTAATGCTGGCTTAGTAACCTTTTGATTTTTCAGGGGATCCGTACCAGTATTGCTAGAAAAAATAAAGGCCCTGGCGAGACTGTGCGTATGCGCAAACTCGTCTGAGCCTTCACTGTGAACAAATGTATGATGTACGGCCGTTATCTATATTGTAATATAACCATATTCTAGCTAGTTTCATTAGATGGGCGACGTGGTTAATATATAAAGTTTATAATCTTGTATAAACCAGCAGTAGAGGCTATGGCGAGACTGTGCATATGCGCAGACTCGACTTGGCCCACACTGTGAAACATAAAAAAAAACGTTGCTAATGTTGCTAATGTTGTTGGGGTTTGCGTAAAACAAAGGCGCAAACCAGCTGACGCATCCGCGCATTAGCTATGCTTTAATAAATAAATAAATAAATAAATAGTAAGTAAATAAATAAATAAATAGATAAATAAATAAATAGATAAATAAATAAATATGCCATACGCCAATTCTTGATTCTGAGTAACACAAATTAATGTCGAGCTCATTGAAGTTCACATTGAAGTTCACAAACTTCTTGTTAGAAATTCTTTCAGCACTAATTGATAAGATTAAAGGCATGTGTACATCTTTAATGAGCTTGTTTGGTTCTATCATTGATCAAAGTCAGGAATATTATTCATTTAATGATGTCCCCTTGATTATATTATGATGCAAGCGGACCGTGAACAAGTTTAACTGACCCTGTAACAACGCACGAAAAAAGGGCCTATTTAGTGTATGCGTTTTTATTATTAATATATTCAATTGCATGCCTAAAACACCCACTAAGAATCATCCGTGCCATGATTTCTAGTAAAAATGCACCCAGGACAACTGTTCCAGTAAACGACTGTTAACAAAACACGGTAAACTGCCACTAACGCAAGTGGCACGGCACGGCAGGGGCTTTCATACCCCTGACACATCCGTGAGAATACTGATATAAATGACTGCTTCCACAGAAGCAAGAAAATATTCCAAGAGTGTAAAATTAGGGCCTTCTTTGAAAATACTATTCCTATGTATGAGTTAGATGACTTTAGAGGTCAATTTATTTCAACAGGTTCCCCTGGGAGGCCTGAGTACATTTGGTCAAGGGAGAGAAAATTTGACTTTGTTGCATGCGAACAACAAAGGCGGAGACCAGCCTGTGCATCCACGCAGTTTGATCAGCGCCTATGTAGTTCACTTATACTAAAATTTGAATATTTAAACTTGCTTCCTGTAAAATGACAGCATTCTGGCTAGTCTATGTGGCTGAACATGTTAGTTTGAATGTGCGTCAACATTTTTGGGTGCTTAAAACAATCGCCTCATTTAGACGGTAAAGTGTCTGTTAAAATGGAGGCTATTCTTCACTATAACTAAAAAAGTTTTAAATGTAACGAGACAAAATCTTATGATCTGATATCAGGGGAATAGCACGTTGTTTTACCAACAACTTGTAAAGCTTATTGTTGACAGGAAATTCTGTTGGAAACAAGATTCCGTTTATCCCGCTAGAAGATTTAATTCTAGCAGCCATTTTGAAATGACGTCATAAATCAGCTACCGAGGCTACCTCGACTATCATTACGCGGCGGTATCGGCAACCAGCAACTCACCGATGTGATTACCGATGGTGACCATATGTTACCGAATGTTGTCATCGGCAGCCTTCGGTAACCGATGGTAGCCCTGGTTGCCGAAGGAAGAATTCTGAACACACTATATGTTTGACAGATTGCTTGTTTAAATAGAAACAAATTGAGCTTTTAGAAAAAAATCTTCATAAAGTACAAGGACATATAATTTATATAAGTATCTGTTTGAGTTTCAAAATGAATGTTAAACCTTGTGAAAGTCTAAAACAAGTTATCAAAATCAGCTTTGTGAAGTAAATGTAATCACTGGAACCAGTGGCAAAACAAATGGTGAAGGCAAATGGGAATGGGTGGGACACTTCACACTTGTGCTTTAGCCTACTGGACACTCCTGAAAATTATATTCCACAACTTATGATTGATGGGGGCTAGTGCCCCCATACCCCCTCAACTTCTTTTCAGCTGCTAGCATGTATTATGCAACAAACTTCTTAGAAGCAAATCATCTCATCATAAGTTACTGTTAGGTCACCCTGAAATTGGATGAAATAAAATTCATGAGTTGGTCCTTATGTATTGTACGGTGTGTAAATATTTCTCTTGTTGGACATGACTAGCCGGTTGGAAATCAAAGTAAATAAAGACCCCTTTCAGTAGTTCCCATTTTAATATCACACCATGTTCAATAGACACAACAAGCAGCTATACAAATGTGAGGAGAAATCTCCCCGAAATAAAAAAGGTATCTATGTTATCTCGCCCTTATTGACCAGGCGAGAGAAAAAAATCTCATCAGGTTTGAAAACATCTCATTAAATTTGAGCAAGTGAGATTTTTTCTCTCACACAAATTTTGGGTCAGAATAAACACTGCATATGTGACCTTATACATCATCACGAGTCGGCTATCAATGCGACGTTGGTCTAAGGGGCGCCAGTTTAGGTCCTTCAGCATAGCAGTGACACTAGAGGTGTATCTGTAGTCTCTTGTAGCCCACCTTGCAGCCCTTCTTTGGACTGCTTCTACTTTATTTATATCTGTTGTGGTGTGGGGATACCGGCATGCTGTTGAAGCATACTCCAACTGAGGCCTTACAAGAGTTTTGTATGCTACTGATTTAAGGTCCTTATTATGGACCCGGATATTTCTTTTAAGGAAACCAAGAGTTTGGTTTGCCTTTTTGTGGTAATGTCAATATGTTTGGACCATGAGAGGTCGTCCGCAATGGTGACCCCTAAGTACTTTGCTGCCGGGACACTTTCCAGCTCTACATTATGTAGAATATACTTGGTGTTGAGGGGTTTTGCCATTTGAAGGACCTGATATTTAGAGGGGTTAAATTGCATATCCCACATCTTTTCCCATTGTTCAAGACTTGATAGGTCTGTTTGTAGGACCTCGCTTTCTGTAGTTGAGCTGATTGCCAGGTACAAGGCAGTGTCGTCTGGGAAAAGTCTGACTGGATTTGACCTGCTCAGGCAGGTCATTTATGTATGCAAGGAAGGGAATGGGGCCGAGAACAGAGCCCGGCAGGACGCCAGAGGAGACTGGGATTTTTTCTGAGTTAATTCCATTGATTACAACTGCCTGTTTTCGATTATCCAAAAAGTCCTTAATCCATTTCAGAGTGTCTCCTCTGCTGCCATAATGGTGAAGTTTTAGAAGGAGTTTTTCATGGGCAACTTTATCAAAGGCTTTACTAAAGGCCAAAAGAATAAGATCAGTCTGTTTGCCCATCTGCATGTTTCTAGCAAGTTCATCAATTAACATTATAAGTTGCGTCTCACAGGATGATGAATACAGGAATACAGATGAACGAATACAAGGAACAGAGAACATTCATATTGTGTGAATTAGAGGACTTGGTAGATAAAACTAAATGTTTCACCCATGCTCCAGCTAGAATTTGAAAAGGGCAGGGTGCTAGCAGGGTCCAAAATTCAGCCCACATTTACGCTATATGCGGGTGAGAATTTCAATATGGGTGGCCAAAATATTTGTACAAGCAAATTTTTGCGAGTGCAAAAGTATTGATCAAAATATTGAATCCCAATCTGCCTGTTTTTCTGTAGTGTGAAATCATCCAATCTACACATAAATCAATTTATTTTGTGTGAAAATAAAATAAAACAAAGTTGTTTTCCTTTCTTTTTTCTTTCTTTCTCTTTATACTGCCAGACCCTCTTGCGAGTATTATCGGCAGGAGTACTCTGTACACTACCGGTGTCACTCCGGGTTGCAGGATGAAAGCCTACAAGTAGCCATATCTAAATTAGTCTAGTGTTGTTCGATTATTGGATTTTCATAATCGATCATCAAAATAATCGTTCAGGAAGTTTCGATTGATGATCGATTATAATCGAAAATTATCAAATGAAAGGGAAACACAGGTCCCATCCCATAGAATGTCTACCCATGTACTGCTTGAAACTCTTATCTTTATAAAAATTGTTAGCGTCAGTGTCGTGCTTTTTTATGATAAGTATCAAATACCACAACTGGTCCTGACAGCAAACTCAAATTAACAGCCATTGGCATTTTAAACCCTTTATACACTTATGGATTTTTCCTTCTGGTTTGAAACAATAAACTTGGGAAGGTCCATTGTAAACATCAAGGGGTCACAGTTTATCATTCCCAAATAAATATTTCTTTCTCTGAATATCTTTTATGTCCGTAATAGCAAACAGTGTATACCCTGATGAAATGCTAATTTTGTGGCATTTCATCAGAGTTTTCACTCGTTTTAGGAGTCATAAGAATACAACGGGTTAAGATTGTACTGAAGACTTCTTAGTCATGACTTTAAAGGGGATAGAATACACAGCAAACCAGGCTACAGTTTATTTCTTTATTCCTCATCCAAGAATTCCTCACATTCTATGAACCTTTGAATTTATGGATTGCATTTTCTTGTAGCTAAGTTGCAAATTTTGAATAGTAGCCTACAAGAGGGTCAGGTGTGAATCTTTTCGATTATAATCGATTATTACCAAACACAATCGATTAGTAGAATCGAGAAAGAAATTTTCGATTGATCATCGATTATAATCGATCATCGATACAACACTATAAATTACTATAGGGTTCTTTAACCTGCACAGGGGGTGACTTTCCCTGCACAGGGGATATACAGTCAACGCCCCGATCCGAAGAACACTGCACTTATCTAGCGTCATCCATGCAAATGACACTAGACAGGGCTTTGGATAAGCCTGCGTACCGTATAAATTACGCAAATATTTGGCAGGATATGTATTTCCTTAAATTTTAGTGTGTATAATGTACGAAAAACAAAATAAGCATTATGCATTTAATGTTTTTCCAGAGCATAATGTCCGAAATGTTATATTTAGTTTCTTGCTTGCACGATAGGAAAAAGATAGAGGAAATCAGACATTTTTCTCTTAGGGCATGTTCGTTTTATTATGAATGCATAGCAAATCTTCATAACTGCATTCTAAATATAGATCATTTGGAAATGAAGCAAGCGCAAATCTCTAGCAGATCAATAGTGTAGCTTGTGGAAACAATCCGAAACCACCGAGGAATGCTGTGTGTTTTACTGTCAGTTTCACAACACTCTGTCCAAAGAAAGTCATAAAATTCAAGCCATCCTAAACTCGATTTTTTATGTTTTTCACATTGATTTTCGGCGATAACTTTTTTAGTATTGATTTTAGTAAACTGTGTTCGCGATGAAAGTTGTAGAGAAAAATTAGCGCCAACTTCTCCAAGCGGTTCCAACGTCATAGATGCTGCAATTAACTCTGCAGATAGATGTACTCTTTGAGCATTTTAAGAAAAGCCCAAATAAACTAAGTCAAATATGTCAGTCAAAAAGTTACATTGCACCGCCCCGATTCAATAAGAAAGGCGATGGATGGCTTGTCCTATTTATATATTATTGTATTTCGGTCTATATAACTTATGAAAATAAATTTCTATAAAATCATTCAGATCATCTTGTTCTGAGTTTTTAAGAAGCACCTAGTTCCTGAAGATTTTACATTTTGATGATTTCCACACAACCCTCGCCCACCCACCCCCTCCCAAAGCATACAATTTAAGCCACCTATCAGGGACTCATAATGCTCCAATTTGGCATTATTTTTTCCAAAATTCTTCATCTCCCGAACCCTGCTCCCATCCCCATTGTGGCCTAGTTGTATTCTTGCAAAAACCAAAACCTACTATACCAAAGAGAAATTGAATATCTTACTGTTTACTTTCTTGTTAATGAATAGCCTAGGAAAACAAGCAGTAAGCCCAAGCTCAATTGAAATAATGGCTTTGTCTTTCTTGGTGTATGTTTTTTTTAAGACAAACAGTCAGTACTCATAAAAATTTCTCGTTACACCTTTTTAAAAAAAAATGGACAAGTACAGTAGTACTCTTTTGAAAAAAAAGCTTATCTAAAGCCCTGCTAGAGAAAGCGTGTTCGGACACCGAAATTTTCCTCGCCGCGAGCGGGAATAGAACCTGGGACCTCTAGCACCAGAGGCAAGTGCCTAACCACTGAGCTACCACTCTTTCCTTGGTGTTTCTATAAAACCGTCATGTCAATTGCAATTGCAAAGCAACACGATAACCTATGAAGATGTCCAAATTCAGCGTCTATAAATACCTGTGTAAGATTGTATAAAATATTCAATAATTGGCTGTTCCAGTTATCTCCATCTTATTAACAGCTGAGTCATTGTCTGCGAAGGCGCAATACTCTAAGGATCAGTGTTTGAAAAATGCTTCCTATGCAACTGAGTCGATCGGATAAAGGGCGATGTCAGTCAGAAAATTACAAACAAATATTAATAAAATTAGCTGCTTCCCCAGGCCTTCAGATTTATGGTGGGCAGGGATCATTGTCCCATTATTTCAAAATATGGCCCTTCATTTTCCAAGGCAGTGGGCCCAGTTGACCCATCCTTTTTAGAAAATATCTCGCTCTAATAAAAATATTCATCTTACAGCGAGTCTACGAACTCCACAAAACAGAAAGTACATGTAGGCTGTCAAAACAGTAAAACATGTCTTAAACAGCCACTCAAATAAAGACAAAACAAAGACCTTAATAATAAATGGTAGCTTAATGAAGGTCAAAAGGATTGCAGAATGCTCTCATTGGAGCATTCTTCAATTTTTTTGACCTGCATTAAGCGATAATTAGTCTTCTTTTTTTGAGTAGCCACTTAAGACAGGTTTTACTGTAAAATCGGTAGTCAATATACATATGTGCATACAAGTGTCTGTGTCAGTGTGTAGGTAAAGTATACTACCCAAATGTCAACTGTGGTTAGTTAGATATGCTTGGGCCCATCATTTCAGAAAATGACCCACCATTTTTTGCTCCATGGGTCACTTTGGCCCACCGATCCTGAAAAAATCTGAAGCCCTTCTTCCCAATATCTGGCTGGATATTGCTTGTTTTGCGAGCATTTACATATTGATGTGAAAATGGAGTCTCACTCGCTAAACAAAAAAAAAATTGAAAATTATCATTGTTGCCTTCAATGACAGTAAGTTAAAGCACAGGGAAAAAGACTAACAGGGGCTACTGGGCCTAGTGCCCCTAAATTTTGGGCTGGGCCCCTAAAACTAAAAGTAAAGGGGCCCAGCTTGCCCCTGAAAAAAGGAGCATGTAAAAGTATGAAGTCTTGTCAAATCTGTTGACTATGGCTATTAAGAGTTTACAATCTTCATTCAGCTGATTCGAAATACATATACTGTTATTATCAGTTAATATGGTAAATTATCAGAGGAATACAGATTTTGAGGGTCTCTTACTTCGTAAAATTGAGTAAAACAAATGCTTGGCAATAGTATTGAAATGAGTTTATTTCTGCCAAACCCTGGGCCCCTTATCATTTTGTTGTAGGAGCCCAACTTGCTCCTGGCGAAAAAAGGTTAGTCTGTATCCCTGAAGCACCTCATTTAAGGTTAACTCATACCAACTGCAGTGGATTCTCTAACTCTGCGTCATGCGTACATAATACGCACACAAAAAATGAAATGACTGACACATTACTTTTCCGTCCTCTAATTTATATACCCGCTTTTTTCTTTAGAAAGCTGGTATATTAATTTCGTACCAATGTCGGTCCGTCGTCTGTCTGTCACGTTTCTTGTAAATGTATCTCCTCCTGAACCATTAGAGGTAGCAACCTCAAACTTTGTAGCTGAATAGGTCACATGATGTAGAGGGTACTTGGCAATATTTCGTGTGACCTTGACCCCAAGGTCAAGATTAAAGGTCAAATAATGTATTTTCTTGTAAATGTATCTCCTAAACAGTTAGACATAGCAACTGAATAGGTCACATGATGTAGAGGGTACTGGGCAACATTTTGTGTGACCCTGACCCCTAGGTCAAAGGTCAAATAATGTATTTTCTTGAAAATGTATCTCCTCCTAAACGGTTAGACGTAGCAACTTCTTACTTTGTAGCTGAATAGGACACATGTTGTAGAGGGTACTGGGCAACAATTTGTTGACATCGAGAACTTCCTAGCTGGCTGGGGAGCGCAGTGGCTCAGTAGTAGAGTGCTTGACTCGAGACCCAGGGATGGCGGGTTCAAGCCTCATTGGCGTCACTGCGTTGTGTCCTTGAGCAGGAATATTTATCCTAGCTAGGTACCGGTTCAACCCAGGAAGACCCGTCCCTTTATAACTGAATGATTGTTGGTGGCACGTAAAGAATCAAATCAAGCAAACAAAAAAAACTACTCAACTGGATATGTACAAACTTTATCCAGGGAGTTCTTAATGGCAAATCAGCAGGACTATCATTTAAGGGTATACAGGTTTTTTAAGGATAGTAGGCTTACAACAAGATTGGCCATGTTTGAAAATATTTTTTATAAATTCATTATTTTCCTTCACTAATATCTGACTGATCATTTTGTGCAAAAATAATTTGATTCTGATACTTCCAATCCATCGCTTCTTGTGGTAAACAATAGTTGACCTCTGGTGATAGATGGGCCTCGTCCCGAGAAAACCTGTCTTCAGGGGCATGGGAACAACAAAGGCCCAGACTGATCAACGCCTTTGTTATTCACTTATTGAATAGTATCATATCTAGACTTGCTACATGTACAAGCAAAATTTCTATTTTCTAGCTAGTCTCTGTAGGTTAGGAGACTGGTTTGAGTCTCGCTTTGTCAGAAATCCCGTAGACAGGTTTTTGTTGTGACGAGGCCCATATATATATGTTATAACAGAAAATGTTTCTTTCCAGGCTGTGTGTGGGCTTTCAGGCCCAGTACGGCACTTTCATGCAACTTCAAGCACAGCAGCTGCACAAAAGGTATTTTCATTCCTTTTTTCTTCCTTTTAACCCTTAAAGCGCCAAGAAAAAAATGCATCTGAAAATGTCGTCTGCTGCAAAAAAAATGCCTAACATTACTGACAAATAAAGTATAGAAGAAAACAGCGTGGACCCAAAACAGACTGCTCCTATAGGAGCAGTCTGATCTGGGTCCACACTGTTTGCCATAGAGGCTTCTTTAACATTTCAGCAGACGAGAAAAGCAGACAACTTTTGTTGCGATTGGAGCATTAAGGGTTAATATATAAATAACATGTATATACAGTCAAAACTGCGGCCCCTAACATTGCACACTAGCCAAATGACTATGCCTTTTTTACTCTAGATACATGTAAAATCATATTTGATATTTATATATTATTAATATGAGCCAGTACATGAGTTTTCAAACAATGGTATGTGAGACCAGCAAAGCCTCAGATCAGCCTGTGCATAATATGTGCAGTCTGATCAGAGCCTTTGCTAGTCGCTTTAGTATTCTATGATGGCTAAGCTACTGACTGAACACCGTTTGGGGTTTCTAAGCTCAAAAGGAGGCTGCAGAGGCTCATCAGAGTCTACACATTTCAAAATGCCACATTGTTGGAAATCTCATGCACTGGCTCAATTATCTGATTGCTTTCCGAAAGAGAAAGACAGCAAAGGGGTTTCACTTTTACGTTTCACTGATCATCAAAAATTGACCCATATTTTTTTTAAAGTCTGGATTGTCTCCCTTTCTCCCTTTGTGGGGTTATGCTCCTTTTAAAGGGTCATTACAAGATACAGGGTTCACAAAGGCTTGAAAAATACTTCGATGAAGATTGTTTTCTTGAAAAGTCCTTGAAACTGCCTTGAACAGTCCCAGAAAATTACTCTTAGCCTTGAAAAGTCCTTGAATTTTACTATTTTCAGACTTCAGTAGGACTTTATATTAAGGGAGACCTAAATCAGCATACAATTGTTCTGCAATAAAATTGTTTCAGCGTATGCTGCACCAAATAAAGGCATAACAATTTTAACAAATTTTGTAATACATCATAACATGTACTAATTTCTTCATCATCTCATTCTAGTATTTGGGAAGCAGAATTTTAATGTTTTCTTTTGGGAGAGTCTTTTAGAAGTCCTTGAAATGTCCTTGAATTTTACCAAAACTTACCTGTATGAACCCTGATCAATTATTGAAATTGTTAGTATTTTCATTTTTCAACTATTGCAAATAGTGCATTCATGTTTTGATAATTTTCATTTATATAGATTGTCACCTTGGGGACTTATTTTGCAAATAATAGTAACTCATATAGTCATAAAATGAATTTACAGCAAGGTTTTTAACATACATTTAAAGCTGCATAGTCTGTAACTTTTGATCTTCTAATTTTAAAAATAATGTTTTTATTTTTCAAGAACACAGTAAAAATACTCAAATTCAGGTAAACATTTTACCATTTTCGTAAATCTTAACAAGTTATCACTATCATAACAACTGCATTTATGTTAAAATTCAACGGTCTAGAATTATTGGAGGGATGCAAATAATTACCAACAAGAGAAAAAAACACCTATTTGATAAGATAATTCACTTTTCCATGCAGTTTTCAGCTGTATTGAACATTTTTATTGTGAAAAACATAGCTTAATTCTACTTTTACAAATGATTAAAAAAAAAAAAAATCGAAAAATGTTCATAGTTACAGAGTATGCAGCTTTAAAGTCAATCTCTCAGATATTTGGCAATTGGAATTTTTGTTCCCATAGCAATGATAAAAGTTAAATAAATATTTTATCAGACTTTAGTCACTTTACACTTGGGTTATTGTTCTAATTATCTAATAAGAAGAAATTGATGAAAAGCAGTTTTTATTTTTAGCCTCATTGGGGGGTCACATTTCATGTGTTTTTGCGTATGTGTAACCATCCTTTGATGGTGAGAGTAATACAATTTTGAGATTTTTTCTCAATATTTCAGGTGGCGATGAGCAAGTTTGATCCTGACAGATTTATGGATTATGACAAAATACAACACAAAGTGGATGTAGTCAAGAAAAAGTAGGTTGGCTGTGCACCTTAACCCTTTGTATTCTGATGTATATCATACATATAAGTATCAACTGCCCATTGTGTACGTTAAGGGGTTACAGGTAGAAGTTTCTTAATTATGATGTACATTGTATTTCTGTCCCTGAATATTGTTTTGATAAAAGCAGACAGTGCAGCCCGCGATGAAATGCAACATTATGCTGAATTTCATCTGGGTCTTCACTGTTTGCCAAAGAACAAAATGTATATATTAGGGGGGGTTTCCAGTATACAAAGGTTTAAATATAGATTTAAAGTGTATATTTTATATCCCTCTAACTGGGATAATTATGGCTCAGAATATGAGAAAAATTATCTCTTTCATCTAAAGAGAAATTACAGATTTTTATGGGATTTTAGCTATTTGACTACAAGATTTTTCTCCCATAAAGCCAATTTCAATGAATTTTGGCAGAAAAATTAGCAGGGTCGGACTTTATTCGGGGTCTTGGAGATCATCCGAATGTACAAATGAGATCATCCGAATGAGCCTTCGCTATCCAATGGTGCAAAAATGAACTGGTCCAAATTGCTGTCTGACACAGAAAACCCCTATTTATTGGATGTGGGGAACTGAAGTCAGGTGTTGTCTGCCTTCATGGTCAAAAGAGAACCGACTTTGACATATGCGCAGATCAGCCTGCTGGGACATGAGCTCAGAGACATGAGCACTATCTTATCAACATTTGTATCATATTATTGTTATTCAAATTGCATCATCCAAATTTAAGTTTCTCAATGATCTTTGTGGATTTTGAACAGGTAGATTAAAGTTGTACAGGAAGACTGATTTCTCGATATGCAGTCCAAATAGTTTGTCTCAAAGTGGCCAGCCGTTTCAAGTTCCCAAGGCCAAAAAATCATCCTTATGACACATGCTTGGTTGCTAAATAGGAAGACCGATTTCTCAATACGCAGTCCAAATTTTTTGTCTATTAAGTGACCGTTTCAGATGATGAGAAAAGTTCCCTAGGCTAAAAAGTTATGCGATATGACATGGGATAGGTGTGTGTATTGGATTTTAGCACAAACTTGCCAGATAAAGACAGAAATGGTACGGAACAGTCAAATTCTCAGACCGAATTAATAGGGCATTTTAAAATGCTACTCGGTTTTAGCTAATAGAAAAACGCCCCAGACCGCGAAAATTTGGTTATCTCGCCCCCTGATCTCTGCAAACAGCTTGGACTCAGATCAGGCCCTACCAAACATTGGGCATGATCTGGATCCAAGCTGGTTGACACTCTAATGCAGATGGTTGTGCTGAAATATTTTTTGAAAGAGCTAAATTAAAAAAAAAACAGCAGACAACAAAATATGAGGACTTACCCAGCGTTCAAAGAGTAAATTCATAACCATGGGATATGAGCCGTGATTTTACTACCTGCACATCCTGTATCTTTTGCACATAAGTTTGTCTCTGGGATGCAACATTTTTATTTCAGCGAGTCCCAGGATGCAATAGTATTGCAGACTTGTCATTAAAAATAGTGTTCTGAACTCTTTAAGTTTGCAGTTGGACTCATTGATATGGGAAACAGCGAGTCCTAGGACCCATAAGCCCAAAATTGTAAATGACTCACTGATTGAAGTACATTTTCCACACTGTTTGCTTCTATACGGGCTTCTTAAACATTTCAGCAGACGAGAAAAGCAGACGACTTTTGTTGCGATTGGCGCATTAAGGGCTAAGTCCTACCAGGTGGTAGCCCCAAAGTGGTTTTCCTATGATGTGTCTCATGTGTCTTGTTTTGTTTAGGCTTGGACGTCCTCTAACTTTGTCAGAGAAGATCTTGTATGGTCATCTGGATGATCCTAAGAACCAGGTAGGAAGAAAGTAAATATGCGAAAAAATGGAGTGTTAAACTGATTATTTTCTTATCCGTCTTACAGATTAGGATGGTTCTTTTCAGTACCCACAACATATGATTTGCTTGGGAAATAGGAAATTAATTTTTCATCTCAGCCTGTTATAAGTATTAAAACATCTGCAGTTGCTTTGCTGCCTTTGCATATACCCTTCTTCGACAAAAAGCCAGAGTCCCCAGACTCGGAAAAAATCAATTACTCAAAACAGGTTTATGATAGATTCAATTAGATTATATTATAATTAATGTTTGTAGTTTCTGAGTGTTATTTAAAGCAGCAAAATGAGGTAGATCCCTGACTTACACTCATGCATACATGTATATTGCCACTTACACACAAGGTAATTTTTTGAGTAAATAACCCAGGGTTCCATTCAGGTAGAATTGCATGTGAATCACTTGGAAGTTATAAAAATCATGCACACTTTCCAGGACAAAACGTGCATTCACACATGTTTTTCTCTCCAAATGTCAGTGTTCAATCTAGAGCGCGACATAGCGCCATTGTCTCCTTTAAAATGCACATTAGCAATCCTGCAATGAATCTTAAGATTTTTGCAACAGTTCATAGCTTTATGAATTACTTACATTTGATTGATAGCTGCCATTCTCACTTGCCTGTGCAATACGCTTTAAACATCGAACTCATTTGCCAGAAGTGATATTGGTGTTGTGATTGACAGCGAGCCACACCTAAGTCGCACATGCAAAAGAAGCCTCTTGTTTGCTCCATTGGCTGTCTGTGTTGAAGCTGGCTGTTCCGCTTTTTCATTTTACACTCCCGCCTAAACTGTTAAATACGATTATATTTTAAATACAAAACTGTTTTAATTCCTAAATCAAAATTATTTTTTATATTTTAGATATTTATAATAAAATGTATATATAAGCAATAAATTCAATTTTTGGAATGTTCATGGAATCATGAATACTTTCGGCCTCTTGCAAAGTTAAAGTGAAGCCCAAAGCCAAAGAGCTTCGCTTACTTTGCAAGAGACCTGAAGTATTCATGGAATTTTAATTCATTTCTTAAAATGAATTTGATAATTTATCTTTCTCAAAGGTTTTGTAGTTCCTTTTTTGCATTCATTTTGGTCAAAACTATATATTTTGTTTAGAGTTTTGACCATTCTAGGTGCAAAGTGATTAACAATTTTAGTTTTGCATTCTGCTCTACAAGTAGGTTTTATCACTGTTAATTTTCGAACACTGGTTGCCTGCCCAAAAGGCATAGACAAGCAGTGCAAACCTTGATCAGACTGAAGAAGCAGTCTAATCAGGGTCTTCCCTGTTTGTTTTTCAGACAAGCATT
Organism: Loripinus fragilis; assembly: GCA_964019695.1. Lineage (NCBI taxonomy): Eukaryota > Metazoa > Mollusca > Bivalvia > Lucinida > Lucinidae > Loripinus > Loripinus fragilis. Next base: position 34,213,088 of record OZ026516.1, read on the forward strand.
TAGTGACTTCAAACCCTGATATTAAACCAACATTTTATTTACAAACAAAAAAGAAAAGTGTTTGAAGTTTAAGAACATTTACCGTAATATTTATTTATTCAGGACATAGAGCGAGGTGCGAGTTATTTGAAGCTGCGACCTGACAGAGTGGCCATGCAAGATGCAACAGCTCAGGTATATGTCACACATGTAATAGCACAGGTTCAGATAAACAAAATTTTTCAGCATACATTTGTAAATATTTTCTTATCCATCTTTTTTAACATATGATTTGAGTGCTCAATGGACCGTCTCATTGAGACGTTTCTTTTGAGTACCAACAACATATGTTTTGGTTGAGAAATAAGAAAATTATTTTTTGTTACACACTCTTAACTAAAAGGTCTGTAATAGCTTGACCAACTCCATCCATTGGAGTGGGAATTGACTCCACACATTCACCCAAGAACTAGTAACTAATTGTCTTAGCAGTCAGCTACATAATTGGAAAACCACAAGAGTAACCGTGTATATATTTTTGATACACAAATTTCTAAGATACAAGACATTGAGCTTCAATGGACTCAGTACTGGAGGCATATTAGTGACCTGACTTTAAAGTTGACCTTACCAGGCAGGTGCCACACCACTATCCCTAGAAACATTAGAGCCATGGCATGAGATTTCCAACAATGTGGTATGTGCGATCAGCAATGGCTCAGACCAGCCTGCGCATACACGCAGTCTGATTAGAGCCTTTGCTAGTCGCTAGAATATTCTATGAATGTTAAGCTACTGACCAAACATCATTTGGAGTTTCTAAGCTTAACAGGAGGCAGCACAGGCTTATCTGAGTCTACACTTGTCAAAATGCCACATTGTCGGAAATCATGTGTCAGGGCTCATTTACTATTTGAGCCAAAACATGAGAAGAAGGTACTTCTTGCATACATGTTATGTCATATGGGCCTCGTCGCGACAAAACCTGTCTTCGGGGTTTCTGTCAAAGGGAGACTCAAACCAGTCTTTTCAGCTACAGAGACTAGCTAGAAAACAGAAATTTTGTTCGTAGCAAGTCTTGAAATTATACTTTCCAATTAGCGAAGAACAAAGGTGCTGATCAGACTGCGCGGATGCGCAGGCTGGTCTGCGCCTTTGTTGTTTGCAAACCACTACAGACAGTTTTTCTCGCGACGGGGCCCATATTTCTAGCCTGCAAGCACATCTATCCAGTGGGGCTAAAGGTCCACAGACTGGTCTGAGTCTTCATCTAATGGCATATATGCAAGCAACCAAGGCTATGGGAAGTTTACTCAGATTTTTGTCGGCTGCTGATAACCTTTGCAAACAGTTTGTACTCAGATCAGGACCAACAGAATGTCACACCTGATCTGGATCCAGACCGTTTGACACTCTGATAGTGTTCCTGAAAGATTTTTTTGAAAAAGTTAATTTTGAAAAAAGTTGGCAGACATATAAAAAAAGCATGAAAAATTACCCAGCATACAAAGAGTTAACCTATTTTTGTTTGTGATTCAGATGGCATTACTACAGTTTATATCTAGTGGTCTACCCAGGGTGGCTGTTCCTAGTACGGTTCATTGTGATCACTTGATTGAGGCTCAAGTAGGCGGGGACAAGGATCTTGCTAGAGCTAAGGTATTTACAAATTTTACTTTAAATATAGCAAATATTCAATCACATGTTCCTGAAAGAGCTACCGTAAATGTAATTAAATCCCAAACACTTTTCAGTTTCTGTTCTCAAAGAAAAAGTGAGTTATCAGGGCTCAAATTCACAAAATACTTGTCAGAAAACACTGGGCCGCGTGGCGCAGTTGTTAACATGTCTGGCTGCAGATACTTGTCTGACTGCAGATCCAGTGGTCGCAAGTTTGACTCCAGCCCGGTCCAATACTTTTGTGGAGATTGATCATGAAATAATTTCTATGGCAGTGATTTTTCTACCTGCGCATCCTGCATCTTTTGTGCATATGTTTGTCTCTAGGATGCAAAGTTTTTATTTCAGCGAGTCCCAGGATGCAATATTATGACTGATTTTGCATGAAAAATAGTGTTATGGACTCATAAATTTGCAGTTGGACTCATTGATATGGTAAGCAGCGAGTCCCAGGACTCATAAGCCCAAATTTGTAAATGAATCACTGCAGTATGGTCATTCTCCTCCCTACGCTGATTCAAGAAGGGTTGTTGTCAGTTACAAGCGAAAGTATGTGCAAAAATTACTGGTGAACTGCTTGTTTAAGCTTGCCCAGGAAAAAAGTGAGGTTTGGTGAACTGACTGTCCCAAAATGCCCATAGCTGTTGACTGGGATATGAAAAATCAAACCAAAAAAAAAAATGTCAGAATAGCAAACAGGGAAGACCCTGATTAGACAATCTGGGTTTGCCCTGTAATTTTGGACCATTTTGAGAATTTTGACTATAAATAGATTTAACAAAGCAAGAGCAATTTTGACTAGTACAGGGATAATTCTGGCTCAGAATTTCACGAGAGAAAATATCAGGTTCAGTGAAAACTGATGAGAAGTTATGAATTTTTAGTGAGAAATTTTAACAAAATCCTTTGCTTAATTAAATTTTTCTCCCATCAAGCTAATTTCAATGAGATTTTTGTCAGAAAAAGAGCAAATCTCTCACTATTTCCCCTGGAAATTTCCCCTGCTAATAAATTTAACAGAGCACAAGCAAATACAGGAAAAATATTTTAACAGACAATAGATATTACAGGTGTTTTAGTCAGCATTTTGGGAGTATGACCTGACTCTCAGAATTGGGAATTTTTCACAATGATTTACACAAAATTGGGAAAAACTCATACCATAATTCAATCAAATAAACTCAAAAAATGAAATAATTGGTTCATTAAACTCCTTTTACATATCACTCATTAGCACATTTTAAAATTTGGAAATACAGTGAAACGGCCATTCTCAAAAAGACCAAAAATGGTTTTCAAGACCGATTTTCGCTTAATGCAGGTCGAAAATATTGCAGAATGCTCCCTTTTGCAGGTCAAAAGTATTGCTGATTGCAGAATGCTCCCTTTGGAGCATTCTGCAATACTTTCGACCTTCATTAAGCTACCTGTTGCAGCGCCCTAGATAAGCTTTTGGGTCAATTGGGTATTTACGCAATGTGGTTATCCTCAATTGCGTACTTGCAAAAACAATTGCGTATTTTCATATTTTTTAACACCACGTTTTTTTCCTCTGTAATTACACGTTTTCTTATTGCACGAAGCCATCGGTAATGTGCTTGCATATTTATTCACTCCCATCGTCTGCCTTTCTAAAGTATCAAACAAGCGGATTTTATTGTACCTGAAGCAAATCTCATCCCCTCGTTGACATTCGAGCGTGTACACTTTGCAAAAGTTTCACTTTCATCACAGTGTTCTTCCGTAAAATTCTGGACTGGGCACCGATATTTTCATAAAACCGGATTTATATGGACCAAATGGTACGCAATGACATCGCATGTAATTGCATAACGATCGTTATAATTGCTTTTGGGTACGCACACATTTCATTTTAATTGCTTTTTTGAGGATTTTAATTGCGTATTTATGCAAATAGGCTGCTTATCTAGGGCGCTGCTGTTGTCATTAAGACCTTGTTTTATCTATTTTTGAGTGGCTGTTTTACACAGGTTTTACTGTATGGTCTCATTGGCTAATGAGCCCCTCTCTATAAGAAATTTTAAGAATATAAAACTTTAATTTGAAGGGTCATTTGGAAACCCTGTTTAGGGTAAATATTCACATGTTAGACAAGCAAAAATGCTATGTGCATTAAAGGACTAATTTGGCCCCCTCTGGAGCCAAAACTGAAAGTTGCTTTCACCAATTTGTTTTGTAAAAGTCTATCATTTATTCAACTTTTACCGTTACCAAAAAAAATGTTCGCCAAAATAGGCTAAAATAGCGAAATTTTGTACCAAATTTAATGCTTTGGGAGACCGATTTTTTAAAAATTAGATATCAGCACCGGTAAATACAAAAAAAAATAATATGGTGTGTACCATGATAATTCTAATCATCTGTTATATTATCTTTTTGGTATTTCCTTGTGCTCTATGTTAATTTCTCTGTCAAATGTTCCAAAATGGTCAATTTCCTATTTTCAGCCTATTTTGGGGGCCATTTTTGTTACCATTGCAATGGTAAAAGTCAAATTAATAATAGACTTTAACACCCGGGCTATTGTTCTAATAAACTAATAAGAAGAATTTGGTGAAAAGTATTTATTTTTTTGGCCTCATAGGGGGGCCAAAATAGCTCCTTAATGCACATAGCTCTTTCAGCTTAAAATTGTAAATCATTTTTTGCCCATAATTTTTAGAACGGGTTTCATTGAGACAGTTCCTCTGAGAACCCACTACATAATTATGTTTTGGATGAGGAAAAAGAAAATAATTTTCCTGTTATGCATTCTTAGCTACAGACCTGATATTGTGCAGTAGTTCACACAGCTGGGGGCAAAACTAAAATGAGCCGTGACATGTGATTTACAACAATGTGGCATTTTGACAAGTGTAGACTCCCGACGAGCCTGTGCAGCCCCCTCTTAAGCTTAGAAACTCCAAATGTTGTTCAGTCAGTAGCTTAATATTCATAGAATAATCAAGCCATTAGCAAAGGCTCTGATCAGACTGTGTGTATGCGCAGGCTGATCTGAGGCTTTGCTGGTCACACATACCACATTGTTGGAAATCTCATGATGCAGCTCAAATATTTTTTGTTTATCAAACATAAAGATATTAGGGTCCCAATAACTTTAGCAATATTTTCAAGATCAGATACTTTAACTTTGTAGTTGGTGTAGATAGGTGTTGCACTTGATGAACATAGGTCCAGATAAGGGCCATTCCAGAAAAAAACACCAACCACCCATGTAATCAGAAAATTTCGTACACCAACTACCCATAGAATTCAATTTTCCTAAGGCCCAGTGGTGAAAAATTCCCAATTTGCCCACTCGCATTGGCTAAATGTCGGGTTTGACACTTAAATGTATTTTATCCTTTAGAGAAGACTAAAGAAGAAGGTAAAAATACAGCTGGTCGATCTTTTTCATCCTAAACCGGATGTTTATACCAGACAGTTGCAAGTAGGCAGGCGCATCTCTATGATTAACTCCCCAACTCCCCAGTGGCTTGTTCCCGGAGCCTCCTCTGGATTCAGGGGGTGTAGACGACCGAGATAGTCCAAAATGGGTGGTCAAATTCAGACATTGAACACCACATTTTGTTCACATCAATGCCAGTCTTTGGTACCACATTTGCTGCCAAAATTAAATGTCACAGCAAGACATTGGATCGTTTTAAGGAAAGAAAATAGGGGTGGTGGTGGGGGGGGGGGGGGGGAGGGGTCATGAGAGACTGAGTGTGCCATACAGCAAATTGAAATTATAAAGCCTCAGCAGAAAGAATTATATGAACTTAGGCGCTATCTTAACTGTGCAAAGAAACCAAACAGATCTATTCACAATTATTATGAGTGTAATCAACTGTGCATCTTTCTCAGTATTGACAAAATAAACTTGCAGGTAAAACACATTATTCCAATCTCCAGTTTCAGTCTTTATCGGTACAGGTATTGGCTTTTACCAGTAGCCTAATTACCCCAGAGTGTTGTTTCCTTGAATAAATTCCTCTGAAAATACATGTTTCCCAAGTGAAGTAATGACCGCCACAGAAGCCACTAGTGGGGAGTTTATTTGGGTACTGTTTTTTACCAATATTCGACGGAAACATCCGAGTTTTGAACATTTGGCATAAACAAAAATGGCCTTTTTCGCTGTGGTTTGCTATGCTCTACGCGTTTTTTGGCTAGATAAGATAAAAACTTCTGTCTTTTTTTGGCAGATAATATTCTTTCTTCCCCTTTCACGCAGCGAAACACCAACCACCCATGTAATTAGATTTGGTCGCACACCAATGACCCATATAATTTGAAAACTTTCCGCACCAACCACCCATAGAAAAATATATCGCCTGCCGTCATTTCCCCCCCCCCCCCTAGGTATTTTTTCTGGAATAGCCCTAAGGAAATATTATTTGAGTAAAATTTTAACTATTTTCTTACCCATTAAATTGAACATGTGTTTTGGGTGCTCAAAAGAGCCGTCTTCCTGAGACGGTTCGTTTGAGTACCCACAACATATGTTTTGGATGATAAAGTAAATAATTTTCCATTACCTACTCTTATCTGGAGGCCTGCATTGTAGTTGGTGTAGGTAGGTGTTGTACGTGATGAAGGTATAGTGTCAATATTAACCCTCATCCCGCCAGTAATTTTTGTCCTGAAAATGTCTGCTTTTTACGTCTGCTGCATATGTTAAAGTTCACTTCAGACTAGTTTCATAGAAGCAAACAAAATGAACCCTGATCAGAATGCTCCCTTGGGAGCCATCTGATCTGGTTCCATTTCGTTTGCAATATTGGCTACCTAAGAACACAGGCCTTTAGTTAAGACTGCGTACCCCTAAAAATAAGTTTCTTTTTTCTTAACCAAAACATATGTTGTGCGCACTCAAAAGAACCGTCTCAATGAGACAGTTCTTTTGAGCACCCAAAACTTTGGTTAAAACTGTTAGGTAAGAAAATATTTACAATTCTACGCTCAAAAATGTTTTTTATCTAAACCTATGGAACAAAAGCAGATGAGAGAGAAGACAAAAGTCGTGACTGGCGGGAAAAGAGTTAAAGCAGTTTCTCGTTTGTTTTCAGGATATCAACAAAGAGGTTTATGACTTCCTGGCAACAGCTAGTGCCAAGTATGGTGTTGGTTTCTGGAAACCTGGCAGTGGAATCATTCATCAGGTAAATTCAAAAGGTCCAGCTCTTAAGATAATTAAACCCGCTTTTTTGTCTATTAGAAAAAAAGGTATATCAATTTCATACCTAAGTCCGTCAGTCTTCTGTCCGTCTACATACGTCTGATGTTTCTTGTAAATGCATCTCCTCCTAATTTTCTTAAACATTTTACGTAGCATTTTCAATTATATATCACATGATTTAGAGGGTACTGAGCAACATTTTACAGGGTGGCCACAGACCCTGGAAAACAGGGAAAATGGCAAATAAAAATTCCCTACAGGGATACATCAGGGAATTTGAAAAATTCATGAAAATCAGGGAATAATCAGGGAAATTTTTAAAACATTATAATGTTTAAAAATATCTAAATATTCAAACTTCATACTTTTTCAGGGTGCGATATTGTTTGAATTTCTGTCCATCCGTCCGTCATTCCGTATGTCTGTTAACTTCTGTCACAATTAACTTCTCAGTACCTATGATAGCTAGGATTATGAAACCTTGCATAGTAATTGTCCTTGACATGCTCTACAAGCATGCACCTTGACCCTGTACCCTTAACCTACATTTCACGCTCCTTTGACTTTGTCAGAATTTTACGTCGCGATGTGGAGTAAAATACTTAAGTGTGTTTCTCTGTACTAATGGTAGCTAGGATGATGAAAACATGCATAGTAATTGCCCTTGCAAGCACCTTTACCCTGTATTCTTAACCTACATGTCACACTCCATTGACTTTGTCAGAATTTTAAGTCGAGTAAAATACTAAAGTGTGTTTCTCTGTACTTATGGTAGCTAGGATTATCATACCTTGCATAGTAATTGTCCATGACTTACTCAGCAAGCACGCTTCTTGACCCGGTACCCTTGACCTACATGTCACGCTCCATTGAGTTTGTCATAGTTTTACCTAGAGTAAAATACGGAAGTGTGTTAATCTGTACTAATGATAGCTAGGATTATGATACTTTGCATAGTAATTGTCCTTGACATACTTTACAAGCACGCACCTTGACCGGGTTCTCATGACCTACATTTCACACTCCATTGACCTTGTCAGAATTTTGTGTCAAGTAAAATACTGAAGTGAGAATTTTTCGTTAAAACTTGTTTATTTAGACTTATCTGGTACTCAAAAACTATTATGCTGTGCTGCTTAGTGCAATCAATGGGTAGTCACATTGATGCTCTGAGACTGGCTTATGGATTATGGGTGGGATCGTGACTTAAAAACTCTTGAAAGATGGGCTAATCCCAGGTGTTAATTTTTAATATATGCAGAACCTTTATATTTTTTGGGCTCCACAAGTCTGTTGAATGAGACTTTAAGCCAAGTCCCTGTTGGGAGGCTGAGCATGGGATACATTATCTCATAAGAATACATGATATGGTACCTATTTCAGATTGTGTTGGAGAATTACGCATTCCCTGGAGCACTTATTATTGGAACAGACAGTCACACAGTTAATGGAGGTTGGTATACTGATATCTGACAATTAGAGACATTCAGAACTTATATAAGTGTATAGGGTGAGGCCTTTAGTTTTTTTTATCTTTGCACAATATTTTGTCATAGCAATTTTGAGCCACATTTTGCCTCAAATTTTTACATTTCACACTATTTTGGTTTATTTTATTTTTCCAGAAGGCAGGTAATTTTCTCAGAATTGACTGGTAGTCTAAAAAAGTTCCATGTATATCATAAGTGTCTTTTAATTCATTAAAATGATAAAACTGTCCTTCAGCATTTAATAAATCTATAACATTCCTTATACCTTTATCATGCCATTCTTTAATAAATAAATTTTGTCCCCTATTCAAATTAGAATTAAACCAAATTGGACTATATAATATCTCTTCTAGTGTCTCGATTTCAACCGCTTGGCAAAATTGTTTCCAACTTAAGAGCATGTCTTTCCAAAAGGGATTGTTTATTTCGTATGCTTTTATATGTGCGTAGTGGCCCCCTTTAGTCAGTAAACTGCTTATATTTATGTTTGACAGACTGCTCCAAGAGCAATCAGTCTGAGCAATTTGCCGTCTAAGCCAAGTTACTTTTAATGCTGTAACAAAGCTATCAATTTTAATCATTCTCAGACCCCCTTTTGTAATATCTTTAATTATATATTGCCTTTTTATTCTGTCAGGTCCTGAATTCCAAATGAATTTGTAAAATAATTTATTCAAAGTTTTTACCAGATTTCCAGGAGGGTTAGGTAGAGCTAAAAAAAGGTGAACAAATTTTGCAATGGCTAGTGATTTTATAATAGTTATTTTCCCTTGTAATGAAAGTCTCCTTTTTGACCAAGTTTTTATAGTATTTTCCACTTTTTTCAAGATATCTGTTGTGTTTTGGTCCCATATGTCGAAAACCTCTGATGTGAAAGTTACTCCTAAGATTTTGAAAGGCCCCTGGTTCCAGTCTAATTTATAATCTTCACACATCTTACGATTTGATTTATTCATTGACCCAATCCATATTGCTCTTGTTTTTTCTACATTTATTTGAAGTCCACAAAAAGAGTGAAATGATTTTAATTTAGCTAAAGTTTTCCTTAAAGATAACTCAGATCCATCCAAGAAAATTTGAGTGTCGTCTGCATATTGACTTAATTTATATTCTTTATTTTGTATCAAAATACCCTTAATAAGATTGTCTTTTCTAATCATGTGGCTTAGTACCTCAGCACAGAGAATAAAAATGTATGGTGAGATAGGATCTCCTTGTCTACAGCCCCTTTGTAGAATAAAATACTCAGTCATATGACCATTTTGTAGAATACATGACTCTGAGCCATTTTGAAATAATTTGATCCATCTTTTGAAGGAAGGTCCAAAATTAAAGTAATCCAGAGCTTTGTGAATGAATTTCCATGATACTGAGTCAAAAGCCTGCTTGAAATCAATTGAAAGTATTAAACCTGGAATTTGTTGTTGTTTTGTTTCAAAGAGGACGTCATATATTAATCTAATGTTTTCTCCTATAAATCTACCAGCAATGAAACCTTCTTGATCTTCATGTATAAGTTTATGCAGAACCTTTTTAAGACGGGATGCAATGACTGAGGATGCTAGCTTGTAAATTACATTCAGGAGAGAGATTGGTCGCCAATTTTTCAAATAAAAAGGTGATTTGTTTGGTTTTGGAAGGCAAGTGATTATACCTTGTTTTTGGGTAATTGATAATGATCCTGTTTTATAACCATAATTCAATGAGTTAAGAATAAAGTTTTTGAGATCAATCCAAAAGAATTTAAAAAATTCAGCCGTGAACCCATCATTTCCTGGAGTTTTTGAGTTTTTCATGTTTTTTAATGCTTCTGCCAGCTCAGAATATTTTATATTGCCTTCCAATGACTCAGCCTCATTTTTAGTCATTTTAAGATTATTTACCCCTATCTGTGCTTCAATAGGTGTGTCATCAATTAAAATATTTTCACTATACAGGTTTTTAAAATATGTTTTTTGGCTATTTAAGATTTCTTCTGTGCTTAAACTTTCTTGTCCATTATCTTCTATTATTTTTGTGATTACCTTATTAGTGAAGTTTCTCTTTTCAAAATTTAAAAAATAACTTGAAGGTTTTTCCCCAAGGTCTTCATACCTACATCTTGATCTTATCATTACTCCTTCAATTTTATGTTTTCTTATTTCATTTAGTCTGTTTTTCTTGTTTTCTAATAGATTTAAATCTTCATCACTCACTATTTGTAAATTTTCAGAGATATTTCTTTCTAGTTGTGATATATCCTCTTCTAGTTCCTTTTCTTGTTTAGTATTTTCTCTTTTTTTTCTAGAGCTGTATTTTATTGTCTCTCCCCTGATGGCTAAAAGAATCATTTCTAATAGAAGCTGATCATTAATAGAATATGTGTTTTCTATATCATCATTATTATCATTGTTGATATTGTTGTTGTTGTTGTTATCATTATTATTATTATTGATATTATTATTATTATTATTATTATTATTATTATTATTATTATTATTATTATTATTATTATTATTATTATTATTATTATTATTGATGTTATTATTATTATTATTATTATTATTATTATTATTGATGATGATGTTGTTATTATTATTATTATCATTATTATTATTATTAAATTCTCTATCTTGTTGGACATCTATAATTTTGTATGTATTTTTCACTTCTTCAATTGCCTTTTTAACTATTTGAATGTATTCATTGTCTTTTAGAAGGGAATTATTGAATTTCCAGTAACCTTTTCCACGCTCATTATTATTAAATTTAAGTTTAAGTATGGTTCCTGAATGATCTGTTCTGTAGCCTGATACCACACTATTGTCATAGACAAATTCAAAACTTTCTTCACTAACTAGAAAGAAGTCTAGACGAGCTTGTTTTTTCACTGGATTTAATTTCCTCCATGTGAATCCTTTTTCATCATGTAAATTCCTGTATACATCAATAAAATTATCTTCCTCAATAAATTTTAGGACTTCCGTTCTAGCTCTTGGGTTATTTATGTGCAAATAGTTTTCAGTATCAACATCAGGATTTAAAACTAAATTCCAGTCACCACAAATTATAACATTTTCATTTCCAAAATCTTTTATCTTTTGCTTGAGGTTTTTATAGAAATTTGGCTTATCTTCATTTGGGCCGTAAATGCTGACTAGAGTAATTTTTTTGGTGAGAATTGTTAATTCCATATGATAAAATTTCCATCCGGGTCTGTTAAAATTTGTCCTGTATCACATGCAAAGTTATTGTTTATCAATATCATAACACCCCTGCTTGCATTTGTACCTTCTTTAGCACTTAATACAATATTATATCCCCATTCTGATTTTACGTAAGAATACATTTTTCTATCAATATGGACATCCTGTAAGCATGCTATATTATATTTCTTTGACCGAATGTATTGAAATAAATCTCTCCTTTTTTGCATGTTTTTTAGGCCTCGACAATTTTGGGAAAAAATAGTTATCAAGTCATCCATTATCTATAAGTAAGTTTCTCCATACAAAAGCCTGGCATACAGAGTTTACAATTACAGACAAGTCACGCACAGCAGCAGAATATCGTTTAAACAACACAATAACAAAAAAGAAAAAAAATGAATGTGACATAATGTACACATGTAAAAGAAGTTTTAGATCTTGATATATTTGCAGAACTATATAACATAATGTGGCAAATAAGTGGATGTGTGTTTTATATTTCAACAATGAAGTATTATAGCATTATCATATCAATTTTAAAGATTAGGGTACTAAAGAAGAAAAAATTAAAATTGTAAAAGAACAGCAGTTCTAAATTTCTTGTACTTATTAATTCAACTGTGCAAAAGTTCACAGCAACTTCCTTTCAGTTATATCCTTATGTCAAACAGCATGGGTTGAGATCAGACCTAACGATTGTCAAGCCCGATCTGGGTCCAAACTATTTACAAAAGTTCACCTCAACTTCCTGTCAGTTATATCCTTATGTCAAACAGTATGGGTCCAGATCAGACCTAACAACTGTCAAGCCTGATCTGGGTTTAAACTATTTGCAAAAGTTCACCTCAACTTCCTGTCAGTTATATCCTTATGTCAAACAGCATGGGTCGAAATCAGACCTAACAACTGTCATGCCCGATCTGGGTCCAAACTATTTGCAAAAGTTCACCTCAACTTAATGTAAGTAACATCCTTATGTCAAAGAGCATGGGTCCAGATCAGACCTAACAGTTGTCAAGCCCGATCTGGGTCCGAACTATTTGCAAAAGTTCACCTCAACTTCCTGTCAGTTACATCCTTAAGTCAAACAGTATGGATCCAGATCAGACCTAACAATTGTCAAGCCTGCTCTGGGTCCAAACTATTTGCAAAAGTTCACCTCAACTTCCTGACAGTTACCTCCTTATGTCAAACAGTATAATTCCAGATCAGACCTAACAATTGTCAAGCTTGATCTGGGTCCAAACTATTTGCAAAAGTTCACCTCAACTTCCTGTCAGTTACATCCTTATGTCAAACAGTTTGGATCCAGATCAGACATAACAATTGTCACGCCTGATCTGGGTCCAAACTATTTGCAAAAGTTCACCTCAACTTCCTGTCAGTTACATCCTTATGTCAAACAGTATGGATCCAGATCAGACCTAACAATTGTCACGCCTGATCTGGGTCTAAACTATTTGCAAAAGTTCACCTTAACTTCCTGTCAGTTACATCCTTATGTCAAACAGCATGGGTCCAGATCAGACAAAACAATTGTCACGCCTGATCTGGGTCCAAACTATTTGCAGAAGTTCACTTCAACTTCCTGTCAGTTATATCCTTATGTCAAACAGTATGGGTCCAGATCAGACCTAACTACTGTCAAGCCTGATCTGGGTTTAAACTATTTGCAAAAGTTAACAGCAACTTCCTTTCAGTTATATCCTTATGTCAAACAGCATGGGTCGAAATCAGATCTAACAATTGTCACGCCCGATCTGGGTCCAAACTATTTGCAAAAGTTCACCTCAACTTAATGCAAGTAACATCCTTATGCCAAACAGCATGGGTCCAGATCAGACCTTACAGTTGTCAAGCCTGATCTGGGTCCGAACTATTTGCAAAAGTTCACCTCAACTTCCTGTCAGTTACATCCTTATGTCAAACAGTATGGATCCAGATCAGACCTAACAATTGTCAAGCCTGATCTGGGTCCAAACTATTTGCAAAAGTTCACCTAAACTTCCTGACAGTTACCTCCTTATGTCAAACAGTATGGATCCAGATCAGACCTAACAATTGTCAAGCTTGATCTGGGTCCAAACTATTTGCAAAAGTTCACCTCAACTTCCTGTCAGTTACATCCTTATGTCAAACAGTATGGATCCAGATCAGACATAACAATTGTCACGCCTGATCTGGGTCCAAACTATTTGCAAAAGTTCACCTCAACTTCCTGTCAGTTACATCCTTATGTCAAACAGTATGGATCCAGATCAGACCTAACAATTGTCACGCCTGATCTGGGTCTAAACTATTTGCAAAAGTTCACCTTAACTTCCTGTCAGTTACATCCTTATGTCAAACAGCATGGGTCCAAAACAGTTGTCACGCCTGATCTGGGTCCAAACTATTTGCAGAAGTTCACTTCAACTTCCTGTCAGTTATATCCTAATGTCAAACAGTATTGACCAGATCAGACCAAACATTTGTCAAGCCCAATCCGGGTCCAAACTATTTGCAAAAGTTCCCCTCAACTTCCTGTCAGTTACATTCTTATGTCAAACAGTATAGATCCAGACCAGACACAACAACTGCCACGTCCTATCTGGGTCCCAACTATATGCAAAAGTTCCCTTCAACTTTAGTTAAGAGTGCTAAACAAAAAATAATTTTCTCATTCTCAACCAAAACATGTGTTGTGGGTACTCAAAAGAACCGTCTCAATGAGACGGTTCTTTAGAACACCCAAAAACATACGTTAAAAATGATGGGTAAGAAATTATTTACAATTTTACGCTGAAATTTTTTTTTTATTTAAACCTATGATAGAGGGTTAAGTAAGATTGGTTTATGGCTTCTTAAAACTTGTCTTAACTCTTCCTTGCTAGTACCTACTTTGTTATCTGCTGATAACCTTTGCAAAACAGTTTGGATCCAGATTGGGACCGGATACTTAACCACGAAAACTCGGACAGGATGCCTTACCCACAGTGAAAAGAAAACGAAACTACACCAACTCGTATACATACCAATTGTAAGGCAAAATAAATGTTTTTTTTGCAGTTTAACAATGGATAGTAGATTTGAGAGGAACTATCTGTTTCATCCTAAAATGTAGTGAATTTCAACTCCGAAATGAAATGCTCGTTTGTTTTGATTAGAATGGCCAGCATTCAAAACTTTAAATGTATACACAGAGGTCTAGAAGTGGCATTTAGGACTGACAGGTGTTTTCAAATGTCCCTATCATTTATATAGATCTGATGCGTAACCATGAATTCTAACACACCTCGCCTATAGAGTCAATGCTAAAAAAGTATGATATATCAAACAATAATTCACAGTTTTGAAAGCTTGTGCTAGCTGACGTCATTTGCTACTGGAAAATGACATCATTCATGGCGCTAGGCTGCGTAACATCGTTTTTACGCTTGAAAGACGTTACAAAAACACATAAACGAATGCGACGTAGTCTAAGTATTGGCGAGAGTTCTTCAGTGCAATGGCGGAAAGTTGAAGACTTCAAATGTGTTTTGGTCGTTTATTGTGTGTTGAATCAAAATAGATCAGCTCCAGTGTGTGAATTGTTGAGTAATAATTCACTGTTTGTCGGTCAGTTGTACGAAGATAAATCACTCGCGCTACGTGCTCGTGATTTCAATCAAATTGTTTTCCTTATTGAACTGGCTGTTAAAAAATTGATCGTTTGGTAGGTATTGTGAAAAGTGCAGTCTTGTCAGAGCATTCCCTGCTTGCCTACATGACGAGTACCAAAATATCATCTGCTGGCCTGGATATATATTATACATGTACTATATACTGACAACTACCCACACATTTGGTGATTCATCCAAGGGAGCTGTCAGATGGGCTCACACCTTAAATCTTCATCCTCAAATAGACGTATCTGAACCACGCCCAGAATGCCTGATAGTGTATAACTGACCAATGCAACAATGACTTATCGTGTGACATAGTCCAATGAACAAAATCACACATGTCCACTCTCCCACAATTAATGGGAGGTTTACCTTACAGTTAGTTGACTTAACTCTTTGCATGCTGGGTAATTTTTCATGCGTTTTGTCATTTTTATTGTCATTTTTTGCAAAATCATCTTTTTAAAAAATTCTTTCAGGAATACCATCAGCATGTCAAACAGTTTGGATCCAGATCAGGCCCGACATTTTGATCTGGGTCCAAACTGTTTGCAAAGGTCATCAGCAGATTTATAGAAGTTGTGGTTTTCGGAATGGTGATTACTGAATAATACTATTGACGTCAAAACTTTATAAACTAAATAGATGATTTCAAGAAAGGGTAGCAGACTTTTTGGTGTGTTACATTGCTAAGGCCAAATAAAAAAAAAATACCTGTGTTTGGGTAACCTGGCCCTACCTAAATTTACGGGTGAAACCTAGAAATTTTTTCAGGTTTTCTGGGAAAAAAACAAAACTTTATGCATTTTGAAAGGTTAAATGCCCATCAAAATGCTTAAAATTATATTTTTTCCAGAAAAAAAATATGTGTGCCTTCCCTGCCTAAAATTTTCAGACACCTTACCCGAAACATGTTTATTTTATTTGGTCTAATTATGTTTTTCAGGTGGTCTGGGAGGTCTCTGTATTGGAGTGGGTGGTGCTGATGCAGTAGATGTGATGGCCGATATTCCATGGGAACTCAAGTGTCCTAAGGTGAGCTCACACAATCATAATTTCTTTCACTTACGTAAATTTGGACTTTCTTCAGAGGATTACAGTGGCTCAGTGGTAGAATGCTTGACTTGGGACCGATGGGTTTCTAGTTTGAGCCTCACCAGAGTCACTGTGTTGTGTCCTTGAGCAGTACACTTTGTCCTCTGATAAGTACTGGTTCAACCCAGGAAACATCCTGACATGACTGAAAAATTGTTGACTTTGACTTAAAGCATAAACTGAAACAAACAAGGTCTTTCTTCTCATTTGCTTGCCTGCCAGTTTATGTCACTTGTATCAGCTTACAATTTGTTGTATACTGTAAAACCTGCTTAAAACGGTCAATCAAAAATTGACAAAACAAAGGTCTTAACGACAAATGGTAGCTTAATGAAGGTCAAAAGTATTGCAGAATGCTCCCCTTGGAGCTTTCTGCAATACTTTGACCTGCATTAAGGGATAATTGGTCTTGAAAAGCAATTTTTGGTCTTTTTGAGAGTGGTCAGTTAACAGGCTTTACTGTATATTTTACTCCAAGTTTTTCAATGATTTTCAGGGTTGGAAAAACCCATAAAGATTTCATATCTGAGTTTCTGTACAAACATTGATGAATCAACTCTAAAATAAATAATCTAACTTATTGCATGCTGGGTAATTTTGCATGCTTTTTATTGTCTGCTGATTTCTCTCTCAAAATAAACACTTTAAAAATCTTTCAGGAATCCCCACGGAGTGTTAAACAGTTTGGCTCTAGCAAAATGTGTGACAGGCCTGCAGAGATGAGTGTGTATTCAAAAAATAATTTTCTTATTTTTCAACCAAAGCATAATATTGTCTATACTCAAAAGAACTGTTTCAATGAGAGCATCAAAAACAAATAGTAAAACTGAAGGATAAGAAAATACTCAAGTTAACGCTGAAAATTAGCATACGTTGTGTGAACTCAAAAGACTCGTTTAACTGAAGGGTAAGAAAATATGCTGAAAATGTTTGCCCATCTCGACCTAGGGTGTAATAATTTCTTCTACAGGTGATTGGTGTGAACTTGACAGGTACTATGAGTGGCTGGACGTCACCAAAAGATGTAATATTAAAGGTAGCAGGGATACTCACTGTGAAAGGTGGCACTGGTGCTATTGTAGAATATTACGGTCCTGGTGTGGACTCCATCTCATGTACTGGTAAGTTGTGATTAGACAAGATCTTATATCTGAACTAAAATGTATGTTGTGGGTACTCAAAAGAACCGCTGTGAGATTTTGGCCACTCTTGAGTGCAAACATATTAATTCTTTAACCCTGCCCTTGCAATGAAAAACATGCATCTGAAAGTGTCGTCTGCTGACGTCATCTGCTGAATGTAAATACTTATGTCAAGGTCTAAGACAAATAGTGTGGACCTAGATCGGACTGCTCCTCTAGGAGCAGTCTGATCTAGGTCCACACTATTTGCTACAGACATTTTAAAAGGACCAGCCGACCACACAGCAGACAACATTTACTCGCGTTTAGAGCTAAGAGAATGGAATTATTCGAGACCGAGGGGCTTTGGGTTCGAGCCTCATTGGCGTCACAGTGTTGTGGTCTTTAAGAGACTTATTTATCCTAGCTTAGTACTGGTTCAACCCAGGAAGATCTGTCCCTACATAACTGAAAGATTGTTGATGGGACGTAAAGAATCAAATCAAACATACAAAAGAATGTAATTATCCAGATGATGGTCTGGACTATTCCATTGTAAGTATCAATAAATTATTAGTAGACGAAATTCAAACAAGATTTGATATTAAAGGTGGCAGGTGGGGAAGGTGGCACTGAGGCTATTGTAGAATATTACGGTCCTGGTGTGAACTCAATATCATGTACTGGTTAGCGGTATAAATCGGCCCTGCAGATAACAATAATAAATTTACTTTCTTATTTTATAGGCAAAACATAAGTTAATGGTATTCAAATGAACCGTATAAGACCTTCATTTAATAGAAAACATTCAAAAAAAATTATTGCAGGATGGTCTTGCAACCAGAGAGTAAAGTACTAGTTTAGTCAATATCAACTTTATATCAAAACCATATGTTGATGCAGTGGCTCAATTTGGTAGCACGTTAGACTTTGGAATCGAATGGTTGCTAACTTGAGATTCACTGCTGGCGCAGTCACTGTGTTGTGTACTTGAGCAAGACACTTTATCCACTGAAATCGTCCGGACGGAAAAACTGTAGACTGGGGTGGGGGAAATGCATCAAAACAAACAAATACGAAAACCATGGGGATTTCCAACAATGTGGTTTATTATTTAACTAAGTAAAAAGACCGATTCTCATTGGCTTTGCCTTGGTCAATATTGGTATTCTCTGGTCGATATCACATCATATCCAATGCCTCATTAGTCAATAATTGTATAATGTGTGACCTGCAAAGCCTCAGATCAGCCTGCGCATTCAGGCAGTCTGATCTGAGCTTTTGCTTGCCGCTTGTATATTCTATGAGTGTTAAGCTACCCACTGAACATCATTTGGAGTTTCTAAGCTTTAAAGGAGGCTGCACAGGCTTGTCTGAGTCTACACTTGTCAAAATGCCACATTGTTGAAAATCATATGACACATCTCAATTTGTAGAAGAAATAAAACATTTTTGCTTTTGTTGAGATATATGGTACTAGCAGTCAAAGAGTTCATTTGAAATTCATGATCTTATTGCAGGTATGGGCACTATCTGTAACATGGGTGCTGAGATTGGTGCAACCACGTCAGTGTTTCCATACAACTACAGAATGCAAGATTATCTCAAAGCCACCAATAGAGCAGGTAAGATATTGCCATTATGCAGGGGGTAAAAATATTTCAATATTGCACTTGTCCTGCAGGACGAACAACTTACAATATTCACTCGTCCTGCAAACACATGCACTTGTCCTTTAAAAGTGTATACAAAAAGAACATAAGGGAGTAATATGTATTGTTATATGACTGGAGAGAATCCTGTCTCCTGATTGGCCCAATTTGTCTTCATAAATCTCTATGTCTACCTGAAAACTGGTCTGAACTGGCCCAGAAGGTGATATAGGATGAAAACCAGCTCGAACTAGTTTCCAGAAGTTATTTTTTTTGACACTTCTGCAATATCACCCTCTAGAGAGCTAAAAATAGCATGATTAGTATAAAACTAGCATGTGCTGCATGAAATTGACGTGATTTACTGTTTACACATCCCAACAGGTAAACTAAAGACTTTCATGAATTTTAACAACTGTTTTGTTTTGTTTGTTCCTTTATCTTTGTTTGAATAAACAAAATGAAAAAAAAGTTTTATGATTAAATTTTACATTCCACATTCAGAGAATTTATATAAATTTCAAAATTCAAAATACTACATTAAAATATTTTAATAACAGTTGATAAAACTTGTTAGAAAGTCCTTAGGTGACTTTAACAACAAAAGTGAAAGTAGAACTTTTTCATTCTTAGTCGAAGTCATATAGCAAAACAGTTATTGACTTCAATTTCGGTAGACATGAGGATTTATCTACCCTTAAAAGTGATATTCACCTCGGCCTAGTGGCCTAGGTGAATAATCACTTTTTCGGGTAGATAAATCCTTATGTCTACCTCATTGAAGTCAATAATTGTATAATATGACTTCCTTGAGTAATTCTCCCAAAGCACTTGTCCTACAGGACGAGTGCTTTGGGAAGAATTACTCGTCCATTCTAGATTTCACTCGTAATTATGAGCGGACGAGTGGAATTTTTGTTCCCTGTATTATGGCATTATTGTATCGTATTGTAATTTGTAAAGATATTTGTGAAATGTTGGCAAATGATAATGCATTTCATGTTTATAACCTTAGGAGGTCATAAAGTTTGTCATTAACCTTTTTGCAGACTGGAATCTCTTAAAGGGTACTTTGAAAGTAAAAACACTGATGAAATGCCACATTTCATCAGTGTCTACACAGTTAATGGTAAAAACAATCCCCAGATCCAGAAATACATTTTAATTGGAAAATGCCAACCTGTGACCCCTTAAAATATATAATAGACAATCCCATCCTTATTGCTTTTATCTGTTATGGAATTTCCATCAGAATACAAAGGGTTAACATTTATTTTCAGGTTGGTCATAACTGTTTATATAACATAGATAGATAAATGAATGTTTTCAGCATAAAATTGCAAATAATTTCTTACCAATAAGTTTTAGCATATGTTTTGGGTGCTCAAAAGAACTGTCTCATTGAGACGGTTCTTTTGAGTGCCCACAACATATGTTTTGGTTGAGAAATAAGAAAATTAATTTTTGGTACACACTCTTAACTAAAGGCCTGTAACAGTAAAAAAAAAAAAAGATTATTTTTCTATCACTCAATAAATTAGCCAGCACACAAGATTATGGTATTTATCACATTGCCGAGCAGTGAAGGCTCAGACAAACCTGAGCATACATGCAGTTTCGCCAGAGCATTCACTTCTCACATACACCAAGTCAGGGATTTTTCTAAGGCTCTGAAATGGGGACCAGGGGTCTGTTGAATTAGGGAACAACTGATTCTGGACCGCCATTTTAAATAGATACAATTAGCTGGGGGCAGTTAAAGCAACAGATATGTTACAGCTTCATACTGCTATTAGCAGTATGAAGCTGTAACATATTTGTTGCTTTAACTGCCCCTTCATAAAACTCATGAAAATTTGCATAAAAATGTGAATGATAACATGTTTTCATTCACATATTTATGCAAATTTTCATGCATCTGTAACTGCTATTTTTGTTCTGATTTCCATGAAATTTTCACCAAAATGTAGAACTAAGATATTTGGAATGATATACACAATTTTGCTCTATTTTTGGGGGGAGTTTTTGCTCATTTTTTAATTGGGAAATGGCCGATATTCGGCCCCAAATCAGGCGAAGGAAAATCCCTGGAAGTATGGAAATAGAGAAAGATTTTATCTCGAGCCCCTCTGGATACGTCACCATTGGCTTATGGTGAGCTATTGTGATTGTTGGATGTCCGTCGTCAACAGTTGATTAATTATTTAAACAAGAATATCAATGTGTTCCAAATTAATTTTCTGACAAAAGCAAAACATTAGTCATTTCAGTAAAACTGGATGCATTTCAGAATCACTTGTGAATTCAGAATTTTATAGGCTGACTTTTCCGTAGAAAGTCAGCCTCAAAATACTGAATAAGGACAATTACGATAGCTTCTCCAATTTATTTTCAGGTTATCTAAAGACATTAATGATTTAAACTTAAAATTGTCAATGTTTTGTAGGCATTCTGCAAGTTTTAAGATTGGAATTTCTAAATTTCAGGATTTTGATAATTTTAGACTTTCACCCATGTGGATGTATGTTTGTTATTTTTCAGATCTTGCTGATCTGGCCAACTCCTACAAAAATGTTTTGTCAGCTGATAAAGATGCTCAGTATGACCAAGTTATAAACTTGGATCTTAGTACAGTAAGTCAAATATCTAATCACACTACAGTAAAACCTGTGTAAAATGGTCACTCAAAAATAGACAAAACAAAGGTCTTAATAACAACTGGTAGCTTAAGGAAGGTCCAAAGTATTGCAGAATGCTCCCATTGGAGCATTCTGCAATACTTTTGACCTGCATTAAGCAATAATCGGTCTTGAAAAACATTTTTTTGGTCTTTTTGTGAGTGGCCGTTTTACACAGGTTTTACTGTAGTAATATACGAAGTTATCATATTACATCAGGGTCTGGGATTGATATAACTGGATAATTAGGCCATGTATTAAGATTGATAAACCACTAGTGGTTTACACAT
Source organism: Loripinus fragilis (assembly GCA_964019695.1). Taxonomy (NCBI): domain Eukaryota; kingdom Metazoa; phylum Mollusca; class Bivalvia; order Lucinida; family Lucinidae; genus Loripinus; species Loripinus fragilis. The sequence continues at coordinate 34,235,087 of OZ026516.1, forward strand.
TTTGAAACATTATGTAATGATGCCCATAGCAATGTCATATATATATTAGAGAATCTTAGCGTTGTCATGCAAAAACCCAATTTCAAAGTACTTCTTGTGTCACATGATACACTCAAAAAGACCAAGAATGGTTTTCAAGACTAATTTTCTTTTAATTAATGCAGGTCAAAAGTATTGCAGAATGCTCCAAGGGGAGCATTCTGCAATACTTTCAAGCTTCATTACGTTACCATTTGCCATTAAGATCTTTGTTTTGTCTATTTTGAGTGGCCGTTTTACCAAGGTTTTACTGTAAATAGAATATAACATGTTTTGTTATCTCATCATCATCATCATTGGGTTTAACATCTTCCTCATTAGTGGGCCCCTCTCCAGGTAACTGGCAAGCTGCACACTTAGCAGATCTTAGGGTAATACCGCCATATCTAGACCTATGATCTTGTAACAGGTAAAAAGAATCTTGAATTTGTGCTTGTTTTGAAAAGGAAACAAACACATTCTGATAGAAAATAAATATTTTAGTTTGCCTATCCGGGATTATACATTTTCTCATGTCAGTTTCAGATACATGCATGTATGTCCTCCCATGTGAAGAGAAATAAAATGTTACTGAAAGTAAGGCTAGTTTCCGAGGTGGTGAAATCTCGAAGTCAATTTACACTTTGCCGTTGAGATTTTTATCCAGCAGTATGTTGCTGTTTCACAAATGACAGAATCTTCTTTTTTTCATTATAAATGTGTTTTGTATTGCCGTCTTTTATCAGACTTTCAGACTTTAAGAGGGCTTAATTGAAAATTTATTTTCGAATAACTCGAACCAAAACATATGATGTGGGTACTCAAAAGAACAGTCTCAATTGGATGGTTCTTTTAGGCACCAAAATACATGTTTAAACTAATTGATGATAAAATAATCACACTTTACACGCAAAATTTTCTTTTCTAGACATCTGTTTAATTCTGTGTTAATATAATAACAGTTGTTATGTTTTACAGTTGGAGCCCAGTGTGAATGGACCTTTCACCCCAGACTTATATCATCCAATATCAAAATTGAAACAGACTGCTACAGAGAAGGGTTGGCCACTTGATATCAAAGTTGGTAAGTTTACTCCTCAGAGAGCCCAGTGTGAATGGACCTTTCACCCCAGACTTATATCATCCAATATCAAAATTGAAACAAACTGCTACAGAGAAGGGGTGGCCACTTGATATCAAAGTTGGTAAGTTTACTCTTTGGAGAGCCAAGTGTCAATGGATTATGGACCTTTCACCCAAGACTTATATCATCCAATATCAAAATTGAAACAGACAGCTACAGAGAAGGGTAGGCCTCTTGATATCAAAGTTGGTAAGTTTACTCCTCAGAGAGCCCAGTGTGAATGGACCTTCCACACCAGACTGATATCATCCAATATCAAAATTGAAACAAACTGCTACAGAGAAGGGTTGGCCTCTTGATATCAAAGTTGGTAAGTTTTCTCCTCAGAGAGCCCTTTCACACCGGATTAATATTATCCAATATCAAAATTGAAACACTGCTGCTGAGAAGGGATGGTCACTTGATATCAAAGTTGGTAAGTTTACTCTTAAAAATATTCAGAACCACTACAGTTCCAAAGAGTATGTTTAAAATCACTAAAGCCTGTCTGATTTCTTGTCCTTACTTTGAACATAGATCAAGTAAGCCTCATCCCAAAATGTGTAGTACAAAAATTGATTCTGTTCATACCTCTCAACCCAAACTAGTTTTGTGGATACTCAAACCATCAGTCTCAGATGATTCATTTGAGTACCAGCGATGTTTCCTTATTTCTGCATGAGAACATTTGTTGTTTAGCTCATGGGGCCCTCAAGGTTATAAAACTTTTCGTGCTCAACTGATGTAAATGATGAATCGCTTTGAAACGTATTTTGATGCTTTGTATGTATATTTTACTGCTGAACCATGCCAATTTTAAAAATATAAGCCAATTTACGTTAATTTTAAAATTTGATGTTTGTAATCATGTCAACTAGGTATAATGTACGCCGTATCGCTAGATCTCCTTTGTCTGAAAGACTCTGTTCTTACATTGTTACTGCCAGACTGCCAGTCCACATAGCATTGTCAGTAGTGAGTCCAATAAGCAGGCCCCCTAGTGGAACCTTTAAAACCTTTAGAAACCTTTAATTTGGTTGCAATCCTTTAAAACCTTTAATTTGGCTGAAAAACCTTTAATAACCTTTATTTTGATTTAAGTAATCTGACTTCTATTCAGCTGCTTAAGTAGGATCATGAGTTTGAACCCCCGTCAGGCCACATACTTAAAGAGAGATTATTTCTTTATTTCTAATTCAAACTGCTTATTAGAAACCTGCGCAGGAACAGAATAGAATGATCATTGTGATATGACTTAAAAGTTGTTGAAAGTGATGTCAAGTCCATAGGATTAGATAAAATAATTTGGGACGTAAAATTGTAAATATTTTCTTACCCATCAGTTTTAACAAATGTTTTGGGTGCTCAAAAGAACCATCTCAATGACGGTTCTTTTGAGTACCCACAACATATGTTTTGGTTGAGAAATAAGAAGGTTAATTTTTTGGTACACACTCTGAACTAAAGGCCTGTAAGTCTTAAGCATACAAGCTCATTGTGACTTTATTCACCAGGTTTGATCGGTAGTTGTACCAACAGCAGTTATGAAGATATGAGTCGGTCAGCTAGTATTGCAAGACAGGCCTTGGAGAAAGGTCTTAAGAGTAAAAGTGCCTTTACTATCACGCCGGGTTCAGAACAGATCAGAGCTACAATAGAAAGAGATGGCCAGGTAAAATGGGGCCATGCTTTTGTGCATTTTTTGCAATTAGCGATGATATCTTTTGCACACTTTTTGCGTTTTCAATTGCCCACTGGTTTCGCACCCCAACCAGGAGCAATTAGTGATTAGTGACTATGAACGATGACTTGTACAGGTAACTGTCTGTGAATTGAAGTCAATTCGTTTTCATTGATGGTACCTTTAAATGTTGTGCAAAGTTCTTTCTTCAAATGTACAATATACATGAATTATGCAATGTACATTATGTTCCTTTAGTGTTTACGATGTTGCCGAGAAAGTCAGAGAGCATTTACCATAGCATGTGAGGAGCCATAAGATCTTAATATGAAAGGCGTAATTTAACTCTTGAACCTACCACTTTGAAGTAGCTATGCATACAGTGCATAAGAATGCTCAATGTACCTTAAAAATGAGTAATAACACCTTTAAACTAGCTTAATATGAATTAAGTCAGCCTCAAAATATGAACTAGGCAGATTATAATAGCTTCTTAGATTTATCAGTTTATCTTAAGACAACCAGTTAAACCTAAAATAATTGATACTTTGTATGCAAATGAGTGCAGTGGTTAGTGCTAGGCTTCGAATTGAAGGGTCACTAGTTCAAATCTCACTGGAGGCACTTTATCCTCTGCATTACGCAGCTTAGGCAAAAACAAAAAAACAAAAAATATGTGTGTTTCTGGTATCGGGGTCTGAAAATTTTAGGTAGGGTAGGCACATATATTTTTTGATTTTGATTTTTTATTTTTCAATTTTATTTTTTCCAGAAAACCTGAAAAAGTTCTAGGTTTCACCAGTAAATTTAGGTAGGGTTGGGCTACCCTAAACACAGGTATTTTTTTATTTGGCCTTGAATAATACTGGTTTGGTTCAACCCAGGAACACAGGAAACATCCCGACATGACTGAAAAATTGTAGAATGGGATGTAAAGATCAACGCAAACAAAACTTAAATGGCATACTGCTAATTTTTAAGATTTGAATTTTCAGAGCTCTGGATTTTGGAAGACTTGTGGCTGAAAACTTACGACATCTTCGTTTTCAGGAAGAAAAAGGCTTGACATTTCATTTAAATAGTTAAACACCACAGAAATTATTACTGGATTTTTGACATTTGTCGTATATAATCTGCTATAGAATTGTTAGAAATAACTTTCATTGTAATGATGCTCATTTTTTTGTCATGTTCAATGTACATGTATTTTTTTTTTTTGGGGGGGGGGGGGTGGGGGGGGGTGTTATATTTGGCTAAGGTTGCATTTAGCATTGATTGTTTTCATGCGCTATTAGATCCCTTTTCTCATGTTGCCCCTCGCAATAATTCTTTCTTTCTTAGGCAGCTGCATTGAGAGACATAGGTGGAGTGGTGTTAGCTAATGCCTGTGGTCCCTGTATTGGCCAGTGGGACAGAAAAGATGTGAAGAAAGGGGATAAGAACACGATTGTCACCTCATATAACCGTAACTTTACCGGTCGAAACGATGCCAATCCTGCCACACATGCCTTTGTAACCTCTCCAGAACTAGTGACAGCCATGTCCATAGCCGGAGATCTAGGCTTTAACCCAGAAAAAGATGAACTCACAGCTGCTGATGGTAAATAGTCTATTTTTACAGTAAATTCATGCCTTTAGTTAAGAGTGTGTAACTTTCATCCATGAGTATTCTATTCATGAACAGCAAAACTTTGCAGATACATAGGTCACATGATGTAGAGGGCAATGCTTCATGTGACCTTGACCCAAGTGACCTTGACCAAGGTCAAATCAAATATTTCTTGTAAATGCATTTCCTCTGTAACTGATGGACATAGCATTTTCAAACTTTGCAGGTGCATAGGTCATATGATGTAGCGGATACTGCGCAACGTTTCGTATGTGTCCTTGACCTAAGGTCAAGGTCATATAATGACCTTTCTTGTAAATGCATCTCCTCCTAAACCATTGGACGTAGCGAATTCAAACTTTGCAAATGCTTTGGTTACATAAAAATTTGGTATTTGTGATGGTGTACCATTGACTGAAGTCTAGTATCCTTTTGAGAAAAGTAAATAACATATCAATTTCACATATTTATCTTTGGTAGAGATTTTTTTGCCACAACTTCAGGTACTACTCTTAAATAGTAAATACCCTCTCTATGTAAAATTATTTATTGATGTCTGAATATAAGCAGAAAGTGTGGACTTGGATGTAAATAACATAATTGAATATTTAAAAGGTGTGTGATTAAAACATGTATGATTATCTCGATATTAAAGACAAGTTACGCAATTGCAGTCTTAACCAATTATTGACAGGTTCCAAGTTCAAATTAGAAAGCCCCTATGGTGATGAGCTTCCAGCCAAAGGTTTCGACCCTGGACAGGACACATATCAGCCCCCACCAGCAGACGGCAGTAGCGTGAAAGTGCAGGTGGACCCAAAAAGCAACAGGTTACAGTTGTTGACACCTTTCGATAAGTGGGATGGAAAAGATTTAGATGATATGTCAGTATTAATTAAGGTAAGTCAGGGCGTACCTACGTGTACGCATAAAAGCACATGTGTACAACTTGGGCGCCACAAGTATAGCCTCTTTAGCTACTAAGTTTGATTTTTGGAAGAAAAAATGCAACTAATATTTTTAACTGTGTGTCTATTTTGGACTGCAGAAAGATTTGATAGAATGGCAAACAGTGTGAACCCTGATCAGACAACTCCTAAATGAGTTGTCTGATCTTGGTTGACACTGTTTGTTTAGGCCTATCTCTCTGAATACTAGGGTAAATACAATATTTCTACAGATATAAGTTGCCAAGTATTCAAACCCCTCATTATCTATATTCTAAATCTTAATTATACCCCCGGTACGAAGTATATAGGGGGTATATAGTTTTTGCCTTTTCTGTAATTATGATTGTGTGTGTGTTTGTGTGTTTGTCTGTAAACTTTTTTTTCCGTCAAAGATTTCTCAGCAACTACTTGGGTTAGGATTCTGAAATTTGTTACAAAGCTTGCTAGTGATAAGTTGTATCGTGTTACGAAAAAACAGCCACATATTGCTTATCAGTCCCTTTATTTGTACATTTTTCTTTCTCTCCAATGAAAATATCTGTCACAGATTTCTCAGCTCTATTGGAGCCAGTGTTTTAAAATTTTGTGTACACCTTCAGGTAGGCAAAATGTACAGTGTAAATGGAAATTAAGATGCTAATCCTCATTTTACCTTCTTTTTTTAATTTTTAATTTTTTCCTTCTTTCTTATATATTACATATGGACATATTTTCTGTCAAAGATTTCTCAGCAACTACTTGAGTTAGGATTCTAAAATTTGGTGCAAAGCTTGATAGTGATTAGTTGTATTGTGTTACAAAAAACAGCCACATATTGCTTATCAGTCCCATTATTTGTTCATATTTCTTTCTCTCCAATGAAAATTTCTGTCGCAGATTTCTCTGTTCCTATTGGAGCCAGTGTTTTCAAATTTTGTGTAAACCTTCAGGTAGGCTAAGTGTATTGTGTAAATGAAAATAAAGATGCTTAAGCTCATTTTGCCTTCTTTTTCAATTTTTCTTTCTGTCACTCCTATAAAACACATATGGACGTTTTTCGTCAGAATTTTTTCAGCAACTATTTGATTTAGGATTATGAAGCTTTGTGTACACTTTCAGATAAGCAAAGTGTATTCTGTAAATGAAAATTAAGGTGCTAACCCTCATTTTGACTTCTTTTTTCAAATTTTCAATTTTTCCTTCTGTCACTCTTATATAACACATATGGACATTTTTTTCGAAGTTTTCTTAGAAACTACTTGATTTAGGATTATGAAATCTTTGACAATTTTGTCTTTTCTCTGAAAGTGTTACAACCTATGATGGCTACCGCAGGGGCTATGTGAGCTTTGCTCACTTCTTGTTCTTGTTCATGTCCCTTTTAAAACCTGAGGAGGTGTATAAAGGTGGTGATAGAAAGGCAAATGATACAAGCTCTGATCAGACCAGTTCTTAAGGGATGATAAATTCATATGACAATCAAAAAGGATGTCAATGACTCTTTAGTTATTATATATACAAGACTTTAGTTAAGAGTGCGTAACGAAAATATAATTTTCTTATTTCTCAACCAAAACATATGCTGTGGGTACTCAAAAGAACCGTTTCAATGAGACGATTCTTTTAAGCACCCAAAACATATGTTAAAACTGATGGGTAAGAAAATATTCACAATTTTATGCTGAAATGTTTTGTTTTTCTTAACCTGTGTATATATGACTTCGGTTATATTAACAAAATCCTCTGTCAGTTGCTGTCGTTAAAGTCTATTGCTGCAGTTTAGTTAAGAACTGTTGTCATAACTTTACAAAGTGACTTCATAAAGTACATGTCTTGCTTGCTATATTTTTGCATATTGAACTGCAATTAAAACTTTATCAAAGAGGAAAACTGGAAAAAGGCAAACCAATTCACAATTTCTGATTTAAATACAGGTAATAAACAAAATTAGTTATAGACTATTGGTTGCAAAAGATTATTACTGTATCAAAAGTCTTGTTTATCTGAACAGGTTAAACGACATAAAAAAAAATGAGCCGTGACATGAGGTTTCCAACAATGTGGTATGTGCGACCAGCAAAGCCTCGGATCAGCCTGTGCATATGCAGAGTCTGATCAGAGCCTTTGTTAGTCGCTTGAATATTCTATGACTGTTAAGCTACTGACGAAACAGCATTTGGAGTTCCTAAGCTTAAAAGGAAGCTGCACATGCTCGTCTGAGTCTACACATGTGAAAATACCACATTGTTGGAAATCACATGTCATGGCTCATATCTTGTGCCTTTGTTAAGTGTACCAAAGTCACATTTGCTTGAATGAATCCTAGCTCACATGAATCATGATTTTTTGGATCAGGTTTTGGGTAAATGTACAACAGATCATATCAGTATGGCTGGACAGTGGTTGAAATACAGAGGGCATCTCGATAATATTTCCAATAATCTCCTCATTGGGTAAGTGACCTTACAGTCCAATCTCATAAATTCAAAGTCTTACCGACTAGAGGTTTTATTTTCAAGTATTGAAAGTTTGAATTATAGGGTAATAGACATAAAAAATATAACCCAAAAATGAGTATTTTCATTTTTTTCTTATCAAACATATGTTTTGAGTGTGTAAAAAAACTTCTCGGGGAGACCCAAAATGTGTGTTTTTAGGTCACCTGAGCCATTGGCTCATGGTGAGCTATTGTGATCATTGGATGTCCGTTGTGCGTCGTCTGTCGTATGTCGTCAATAATTGTTTCATAGGACATCTCCTCCTAAACTACTAGCTGGATTTTGACCAAACTTGGCAGAAATGATCCTCATATGGCCCTCTTTAATAATTGTTCAGATGGTTCTGGTCCATTGCATATCTAGATTACACAGACTAAAAGATAATTTTCGAGATTCAAACTTTAAAATCTTCTTGTCTAAAGCCACAAGGCCGAGAGCTTTGATATTTCGTAGGTAGCATCATCAAGTGGACCTTTACCAAGTTTGTTAAAATTTTGCCCCTGGGGCCAAAAATGGGCCTGCCCTGGTGGTCACATGTTTTACATAGGCCTATATAGGAAAACATGAAAAAATCTTGTCCGAAACCACAAGGCCTAGAGACTTGATATTTGGTATGTAGCAGCACCTTGTAGTTCAAATTATGCCCCTGAGGCTAAAAATAGCCCAACCCTTGGGGTCACATGTTTTACATAGGCTTATATAGAGAGAAACATGAAAAAATCTTATCTGAAACTTCAATGCCTAGAGCCTTGATATTTGTTTGTAGCATCATCTAGTGGACCTCTGCCTAGTTTGTTCTAAGTATGCCCCACGGGCCAAAAATGGGCCCACCCTGGGGTTCACATGTTTTACATAGGCTTATATAGGAAAAACATGAAAAAATCTTCTTGTCTTAAACCACAAGACCAAGAGCCTTGATATGGTATGTAGCATCACATAGTGGGTGTTTTATACCAGGTTTGTTCAAATTATGCCCTTGGGGGTCACATGTTTTACATAGGCTTATATATAGGGAAAACATGAAAAATCTTCTTGTCTGAAACTACATGGCCTAGAGACTTGATATTTAGTATGCAGGATCATCTAATCCTCTACCAAGTTTGTTCAAATTATGCTCTTGGTGCCAAAAATGGGCCGGCCCTGGGGTGACATGTTTTATGTAATGGCCCCGCTGCAGTTGTCACATAGGCTTATATAAAATCAACTTTGACAGAATATGGTCATGTTTCATATCAAATCAAAAGGAATGAAGCATACAATAACATGCTAGCAAATGTTTTGCCCTACACACACCTTGACCCCTGTAGTGGGGTAAAAAGGTGTTTTTTTTTCTATTCTGACATTAGTCATGTTGCATGTCAAATTAGCGGGAATGAAACAGAGAACACAATGCAAGCTAATATTCAGCCCTTTTAACAGCCAGATGGGTCAAAAGGTTGAAACATTTTATTTTCTGAAGAAGGTCATGTTGCATATCAAATTAAAGCGAAAGAAGTGTAAAACATTATGCAAGTTTGACCTTATGCACAACCCTGGCCTTTTGGGCTGGGTAAAAAGGTGGGACATTGAAATCTTGCAGATAAGTATATTTTGATTGAAATTAGTGAATTGATTGATAGTCTTTAGTTACGATCTGAGTGATACCCAAGATGGACTTAGATGTTGGAAAAATGGGATTTTTATTTTATGGTTAACATCCTCTTATTGTGACAAGAACTCAGGTGAGTGATATCTTTTTATAGACAGTTATTAAAATTATTTCATAAATAGGTCCTCCAAATTTTCAAGGTTTTACTGTATTATCATAGGTCCAGATAAGCAAATATTCTGAGCTTGAAATTGTGAACTCCAAAATAGGACAAAAGGGTTCGACTAAGCTAAACAATATGGCCACCAGAACTAGAAATAGAACAATCTTTAAACAACATCTGAATCACTGGCATAATTATTTCCCTCACTAAACAGGAAGGGGACATATGAGCCGCGACATGAGATTTCCAACATTGTGGTATGTGCGACCAGCAAAGCCTCGGATCGGCCTGGGCATATGCGAAGTTTGATCTGAACCTTTACTAGTTGCTGGAATATTCTGAGTGTTAAGCATTTTGAGTTTCTAAGCTTAAAAGGGGGCTGCACAGGCTTGTCTGAGTCTACACTTGTCAAAATACCACATTGTTGGAAATGTCATGTCGCGGCTCATATTGTTTTAGGTGCAGATTCTGTTGGCATGGCCATGACACTTTTGTGTGAAAGATTTCTCGTGAACTAGTTGGCAGAATGAAACCAAATGTACATGGATATAACATTTCAGCATACTGAAGACTTGATAAGTTTTTGGTGACCTTGCCCTAACATCCAAGGTCACAGCAGAGCTAAATACAGTAAAATTCTGAAATTCATGAAAATAAACGAAATAGCACAATCAGTCTGTCGTTTACTAATATAGTTAAATCATACCTTAGTCACGAAATTTCAACATCGCAAATATGTCTTTAAATGCTATTTGCGAAAATAAAATTCTCACGAAAATTTCAGAACTTACAGTAGGTCATATTTAAACAAAAGTGAGTTTTATGCAAATGTTCCTCATAATGCACTCTACCAAAATCCTCAAATAATTTGGCTCCGCTAAACAAAATGGATGCCTGAGCTTAAAAAAAAAGTTAAAAAAAATTCTGAGCCAAGACTTAGCTGAGGTAAACAGGGCCTTCATCCCCCTTTTGTTTAATAGTTGATTGACTGTTTTCAATGTGTAATGTTGACCAGCTTTTTATACTTTCAGAGGTAATTATTGAAATGTATATTTATGTTCATTTAGAGCAACAAATATAGAAAATAAAGAAATGAATAAAGTGAAGAATCAGCTGACTGGTGAATATGGTTCTGTACCAGATGTAGCCAGACATTATAAGGTAGGTATATACAACTTTGCTAGGAACATGTGATTCCTCATTTAAAATCTTTGCTACTCCAGAGTTATTCCAGTTTTGTACCTAGAGTGCGGGATCACAGGAATCCCACAATTTTACTGTTGGTGTCCCTTAAAAACATGATCACCATGGGCCTTTTTTGTGGTGCCATCGTAAACTACCAATAGTTTTTCACTGCATATGTGCATTTCAGTATTAAGCACAACTTAGCAAAGAGAAGTAAAAAGTACTGTTTAGACTGTGACTACATTGATTACTTATCATAAAGTTGAATCGCTTATTAATAACTCAACCACTAATAACACAGCAACAATGGTGGAGCAACTGAAGCGGTCTTAATGCAGAAAAGTCATAAAAATAGAAATTTAAAGTAGCAGACAAAAACAAAAAGACGCTGAACTTTCAGAATTGCATGTGCTGTAATCTCATTGCTGCTCCATGGGTTCAGATAAATAAAAAATTTCAGCGTAAAATTGTAAATATATTCTTCCCCATAATTTTTAGCGTATGTTTTGGGTGCTTAAAAGAACCGTCTCATTGACTGACATTGAGACTGTTCTTTTGAGCACCCACAACATATGTTTTGGTTGAAAAATAAGAAAGTTGTTTGTCTGTTATGCACTCTTAACTAAAGTCCTGTGCTCACTGTTTTGGATGGTTTACTCTTGGCATGTTGGGTAATTTTTCATGATTTTTTGTCATCTGCAGATATTTTTCAGCATTGTTTTAAAATATTCTTTCTGACAGGAGTAATATCAGAGTATCAAACAGCGTGGACCCAGATCATGCTGTCAGACCTGATCTGGGTCCAAACTGTAGCAGACAACAAAATTTGCAGCTAGCAGGCAAAGACTTATATACATAAACATGCTGCATCTAAATTTTTGATATTGTAGCTAGTCTCTATAGCTGAGCAGGATAGATAGGCAAAAAATAGATGTGTTTAGGGTTTCTCTACCCAACCTAAAAAATGCCCCTACCCAAAACTTTTTCCCTAAGATCAAGAAAAAATCTTTTAGGTGTGACAGGGTTCGCACAGGCTTGAAAAGTACTTGAATATACATGACTGCCTTGAAAAGTCCTTGAAAATAAAAGGGGCTCTTGCATGGTATGGGAAATTAACATGGGAGTCTGCCCACGCTTGGAATTTGATAATATTATGTTTATTAATTGTCTGGGGTATGACTTTTATATTTATGGTGCATTTGAGTTTTTATGCAATTTCATTGCTAATTTATGACGTCATGTATGATATCACTACAATACCTTAGGGTATCTAGTTATAATCATTTCTAAAGTAATTGACATATCATATAACGGGCGCAGAAATGTTTTATCAAATGACTATATCATTGATAAGTTCGTTGATACTATAAATGGCTTTGTATGTATTAGCATAGCGGGTGGGCATTCATTCTTATGAGATCGTACCCCAATTTTCAACTGTTCATTTTTTATTCAGTCAAATTTGGAATTAAAATTTTTACACGTTGCGGTCTTTGTCAAGATACCATTTCAGCATATAAACTTTCCATATATGTTAGAAATATGTAGACCAAATTTCATGAAATTCAAGGACCGGTAACAAATTTTTTCAATTTGATGTAAACACATGACCCTAATTCATCAAAATGTAAAAAAATACAATAATTATGTTTCAGTGTAAAACATACTTAAATACATGCTTAGTTTGAATCACCATGCTAGTACGTTTATTGGTAGTAGTTGATATGTTCGGTGTTTTTTCCCTATTACTGATTGGAAAAAGAAAAAAAAAACGATATTCTTTGATATTAAGTGCCATGATTCTTATTTTAGTGTTTACACTATAATATTACCCAAAAATATACAATATGGTGACACCAGACTTACCACATCTAGTTTCGAACGTTAAAAGTACATCTAACCTATGTTACACTTAATATGTAACATTATTAAGAATTTTAATTCATACAGAAGAGAAACCTTATGACAAGTCAGTTCATACAAGAGAAGAACCTTATATCTATAGTTTTACAATTGTGAGCCTCATTAATAAATCTGGTTCACAAGAATAACCCCCTGTCAGACCTTTTGGTTAAAATTGACCATTTCGGCCACAGAGAACTATTGGCTTCAAAGGATTTGCTAAATTAAAGCTTAAATCTTCTCTGTTTATTCTGTTTTGTAAAACTGATGCTGATTTCCATCAAATGGCAATATTTATTCTTTGGCTGGCTATATATCTCTAGGCATACAGTATGTTTCTGGACCTCGCTTATTCATATAAAACACTGTTCTATGATACCTTTGATATGACTCTGTTACACTTAATCCTGGTCACGGCACCAAAATGTGGTTACTTTGGTTCAGTTGGGATGAAAAGGAAATATTTGGTCTTCTTGTTTTCACACGTTTATTGTTAGGATATTATGTTTCTTAAACAATATCATGCAGGACTTGAGGAAGTGATACACATTGTCTTGGCTCCATAGTGCCATGACATGGGGCCACGACCTTTTGCATTTCCGGCCATTGAATCATTTGAAATTGTCTAAACATGTCTTTCTTTAAGAAAAGTGGAAGTAGACTTAAAAACAACCTCCTGCTGTCTAGTTATTGATTCATTTCAACTTAATAATTAGATTTGCTAAAACTGACCTATACCCATAAGAAGTAGGAAATGACAAAGTTACCGGTTTTGGATTTTCATGAAATTTGGCTCTGATCAGCAAGATATATATTGCATGTTTTTGTGATAATATGATATCTTGACAAAGACTAGAACATATCTATCTTTGGAATTCAATGTTGAATGTTTTGTACATTTATGACAAAAAATATTGAAATTTTATAATCACTTCTTCAGAAAACGTTAACCATAATTAATCCAAATTGTTTCCTGGTATTAATATAATGCCTAGGGTATTTTGGATTCAATCTAGATGACAAATCATAGAAATAAACAAAACTATAGATTTAGGACATGGACATTTATAGACAGGTGCCACCTCAAAGGTGGAGTACGTCAGGGTTGCTTCCTAAGCCTTATTCTTAACTATCTAATTCAATAAATACATTTTCATAGTTTGTATATAATGAGTCATTATACCCCCCGCAAACTTTGTTTGTAGGGGGTATACTGTTTTCACGTTGTCCGTCCGTCCGTCCGTCCGTCCGTCCGTCCGTAACGCTTTGTTTCCTTAATATCTTGAAGAGTCATTGCTGGATTTTCATTAAACCTTGCAAACATGTTCATATATGCAAGACAAATTTTTTAGACAAAAAAGTAAGGGCTAGGGGCCAATTCTATCAGAGTTATTTCCCTTTGTAGTTCTAAATGGCTTTTAATATAGGGCTTTATGCTTATGCTATTATAGGCCATACATGGGCCCATCAACTCCAACCACAGCTTTTGATGGAACAATTTGATACTTTTCCTATACAATGTAGACACATTGAACATATGCATGAAGGAGTTTGGTTCAGGAAAAATAATTTTTGACAAAATGACAGCTGTGAGAACTTAGACAATATTTCCCTAATAGGGCTTTTGTATATGCATAGATGGTGCCTTTATGGGCTGATCAACTCCTACCACAGCTTTTGATGGAGCAATTTGATACTTTTCCTATACAATGTAGACACATTGAACATATGCATGTAGGTTTAGAAAAAATAATTTTTGACAAAATGACAGCTGTGAGAACTTAGACAATATTTCCCCAATAGGGCTTTTGTATATGCATAGATGGTGCCTTTATGGGCCGATCAACTCCTACCACAGCTTTTGATGGAGCAATTTGATACTTTGCTGATACAATGTAAGCACATTGAACATATGCATGAAGGAGTTTGGTTCAGAAAAAATAATTTTTGACAAAATGACAGCTGTGAGAACTTAGACAATATTTCCCTAATATGGCTTTTGTATATGCATAGATGGTGCCTTAATAGGCCAATCAACTTCTACCACAGCTTTTAATGGAGCAATTTGATATTTTGCCGATACAATGTAGACACATTGAACATATGCATGAAGGAGTGTTATAATTTTTGTTTGCACATATTATACTGAAATCTTCTTTTCAAAACTAAAGTCTGCTGGTTTGAACTATAACTTGACAAGTTTTTTCTCTGACTCTTACTGTGCGGGGGGTATCTAATAAGCATTGCTTATTGACTTTTTTCATTATTATGCAAAGTTTAAAGAAAATCCATGCGTGGGCACAGATGCAAGTCCCCCTTTGCCTTGAAAAGTACTTGAAAAGCACTCAAGGCATTGAAAAGTCCTTGAATTTTACCATTTGCAAGAGGGTTCAACACTGGGTTTTTTAGGCATAAATCAGTATAAAATTGTGGTGCCTTTATTTGGTGCAGCATATGCTGCACCAAATAAAGGCACCACAATTTTATACTAATTTTCTAAAACTAATATCTTTAGAAATGCAGTCTAGCATTTCCGAAGTAGAATTTTAATGTGTAAATCAGTAGTAAGTTGAAAACAGTAGGAAAGTCTTTTAGAAGTCCTTGAATTTTACACAAACTTGCCTGTATGAACCTTGTGTGATTTTAATTCATTTTGTTAGTTTTAAACCCAGAAATTATCAAAAAAGATTTTATAAAACAAGACTGATCTTTAACAAACATGTTGAAGAACCTTGGACTAATTTCTACCTACCCTACATACAACATTTCAGACTGAGACCCTAAACACAACTTTATGAGGCCCCTTTCAGTCTTGCCTGGCTTAGAGGTTATAAAACTTTTTTCATCCTCAACTCAGTGCTCATACAAGTTAAAATACTGAAGAATCATGATTTTTATTGCTTTTAAACACCCAGGTATTGTACTCGTCCTGTGATTAAATGTTAAATTTCAATTATTGTTGGCATTTAAGCTCACCGGAGTGAAATGTTCTTTGAACATATTTAGCATTATATCAAAAAGTACTCAATGATTCTATAGGAAAAAATACAAATGACTGGACCAGGCTCTTCACAAAATCCATTATATAACCTGAAAAGGCTGTGATGAATTTTA
Organism: Loripinus fragilis; assembly: GCA_964019695.1. Taxonomy (NCBI): domain Eukaryota; kingdom Metazoa; phylum Mollusca; class Bivalvia; order Lucinida; family Lucinidae; genus Loripinus; species Loripinus fragilis. Next base: position 34,250,897 of record OZ026516.1, read on the forward strand.
TGAAAGAACAATTAGTGAAAATTCTGGTCAGACTGCTCCTGAGCAGTCTGATCTGGGTATGCACTATTTGATCAAGTCTATCTGTCAGAATATTCAGGGTAAATAGTTTTTCTACAAGAAAGGCTAGAAAGCTATCTTGTACATAGGCAAAATTAAATTTTTTGAGCATTAAATTGTAAATACTTTCTTTTGGGTGCTCAAAAGAACCATCTCATTGAGACAGTTCTTTTGGATACCCACAGCATATTTTTTGGTAAGTAATTTTCCAAAACTCACATTTACCTAGAGCCCTGCTTGTAGGTAGGTTCTCATTTGAATGCTTCTAATGAGCAGCATAGCTGATGTTTTAATGGAGAAATATGAAACTTCTGTAGGTTAAAACAATGTACATATATCCATAGCTTTGATTATATCTATTTTCGACTTTATATTTAACCCTTAAAGCGCCAAGAAAAAATGCATCTGAAAATGTCGTCTGCTTAAGTCGTCTGCTGCAAATAATTGCCAAACATTACTGACGAATTAAGTATAGAAGCAAACAGCGTGGACCCAGAACAAACTGCTCCTATAGGAGCAGTCTGATCTGTAACCACACTGTTTGCCATAGAGGCTTCTTAAACATTTCAGCAGACGAGAAAAGCAGACGACTTTTGTTGCGATTGGCGCATTAAGGGTTAATGGAGAAATATGAAAATTCTGTGGGTTGAAAACGATGTACATGTATCCATAGCTTTGATTGTACATGTATCTATTTTCGACTTTATATTTAATTGACTATTTCAGGCTAACAACGTTCCGTGGGTTGTGGTTGGAGATGAGAACTATGGTGAAGGAAGTAGCAGAGAGCATGCTGCCCTCGAACCCCGCCACCTTGGAGGCCGAGCAATTATAGTAAAAAGTTTCGCAAGAATTCATGGTGAGTGGGATAGCTTCTAACTGAATTATATTAATAGACTTTTCGCTTACTGTAAAGGTGGCAACTTTAATATTCATATCTGGGCGTGGTTCGGCTATTTCATCTGCTAAGCAAGGGAAATCCGGTTCTATTTATAATTTGGTGAAGAATAAATAAGTTGTTTGGGCCGCGCAAACGTGCATGCATTTCATGAAAATCCTAACCGTATACACACTGAACTCACATTTATTAAACCTTAAAGTGTAATGTAAGTTTTTGTTGTCCACTAAAATATTTGAAGCCTCATAGACAAACAGTGTGGACCCAGATCAGACTGCTCCTGTAGGAGCAGTCTGATCTGGGTCCACAATGTTTGCCTCAATGCTTATGTTAAATAGACATTTACAGATGCAGTTATTTTGCTGGCGTTTTAAGGACTAATGTAATTTGGGTCACTACTGAGGTAATTATGCAAGATGATAGTTACTTTTTAATAAAACCACACCTCATTTTCAGCTTTTACCTATGTATAAGGTTGACCAGTCCAAATTACGCATTCATGAGGTGCCGCCTTTACAGCAGCCAAAAAGTCAAGTTATACAAGCTATATCATAAACCTGGTTTTGTTGCATGGAACAGCAAAGGCAAAAGGTCAGTCTGCACACCTGCCCAGTTTGATCAGCACTATTGTTATTCGCTGGTTTGCAAGTTAATGGCCAATTTTCAGGATTATGGCTAGTCACTAGCTTGCCAGGTACGTTAAATCCTTACCTGGCTCCCTAATACAAATTTTCTTGTGACTGGGCTCATACGAGGGCTGAGCAAAAAGTTCATAGAATTTCTTCATAGCTTTTTATTTGCGGTCCCATTGTTTTCAGAATTTCGCATGTGTAGTTATGGTCTAATATCAATTTCCAGGTAAAATATCATAAGTCTAACTCTACGTTAAATAATTTTTTAACTATAAAAGTGCAAGGTTCACTACCATGGAGCAGGCCATTGATTTACTGATGTCAATACTTTAAAAAAAGTATCAAATTTCAAAAAGCTGTTAGCCAGTTACCTGGAAAGGGGCCCACTGATGTGGATGATACCCCTTTAGTATAATAAAATATCCAGCTATACAATGGTTTCAGACAAGTATTAATCATAATATTTTGGTGACAAACAATCTTCTCTTTAAAATGAAAATAAAGAGCGACTCATCATGCTATTACTGTCATTCCCAAAAAGAAACAATAACGCATCTGTTCTGGACCTGTGAGAGGATTCAGGCTTTTTTGAAGGAATTGTTACAATGGCTGATTAATAATGATATACAGTGTGACTTTGTAGAGGAATTTTTTATTTTTGGTCTGGATAGATTAAATATTATAACAAAACCACTAAATATCATAATACTCTATGCCAAGTACTTCATATACACAATTCGCTGTAATGAACGTCAACTGGTTCTAGAAGTATACAAGAAGAAGCTTTATCAATTGTTCAAAATACTCAAAAATATTGCTTTGTCAAATAGTGAACTAACAGAGTTTAATAAAGATTGGGAACCATATGAAACACTGCTTAATAATTAAGAATAGGTATATAAGCATACATACCAACCCTCACATACCAAGAAAGAAAAAGAAAAAACTGACACTCTGAAATACATGTATTAGTGATTCAGTATAGTGACCAGTACAGCCTCAGGAACAGGAAAAGTATACCATACAAAAATGTCTTGTTTCTTTTTAGTTTTGTATTACTGTATAAATATTAAATATGTAGTAGGATAAAAATGAAAGTCAGTGAATACTGTTTTCTTACCTTTATTATATACTGTCCTGCAGGCCGGGAGTGACAGTTAACTCGTGTTTTGTTTGCAAAGTTATCGGGAACATAGAAGGGATATGTCACTTGTGTATTAATCCTATCCACAGGAAAGGATTTATACACAAGTGGTCTATTGATTCGCATTGGCTCGGGTGGAGTGTTCAAGTTAATGTTTTTTACTTGGCAATTGTAGACAAGACATGATGTCACTGTCACTCTTGGTTGGCATGACAGTAAATATCTTTACTGTATATATATATACCAACATATGTTTGAGAGTCGTATGAGCGAAAGGAGCACCCTTCCTGAATCTTTTCTTAACAAAACATATATGTACGACAGGATCCAGGCTGTCAGGGAGAGTATTGTTTAAGGGTGTTCATGTATGTATGTACAGTATGTTTGGCTGGATACTCTTCTGTAACAGATTATAGAAAATAAAAGAAACAAGACGAAAAAAAAAAAAAAAAAGTCTAACTCTACTTTAAATAATTTTTTAACTATAAAAGTGCAAGGTTCACTACCATGGAGCAGGCCGTTAATTTACTGATGTCAATGCTTTAAAAAAAGTATCAAATTTCAAAAAGCTGATCCAACCAATAAGAAAATAACAATCCACTTCATCCTCACTTACAATCCATGCAACCCCCCCGATCAGCGATATCCTAAAGAAATACACAAGGTTGCTACATCTATCAGATGACCTTAAACAAATCGCAGACAGCCAGATGTTGGTAGTACACAAACAAGCCACTAATCTGAAGCAAATCCTAGTAAAAACAGACATCAACCCACTTCAAATTGCAATAGGTTCCAACCTCTGCCATAAACCATGTTCAACATGCCCTTATATGCAAATATCAACCAGTGTCACCTCATGGAAAACAAAAGAGAAGTTTATAAGTAAAGAACGCTTTTCCTGCCAAGCAAAAAATGTCATTTGCGTAATTAACTGTCTAAAATGTGGACTTCAGTATGTAGGACAATCAGGTAATACATTCAATGAAAGATTCAGAGGACACATTGCTGACATCAGACAGGAGAACAATGTCAAACCAGTATCGCGCCATTTCTACTCAGGAAACCACACGTTATGTGATGTCAAGGCATGCATAGTTGCTCAAATAACAAGCAACATCAACTACAGATTAAGAACAGTAGAAGCATGGATCCACACACTTCAAACGAAAACTCCAGCAGGATTAAATCTAATCCAGTAGACATATACCAACGTACATGTACAGTTTGCCACAAGATCTTTGCCTCTCCAGGAAATTTACGACACAATACTGCTAAACATGCTCTAGAACCACTAAATATGAATGCTAGTATTGCGGAAAACTTTACTTCCGCCGAGAGACAACAATAAAACCCACTGAAAAAATGCCCAGGACAAGATATCAGAGTGGACATAAAACTAGTTAGGAAACAGGACATTAAACCGGACCCATGGACTCCACCGGCGGAGGCGCTGAGCAAAAATCAATACCGGTTACTGATCAGAGCCTCCAACCAAAGACAGACAGCCAAGGAACCATGGCAGAAACCATACAGGGCCATTACAATATAACAAGCGCCACTATCCTTACAGACACACACAGACAGAACTTCACCAACAGCTCATGAAGGACTTAAACATATCAAGCATGGCCACCTCGGCATCATCAAGTACAACAGACCTACAAGACGAACCAGCGCAAGAAGAGACAACTCCAGACATTACAGGAATTAGGATACACGGAATTTTCAACTCTACCGCCCAAAAACAGTGAAGTTAAACCCATTTCTGTGACACAAACACTGATGTTATACATAAACAACATACATAAAGGATGTTGTCAAATGATGTTATGGCGTGCTCCGGGTACCGTTTACATAAGCTGTAGAAATAGTCATAGCAATGAAAGTTTTCTATCGAGTTGTCTGAAACTTTCCAATTTTGTCCAGTTTGAATGAATCTTAAACCTGTAAAAATGTGTTTATATTAACAAATTACGAGCTTTTTGCTCAGCCCTCATACCATACCATATCTCATGTGCACAGAGAAAGATTTCTTTAGTCAAGGAAGACCATTCTATAATGTTATAACTGGGTACTTCTTTAATTAACAGAGCACTACTACAAAAGTAAACATTTTGCTCTTCCGGAACATTTTCACATCATACAGTCTTGATCCATTATTCTCTACAGAAGCAATCTAATAGTTCTGCACTGTTTGTCTAGGCTTTCTAATCAGGCCACTTGTTTTCCAAAGTGTATGTGTGAATGTTTTCAGGATTATTCCTGAATTCAGGATTTTGAGGCTGATTTTCTTTGGAAAGTCCACCTCAAAATCCTAAAGCAGGCAGATTATAATAATTTGATTTTTTATCAGTTTATCTAAAGACCATTAGCCATTTGAAATTAAAAGTGATTTTTATCAGTTCATCTAAAGACCATTGGCCATTTAAAATTGAAAGTTATTGATATTTTATAGGCAAAGGTTTGAATTTAGAAAGTTCATGATTTTAGAAATTTTGATCTTTCACCCATCTTATTAGATCATTTTTTTCTCACCAATGTTAACCCTTAAAGGGCCAATCTCAACAAAAGCTGTCTACTGTGTCATCTATTGAAATGTTTAGAGGTCTCTGACAAATAGTGTGAACTCAGATCAGACTGCTCCTACAGGAGCAGTCTGATCTGGGTCCACACTGGTTGCCTCTATACTTACATTTTTTAGGAAGCACAGTGGCTCAGTGGTAGAGTGCTTGACTCGAGACCGAGGGGCTGCGGGTACGAGCCTCACTGGCGTCACTGTGTTGTGTCCTTGAGCAAGACACATTTATCCTTGCTCAGTACTGGTTCAACCCAGGAAGACCCGCCCGACATAACTGAAAAATTGTTGACTGGGACGTAAAGAATCAAATCAAACAAATATACTTACATTACTATCTAATCTAATGTAAGATACGCAGAAGGCGTAATTTTTTCTGGCACTTTAAGGGTTAATGTTTTACATTTATATACAGAAACTAATCTGAAGAAGCAAGGAATGTTGCCACTGACATTTGCTGACCCCAAAGATTATGATAAAATACAGCCAACAGACAAGATCTCATTGAAGGGATTAAAGTATCTTACTCCAGGAGTGGTATGTATGCTGACTTGTTGCACAGGTTTAGATGAACAAAATTTTTGAGCGTTAAGTTGAATATATCTTCTTACCCATCAGTTATAACATAAGTTTTGGATGCTCAAAAGAACCGTCTCATTGAGACGGTTCTTTTGAGTACCCACAACATGTTTTGTTGAGAAATAAGAAAATTAAATTTTTGTTACGCACTCTTAATCGCCAAGAGATATGAATTGTTTACATATAGATCTATCTATTCATTACTGCTAATTATAAGTGCCCAGATGCCACAAAGACCATAATAGGGAGCGCAGTGGCTCAGTGGTAGAGTGCTTGACTCGAGACTGAAGGGCCGTGGGTTCGAGCCTCACGGGCGTCACTGCGTTGTGGTTCTTGAGCAAGACACATTTATCCTAGCTTAGTACTGGTTCAACCCAGGAAGACCCGTCCCGCATAACTGAAAGATTGTTGAGTGGACGTAAAGAATCAAATCAAACAAAAAACAAACAAAGACCATAATAATACGCTGATAGATCTTTCAGTTTGTTTTTAGATGCTTTCCACCCCTAGACCCAAAATGCCCTTTACATATGTTGTAAATGTTTAAAGCGACATGCTGTTGTCCAAAGGGCATCTTGGGTCTAGGGGGGGAAGCATCTAAAAATAAACTGATAGGCACCAGTTTCATCTTTCCAATGACAAACGTCACAATTTTAGGTGTATTTTGTACGCATGCGCTGAAGGAATACAGTAAGGTTTGGGAAATGAAGAGCACTCCTATCCTTAACATTTTAGAACTTTTACTTTTTAGCTCACCTGAGCCGAAGGCTCCGAGGTGAGCTATTAGTATGCCAGTGACTCAGTGTGTGTCCGTCCGTCAACATATTCAAACATCTTCTCCTCTGAAACCACTGGGCCAATTGAACTCAAATTTCATATGGAGACTCCTTAGGATTCGGGAACGAAAGTTTGTTCAAATGGTCCTGGTCACCTGACCAATATGGCCACCATGCCCATATATGGTAAAAACCATTTAAAAAATCTTCTCCAGAACCAGAAGGCCTATGACCTTAGGACTTGGTGTGTAGCATTGGAGATGTAGGGCCTACCAAGTTTGTTCAAACGTCAAGGTCAAATTTGCTTCCTGATGCATTTAAATGGGGAAATTTTTGAAAAGTTGATTTTTTAAAAACTACTGAAGCCAATGTCATTATTCTCACTGGATATGTTTAATCTAATGTGACAATGGCTATAAATAAGTTCCAAAGGCCAAGGTTGACCTTTCAGCCAAGCCACTCATATTGGAGTCCTATCAATATATTAAAACATAGTTTTCTCAGAAACCATTAGGCCAATTGATCTCAAATTTCATATGAAGACTCCTTACAATAAGTTAGCCAAGATTTATACAAATTGCTTTGGTCACCTGACCAAGATGGTCGACATGCCCATATATGGTAAAAACCATTTAAAAATCTTCTCCAGAACCAGAAGGCTGATGACCTTGGGACTTGGTATGTAACATTTTGGATGTTGGGCCTAACAAGTTTATTCAAATGATGATCCTAGGTTGACCTTGACCTACTTAACATCAAGGTCAAATTTGCTTCCTAATGCATTTAAATTGGACATTTTTTGAAAAGTTGATTTTTTGAATACTGTTGAAGCCAAAGTCATTGTTCTCACTTGATATGTTAAGAGGCAATGGCTATAAATAAGTTTCATAGGTCAAGGTTGACTTTTGACCTCTCATATTGGAAACTTATCAATATATAAAAACAGTTTTCTCAGAAAGCACTGGGCCAATTGAGCTCAAATTTCATATGGAGAATCCTTAAGTTGAGGGGAGTAAATTTGTACCAAATAATAATGGTCACATGACCAAGATGACGGACATGCCCATATAAGGTAAAAACCATTTAAATATCTTCTATTCTGGAACCAAAAGGCCAATGGCCTTGGTATGTAGCATTGGGGATGTGGACCTTACCAGGTTTTCACAAATGATGATTCTGGGTTGACCTTGATCTTTTTTAACCACAAAGCCAATGTTAAATCTACTGAGACACTGGTTTTCTATAAGCACCAAAGGTCAAGCTGTCCGACTGACCTTTCATCCAAGGCCGCTCGTATTGGACTGCCTTATATGTATCTAAGCATCTTTTCTCAGAATGTACTGGGCTGTTTGAACTGAAATTTCATATGGAGTATTCAGTAGATAAAACCATATTAATATGATATATTTTTAGGTCACTTGATCAAAATGGCCACTGTCCATATATGGTAAAACAAATATGTTTAAATATTAAGGCTATGTTGACCTTGACCTATTTTAACATTATTAAGGAGATCAGGTGAGTGCTTCAGGACCTTCAGGTCCTCTAGTTTAAAACTAGCAATGCATTTACTCAAAGTCTGGTCTAAACGGCACCCAGTATAAAGACGTAAAATGAGGTGTGGGAGTAGAAAGTGAACGTTTTCACGGTATTGTAAATGGTGCTTACCATGCATGTTTTACAGCTGAACTACACCAATTTTAAAAACATTACGGCAATTTGAAAATTTGGTGTTTGTAAGCATGTCAACTAGGGAAAATATACACCTTATCGCTAGAACTCCTTTGCCACTAGCAAGAAAAGAGTTAATAGTGATGTTGAACACTAAGTTAAACAGGCATGGAAAATTCTTAAAATTTCTACTTGTCCTACATGCCCATCTATGGAAACAGTTAAAATTTCTACTTGTCCTGCAGCATAAGGTACTCGTCATGGACACGGTGAGCGGACAAGTGTATTTCTTTATCTCTCTTAAACAAACTGTTATGCTATAGTTCAATTTCTCTTTTTCAGCCGTTGGAATGTCATATTAAACACACTGATGGATCAGTAGACAAAATAAAGCTCAACCACACAATGAATGAAGGACAGATTACCTGGTTCAAAGCGGGTAGTGCACTTAACAGGATGGCCGAAGTGAGAACGTGAAAACTACTGACTTAGGATAATTAATTGACTTTCTGCATGTTTAACGAAACCGCTAGCGGGTGAAAAACTGAAGTATTTTTATTATAGTTTTTATAAGAAAACAGGTTTGACTGTTGATACTAGTTGCATGGGTAAAATTTTTTGGAATTTTCCTGAATTCAGGATTTTGAGGCTGACTTTCCATAGAAAGTCAACCTCAAAATACTGAACTGAATAATCAAATTATGATAGTTCTCTTATTTGATTTTGGTTTATCTAAAGACAATAAACCACTTAAACTTGAAATATTCAGTAATTTATGGGCATTTTACTGCAAGTTTTAAGATTTGAATTTCTAAATTTTAGGATTTTAGAAATTTTGAACTTTCACTCATGTAATTGTCTCAATTATCATAGAATGTCAAGCCCCTTTTCTGTGAAAACTAATAGATATATCACTAGTTTGTAAATAGTTTTAATCATACTGGCAGTAACGAATCAAATGCAAGACTGTTACCGAAACTGTGATGAACTTATTAACACTTTTAATTAACTCCAATCTGTAGCAACTGTGAACTATATCATGAGAAAACTTGTCTTCAATACTTTCTAAGAAGGTTGCAGCCAGTTAACATGCAAGACTGTCTATTTGCAGAGACCTGTTAGAATCTTAAAGGTTTGATGTAGGCCAATAACAATGCTGCTGATTAGGTTGCAAGGATGTGTAGCCTGATCTACTCTCTTGTTGTTTGCCTAATCAAGAATAGATTTTCTCATGTGTGATGTACAGTAAAACCTGTCTTAAGAGGCCACTCAAAAATAGACAAAACAAAGGTCTTAAAGACAAATGGTAGCATAATGAAGGTCGAAAGTATTGCAGAATGCTCCCCTTGGAGCATTCTGCAATACTTTTGACCTGCATTAAGCGATAATCGGTCTTGAAAATCAATTTTGGTCTTCTTATGAAGAGGCTGCTTAAGACAGGTTTTACTGTATTTCTTCATTTTGGAGCAAATCAGGCATTAGGCAAGAGTTTGTTGTTGTATCTAGCAGATATATAGCCTTGTTCGCTCTAAAAAAGAATCGCTTTTATTGCAAAGTGCTGCAAATTATATGTGGGGTTTTAAAGATAAATTACAGTTTTATTTATTGGAGTCTTATGATGTTAGAAATGAATATTTAACATATACGTATAGAAAGTGAGATAGCCAGGAATTCACATCTCGTCAAGAGTTTTATTCTACAGTATTTTATTGTTTATGTGTTAAAACACAGGTCAGAAAGAAGACCCTGAAAATGGGGTCTCACTTCTGCTAAATAAATCATAGGGGTGCAAGGTATTGTGTATAGTGGTTAATTTTTTTCGAAATTTTCATGTTACATTTGTGAGAATGGGTGTTGTCATATTTGGCCTTGTGCATGATTAGTATACTGTACTAACAACATGAGCAGCGACATGAGATTTCCAACAATGTGGGGTGTGCTACCAGCAAAGCCTCAGATCATCCAGTCTGATCAGAGCCTTTGCTTGTTGCTTGAATATTATATGATTGTTAAGCTACTGACCAAACATCTTTTTGAGTTTCTAAGCTTAAAAGAAGGCTGCACAGGCTTGTCTGAACCTACTTGTCAAAATGCCACATTGTTGGAAATCCCGTCACGACTCATTTAAACATCTATCAACATATGGATATTATGTATGAAATATGGGTAATGCCTGTAAAAACTGCAGTTTGCAGTTACTGAATATCACATATTTTAGTCAAGATGTAAGCAGCAGAGCACAGCAAAATATAGTCTTCACTTTGTGCCCTGGGTCATATGAAAACACTCATTCAAACATATAAAACAAAATAGTTGACCACTAAGACACAATATTTTGAACCCCATGTAAATGTGATTTTTATTGTTTTCAATGAAGTGGCTTATTGTCACACCTGCTTTATGATTGGTGACTTAAGGCCCTGTCACACTACGACGTACAGCACCAACATAATGTCAACGTATGAGAAATTCAGCAAGTACTTTGGTGTACACTGAATAAGGCAGATATAAGTTTGAAACAAGTTGTCATACCACGAAGGGTTCCAAAATTTTGTGCATGCATAAAAATTTCTATGTATGACGACGTATTGCTTATATACGTTAGACACAAGTTAGATATAAGCAACTTGTAAGTTATGCATACATTAAGGTATGTATAGCACCAACGTTAACGGACGTATGAGAAATTCAGCAAGTACGTTGGTGTACACTGAATAAGTTAGAGATAAGTTTTAAGCACATTACAAACACGCTACAGTAGAGTGGTATACGTTTTCATACGGCAAAGAGCCAGTGTACTTGATGTATTGTTCATATGTCGGCATAAGTTGGCTACAATGTTATAGTGTTGTTCTGTCCACATCAACCTTACTTTTCACTATAAGCCTTATCCTGCCGTTAATTTTTTTGTCCTAAAAATGCTGTCTGCTTTGTATGTCTGCTGCATGTATTCAAATGCATTTCAGACTACTTTTGGTCTTTGAAGCAAACACTATGAACCCTGATCAGACTGCTCCTGAGGGAACAGTCTGATCTGTGTCCATATTGTTTGTAATGTAGTGTTTCCAAAGGTATAAGCAGTTAAGTGAGCAGATGACAATTGTAATGAATGGCAGGGAGATGGTTAAAGTCAACTTTACAGGTTGGAAATGGTAGGTCACTGCTGGTGGCCTATTGGTGACCTTGACCTTTGCAACAGCACTCAGTGGAGCAGTTTGTTTGTATAAAAAAAAAAGATGGAAAAAAGAAAAAAAAAGAAAAATAGAAATGATATTTAAAAAAAAAAAAGGAAAACATAAAAATAAATAAATAAAAAAAAAAAGTAGGAACTTGTACAAATTGCAAATATCTCATCATTTGCACTGCGCTATGGTCACTGCAGTGTCCTTTCATTTTTACAATGCCACAGAGATCTTGTTTTAGATTTAACCTCAAATTTGTAGCAGAATATATTTTGAAAAAATTATTCCATATTTCACATGAATCCTTCTTATGAAATATCAAGAAATTGAATGCAAACATTTGTTGATATTGTTTTAATCATAAATGGCACTTTAACTCTTTCCTTCATGAATATTCATGCTTGGCTCCACCCACTATGAATAATTCTATAAATATATTTTCATGTTGTTACATAGAACAAGAAAATTACTTGTATGAAAGCAAACAGAGAAGACCCTGATCAGGCAGCTCTTGTAAAGCTGCCTGATCTTGGTCTGCTCTGTTTGCAAAAGGGATAAAATGTGACTCTATGAGGTAAAGGGTTAAGGAGTGAGCCATGGGTAGGTTTTTTAAATTGAGTTTTATAATATCTTGATGTAAATATAGATTTTAGGTTATCATTACAGCTGGCTTGATGGAATGATTCTGTTCTGCTGATTAGAAAACAAGGACTGATGAATGAAATGGGCCTCGACTTGACAAATTCTGTCTTCAGATTTTCTGACAAAGCAAGACTCAAATCTAGTCTCCTCAGGCTAGAAAATTGAAATTTTTCCTGAAGCAAGTTTTAATATGATGCTTTTCAATAGCGGAAAACAAAGGTGCTGTTCAGACTGTGAATGTGCAGGCTGGTCTGCGCCTTTGTTTGCAAGCCTCAAAGACAGGTTTTCTCATGTCAAGACCCAAATAAGAAAGAATACCTCGAAATGTAACCCTTTAAGTAATGAACTGTTACATACATTCACATGCCAATAGGAATACTGTCTTAAAATTATTGTGTCATACCTGCTGAACTTTTACAGATCATATTTTTAAGGTTTAACACAACTAAAAGGATTTGTATATATGCCTTATGTCATTATTTTACATATTGCACTCACTCGAGTTGACCAAAATGTGTGCATTAGGGTATTATAACTTGCACGCACAGCTATCCAAAATGCTAGATGTCTACAATGATGAAAATTTTTCAGGTTTGAGAACTTGAATGCAGGACTTCAAGACTGACTAACTATGGCAAATATGTCTTTTAACACTTAGCAAAAATTAAATTCCCAATTTACAGTAAATTTTCTCATATGATGACTAAGTTGATTTTGATAGCCAGACCACAGGTTTAGATAAACCAAAAATTTCAGTGTAAAATTGAAATATTTTCTTACCCATGATTTTCACCATGTTTTGGGTGCTCAAAAGAACCATCTCATTGAGACGGTTCTTTTGAGTACCCACAACATATGTTTTGGTTGAAAGATAAGAAAATTATTTTTCTGTTACGCACTCTTAACTAAAGTCCTGCCAGACTATCATTCCTGTGATGTATAAATGTAAATTTTGAAATGTCTTACATCTTTGTGCATCACCTCAGAGATTATTCTTAATACATATGTACCACGGTCTTGTCAAATTAACCTTTTATGTATCAATGGATTCTTTCATCTGGGTTCGCTACAATATACCTGGGATGGCTAATTTTACATATCAAGGGTTCACAGGTTAAAATTTCCAAATAAAGTTAACTTTAGTCCATGAAGATTATTTTATTATCCTTATTACGGTGCAAAACCTGATGAAATGCTGTTATACTTTGCAGTTCTATTTATGTACACCTCAGGGGCACTGCAAAATGCACTTGATTGTGGGTGATTTTTTTAAGGTAATTGATTATATAGAGGATCTAACATGAGTGCTCATGTTTTATTGAATTTATTAAACAAGTTGAGTAAGAGATAAAATGCAAGGCTTGTCGAGCATTTTATAGCTGTTTCGCAACAAGTTTAATAAATTTAATAACACAGGAGCATGTATGTTAGATTCTATTAATTACATGACATTAAAATTGCTTAAAATCACATTTTTGGAGTGAAAACGTCAATATTTTACCATCTTTTACGCAACATTAAGGTCATTACGTTATACTACTAATCTATAAACCACAAGTGGTTTATCCATTTTATTGCATGACTTTATATCACTCCCAGACGCGACGTCATGTGATAATACTTAATTCAGGTTTTTAGACAGACTTTCCATAGAATTGTATTCACATCACAGTACTAATAAAGCTGCCAAAATATTGACTTGCATGCATTTATAGAAGTGAAAACTGCTATACATCAATATCTTGCCAAAAATTTCCCTCAGGATCTAGCCTATGTTAATGTAATAACTTTGTTCACTATATCTGTATAGGAGATCTTTTTGAAATGGTTTAACTAACAAAATGTGAAAACCCCAAGCTTGGAAGTCTTTTATTTGTGTAGAATTTAGAAAATATAAATCACATTAAAGAAAATGGCATTGAATTGTCTAGTTGGATAGCTACTCTGTCTTTAATATGATAATTTGCATATACATGGAGTAACGCAAGGGTGAAAGTTTTCAGGATTATTCCTGAATTCAGGATTTTGAGGCCTATGGAAAGTCGGCCTCAAAATTCTGAATTAAGCATATTCTAATAGGTTCTCTGATTTATATTCAGTTTATCTATAGTCAATTGACCATTTAAACTTGAAATTGTTGATATTTGTAGGCATACTGCAAGTTTCAAGGTTTGATTTTAAAAAGTTCAGGATTTGGGAAATTTTGCAGTTTCACCCATGTTAATGCCCATCTACAATTTAGCCCTTGTCCTGCTGATCTCAGATATATTTTGGAAACACTGTAGACCTAGATCAGCTTGCTTCTTTCGAAGCCAGCTGATTTTCTTAAACTAATATCTTTAGTAATGGACTCTAGCATTTCTGAAGTAGAATTCTAACATGTAAATCAGTATTTTTCTTAAGTTTTCAGGCCTTGAAAACACTAGGAAAGTCCTTTAGAAGTCCTGTAAAAGTCCTTTAATCATACACAATCTTGCCTGTATGAACCCTGAATATGTATAAATGGTTATTTCCAGAATCCAGACTTTGTTCAGCGTTAGCCTCGGTGTTATTGCTATCGAAATAATCAGCTTGTCTCTAAAGGTTTCTACATTACAGTTGTTTGCAACGTTTTAGAAGCCAGCTGATCATCGTCAACACTGTTATCCATTTTAGCCTGTGAAGCCATGGTTTAAATCTAACTGGACTGGTTAGAAATATATCATTTATGTAGCAGGACAATGTTTATTTATAGCCCTTTTGCAATATTAAGCTGGACAATGAGTATTGGGACTTTGGTGAATGTTAGTCTCGGTGATAATACCAGCAGTATCAAAATATTCCATTTTATCTCTTTAAATGGTTTACTCATTGTTGTAATTTTGTAACATTTTAGAAGCCAGCTGAACATTGTCAACACTGTTTTCCATTTTAGCCTGTGAAACCATGGTAAGGATTGGTGTGGTTTTAAATTTGTCATGGGTATTTAACCCTTAAAGCGCCAATCACGACTGCAGCAGATGACAAATTTTGCAACTTATTTCCTAATGTCAGAAGAAATAAGGTATGATATATCATGAGAATTGTCTGTCCGCAGCAATTCTCATGAAATATCATGCCTTTTTTGTTAGTTTTGAAAAAGCGGCAAAATTTGAAATTGTCGTCTGCTGCAAATTATAGGTGGCGCTACATGAGTTAAACATGTTAGTTGTAGCCCTTTTCCAGTATTCAGCTAAACAATGAGTATTCTGACCTAGATCAGCTTTAATCTCTGTGATATACCAGTATCAAAATATTCCAGTAGTCTCATTGGGCTTCTTCAATGAAGTAATTTTGTAATAATTCTTTATTGTTCGTAAATGATTTTCCTTTTACATGTGGGGATACAAAAAGGAAATTACAATGAAAAATGGTGGCATTGTGCATGTTCCAGGTAACAGGTTATGTTATTACCAAAACCATATTCAGTTCTTTTGTAAGAGTGTGTAAAAAAGAACAATTTTCTTATTTCTCAACCAAAACATATGTTGTGGGTACTCAAAAGAACAGTCTCAATGAGACTTTTCTTTTGAGCACCAAAAACATATGTTAAAACTGATGGGTAAGAAACAAAAAAATTTGTTTATCTAAACAGGTGATATTACCAAAACCGTAATTTATTAGCCATCTTATTGATATACAATACCATATTAAGCTATATTCTGACCTTCAGGTTTAATGTAAATATATGCTTCAGTTACAGTAATGGACATTAAATAATACATTTTAGGAAAAATAGAATTTATCATATGAATCTTCCCCATAGAGATGCTTCACTGGAAATTTGAAGTCCTTGTTTCTCGATACAAAAGTATACATGAGTGGTCATTTGATATATTAGGCTTAATAGATGTTTTTTATTATTAGAAATAATCCTTCAGCATTTAAAGAAAAGCAAACACTTCCATTGGAATGTACTTTTACATGGTCTGGTCAGGATCTTATGTTGTTTTACATGTATGTATGTAGGAACTTTACCTAACAGACATCCGAACTCTGAATACAGTAAAACCTGTGTAAAATGGCCACACAAAAATAGACAAAACAAAGATCTTAATGACAAATCTTAGCTTAATGAAGGTCGAAAGTATTGCAGAATGCTCCCCTTGGAGCATTCTGGAATACTTTTGACCTGCATTAAGCGATGATTGGTCTTGAAAAGCAATTTGTGGTCTTTTTGAGAGAGGCCGTTTTACACAGGTTTTACTGTAATACTTTATATGCACTATTCAACCAATAAGCACACATGCTTTATAAGCAATCACAGATTCATTTTTTGAGTTTTGAGCAGGATATCAAATTTTGACTTCCAGCCACTCCAGTGGTGTAATTTCATTGTCAATTAGGGGATAACTGTATTCAAAATTTTAATTTGGGAAGGTATATGGTCGGAAATTTAGTTTTACGATGACGCGCGAGTGGAGCCATAAAACGTGATTTCTGACTGTATATCTGATGATATACCTCCCCAAATGAAAATTTTGAATATGGTTATCCCCATTCTATTGCATTTCTGCAGTCTCGTCTCAAATCAGAGCGTTTAAAGCTGCATAAAGCTGCACGTCATCCAACAAAATGTGACATAATTAATGATGTCATACTTTTTCCTACAGTATATGGCAGGATATACTGTCGCAAAATTTTGACCTTATCTAATTAGGCGCTGCATTACAAAATCAAGTACATTAGAATATGATTTTACTGTATGGATGAAAAAAACAGTGTTGAGCCTGATCAGCTGGCTTCATTAGAAGCCATAGAAGCCAGCTGATCTGGGTTTTCACTATTTTAAAGGAATGGTTTAAAATTATCTAAAACTATGAATTTATTCACAAAGTGTGTGTTTATTAGAAAACCTGTTTCTGGTGAATTCCGTCCTTGACAGGTGACAAGCACTGGTGCAGATCAGCCTGCAGTCTGTTCATCATTTGTTTTTCACTGGTTGAAGCAGTTGTGTTTTCAAGAGTCTAGCCAGTTACTGTAGCTGAGCAGGCTGGTTTACATAGCACCTGATCAAAAAAAACAAATACAGTTTTCAGGTAGTTTACTTTGTTGTGTCCAAAGTTTCTTTAGGATATTGATCAGAAGGGAAGTGCATATGGATTTCAGTATTTGCTGTCCATAAATGCCATATAGGGTACTTCTCTGATCTTTTAATATGAAATGTTTGTTGAGTTGCTGTACACTTGTTTTTAAAAATGAATAAAAGATCAATTTTATCTTAATTCTGCTTTCATTTTTTATTTTAAACCCTTCAACTTTTTCCTTGCTGGTGGCAACTGTCATCTGCTGATAACCTTTTCAAACAGTTTGGAGCCAGATCAGGACCAACCGAACGTCGGCCCTGATCTGGATCCAAACAAATATCTGCACTTAATATTAATACCGCATACTGGCCATAGTATGAAGTTTATTTGACCTTCACGACTGTGTCCAAGGTCATACAAGCAATTTAAAACATTATTTGTCATTTACAATACCTAGGAAATCAGTGTCTCAAATATGAATCACTTACATGTTCTAAAATGTAGGTGTGCCAAGCCAGTTAGACAAAGTTTAAGCATTTTGACCTTGACCTTTGAATTAAAGGTTAAATCAGGAGTCCAAAACCATTTGACACATACTCACATTAGGCAACCAGTGTACAAAATATGAACCAACAACATCAAAGCATGTAAGAGATATTTGCTTTACAACCAGAACTTAATTATTTTGGCTTTGACCGCTACCATTGATTGACCCCTTTCTAGCTTTAATATACGTCTTCGAATGTGCATAAACGGGTACCTTATTGTTTACAAAATATTTGAAATTATGTCAGGAAACACAGGGTAACTTTCAGAAGCCCCTGTCTTGCATAACAACTTTACTCCAGATAGTGAGTATGACCAGGAAATGCCAAAGTCAGACTGCAGACCAATCCAAGGCACAGTGAGGAAGAGGCACAGAACACAGACATGCACAACACAAAGTAAAGCAACCAGTTCTCTTTTCATAAGCTAGATGATTATCAAACCTGATTGGACACCAGGATTCACACCACAGAACTAGGATAGTATACACGTGACCGAGGGGCCACGGTTTTGAGCCTCACCAGTGTCACTGTGTTGTGTCCTTGAGCAAGACACGTTAATTCTAGCTTAGTACTGGTTCAACCCAGGAAGACCCATCCCTATACAACTGAAAGACTGTTGATGGAACCTAAAGAATCAAATCAAACAAACAAGGACAGTATCAAATTTATGTGCATTTAAACAGGGCGTGAACAAATCACTCTTATATCGGATGTACAGAAGAGACTATGATGTGACTATTGAAGACTTCTATCATTTCAATTGGAGCCGATTTGTAATTTTAGGGAAGTCTTGTAATTTTAGTGATTATATTCATCAATACAGTGAAAACTCTTTATACTGACACTCTTTATAACAGCAAAATTCTTTATAACTTCAGTAGCATTTGCACAAATGTAGTTTGAGTTCATTACAACAGAAATTCAGTTCAACGTCAAATTATTTGGGGACAAACACAGTTGTCGTAAAGAGTACAATTTAAACAAACAGTGTAGACCTTGATCAGACATTGCATTATGTGGTGTCTGCACTGTTGATGGAAAGCCTAATTTTAGTGAAGTAATGTAAAAAGATTATTAAACATTATAAAAGAGTGGAATCAACATGGATATCATGCGAAAGTCTGCATGCTGGTTGCGAACCTAATCACAGTTGATAGCTAAGGTTTTCTCTTTAATTGCACGATGGTGGGTCGGGCCTCACACTTAATGACGGCCCGGCCATAAAGCTTTAACTCCTCGGCTGGTGTCGGATGTTTGTCCTTGGCTGGGCCCACCTAAGCTCAACTTGAGGTTTTCTTTAGCTCTGATTATCTGAGAGTCGTGAACCCTTTTCTTTGTGTCATCATAATGTGTTCATTTGATTTGATTGTTTCTCTGTGATGATACGTTGCATTAGTTAGGAAGCCTCCATGCGAGCTAATCAATTTTATGTTTTAATGACAACAGAATCTAGGACAAATATTTAGCGCTAGTAAAATGCATTTAAGTAAGTAAGGGTGCAAAGATCAGGAATCGTTACAATCAAGTACCACACCTGACCCAGGATACCAATGGGAAAGTGACAAACTCACAGTTGGACACCACAAACGAGAGCCAAGAGGTCAGCCCTTTCCCAGTAGGTGACCACAAGGCACATATAAACAGATGCTCACAAAGGCATAGCAAACATAAAAGATCCACAAAAGAAGTACCGCATTAGAACGGTCAGTAAAATATTTTACTGGAGGGCTTAAACCGGTTTAACAGCACCAACCTCACCCTTAATTCAGATGTGGATCAAGACATAGATATTTGGTTAGCATGAAAGACCCCTAACTTATCAATGCATTATCTCCCAGAACATATAAATCAAGAGATAACAAGATGAAGCAAAGATAAGGACTCAGTAAACAAAACTGAATACCGGAGCAAAAGAAATCCAACAGGTAAACCCTGGTGGGCTTGACAAACAGCCAAAGCATCAGGCCCCTACCATCTCATCAATAGATAAGTCTTTAAGTCGGAACCATCATAGAGTCTGAAGTCCGACCCACCGGCGTGCAATTAAAGAGGAAAGCAAAGTTGCCAACCGTGATTGGGTTGACTACCAAGCATGCAGTCTGTTGCAATACATTAATGTTATAGCCCCCTGGTGTTTTAGGCTAAAGCGGTGGTTCTGTTGTTGTTGATCTATTGTTTAATGTACTTCCCATTGTCTGTGAGAGTTCTGCGCTTGTCTTTGTTTTGTTATGCATTACTCGTGTCCATTTTAGTTTTGCAATCATCTTTAAGAGGAAGAGAAAGCTGGTTGATTTGCTATTACATGTATTGTCTTACAGAAATATTGTTACTATAAATGTTTTATGGCTGTTCCTCATGGTGCCATGGGTTGGTCTGCAGTATGTGATTGTGGTGTTTCCTTAACAAACTCACTTTTTGGCATTTGAAGTCAAACAGCCTGATTTTATACATATTTGTCCTTAACCTTTGACTAAGGTCATATTGGCAATCATTGTACAAAATAGAAGCACCTCTGTCAAAAAATGCAAGAGGAGTTTCTGTTACTAGCTGTAAAACAAATTCTATCTGTATTTGAAATTTGACCCCAAGGTCATAGTAATGATCTGTAACCTTTGTTGTAATCTACACATCATAAGCAATTGAACACCCTTTTGTTTATGTTACAAGCTATAAAACTTATTTTGAGTATATGACCTTGACCCTTGGAATCCAAGGTCATATTGGTGACCAGAAATCTATGTTGTAATCACATCATAGGCAATCATTGTGTCAAATTTGAACACCCTCGCTCAAAAAATAAAAGAGGAGTTTAGGTCACAAACTGTATAAAAGATTTTAAATAAATTTGACATTGGCCTTTGACTCCAAGGTCATATTGTTGATTTGAAAACGTACATGTCATCAACGCAACATAGGCAATTGTTGTTCCAGATATCAACGCCCTTGGCCAAAGAGTGAAAGAGGAGATTGCATTGTGAGCCAAAATATAGATTTTAAGTAAATTTGAACTTGACCTTGACTTTGAATCCAAGGTCATATCAGTGATCCGAAACCTTTGTTGTAATCTTTCAATTAATCACAATTGCTCAATTTTAAACATTATGCCAGATATCAAGTTTATTTAAAATCTTATGCATTCTACACATCATAGGCAATCATTGTACTAATTATGAACACCCTCCATAAAATGAAAGCGGAGTTAGCCTTATAAGCGGTATAACAGATGTTTAACATATTTGACCATGCCCTTTGACACCATACACCAAAAAACGAAATAGGAGTTCAGGTTCAAGAATATTTGACCCTGACCTTTGATCCCAGGGTCATATCCGTATTTCAAGACCTTTGTTGAAATCTACACACAATAGGCATTCATTTGTGCCAAATATTAACACCCTCCGTAAAAAACTGAAAGAAGGAGTTTGTGAACTACAAGCTGTTAGGCAGAATTCAAGCATATTTGACCTTTGACTCCTAAGTCATATTGGTAATCTGAAACCAATCTTCCGCGTAATCTATGCACCACAAGCAATAATTGTGCAAAATATGAACACCTTCCTACAAAAAAGAAAAAGAAATTTGTGTTATATAATGTAAGACAGATTTTAAACATACTTGACCTTTGACTCCAGAAGGTCATAGCGGTGATCTGGAACTTTCGTTGTAATCTACACATCATGGACAATCATTGTTCCAAATATGAACACCCTCAGCCAAAAACTGAAAGTGGAATTCACATTACAAACTGTAGACAAGTTATAAGTATGTGTGACATTGACCTTTGTCTCCAAGGTTATATCTGCACTTTGAAACCATTGTTTTAATCTACTTATCATAAGAAATAAATTTGCTATTTATATTATCTCCCTCCGTCAAAAATTGAAAGAGGATCAGTAAGACCATTTTTAAGCACATTTGACCTTTGACTCCAAGGTCATAGCACCGATCTGGAACTTGCTTTTTGTTGGATTTTTGCACATTTCCCTAACCATTGCTAATTATGGTAAAATGATTCTATTGCATTAATCAGGCCATCATAGTGCATATGCAGATTTTTTGTTGGGTACAGTTAATGGCCCAGTTCCGAATCACTTTTACTTCAAGGCGTATTCCAAATAGTTGCTCTGGGTAAATAAGATTTCTGTTTTACCATTACAAAGCACTTTTAGTCCCCTAAATAATGAACCTCAGTTTGTATCATTCGGACTCTGCTATGTGCCATACCACGGCTTTGAAGTAGGCCGCCAATTGGCCTAGTTGCGGGTCATTTGCCTAGTTTCGAATCACTTTAGAAATTATAAGAAATTACCTTCAGTAGTACAGTTGCATTACGGTTTTGACATTGTTGGCTTAATCACTACTTCCAATGACGAATTTGACGCATTATTATACCGTATTCATTGCAGTAAACTTGCGCAGACACAGAACGTAACCAAAACGGGCATCCATCGGCCCGCCAGCGAAACGTCATATAAGTGGCGCCTCGCTAGCGGTCCGATGGTAGCTTTGTACTTTTCCAACCATTGATCCTAAGATAATCTACAGCTTTGTGCGTTTCCATGCGGGAGGGGGTGGTCCGGACCCCCGGTACTCACTCCTGTGGATCCGCACACGAATAAATGTCCTAAGACTATGAACATTTTTAATGAATTTTTTTACCGCATGCAAGTAATACTCCCGAATATACACCCTGGCTAATGATCGAAAGGTGGTCTATGAGACAGTGTAGAGTTGAACTAGATCAGATAGCTGCTAGAGGCGCGTTCTAATCTGGATCTGCATTGTCTGCCATTTGACGCATCGCTTTGTGATAGAAACACTAACATTCATTTTTTAACATTCTCGCGAGACCTGATGATACCTCATCTAGATCTCTCGCATTTCGCCCTTTGCATCATGGGTAACTAGCGATATTTGGCTAGTCTCGTTCAATTCTCGCACTGCTGAAGTGACAGAATTTATTGTTAAAAATAGCAAAAAGTTAGATTTTTAACAGTATA
Organism: Loripinus fragilis; assembly: GCA_964019695.1. NCBI lineage: Eukaryota > Metazoa > Mollusca > Bivalvia > Lucinida > Lucinidae > Loripinus > Loripinus fragilis. Next base: position 34,273,649 of record OZ026516.1, read on the forward strand.
TCATTTTTCTTTTAGTCAATATTTTCTGGATGTAAAGCCCCGAGTCATGCAAGCAGTGATCGCATAATATATTTTTAATAAAAATGGCGGCTTAATCCCAGTGTGCACCGAGCGAAAGGCGACAGGTTTGTTCGTGCTAGCGGACTTCCTGTGCGACAATGATTTTTTAAGAGTTTTTTTTTTCTATTTTTGTGACATTTTTATTTAACGTCTGTGCTCATTTCCATTGTTATTTAGCGCACGCATATACCAACACGCGTTGTGAGAGTGAAATACATTTGTATCCACTGCCCCACCCGCCAACACCGGTCGAGACACGTGATACTGTAGCCGATAGCGGGGTCATGGTAAATGTTTGAATGGCGTCTTGAAACCCCCTTCCCCCCCCCCCCCCCCCCCCACCACCACCAATACACACACACACACACCACAGTACAGGGTAAAGGCCAGGTTTTAAACATTTAGAAAGACGACCGACGAAATCAGAAACATTGGAGAGCTTTAACATATTTAACGGTACCAATCTCACTCTTATTTTTTTTTTTGTTTCTGGTCTCTACCCAAGTAAAAGCTCTGTTATACATAGTTGGGCAAAAAGCAAGGAATCATCCCACACAAGTATGTCCACTTGTGATGGAGTGGGGCATATACAAGGGCACTGGAAAATCAACAAGACGTTAGCCCTACTTTTACTCACAGGAGGATGAAGTGCATTTGCGGATCCAGAGGGGGGGCAGGGGGTCCGGACCTCCCCTCGAAAATAACAAAAATATAGTTTTTTTAGCAATACTGGTCCCGATCCCCTTAAAATCGTAAAGATACCAAGCCAGCTTTCAATGTTGGGTCATAATCGGCACGCCAGCGAAACGCCATTTAAATGGCGTTTCGCTGGCGGACCAAAGAGGGCCCGCTAATAGTGGTATTTGGATAATTCCACCCCCATCAAACTAAAAAATGTTGTCCCCTCTCTGACAAAACTTTCTCCGCGCATGTAGTGGTTACGGATCAATGATACACAATTAGGATAATGGGCTTCTACCGGGAACGGGACTGATTTAGAGTCCCAACTAAAGACTTGAATTGCCCGGTATCGAGCTTGCGATCCCTTGTCTGCTTGGTCTTCACCACATATGCTGAGAGAGAGAGAGAGAGAGAGAGAGAGAGAGAGAGAGAGAGAGAGAGAGAGAGAGACATGCAGACAGACAGGCATATAGAGACTGGACTTAGATGGACAGACAGACAGACAGACAGAGAAATTCAACAGACACACACAAAGGCATAATCCTCATGCACACGCGGATCCAGGGAAGCCAGGGAAGACTGGGACACAGAAGACTCAGCCCCCGCCCCCCCCGCCAACCCCTGTAAAGTCCCATGGCTATACCCCTAAAATTCAGACTATTTTCACACGTATGCTCTCTAGAGCTACCAAGGCCATCAAATGGAGTTGCTGGCGGGCCGATGACGGCCCGCTTTTGTGGTATTTGGATCCTCTCTCCCCTTATCATCTTAAACGACATTTCACATAATTTTGACTTCTGTGTTGTACAAACAGCTGAGCGCGTGTACGTTATTGTTTTGTGAGTGAAAAAACTCTGAGTCAGCTGATTCGAAACTGGACAAATAAGTGACAATGATTACACGGCTATCACGGAACCAAAAACAAAATAAAAGGTCCGTTTTTTTCTTGGATGTGTTAAATAATGGTTGGAAAACATGCTTAAACCGAAAGTTTGATCAAAATGCATTTCAAACAAAAGCATTTTTCGGAAAAATGCAGTGAACAGATACGGACACGCGTGAAAATATACCTTCATTAAATGGGTCATGGGGGAAAATTGTAATTATTTTCACCAAACAGATAACTTATAGATATTTGCTTTCACTCACATACAGAGGGATAATAGTACAACAAAACAAAACCAAAATATGTATTTTAAATTTTACCGCTGATGTGTAGTTTGCAACGAAGCTATGACGTGATTCGGAACTGGGAAAGATTCGAAACTGGGCCATTAACTGTATAGATCTATTAATACATTTTTGATTGTAGGTCTATTGTTACATAGATCTAAAACATTTTCTTTGATTTTTATGAAGTACATTCACCATTAACAGAAATGAGATCACCGGTTTTTTTTCAAAGCTATCCAAATTCGATGCTTTGTTTTAACGAGCAGTGTAAACACTGATGAAATACCGCAAACACGCTCTTTTACCTGGTTTCCAGTCTCGGGGGCTAAACATGTGATATTATTGGAAAATATACGTCTCTGCTTCCAGTCGATAATCGGTTTCACGCGAACCGGTGATAGAACTGTACGTTCATATTGGAGTTTGTCTCCGATGGAAACAGGAGTCAGATTCTGTTGACTTTTTCAGCCATGTTACTGTGATTATAGATCTGGATTAAATATGTCGATGCATGTATTGGTGATACGATAAGCCACCATATGTGGGTCGCGCGCTGGACGCGTGTGTGTTTATAAACATTGTGATGTAAGGAATTCATCTCGGTAATGGCAGACGAAACTTGCGCGGAGAAGAAATGGTATTATTTTCTTGCGTCGAGTCTCATCACTTTCGGCGCAGGTCTTTTGGTGATCTTGTGTTACCGTCTGGTTTTGGTGATCTGTTGCCGCAAAAACAGGAACCAACATAAAGGTGCTGTGACGCCAAACCAGATTCAGAAGGAATCCTCAAAGGATTTCAAAGAGAAGTCGCCTGGATTTTTCAACATTAAAGGTCATGACCCGGAAGTTGGGTGGCTGACAGAAGCCAAAGATTGGGCGGGAGAATTGATTTCCGGCCAGACCACAACGGGAAGAATCTTGGTGAGGACCTGTAATTTTTGAAAACTTGATTGTGATCTCTTCGGTATCTCTCTATACCCATGCACATGGAATCGTGAAGCATATGCTCCAGGAGCATATGCTCCACGATTCCATACAGGAGCCTACCGTTTAAGAACCCACATGTATAATTTTATACCTTCTTCTTCTTCTTCCACTGTAAGGGTAGTAATCTTCTCAGATCTAGAGCAAACAGGGGTATTATCGACACCTTAAGACGGTTTCGATATTTTGAGGCTTTCTATTGGCTGGAACATCTTTTCTCTCAATGATGATATGATATGCACCATTTGATTGGTCGAAAAAAGATGGCTATTTGTACAAACTACCGTATATGATTCCATGTCTGAATGTTGTAGCACCTAGGGTAAAGGGGTGCGTTATCGACACCCCCAGAGAGTTATCGACACCGTTAAAGTTTTTTTAAAAAAATACAAGCATGAAGCAGAGATAACCATTCTATCTCACTAGAATTACATTTAATCATATTAAAACAACATTTTTAAAAGATCTGAAGGTCTATATTTCATTGTCTGACTTGTTAAATTCAATCCGATGCAATAGACCCACCCATTCGCCCACCCATCACAATAATAATCGTGGTATTCCAGCTCATCTGCCACGAGTGATTGAAGAACGAGATTTTATGGGTATATCACGTGCCATTTATTCCACAGATGACGCAAGATGCCCAGTCAAGCGGTATATCTAGTCTACAACGGCATGTGTCGATAACTGCCTTTGCATCAAATTCTGTAAGTGTATTATCGACACCCCTTATAAAATACACTGTATACAGATATTCTGGCTTAGGCGGATAAAAACAAGAAGGCAATTGTGTTCCAAGCACAAGGTATCAAACAAAAATGGGATATCTTAGAATCTGTACTTGTGAAACTTCGATACATTTTAGCGGTGCTCTTATAGGAACGCATAAGAATGCTTGGATTTTCGTATGTCTGTGATTTTCTTATCCTGTGAACCTTTGAAAAAGTGGTGTGTAGCTGGAAATGAATATTTCTATGACGTATTCATGATCCAATCAAAATAAACCAAACAATAAACGATGGGTATCAGATTACAGGGGGAGTGTCGATAACATACAGGGGTCGAAATTACCCTGGTTTGCTCTAGTCTACATATAGCTCTGTCAGCTCTAATTATGGTACAATAGTTGATCTTGAATCTAGCAAACAGATCTATTTTTATATCAAATTTAATTATAACTTGCAGGATTCCAATTCCAATTAGATCTACCATCATATATAAACAGCGTGGACCCTGATAAGCTGTTCATAGAAGCCAGCTGCTAGGGATTTACAGGAAAATATATGGGTTTAGCAGGGTAAGGATCTGGGGTATATTTGATAGATCTTATTGATTTTAAATGTGTGGACACATAATGCAAGCTGGGATGGACTAGATTGACTCAGGCTTACCTGAGAGGTTTAACGGACCATGGCAGCTAAGCTTATATAGCATGCACATGTGCACACACCCTTACCTTTGCTGCTAGCATGCTTATTAAAATCATGTCTTTGCATGTTTGAAAATTTTGCCTGTTTTTTTGTCGTCTGATGATTTTGTTCAAAATTATTCAACAAAACTTTTTTCAACTTGAAAGAATTGAACTTGAATTTCATCAAACTTGACAGGATTGATCCTTGGGTGGTCACCTCAAATTCAAAGTTGTTCAAAGATTTCCATTCCATTCCATGCAGAGTTCTGGTTGCCATGGCAACCAAAGGGAAAAACTTTAAATATCTTCTTGTAAAATTCTACTGATGATAAGCTGGCTTCTTAGAAGTCAGTTGATCTAGATCTACACTGTTTTCCAAACAAGATATATCCAGGTACAGATCCAGCAGACCCTGACATTTTGTTATCAGCAGACTATACTAGCAGGCAAAGAGTTAAAAAACAAGCAGCAGTTAAACCACACAAGAAAAATTCATGCTTACATTTTGTACCCCAAAACACTGAACCAGGGGCAATTCCAGGATTTCTTGATAGGGGGTTCAAATTTACAAAGGGGTTTCGATTTATTAATTTTACATGATTATTTATTAATATTTCCTGAATTTTTTCTGAAAATTCTCCATGAAAATGAAATAATTTTTTCTCAAAGTGAACCCTAGAGTCCTCTCTGGATCTGCCACTGGATCCAGGTCAGCTGCATTAGATATTTACAAGTTGAACAAAGTAATATTGATTAAAATATTTCAATCAAAGGCCATGGATGTACATTGAATTTGTATACAATTCATGTCACCTACAAATACTGACTATATCATGTATTTAATTAGCAATTTTCTCCATTGACATGCACTTATGCTTGAAATTTGAGCTATTGAATGAAACCCTGGCTGACAGAAAACCAGGCATTTATTTAAATCTCTGCTTTCTGAAAGTTCTGTATCCGAACCTGACAACTAATCAAAACTGAAATACTGAAAAATAAAGACATTTCTGGCTTTCAAACTCAAATGTTGTATTTAATATCATGCTAATAAATTTCATGCTCAGTTGAGTTGAACATGCAAAAAGTTTTTAAACCCCGAGGCCGGGCAAATAAAATTATCGAAACTTGTTATCTTTTCCTTGCAACAGGCTCAATGAGACCAGGCCTTTAGGGTTTTTTTTCATGCTCAATTCAGCTGAGCATGAAATCTATCCTGCTCATAAATGTTAAAATGCCACAATTGTTGGCATTTTATTAGTAGGATAAATACATCATATGAGAGCAAGTAAATGCAAGAAATACCTATGAGTCTATCTTGTTCAGCGTTTTAGTGTTTATGAGCAGTTGAAATTTTATGCTCAGTTGAGCTGAGGATGAAAAAGTTTTATAGGTGTCCATCCTCTGTCAAGAATTTACTTCAAACAACGTAGATCTCCTAAACCAATTGGTGAAATTTCACCAAACTTCACAGGAATGCTCCTTGGGTGGTCACCTCAAACTAAGTTGTTCAAAGGTTTGCATTCCATGCAGAATTCTGGTGGCTATGGCAACCAAAAGGAAAAGGCGAGGTCTGCTGACAACCGGTTGTCACCAGACTTTTTGGTCTGCTGACAACCGGTTGTCACCAGCAAAATGTCTGGTGACAACCGGTTGTCACTAGCAAAATGTCTGGTGACAACCGGTTGTCACCAGCAAAAAGTCTGCTGACAACCAGCTGTATATTTTTCAATAACAATGTGTACCCTATTCAACAATATCAGGCATTTAATGATATACTCTGCTATAAATTGTTTTCTATACATATGTATGTATATAGAGATTTTTTATACAAAAAATATACATTTGTGTATATGATCAAATGATATTAGGTTTCAATTATACAATGCTTGGTAATTATTGGTAAATTGACTAATCCTGATTAAAGGGACTATTCTTTCAACTCTTATAAAATGGAATCTTCCAGTTGATTATCTGGACCCTTACAGCTGATTTATTATAAAAGTTAACAAATAACCCCTGGTCAGACTCACTCAGCTCCCCTTAGGGGACATGCTGATCCATGATTAATTTGTTTGTGGAAACTTTTCCTTGTTGAGTAATTTGATTTTGGTGCTTAAAGAAATACAATAATAATGATGAAATATCAGCTTTATTTCAAGCTTATTTCAAATTCAAAATGTTGTGACTTTACCTAGATACAACATATGCAGAGCTGTAAATTCTAAACTAGACGTTTTAGTCGAAGTAGCTACATGTATTAGTGCTAGGTGGACAAGTGTGGCAAATGATAAATTCCAATTGATTTTTTTTTACTTTTACTAATCCAATCTGGTTATTAATGATTAATTTGCCAAAGATAAGTTTACAAATAGTCCCTGATCAGATTGCTCTTTATCTAGTATCATATTGCTCTTCCAGGTACCTGATTGGTGTGCGCAAACTTTTCCTCTTAAAAAAATTAGGATTCAATTTGATTCTGGTGCTTTAAGGGTTTATGCTGATAATGCCCATCAATTGTGAACAATGCAATTATTATTAGGTTACAATATATTTATTCCCTTATAGCTGTGTTAGTATCATAAAAGTTGATACGATAAATGAACTTTGATATGCAAACTGTAAGCAATAAATCTTTATCTGGTATTTTTCTGCAATGCAAACTATATAAATCTTTTTCTGTAATAAAATACCAAATTGTAAATTCATTATTTTCTTATTCAACATTTATTCAAGTTTTCTATAACTGTACTTAATATGCCACTAGATTTCCAAGAAAACATGCTAAGTATACAGTAGTATTGGAAAATACAGCTGGTTGTCAGCAGACTTTTTGCTGGTGACAACTGGTTGTCACTAGACTTTTTGCTGGTGACAACCGGTTGTCAGCAGACACTTCCAAAGGAAAAACTTTAATTATCTTCTTGTAAAAATTCTACTGATGTTAAGCTGGCTTCTTAGAAGTCAGTTGATCTAGATCTACACTGTATTCAAAACGGGATATATCCAGGTACAGCATGGTAGGGTTTGAGAACTAAGGTTCGTACAGGCCTCCAGATCATAAAGAGTGCGTATTTGAAAATTGTGTTTCTTATTTCTTGACTGTGGGTACTCAAAAGCACTGTCTCAATTTTGAGTACCCAGAACTGTAAATTACCGTCATGTTTAAATTGATGAGTAAGAAAATAATAACAATTTTACGCTAAAAAAATTTTGGTCGCATGATATTCTTTCTTCAATATTGGAAGGCTAATTAAATTTGTTCTAGGTTCCTGAAGCAAAGTCCGAAATAAGATTGAGGTCACTCGGACAAACTGTCCGGAGAAAATTTGAGTCCAGCTGAATCTCTGATTGTCATTTCTTTACTCACCAATATTATTTGTCCTGAAAATGTCATCTGCTTTTTATGTTCGCTAGATACATTCAAATGCACTTCAGACTAGATTTAATGATGGAAGTAAACAACATGAACCTGATCAGACTGCTCCCAAAGGGGAGCAGTCTGATCTGGGTCCATATTGTTTGCAATATAGCAGGGCTCTCGATCACCCGATTTCGGTCCCATTCCCAATGCCAAAAAGTATGTTTTTTTCCCAATTCCAGACAAAAATTCCCAATTTGATAAAAAGAAAAAAATTGTTTTTTCTCCATCTTTATTTCATATAATACAAATACAGAACATATTGTTACATATTTACAATTTCACAGAATAATAAAATCAAATCACACTTGCTTCTTTCTCTCTAGCCTGGGTTCCAGTCTGATCATTTTTTCTTCTTTTTTATTTTTCCGTTCCTTGGTCAAAAATGTCAATATTAATCGAAATCAATAACGGACAACCGATACCTTTGATGTGGTATATTTTTATTCTCTTATTTTTTTTTAGAATATTAGCATTAGAAAATGTTGCCCAAATATTGACGACTGGTCTGGACCCAGGCTACTTTCTCTCCCTTTACTCATAGTACACTAAGGTAAGTTGAATTTAATATTGGAATCAATCGAGCATTGGAAACGTCATGTCAAATTTCCCAATTTTAGTCACAACACAGCTAATTTTCCCAATTCCATGGGCCACGGCCCCATTCCCAAAAAGGGGTGTGAGAGCCTTGTATACAGGTAGGCTACCTAAGAGCATAAGCAAAAGAGATAGCGGATGACAAAAGTAGTGACTGGCTGGAAAGAGTAAAACTGATCAATATATAAGTTCTTGCAATTTTACGCTCCACTGTTTTGCTTATCTCTCTATAACTGCAGCTGCTTATATTCCAATATTGTGGCTTTTATTACTTATTTGCTTTATTAATGGTTCTTTTGTATGAACATAAGGTAATTTTATAGCAGGAAAGCTGTCTCTGGTTGCTTATAATCAATGAATTCTTCAAAGTTCAAAACTAAGTAGTACATGTAGAACAGCTCAACAGTTGAATGGAAGGCAGAGGCAGTCAGTTCGTAGATTTTGACTGGGGATCAAAGGATTGCTGGAACAAGTACTGGTGCCGCCGGCAGAGTCACTGTGTTGTGTCCTTGAGCAAGACACATTAATCCTAGCTTAGAACTTGTTCAACACCTACATAACTGAAAGATTGTTGATGGGATGTAAAGAATCAATAGAGGGACATGTTCCATATTGACCCTAGCTATTTTTTAGTCATGTAGGGACGTTTTTCCTGTCTTTCTGGGTTGCAGAAGAGTTAAACCTTTTCCTGTTGAATATAGACCTCCAAGAAAGGAACACCTGGCAATCAGATGTGAGAATCAGATCTGCTATATGCATGCGGCTATCCAGCTACCTGGAGGGGGCCAACAGTTGATGCGGAGGATTCACCTGCATGTTCATAAAACATCTGATCATGATGAGAAATTGAGAGTGATGATGACCATGATGATGACGATGATGATGACGATGATGATGATGATGATGATGATGATGATGATGATGATGATGATGATGTTAAAGCTCCCCTCAAATAAAAATCACTTCAACCTGCATCATTCCAGTTGTAGGCAGAGGGGAAAACAGTGTGGATCCTGATCTGGTGGCTTCATTAGAAGCCAGCTGATCTGGATTAAAAGTGTTTTCGAAAAAGGGTATAAATCTTGTTTCTGTCCACTCTAAGGTGGTGGTTCTGTTGTTGTTTTTAGCTCACCTGAGCCGAAGGCTCATGGGTGAGCTTATAGTATACCAGTCACTCCGGCGTCCGTCCGTCCGTCCGTCCGGCGTCCGTCCGTCCGTCAACATTTTCAAACATCTTCTCCTCTGAAACCACTGGGCCAATTAAACTCAAATTTCATATGGAGACTCCTTAGGACGCGGGAACGAAAGTTTGTTCAAATGGTCCTGGTCACATGACCAAGATGGCCGCCATGCCCATATATGGTAAAAACCCTTTAAAAATCTTCTTCTCCAGAACCAGAAGGCCGATGACCTTGGGACTTGGTATGTAGCATTAGGGGTGTTGGGCCTACCAAGTTTGTTCAAATGAAGTTCCTAGGTTGACCTTGACCTACTTAACGTCAAGGTCAAATTTGCTTCCTAATGCATTTTAATGGGAATTTTTTGGAAAAGTTGATTTTTTTAATACTGTTAAAGCCAAAGTGATTATTTTTACTTGATATGTTAAAACTAATGAGACAATGGTTATAAAGAAGTTTCAAAGGTCAAGGTTGACCTTTGCCCTTTCAGCGAAGGTCGCTCATATTGTGGTCCCATCAATAAATTAAAACATAGTTTTCTCACAAACCATTGACCCAATCGAACTCAAATTTCATGTGAAGATTCCTTATGATAAGATAGTTAAAATTTTTACAAAAAATTTTGGTCACATGACAAAGATGGCCGCCATGCCCATATATGGTAAAAACCTTTTAAAAATCTTCTTCTCCAGAACCAGAAGGCCAGTGACCTTGAGACTTGGTATGTAGCAGTGGGGATGTGGGGCCTACCAAGTTTGTTCAAATGATGATCCGGGGTTGACCTTGACCTACTTAACGTCAAGGTCAAGTTTGCTTCCTAATGCATTTGAATGGGAATTTTTTTTGAAAAGTTGATTTTTTGAACACTGTTGAAGCCAAAGTCATTATTCTCACTTGATTTGTTCAATTTAGTGTCTATAAATAAGATTCAAAGGTCAAGGTTGACCTTTGACCTTTCAGCCAAGGTCGCTCATATTGGAGTCCCATCAACATATTAAAACATAGTTTTCTCAGAAACCACCTGGCCAATGGAAACCAAATTTCATATGGTAACTCCTTATCATTGGTTAGCCAAAACCTATACAAATTGTTATGGTCACATGACTAACATGGCTACCATGCCACTATATGGTAAAAACTCTTTGAATCTTTTCTTCTCTGGAACCAAAAGGCCATTGGCTTTGGGACTTGGTATGTAGCATTGGGGATGCGGGCCCTACCAGGTTTGCACAAATGATGAATCTAGGTTGACCTTGACCTAATTTATGGCAAGGTCAAATATGATTCCTAATGCATTTATATGGAGAAAATCTTAAAATGTTCATTTTTCTATAACTGTTTAAGCCGAATTCATAATAGTTAAACCTATTGAGACAATAGTTTTATATTAAGTACCAAATGTCAAGCTGACCTGTGACCTCTTATCCACGGCCACTCTTTTGGAATGCCACACACCTATCTAAACATCTTTTTCGCAGAAATCACTGGGCTGTTTGATGGATTATTAATTAGATTGTTTAGGTCACTTGACCAAAATGGCTGCAACCTCCATATATGGTAAAACAAAATAAGCTGTAGTTGACCTTGAACTATTTTAGCATTATTAAGGAGATCAGGTGAGCGCCACAGGACCTTCAGGTCCTCTAGTATATTCATTGTTTATTGCTGCTCCCCTTGTTTTTCGGGAGGTTTTGTGTTTGGTCCTTGTTTTGTTCTGCAGTACTTCATGTTGATTGGCTCGCTGGGGGAGAGAGATCTGGTTGCTTGCCTTTTGATTTCATATGACTGTTAGTGTTCTGTTTCTCTTCCTCACAGCGCAGCCATGGGTTGTTCTGCAGTGTTTGATTGATGCAGTTTCTGGCCATATTTGCTTGCTTTCTCAGAATAACAAAGGTCAATGTATCACAGGGATTTTCCACATAAATTTGGGTTTAATGATTTTAATACTTCTTTAATTTTGTCACTGATGAAAATTAGCACTTTAAAGATTGTACATTCTCAAGGAAATACACAATCTATATTCTATGTAATAATTTCAAAATGCTAACTATTTCCTCAATAAAAATAAATTTTGTAAGATTATTGAAAGATACTGCTTGCAGCAAATTGAATGATTGACTGATCTGTTAAACTGTAAACATGAATTGAAAATAAGATATGACATAATAATGTCACATATATCTTCCCTGGGCTCCGCATCCGTGCGAGGGATTAACTTGCACAGCTACAGAGTCCAGGGGTGAACGCTCCAGTTTTATAAATATTGTTTAAATTTTGTGCAAAAATGCTACAAAATAGGATTGACCTACTTGGCATCCTGCGCCCTAGAGAGCACCCTAAGCGAACCAATCAAAATGAAGTTAACAAATTTTCTTAAGTAGTTGAACTGATGATGTTTAAAGGTTTTTTAAAGTATCTTATAAGGAAAAATATGAAGATTTTTGAATTTAGACATAAAATATGGAATATTAATTTTTGTTTCTGGGATTTTCAGGTTTGTACGAGAAAGAATTTTATAAAAAATCATATAGTCAAATCGCCTTCCTAATGCCTTAAAAGGATTCCAAAAATTGCGACCTTGACCCACACGCACGTAAAAGAGAGCATTCTATATATACTATCCTATAAGATGAAACAGGAAAAATATTGTTTTTGTCATCTGCTGACTACCCAGAAGTGAAAAATAGAGAGAATTTAGAATTTTTTGTAAAAATTTATAAATTTTGAAGAAAATAAGATTCTTTTAATATTCTAAAATGATTTTTAGATTTTTACTTTTAATTTAGTGGAATCTTCCCATACAAGTAGTACAAAATTAAATATGAGTCTAATGACTTTATTTTGAAGATGTAAGGGTAGATTTTTATCATTACTACCTGTTTGTATTAAAGTGCTGTTTATGTTAATATTAGGTTCAATATTTTTAAGATCATTTATTAATTTATTTCTTTTGTCCTTGTGATGAGTACAAGATTCAAAAATATGTTTTAGAGAATTTTGGCCTAACCAACAATCTGCACAACGGGGAATATTTTTGAAAATTCCAAGCATGTTGAAGTAGTCTCCTGTTGGTAGGATTTTATGAATGTATTTAAATAAAATTAATCTCTCTTTGGGATTATGAAATTGACTAATATTATTCCAAATTAGATCCCAGTTAGAAGTAGGGTACCTTAAAGCAATAGTTGTGGTGATATTTAAGCTATCCATTAGAATTTTGTATATGAGTTTGAAAGTAAAAAGTACTTTCCAGTGTGCAGGGGGCTGTGCCCCCTGGCTAAATGTAAAGAAACAGATTGTACAGAAATGTGACTTGTGTTGATGTGTAGCTAGTAATAGTCTACCCAAAACAATGGAAGAAACTCGCACCTATAAAAGCTACGAAATTCCCCGTTGACAAATGTGTCCTAATATTTAGGATAAATATATCAAATGCTTTAATGGGTACGGTAATGCTATTAGAATTGATCTGAAAAAGATAGATGCTACAGATATTAATGAAACTAATTAAAAATGGCCTGTGTCAGTTGAAAGTGGACATTGGAACATCTATTTCCAGGTCTGCGATTTCTATTGATTTCATTTGGGCCTCGATACGAGAAAACCAGTCTTTGAGGTTTCTAAGCAAGGCCAAACCAGCCTGCTCAGCTACAGAGACTAGTTATAATTATCAAAATTTTGCATGGAGCAAGCTTTGACTTCTATACACTCAGATCAGACTGCTGGGATACACAACTGATCTGCACCTTTTGTTGTTCACATGCATTAGCTTTATTAGATTCTTAGAATGACATGGCATATTTAAGTGTATCAAAGGAAGTGACATAATGACAGTCAGTGTAGACCAGGGTCAGGATAGAATGGAAAGACCCAATAAGCAATCTGGTCTGGATTTCTGAATATTAAGGGTAAAAAGTTAATAATGGTACTGTACCAAATAAATGAAACATTATTACATACGTTTAATGATTGATGTATCATAGACCCTATGTATTCAGACAGATTCATATATGGTGTACATGAAGTGTCAACACAGATCAGACTGCTAATTTTACGCACTTCATCAGTGACCATCAGTTTGTTAGAGGAGTTATTGTACAGTACAGGCTACATGCATGAAATGCACCAAGTGCTCTTGAGTCTAACAATCCACCACTGAGACCAATTGTCTGGTAACCAGGGGTTCGATCCCCTGCTCATTCAGTGTGTCAGATGAGACTAAACCTTGGGCGCTGTCTCCATATTGCCTTACATGTTGGTGAGATGTTAAACACAATCTCAATCATTCACTACCACATTAATCTGACAGTAGATGTTATCCCTGAAAATTGCTTTAACCCTTAATGCGCCAAACGCAACAAAAGTCGTCTGCTTTTCTCGTCTGCTGAAATGTTTAAGAAGCCTCTATGGCAAATAGTGTGGACCCAGACCAGACTGCTCCTATAGGAGCAGTCTGTTCTGGGTCGATGCTGTTTGCTTCTATACTTAATTCATCAGTAATGTCAGCAGACAACTTCAGCAGACGACATTTTCAGATGCATTTTTTCTTTGCGCTTTAAGGGTTAACTGGACTCCTGTAAATAAGATAAAAATTGGGTAGGTTGTAGTACAAAAGAAATATCCAGCAAATCAAAGGTTAATGCTTTAGGAAGCAGCTGATCTGGATCTACTCCCTTTTCCACTCAATACTTGCTTTGGGAGGAGTGTAGTTCAGCAAGACCAAGGTCAATACACTATAGGAAGCTCTAGCAGCTGTTGTTCAGGTGAGAAAGAATCTGTTGTTATGTTGCTATGATGAATCAATAGGAATCTGAACCCATGAAAAGCAGCATTATTCCATTATAATAGATCCATTAATAGACATGATTTCATCAATTATACAAATTTATGGTATGTTACAAATTCACAGTCTGCTGTATCACCAATCATACAATATCATGGTCAGTTGTCTCACCAATGTTACAAATTCAAGGTCTGCTGTATCACCAACGTTACAAATTCATGGTCTACTGTATTGCCAATGTTACAAATTCATGGTCTGCTGTATCACCAATGTTACAAATTCTTTATCCTGCTGTATCACAAATGTTACAAATTCATGGTCTACTGTTACAAATTCATGGTCTGCTGTATCACCAATGTTACAAATTCATGGTCTACTGTATCACCAATGTTACAAATTCTTTGTCTACTGTATCACAAATGTTACAAATTCATGGTCCACTGTATCACCAATGTTACAAATTCATGGTCTACTGTATCACCAATGTTACAAATTCATGGTCTACTGTATCACCAATGTTACAAATTCATGGTCTGCTGTATCACCAATGTTACAAATTCATGGTCTGCTGTATCACCAATGTTACAAATTCATGGTCTACTGCATCACCAATGTAACAAATTCATGGTCTGCTGTATCACCAATGTTACAAATTCATGGTCTACTGTATCACCAATGTTACAAATTCTTTGTCTGCTGTATCACAAATGTTACAAATTCATTGTCTACTGTATCACCAATGTTACAAATTCATGGTCTACTGTATCACCAATGTTACAAATTCATGGTCTGCTGTATCACCAATGTTACAAATTTATGGTCTGCAGTATTGCCAATGATACAAATTCATGGTCTGCTGTATCACCAATGTTACAAATTCATGGTCTGCTGTATCACCAATGTTACAAATTCATGGTCTGCTGTATCACCAATGTTACAAATTTATGGTCTGCTGTATTGCCAATGTTACAAATTCATGGTCTGCTCTGTAACAACAATGAAACAAACTTTTGGTCACTCGGTTGTATCACCAAGGATACAAATTTATGTTCTGCTGTCCCACCAATGATACAAAATGTTCTGTTGTATCATGACCTGTGGTAAGTTGTACCCACAAAGAAACTCTGATGATTTTTAAACATGGATTTTGAACACCTTAAGAATCAATTGCAGTTAAACACAATGAACAGATAAAACACACTGAACAGATATGTCCTCATATACATCAAATTATTGTTTTAGTTAGAAATATGCACTAAAACAAACACAAAAGCATTTAAAAACATCAAATGAATCGGGGATAATTGTGGTAAAAAAGTCATTCACAAAAAGAAATCGCATATAACATGATATAGTTTACACAAACCTACAGTTTTTCAAAGAAATGCTTTTTACACCAACCAAGTTCAAAATTGGAACAAGGGAAAGGCTAAAATTGCATGTTTCCTTACCTTGTGTATTCTTGTGTGGTTAGTGCTTACATCCGCGTTTGTAAAACATACCCGCGTTGGAAGTGACTGGGTAAACAGTGTGTCAAAATGCTCAACATTTTGTAAATTTTATAGTATAACAGGAAGAATTGGTCATGAGCTGTTAGATAATTTTGAAATAATTGGACATGAATTAGCTTTGAAATCTTTTGTGTGATTTGAAAGAAGGAATTGTAAATCACAACAAAGAAAATAATGTAAAATGCATAGATCAAGATGAATAAACTTTTGAGCATAAAATCTAATACTATTGAACAAGGAGAATCCGATTGTGAGGTCATAATATGTTTGATACTAAAGGGCTAGGTTCACGAAGGGGTGAAATCGGCCCTGCCATAGAAATGCAAACTGACTTAAAATATGTTTATATGGTTTATTTCATTGAGAAAAATCGAAATTTTATCTGCCTAGTGCTTAAATTGTGAAAACTATGGGTTATTAAAGACAAGGTCCCCCTGTAAATTTTGCGCAAAAGTAACGTCATTTATATTGCAATGTAACGCCAAAGACGGCGCTAAGTTTGGCTAACAAATTTATGTTAAACAAGTGTGTGTCGCACCCAAATATGTGCCAAAATGTATTATAAACCTCAATAAACAGTCTATCACGGTGATACGCCCGCCAACCCTCTGAAATGTGTATGTTTGTTTGAGGCTTTATGTCTATGTATTTTTCATCAATGTTAGTCATATCACGGTAGTGGTCAATATATCCTATACCGCTGCTTTACAAACGGTGTATCTGAATGAAGTACTTATACTAAATCAGTAGAAGAGAAAAAATAATTTCAACAAAACTGTTCAAGGGTTCTTAATCATAACTCTTGACCCCCCCCCCCCCCTCCCACCCGCCACCCTCAAGAGTAGTCCATAGAAGTCAGATTATAAACAGAACTCTGCCGACCACGCTTCGCGGGTCCGAGAAAAAGCGTATTAAACTGTATGCACACAATATTACTGATGCGATGGATAACAAAATCGTAACTCATTTTTATGCAATTGAATGCAGAGTGGTCATTTTACGGTAGTCTCGTCATTTTCAGACAGGAGCTTGTCATTCTGACTGATCTTAAATACCCGTGCTTATATATATATATAGTTGGTTTTCCGGACGTGGTAACTCATTGTAGAGTGAAGCTGTAATATTTAACCCTTTAAAAGCGCCAAGAAAAAAGATGCATCTCAAAATGTCGTCTGCTGAAGTCATCTGCTGCAAATAATTCCCTAGCATTACTTTTTTTATAGAAGCAAACAGTGTGGACCCAGAACAGAGTGCTCCTATAGGAGCAGTCTTATATGGGTCCACACTGTTTTCCATAGAGGCTTCTTAATCATTTCAGCAGATGAGAAAGCAGACGACTTTTGTTGCGATTGGCGCATTAAGGGTTAAGTCAGCTCAGAAGTTTATCATTTGCGACCAGTGCAGGTGCAGGCTAGCTTGAGCATTCGAACAGACTAGCCAGAACCTTCCCTGATACTGCCCGCTCAAATTAAGGACAGAGTAGAAGTTTCATGTGCATGTTTTGTGAAATCATTCGTTTTTGATAAAGTCCCAGAAAGAACGTTAAAGCCATACTCCCGATTTTGAATAAAAAAAATTCCAGTATAGATAGAAATCGGTGCACTCGAGGTATTTGCATTTAAAACCCTAAAATATGGAGTATTAAATAACACTCAAACTGTATTCTAAGTCAAATCCATGATTTTTCATTAATTTCTATTTTCTGTGGACCCCACTAAAAATCATCGTGTATCTTCTTGGAATTTCCAATCTGTACACGTGGGCATGCGCAGTAGTCTCGAGTTCTCAAAATAGATAATGGAACTGTATGCGCGAAAAACTACACGTGGTTGGTAAAAACTTATTTCGCAAGGGACAAAATTAATTTATGAGAGGAAATAGAAGCACCAAGATGTAGGGTATTCATCGGAAAGCTGAAACTAAGGTGGGTGAGGTTAGTAAGCGAATCTGGGTTAAAGACACGAGACTATTTGCAGGTCTTTTCTGGGTTAAAGAGAATCTCGTCTGGCAATATGTAAACATCGGGAGGCTTCTGAAGGGAAATTTCAGGTTGTTTTGTAAGTGACGTAACGTCCCTGTTTGAATGATTATGTCTGTGATTTTATCTACCAAATATTCTTCGCTAAATGGCCAATTCTGACAGAGTTGCAAACAACATAGAACATTTGCGTGTAAAGACGATCCCCCTCGTGGCTGTATCATTCAGCAGTGTGTATTAAACTGCCCCTGGCATAATACTATACCGATTACACTTGCCCGTGGAAAGCCTCGCTTCCATTCATGTAGTATTTTGCGTCATTTCAAGCGAATAGCTATCAAACAATTTCATCTATGAATGCATAATCATTCTTTGTGGTGTAGCAAAGATATGCAATGGTTTTTGCAACTCTCAACGCTAACTGTTTTGCAAATTACAACAAATAAATTCGGGGACTCAGCTGACTCCAAGGACCGTTTTGTTCTGAAATATTTTGCGCATGTCCAGTGTCTATTTATAAAACGCAGTGAACTCAGCGGAGAAATTGTCTTCTGCTTCTAAAGTTTGTTTGTTTTTCATATTTTTTGTAATTACGTTATTTGCATTTGCCGATACAAGTTCAGATCGTCCTTAATCTTTATTCTAGACGTCTAGAAAAATGTTGATAAACTTCTGTGAGACAAAAAAAATATTGTTCAAAATAGGGTTTATCCCTTTAAAGCTAACCACTATCGGCCAACGGCGAAAGGTAATTGCATATTGCTGGGCGGATGGTAAGCTGCTATTTTTTATTCTCCCCGCCTCGCTAAAGTGGGGGCAGGCTTGTCAAAATATGATAATGGGACTTACACTAAGCATTTACACAAAACGAACATTTTTATCCCCCGACCCGAAAAGGATCGGGGGATATAGCGATCAGCCTGGCGTCCGTCCGTCTGTCCGTCTGTCCGTCCGTAGACAAAAGCTTGTGCGCTCAATAACTTTTATACCCTTTGAGATATTTTGATAATATTTGGTAGGCATGTATATCGGGTCAAGACGGTGTGTCGCGTGCAAGAATGGTTGCTCTCCCTTGCTGGCCTTTTGAGTTATCTCTCTTGAATGAACTTTATAAGGGGAAGCTTGTGCGCTCAATAACTTTTATACCCTTTCAGATATTTTGATAATATTTGGTAGGCATGTATATCGGGTCAAGACGGTGTGTCGCGTGCAAGAATGGTTGCTCTCCCTTGCTGGCCTTTTGAGTTATCTCTCTTGAATGAACTTTATAAGGGGAAGCTTGTGCGCTCAATAACTTTCATACCCTTTGAGATATTTTGATAATATTTGGTAGGCATGTATATCGGGTCAAGACGGTGTGTCGCGTGCAAGAATGGTTACTCTCCTTTAATGGACTTTTGAGCTATCTCCCTTGAGTGAAATTTAAATTTTATAGGGGGAAGCATGTGCACTTTATAACTTTAATACCCTTTGAGATATTTTGATAATATTTGGCATGCATGTATATCAGGTGAATACGGTGTATTGCGTGCAAGAATGGTTGCTCTCCTTTAATGTTTTTTGAGTTATCTCCCTTGAATGAACTTTATAGGGGGAAGCTTGTGCGCTCAATAACTTTAATATCCTTTGAGATATTTTGATAATATATGGTATATATGTATAATAGGTCAAGGGGGTGTCTTGCATTCAAGAATTGTTGTTCTCCCTTGCTGGACTTATAAGTTATCTCCCTTGAATGAACTTTATAGGAGGAAGCTTGTGCACTCAATAACTTTAATACCCTTTGAGATATTTTTATGATCTTTGGTAGACATATATATAAGGTGAAAACGGTGTGTCACATGCAAGAATGGTTGTTCTCCCTTACAGCCGTTTGAGTTATCTCCCTTGAATGAACTTTTGTGCTCAATGACTCATATCATTTGAGATATTTTGATGATATTTAGTATACATATATATCAGGTCAAGACAGCTCCCGCTTGTTATCCTTTAGAGTTACTTCTCTTGAATGAACTTTATAGGGAAAGCTTGTGCACTCAATATCTCTTATACACTTAGAGATATTTTAATGATATTTGGTATACATAAATATCAGGTGAAGACAGTGTATCTTGTGCAATAATGGTTGCTCCCCTAACTGTCCTTTTGAATTTTCTCCCTTGGTGTATCACCTGCAGGCATGATTGCTTTTAAATTACAATTTAAATAAAATTGGTTATTTCTGGTCAGGAAGGTGTGTTTCATGCAATTATGGTTGTCCCAGTCATATAGCTTTGAGATATTCTGGTTTGATAAAATTTGATATAGATACAGAGTGACTCAAGATGTATTACATATACCGATGACAACTTAACTATTCTACTTAGCTATTATGTATGTAGTTACTTAGAAATTATTCCTTGCTTTCAGTTTTAGGTATTCTCTTTATCATTTCATTATTCTCGTTAATTTTTACTGGCACCTTCAAAGCATCCACAATACAACATTATTAAATATATATACTAGGTTGGCTGCTTGTAACTGCATATCAATTACTTTTTGGTCGGGGGATTTGCCATCTCCTCTGATGGCTATTTTTGATGGACGGAATTCAATAGTATTAACAGTAAAACCTTGTTTGCCATGAGTCACATCAACAATCTTTCAATTATGTAGGGACGAGTCTTACTGGGTAAAACCATTACTAAGCTAGGATTAATGTGTCTTGCTCAAGGACACAAAGCTGTAGCGCTGGTGAGGCTTGAACCCACGGACACTCGGTCTCGAGTCAAGCACTCTACCACGACAGTAAATCTGAATTACTAATACCTGAAAATAAATTATACGAAATGAAAAAAAATCCAGCTGCTATTATTTCGCAATAACGTTTTTATCTTCAATTTAAACAAATTGTGTTAACGATAAAGCTGTAGAGAAGACTTTCCGCCAACTACTCCAAAAGGTCTGTTGTTTGTATCCTATCCTTTGCACGTACAGATTTTGTGTACAGTAAAACCTCAAAAATTCGAACTCCGATTTTTCGAAATACTGGCTAATTCGAAATAATTTTGGGACACACTGAATTCAGAGTATAGGACCTATTCATGATCTATTTATCAACTTTCTATAATATTATATGTTTTGGGTTCGTAAAAGAAACGTCTCCCAGAGACGTTTCTTTTATGCACCCAAAACATATATTTTATAAGCCTTATAAATAATCATTATACTTTCGGGGGGCTATATATCTTTCATTTCTACCTCACTTTCATTTTCGATAATTCGAAATAAAACCTCTAGTCCCTAGGACTTCGAATTAACGAGATTCAACTGTATTTAGATAATTTTTTTGCAATTAATTGAATTCGTTTAACATTTCAAAGTTTGTTTTATTGACGGGTAAAATTCTTATTGGCGTGACAGAAAGAGGTATTATCAAAAAAAAAATAATCGTGAACGATGAATATCCTGTTATTCAAAGGTTGTGTATAACATGAAAGTGATAAAACTGCCATTTGCATGCTCAGAACTTTCCGTGCACGCACAGAATCAACGCCAGACAGGCTCATTTGTACGAACAAAGTTTGGGTTTTTGCACAACGTACCATTTTCCTTTGCACGTGTTCTAAAATGTATGGTTCCGAGATGATCCCACTAGCTTAACGCACGTGCGAATGTGATCACTTTGCATGTAACAGGGTACGACCCCGTCTAGTTCGGGTAAGGCCCTTCCAATTTCCGGTACGAGTTCTTTGACGGCAATGTATTCTAGGGGTCTCAGGCATAACCCCTTTTTCATAGGTACCACCTCTTCCTGTGGCTTCCAATACTGCCTTATATCCATACATGCGCTGCCCTCAGTGATGGTACAATAAACGTTCCGAATTAAGGCGGTACAATGTAACATTTTGATTGACCTTTTTTGACTTGTTATATTTGTGCTTTGCTTAAAATGCTCAGAGTGCATCTATGCACAGATGTAACTTCATCATCTTGGATGTTGGAACCGTTTTGAGATGTTGGAAGGGATGTTTCTGAATAGATCTACTTTTCATCGGGATAAGGATTTCAAAAAATGACGTAGTAAAAATCATTGCAAAAACAGGTCTAAAACATTTCAGGTGGAGTTTAATTGTTAGTATAATTCAAACTTCTTAAGCTTTACATGGATCTTTATTTTTAAAACGATGTGCCTGACACCTGAAATCATGATAAATCCTAATTTATATTCTCCCCATGCAAATACAAGTGTGACAAAGTATAAAAAAATCCGTTCACCCCACAGATTGCTCGTGCTGATGTTTCAAAGATGCAAAATAATCAGACTACACCACATTGTATTGTTTCCATTGAAACGGGTAAATAACGGTCAATGAAATACTGCAGTTTGAGGCAGTTAATGTTATATACCTGTATAAAATACCCATTACCTGGATTATAGTTCATATTTTTGTTTACAACGATTCTCATCTATCTTTGAATCAACTGTACGTCTTGCCGAACGTATGTGAAACATGCGTCATTACCGATTATTGAACAAAAAATCCCCAGTTCTTAACACATGGGGTACACGGGGACAATGAGGGACATAAATATAGTAGACCTATCACCTTATCCGAACAGCCGTACATCGCAAATGCCCAATGCGATTTTTCTTTCAAAATGGTCTCCAACTGTGTCACATTTCTAAAGATACGCATGCATATTGGCGATCGAATACGTTATTTTTGCAATAGGAAAATCAGTGCAATACAGACTAAACTTAACTCATGATTAAGACATGAAACACAATCATTTTGTGAGGGATCAGACATGCACGGACCCAGAGAGGAGGTGGGGGGGGGGGGGGGGGGTAACAGGTGGCCCGGACTCACCTTGTAAATCACAAGTTCTATAGGGAATAAGCAATTGAGTTCGACCCCCATCACTGGAAAATGTTGGACCCCCTTTGGAACCAAAAAATACATTTTTAGTGAGCTTATGGAATACAATGAAGGCATGTCAAATATGCTTGGCGTAAGTAGGCCTATATACTGGACAGTGGAAGATTTCTGAAACAAAACGACCAGGGCCCGGAATTACAATGCCTCCTTAGAGTTAAGGAAGACTTAAGTTAAGTATTGATTTTTCAGGATGCGAAAAATAACGTTTCAAACTGATTAAAATCAGAATAGTTTCATTTTTTCGATAGATAACAACGATATCTTTGACCACAAGTACTGCATCGGTCCAGGCAATTTGATGAGCATTTGATATAGCATGTTGAAATATCCATTCTTAACTTAAGTCTATCTTAACTTTAAGGAGGCATTGTAATTCCAGGCCCAGTACATGCGGTTAATTGTTTTCAGCTATCAGATAAACCTCAAAACTTGCAATAATATATAAACTAGTACTTTGAGAGGTATTAAAGAGAAACGAGACAAAAAAAGGAAAGAAAAAAAGTTGACGTCGCTGAGGATTGAACCCAGGACCTCTTGCAAAATATAGTTTACATTCTTGGACTTAACCGTACGGCCACGTAGATGTTTTATTTAAGTTGTAGCGCACTTAAAACTATATACTTTTGAATACGAACAAAACAACAATAGGCTTTTCGAAATATACAAAAATAAACAAGCTGACACTCAATAATTGTAAAAATATGACCCCTGTATTTTTCTAATAGCGATTTATGAATAAATTCACATCCCGTTAACCAAAATCGGTAGTATATACCTGTGAAATCAGACAAATACTAACGGTAGCACGACGAGCGTCTCTTACTGAATGATAATTTCGGATGTAACATTATTTCGGCATCGGCATTGTTTACACTGAAAGGTGTGAGAAAGTAGGCGTATTTTCGGCTTCTAATATAGTCCAGCCCTGCTTTTATGAGATAATGTAGTCATATCTGTATATTTTAAGCCTTAGAACATGTATAAATGGCCTGAAAAGACCAAACACTGACAAAATATCCAAACGTGATCGTTTAGATTACGTAATATTACATTATGAAGCCATAATTTCGACACCTTTAAATCTTTAGTCATGGGTTCTCAATGTTAATTTACACAGCTAAGCCAAAAATTGTGGTGTCGAAATAATGGCCTCATGTTTTGCTATGGATATATTTACACTAAATCCCCACAATATCAGCCATTTTGGGGAAACTGGGGGTCATAATATGGATTTTTACGGTATAAGGGAAGCATCCAAGAAATTGTTTGGTATGATTGAAGAGAGGGAAGATCGTCTTCTTCAGAAATAATGTCATTTATATTATATTCATACATTTCTAAAATAGGATTTTACAGGGCCGATTTTACCCCTTCGTGAACTTAGCCCTTTAAAGAGACTAAGTCTGCAACTATGAACATTTTTCGAAATTTTTTATTTTCTTTTTAAATCATTTGTAAAAGTAGAATTAAGTTATGTTTTCACAATAAATTTGTTCACTATAGCTGAAAACTGCATGGAAAAGTGAATTATCTTATAAAACAGGTGTGTTTTTCTCTTGTTGGTAATTATTTGCGTCCCTCCAATAATTATAGACAGTTAATTTTAACGTAAATGCTGTTGTTTTGATACTGATAATTTGTTCAAATTTAAGAAATTGGTAAAATGTATACCTGAATTTTAGTTTTTTTTACTGCGTTCTTGAAAAATAGAATTATTAGTTCTAAAATTAAAAGATCAAAAGTTACAGACTATGCAGCTTTAAATTATCAGTAGATCTTACAGTTATTGTAAGTTATAACGGTTTTGAGATTTACCTTACTCACTGTCATAAATGACATTAGGAAGAGTAGTTTTCTTATCCGTCAGATTCGATATATGGTTAAGGTTCTCTAAAGAACTGTCTCCATTGAGAAAGTTTTTTTGAGCACCCACAATATTGTGTTTTGAGTTATTTTTTAGCTCACCTGAGCCTAAGGCTCATGGGTGAGCTAATAGTATACCAGTGACTCCGGGGTCCGTCCATCAACATTTCAAACATCTTCTCCTCTGAAAGCACTGGGTCAATTTAACTCAAATTTCATATGGAGGCCCCCCCTTCCGCTGATTCATTCAAGAAGGGTTGTTGTCAGTTACAAGCGAAAGTATGTGCACAAATTACTGGTTAACCGCTTGTTCAAGCCTGCCCAGGAAAAAGTGTGGTTAAGTGAACTGACCGTCCCGCAATGACCATAGCTGTTGACTTGGGACGTAAAGCAACAAAAACAAACAAATATGGAGGCTCCTTAGGACGCGGAAACGAAAGTTTGTTCAAAATGGTCCTTGACACATGACCTAGATGGCCCATATATGTTAAAAACCCTTTAAAAATCTTCTTCTCCATAACCAGAAGGCTGATGA
The DNA here is from genome assembly GCA_964019695.1 of Loripinus fragilis. Taxonomy (NCBI): domain Eukaryota; kingdom Metazoa; phylum Mollusca; class Bivalvia; order Lucinida; family Lucinidae; genus Loripinus; species Loripinus fragilis. The sequence continues at coordinate 34,298,748 of OZ026516.1, forward strand.
CCTTGGGACTTGGTATGTAGCATTGGGTATGTGGGGCCTACCAAATTTGATCAAATGATGATCCTAGGTTGACCTTGACCTACTTTATGTCAAGGTCAAATTTGCTTCCTTTTGCATTTACAGGTAAATGGGAAATTTTTGAAAAGTTGATATTTTTGAAAACTGTTGAAGCCAAAGTCATCATTCTTACTTGATATGTTTAATCTAATGTTACAATGGCTATAAGTAAGTTCCAAAGGTCAAGGTTGACCTTTCAGCCAAGAGTGCTCAGTGAAACCGGTTTAGCCCTCCAATAAAACATTTTTACTGACAGTTCCAAGGCAGTACTTCTTTTGTGGATCATTTATGTTATTTCTGTCTTGTGTTTGTTATGCTTTAGTACGCCTCTGTTTATTGATACCTTGTGTTCACCTGCTGGGAAAGGGCTGACCTCTTGGCTCTCGTTTGTGATGGTTAATTGTGAGATTGTTACTTTCCCATTGGTATCCTGGGTCAGATGTGGTACTTGATTGTATTGATTCCTGATCTTTGCCCTCTTTCTTACTTTAACAAACTTCATTGATCATTAACAAACCATAAACAGAACCAAGCAATTGATTTGAGAAATGCTTTCCTATATTTGTTGAGCCTGTCTTAAGCAGCCACACAAAAAAGACCGAAATTGGAATCACCTTGGGGTCAAAGGTATTGCAGGTATTAATGATAAGTACTGTTCCAGAGACTCTAAATATCCTATAAGTTTCGTCAAAATTGACCCCTTAACACTTGAGTTATTGCCCTTGGCTTAGTAAAGGCAATTTTAATGCAAAACCTTTTATTAGCTTTATTGTGTAATGATCTTCATATTTCCTCAAAGCTAGTAGACCATGATTTCCCAGTGCCTGTAGATAAGCAAGGCAGTGTCAAAATTTTACCTCGCCCCTTTGACCCCTCTGAAGGTTATCAAAGATCAAATATTTAAATTTAGCAATATCTAAGGCAGTTTGTTAACATTTTTGCTGAAATTTTGCATGCAGGCAGAGGAGCAATAGATATGAAACATATCAAACATGATTTTAGTCTGAAGGCCTGGGTCCAATCCCCTGGGGTGGACTTAGGGGATGGGGCCAAGGCTACAATTAAACTTTTTCGGAATATTGTCATGTTGCATATCAAATTAAAGCCGAAGACACATGCAGCAGCATGGTAGTATGGGGGTAGTACATATTTTGCCCACGGACACGTCCTTGACCCCGGGGATGGGGTCAAAAGGTCACCCAATTTTTTTCTGAAAGTAGTCATGTTGCATATCAAATTAAAGGGAATTGAGCATAAAGCACCATGAAAGCAAATATTCTGTCTCAACCCCTGGGGTGGGGGTCAAAGGTCTTTTTTTTTTCTTCTGTAAGTGGTAATTTTGCATATCAACTTAAAATGAAAGAAGTGTAGACCAACATTCAAGCTAAAACATTGACTTTACTCACACCCCTGACCTCTGGGGTTGGGTTGAAAGGTTGGATATTTATGTTTTGTGATTTACATGTTTCTCTAAAGCAACCCTTTGTTGGGGGATACAAATTTGACGAATTCATCTTGTTTAATTTTGTCTATTTTTGAATGGCCGCTTAAGACACATCTTACCGTACATGTTTGATTATATGAAATAAATCTAGTGTTATGCCTTTTTCACTGCTTGTTTATTTGTATTGATTCTTTACATCCCAGTCAACAATTTTTCAGCTACCACTGAGCCACTGGACTCCCCAGAACCAAACAATCGATTTAAGAAATGTGTTCCTATATTTGTTGAGCTGATACATGAACCTGTTTGATTATTTGACAATAAAGCCAGTGTTATGCCTCTTTTGGCTCACCTGATAGGCCAAAGGCTCATGGGTGAGCAAATAGTATACCAGTCACTCCGGCATCCGTCTGGCGTCCGTCCGTCCACAATTTCAAACATCTTCTCCTCTGAAACCACTTGGCTAATCAAACTCAAATTTCATATGGAGACTCCTTAGGATGCGGGAATGAAAGTTTGTTCAAATGGTCCTGGTCACATGACCAAGATGGCAGCCACGCCCATATATGCTAAAAACCCTTTAAAAATCTTCTTCTCCAGAACCAGAAGGCCAATGACCTCAGGACTTGGTATGTAGCATTTGGGATGTGGGGCCTACCAGGTTTGTTCAAATGATGATCCTAGGCTGACCTTGACCTTCTTAACATCAAGGTCAAATTTGCTTTCTAATGCACTTAATTGGGAATTTTTTGAAAAGTTGATTTTTTTGAATACTGTTGAAGCCAAAGTCATTATTCTAACTTGATATGTTTAACCTAATGAGACAATGACTATAAATAAGTTCCAAAGGTCAAGGTTGACCTTTGACCTTTCAGCTAAGTTGCTCATATTGGAGCCCCATCAATATATTAAAACAAAGTTTTCTAACTAACCATTGGCCCAATTGAACTCAAATTTCATGTGAAGACTCCCTATTATGATAAGTTAGCCTAAATTTATACAAAGTATTTTGGTCACATGACCAAGTTGACCCCCACGCCCATATATGGTAAAAACCCTTTAAAAATCCAGAAGGCCGGTACCCTTGGGACTTGGTATGTAGCATTGGGGTTGTGGGGCCTACCAAGTTTGTTCAAATGATGATCCTAAGTTGACCTTGACCTACTTAACGTCAAGGTCAAATTTGCTTCCTAATGCATTTAAATGGGATTTTTTTTTGTTGAAAAGTTGATTTTTTGATAAATAAGTTTCAAAGGTCAAGGTTGTCCTTTAACTTTTCAGCCAAGGTCGCTCATATTTGAGTCCCATCAACACATTAAAACATAGTTTCCTCAGAAGCCACTAGGTCAATTGAACTCAAATTTCATATGAAGACTCCTTATGATAGTTTAGCCAAAATTTATACCAATTGTACTGGTCACATGACCAAGATGGCCACCATGCCCATATATGGTAAAAACCCTTAAATATCTTCTTCTCTGGAACCAAAAGGCCAATGGCCTTGGGACTTGGTATGTATCATTGGGGATGTGGGCCCCACCAGATTTGCACAACTGATGAATCTAGGTTGACCTTGACCTACTTTATGGCAAGGTCAAATTTGATTCCTAATGCATTTATATGGGAAAAATCTTATTTGTTCATTTTTCTATAACTTTTAGGCCGAAATCATAATACTTGCAAGAAATGTTTAAACTAACAAGACAAAGGTTTATATAAGTACCAACTGTCAAGCTGACCTGTGACCTTTTATCCAAGGCCACTCATTTGGACTGCCACATACCTATCTAAACATCTTTTCTTCACAAATCACTGGGCTGTTTGATGAAGTATTCATTAGATTGTTTTAAGTCACTTGACGAAAATGGCCGCAACCTCCTTAAAACAAAATATGTTTCATTATATGCTGTAGTTGATCTTGACCTATTTTAACATTATTAAGGAGATCAGGTGAGCGCTTCAGGACCGTCAGGTCCTCTAATTCACTAGTTGGTATACATATTTTTCACTAATTGGTATATGTATTTTTCACTAATTAGTAATTGGTATATGTTTTTATTTTATTTTTCAGGTGGGGTTGGTGTTTATTCTCAGTATTTCATCCCTGATTATATACTTCATAGATGCTTCAACGTAAGTATTCATGGCACCTTTCATGGAAACTCAAGAATTTAACATCAACTTTCTTGCAGATCTCAAGTTATAACAGACATAACACAGTTTAATTGTGCACCTGAAGGGACAATAATCCACTCAGTAGCATGTGTGGATTATCTTCTTGTTTATGTTACATCTCCACTCCCTCCCCACTACCATGCATCCCACTAACTCACACACACACATGGATGGGTCGAGATATGAGGCGCTCTGGTAAACTGACAATACAGTATGTCAATATGCATGTGGTCGAACATGGCAGAATGTTTAAAATTCAGTATTATGGTAACAAGATCGTGCTAATTCAAGATATTTTAGATCATACCAAAGTCTTGTTTGGTAAAACAAATGCACGCTTTTACAATAAAGAACTTCAAATTACATTGTGGTGTAGTGGATAAACCGCTCGCCTTATAAACCTGGGGTGGCAGGTTCGATTCCCGGCTTCACCAGTCTGTTGGATGAGACTTTAAGTGGTGGCTCCGTCTCCATATGACCTAAGCTGTCGGTGGGAAGTTAAACACTAACACAACAACAATGTGTTGTTTATTCATTGTTGTGCTCCCATTAGGGCCCGAGGTTATAAAACTTTTTTCATGCTCAACTCAACTGAGCACAAAATTTAGAATGCTCATAAATGTTAAAATGCCAACAATTGTTGGCATTTTAACATTTATTAGCAGGATAAATCAACGTTTGTGTGTTCAAAGCAGGTAAAAATTATTATTTTTCAGTATTATACTTTCTCATAGCAGTTGAAATTTTATACTCAGCTGAGTTGAGCATGACAAAAGTTTTAAAACCTCGGGGAGAGGTGTGTGGGTTTTGTGCTGGGTCCTTGGTTTGTATCTTGGTTATTGGTGTTAGCAATAATCTTGCTGAGGAAGCGAGAGAGCTGGTTGCTTCATGTAATAATTTTGTGTTCTGGCTGTCTGTTTGTTTGTTTGATTTGATTCTTTACATCCCATCAACAATCTTTCAGTTATGCAAGGACGGGTCTTCTTGGGTTGAACCAGTACTAAGCTAGGAATAATGTGTCTTGCTTACGTATACAACACAGTAGTGTTGTATCGATGATCGATTATAATCGATGATCAATCGAAAATTTCTTACGATTCTACTTATCAATTGTTTTTGGTTATAATCGATTATAATCAAAATTATTCTCACCTGACCCTCTTGTAGGCTACTATTCTAAATCAAAGAGAGAAAACTCTGATGAAATGCCACAAAATGCGGCATTTCATCAGGGTATACACTGCATTAAAGATCTTCAGAGAAATTTTTTTTTATTTGGGAATGATAACCTGTGACCCTTGATGTTTACATTGGACCTTCCTAAGTTTATTGTTTCAAACCAGAAGGAAAAATCCATAAGTGTATAAAGGCTTTAAAATGCAAATGGCTGTTAAATTGAGTTTGCTGTCAGGATCAGTTGTGGTATTTGATAGTGTACATAAAATAGCATGTTACTGACGCTAACATGTTTTTATAAAGATAAGAGTTTCAAGCAGTACAAAGATAGACATTCTATGGGATGGGACCAAGGTGTTTCCCTTTCATTTGATAATTTCGATTATAATTGATCATCAATTGAAACCTCCTGACCGATTATTTTTGATGATCGATTATGAAAATCCAATAATCGAACAACACTACAACACAGTGATGCTGGTGAAGCTTGAACCCGCAGTCCCTCAGTCTCGAGTCAAGCACTCTACCACTGAGCCACTGTGCTCCTTTTGTGGCTGTCTGCGTTCTGTGTTCTGTGTCTCTTCCTCACAGTGTTGTGGGTTTGTCTGCAGTCTGTGCTGTATTATACTCTGAATCTAAGGCAGCAAACTGCTGCAAAAGTAGAAAACAAATCTTTGGGTTCTAACCTGTGACCTAGCAATGAAACCAAAACACCTTTATCTGGAACCACATAACTTGGGTGATCTCACATCAAGAGTAACAAAGCTCTGATAAACAAATACCAAACTCTGACAAAGTGACAGAAAAAAACTCCCAGGAAGAAAAAGCAATTTGGTAATGCCTGAAGTTGTTTCTATGGAGATTTCAGATGAAGCATTTTTAATTATCTTCTCACAACAATAAACGCCGAGACAGCTAAATTAGAATCAAAACAATTAGGCAATTCTTTTCAGAATTGCCTTATTGTTTTGATTCTAATTTTTGCGGAGAAGGCCTCAGGGAAGAATGTGGTAAGAATTAGAAGTCAGTTTTCTGAAGCCATGAAACAGTCATCTGCAGGACCAATTAAATAGAAATCTCACTTTGGGAAGAATAAGATTGGGTCTAGAAATAGCTCGGCTATATTGATTGGGCTTGGAAGGCCACAGATTTGTAATAAGAAAAAAACATCATGTAGCCAATTCCCTCATGAACGCTGCGAGATATAACATTTCAATTTCATTCTTTTTTGTAACTTATGTGTCACAATAATTGAAAAAAATTATAAACACAGGGACCAAGCTGGCCCAGAATTTTAGGGAGAAGTGACTTCTCCCTACAGTCACTTCTCCCTACAGGAAAATTAGGGAGAAGTGACAGTCTGATAGGGAGAAGTTTTACCGCAGAATTACGGAATTTTCTGTCAATTTATAAGCAGATTAGCCATTACACATACTATTGCCATTTAATGGAAGGAGAAACATGATTCAGTGGTAGTAGATTGTCTGATAATGTCACCACAGCTTGCATTTGTGTGGTGACAGAATGAAAATGAGTCTCCCTTAAAAAAAAAAAAAAAAAAAAAAAATTAAGGAGACTCCCACTTCTCCCTGGGTCCCATGTAGGGCGAAATTTCAGCCCCTAGGGCGACTATTTGGTCCTAGTCGCCCCCTAGCTTGATCCCTGTATACATGATGATGTAGCCTTTGTACCAAGATTGCATAAGAAGCCAAGATCAGTCTGCTTCTATAGTGAGCAGTGACTGTTCAAGAGCTGCAATGTTAGAGATTGAGAAAGTTGGGTTTGGCCAGTCAGATCAGAGTGCAGTAGTTTGTGATTTTATTATTTTAACCATTTTTAGTTGGGTTTTGGTCAGTCCGAGTTGAATAGGGTTTAAGTAGTGTACTGATTTAGCTATGTTCCCAAATCATTCCTTGGTGTGGATTCTGTCTGAATCAGCATCAGAGTAGCTTCTTGTCAACAGGATTTCGACCAAACGTGCCTAGATACATCATTGAGTAGAGGGAAAGAATTGATTAGATGTTGGTGAACATCACAGAAGGTCAAAGATTTTTGAAAAAATACCTTGTCAGCACCATATTAATGGAATTATCAAACCTGATCAAGCATGCACAAGTATTCGAACAAAATCAAGAAATTGTTAGATGCCCTTACGGAAAAGCTGTCTTTGTGCGAATATCTGACGAATATGCTGCGAATATTCTGCGAACTGCATTGTTCACAGTAATTGTTCGCTATATATTCACTTCTTGTCGCAAATACCCAGCGAACAAAGTTGGTCTGACAAAAAAGTGATCGCTGAATGTTTGCAGTTTGTCATATAATCGCTGCATATTCGCAGCAAAAACTTGAACTTTTTTCAAGAAAACGGTACTATTCGCCCGGTATTCGCAATAAGAACTTAGTTCTGGATACTGTTCGCTGTATATTCGTTATAGTGACATTAACTTTTTATGTATTCGCGGAGTGTTCATCTAAGGAACTTCAACTTATATTGCTCTCAGTCTAAAGATCTTATTTTTTTTACTGGGGAGATAGATTCAAAATTATCTCCCCTTAAAACTTTTCAATTAAATGGCTGTCATAATTGCCATGATGCAAAAATGACAACATGTTGAGAAGTCTTTTTATGGTATGTAATCTCTTCTCATGTGTTTTTCTGTTCCTATGATTTTTGAGTTGAAACCTTTTGATTGATCTCGAATGGTGTTGCTTGCAGAGGTCAGTGCAAACTGGATAAATTTTGACTATTTGAGTTTAACAAGCTTTGACTTTTGTAAATCATTGATTGCTGCTTGTTCGCAGGATAGTCGCAATTATTGTTCGCCACTTATTCGCTGCATATTTAATGTACATATTTAAATGCATGTTCGTCGCATATTCGCAGAATGTTTGCGGGATATTCGCTGCATATTTAATTTGCTGTCTTGAATCATGTTCGCCACATATTCGCTGAATATTCGCAGGCTGTTAACTCAAAGTATTCGCCGCAGACCTAAGTGAACATCTTGCAAACATTCCGCGAATACTGGTCAGCCATATAAGGTTATGTTTACCGAACAATTGCAGAGTATTCGCTAGCTGTTCACGAAATTTGTTCGCGGCAGTGCATTTTTTTCCGTAAGGGTGGTGGGACATACACTTTCTTCCGATAACATAGTTCTAGTTCTTGCATGTATTTGGAATATGCCATGTAATATTGCATATTACCTAAATACCTGTCTGTTGTATCAATTATGCATGCATACAAGGTCAGGTAATGGACAGGAGAATATTGGTTCAACACTTTTCTTGATAGATCAATTAACTTGCCTTGTTTTCATATATTACATAGGTAACCAAGCTAGAGATTGGTATGTTTTTAATATTATGAACCATTCTTGTTAGCTCTTTACCTGCTAGTATCCTCTGATAATCTTTGCAAACATTTTGAAACCAGATGAGGCCCAACAACATGCTGGGCCTGACCTGGATTCAAACTGTTTGACAATCTGATGGTGCTCCTGAAATATTTTTTATTGAAATTTTTTTGAAAAATACAGCAGAAGACGAAAAAGGTGTGCAGAATTTTGCAGCATGCAAATAGTTAAGTGGTTACAGGTTCACTCAAGAGCTTTATCAGTGTCCTTGTTGGGTCAGACACTCTTACTGTTTTCAAGGACAGAGAAGGAACTGAACAGAACAGACCATACAATAACCTCATAAAACTCACAGGTAGCATAAGAGCTCGAGCTCACATATCAAACAGAGCATATGTATACATAAAATACGCGAATTTAAAGAGCATGCAACAGGTGAACATGAAATGCAGAAATATGGGCCGTGGCGGGAGAAAACTTGTCTTCGGGGTTTAAGACTCAAACCAGCCTGCACAGCTACAGAGACTAGCTAGAAAATTGAAATTTCGCTTGTATCAAGTCAAGATATGATACTTTACAATAAGCGAATAACAAAGGCGCTGATGAGACTGCGCGGATGTGCAGGCTGGTCTGCGCCTTTGTTGTTTGCAAACCACCGAAGACAGGTTTTCTTGCGACGAGGCCCATATAATGTATGTGAATGAGCAAAATCATTGCCTTATCTGGACACTCTGATTGAATTACTGAAAGAATTTCTCGACAAAGTTGATTTTGAAAAAAATCAGCAGATGACAAAAAAACATGCAAAGTAACCCAGTAGGCTAAGGTTATAACTTAACTGAGCCGCGACATGAGATTTCCAACAATGTGGTATGTGCGACCAGCAAAGCCTCAGATCAGCCTGCCCATGAGCGCAGTCTGATCTGAGCCATTGCTAGTCGCTGGAATATTCTATGAGTGTTTAGCTACTCACTGAACATAAGCTAAGCTAAGCTTAAAGGGAGGCTGCACAGGCTCGTGTTAGTCTACACTTGTCAAAATGCCACATTATTGGAAATCACATGTCATGGCTAAAATTTCATTCCAGGAATCAGGTGGAATCCTGTACACCATGGGCAGAGAGCACCACACAACAGGTGGACCTGGCCTTCAACGTATTCTTTATGATCTATTTCTTTATAAGGGTAAGTTTTTCAGAGATGGAAACAAGGGCGTAGTCAGAACGCTGATAAAAAGGAGCCGCCATGGTGTAGTGGATCAACCACTTGCCTTGTAAACCAGGGGTCGCAGGTTCGATTTCCGGCTTCACCAGTCTGTCGGCTGAGACTTTAAGCCTTGGCCCTGTCTCCATATGACCTTAGCTGTTGGTGGGACGTTACACACAAACACAACCAACAGAACGCTGAAAAAGTTACGCACATTAAAGTGAGACTACTGGATCAAGCAGTGGTTCTCTTCAATTGCGTCCCTTTTCAAAATGGGAACTTCTCTCCAGAGGGAGCAAATTATTTCCTTCAAGAGCGGTTCTTAATGGTATGGAAAATCACTTTTACCACAGTTGGTGACCTCCCTTGAATGTTACTAATTTTATTATGCATGTTTGTAACTGCGTAATGGGAGCTACGCCTATGGGAAAGGTTATCTAGGGCCAGACTGCCTATGGGAAAGGTTATCTAGGGCCAGACTGTATGAACATTGACGTTGCTTGACCATATGGGTGAGTTCCAATACAACCAATAAACAGTCCTCTGGTAATCAATAACCTGGGTAAGATATTATGGGTAAGATAGGAATTTCCTCTCCATGCTAAAATCTCAGATATTCTTATCTGCTGCACAAGAAAATGTATATCTCTGTATGTACATTTAATGTATGACTTTATGCATATGAGCCACAACGTGTGATTTCCAACAATGCGGCATTTTGACAAGTGTAGACTCAGACGAGCCTTTGCAGCCTCCTGTTAAGCTTAGAAACTTAGATTTATCAGTTACCTCTCATATTAACAGCATTGTTGCACGCTGACCTGATAAACGTTGTTTTCTCACAGCATGTGTCTTTATCAGGTCATGATAAAGTTGCACTTTTTGAATGATGTCACCTATGATGCTGAATTCACACAAAAAGCCTTTAATTATGTCATAATCGCTAGTTAGAAGAGTGAACCAATAGGTAAACTGATAAATAGAATACCAGGTTCTTGTCTTTTAAAAAAAAGTTTACCAGGCTCGGCTTTGAGAATGCATGTCGAATTGCTCGGCAAGCCTCGCAATTCTACTACAAGCAGTCTCAAATCCTTGCCTGGTAAAGCTGATATCAAAAGACACCTGAGCTAGTGCATGAGATTTCCAACAATGTGTTCTGTGCAACCAGCATACGCGCAGTCTGATCAGAGCCTTTGCTAGTGGCTTGAGTATTCTATGACTGTTTAGCTACTGACTGAACACCATTTGGAGTTTTTAAGCTTAAAAGGGGGCTGCATAGGCTCGTTGGAGTCTACACTTGTCAAAATGCCACATTGTTGGAAATCACATGCCACGGCTCAGTCCTAGTGTTCTCTATTTTTGAATACACATACCTTAGCTTATTTCTCTGATGATGAATTGTCATGCACCATGCATCTCTGACAGTTTTTGAGGTTTTGCCAAAATGAGAGGTGTTAAACTTGTTCTAAGATGCAATTTATGATCTCGATAAACCTTAGATAGTGGAAATCTGATTAAATTAATCAGTGAAAAACATCTTAAAGCACTTTGTCAGATTAAAGTTTGCTGAAACAAATGAATCTGTTAGTAAGGTTTAACCTTTTTTGCACTAATCACGACTTCGTTGACGCCAAGATTTGGAAGTTTTCTTGATATTGGATGAAAATCCGACTTCATATTTTGTATTATTTCTAATATGATAACTTACTTTATAAAAAATGGTAAAATATATTAATTTCATATGGTATATTAAAAAAAATACCTGTGTTTAGGGTAACCCGACCCTACCTAAATTTACTGGTGAAACCTAGAATTTTTTCAGGTTTTCTGGGGAAAAAATTATACTTCGTGCATTTTGAAAGGCAAAATGCCTTTCAAAATGCATAAAATTTTATTTTTTTTCCAGAAAAAAAATTTAATTAAATATAATTTGAGTGCCTTCCCTGCCTAAAACTTTCAGACCCATTACCCGAAACACACTTGTTTTTTTATTTGGCCTAAGCTTTCTCTGATACTACTGCATAGCCTGATATGATAACAAGAATACACAGATAGCTAATTTGCTAAAACATACATTGGGCTACTCATTGAAAGCACCTTTTGAGAGCACCACAACAACTGTTTTCATGATGAAACGTGAAAAATAACGCCATTTTAGTTGAAAAAAATAGGGATATGATACTGTACTTTTTGTAAAGTTCAAATCAGTCACTGATCAACTACCAATCAAGTCTGCTGCAGACGACATTTTTGTGATATTTTTGAGACCCTTCCAATGAGCTGTTTTCATGATGAAACAATAATAGTATGCCATTTTTTTTGCAAAAAATGTCTACGGATATCTAGGGATATGAAACTGTACTGTGAGTTAAGTTCAAATCAGTCACTGATCAACTTTTGAAATAGAAAACCAATCAAGTCTTGCAGCAGACGGAAATTTTGTAATATCTTTTTACTTTTTGAGGATATTTTATGTGAATCGTCTAAAGCAGACGATTCACATGAAATATCAAGACTTTATAGTTTCTTAACTCTTTGCATGCTGGGAAATATTTCATGATTTTTTGTCATCTGCTGATTTTCTCAAAATTAACATCTTCGGAAAAATTCTTTCAGGAAAACCATCAGAGTGTCAAAAGTTTGGATCCAGATCAAGCCAGAGGTTCTGTAGGGCTGGTCTAGATCCAGGATCCAAATTTTTTTGAAAAGAATATAAGCAGACCTCACTAGTTAAGCAGACGTCACTAGTTGAAGCAAGATGATGTCTGTAGCACTGCAAAATATTTAATGTCATTACAAAGTTGATTGCGATTATTTCTTGAATTTTTCTTCTGGCAAACATAAAAGAAAGTGGGAGATTAAAGATCTGTTTTAGAAGTACCATATGGCCTTGACCTACATTCCACAGCTTATTAGCTCAGTCTGTACTTTAGAAGACAGGAAACTGCATTTCAAAGATTTTTGTTCTGTTTTCTTGGCATGACTGACAAGTTGTAACTTTAGAAAAAGGTCCCACCCGGCATACAATGAGTCAACATTGATTGATCTGTCAGTCCACATAGCACTGCTGATAGCGCAATGGCTGAGTGGTAGAGTGCTTGACTCGAGACCAAAGGGTTGCGGGTTTGAGCCTCACCGACAGCACTGCATTGTTTCCTTGAGCAAGACACATTAATCCCTGCTTAGTAGTAGTACTGGTTTTACCCAGGAAGACCTGTCCCGACATGACTGAAAAAATGTTGACTGGGATGTTAGAATTCAATCAAACAAACCAACTCCCAATTAATGAGTTGCCTTGTGATTTTGTTGATATGGTGGTCAGAAATTGCCATAATTTTTACGAGCTCAGGAAACAAAGATTCCTTGTTATTTGCATATTTTCTGAAATTTCAAACGCCCTTCCATTTAATCTATGCCACTTATCTTTTGTAAAGATATTGCTTGTCTTATTTTCACAACAACAAAAAAGTAGTCATTACCAGGCTCTGGTCATTACTGTAGACTAAAATAACTTGTCATGGGCGGAGCTACCACATACGCAAAAACGCATTTGTGTACACTTTTGAACCGAAAATATGGGATTAGGGTAAAGTCAGGTAACTTCAGACATCAGGTAAATTCTGACAGCAACCTTGTTTGATTCATATTATAATCATTGGAATGAAAAAATTTTCAACAAGCAAACAGTGAAAATCCTGATGAGACGGCTCATAAGGAGCCGTCTCATCTGGATTTCCACTGTTTGCATATGTGTGTCCGAATTTACCTGGTGTCCAAAGTTTCATGACTTTACCCTTTTCTATCCCAGTTCTGAAGGTTTTCTAATGTGTCCAATTCCAATTTTGGTAGGAGTTATAATAGATGGCATTATCTGCTCTAAGACCCCCGTTAACATTGATTCGTATAAGATTATATATTGTCCACAATTACCAAGAATGTGCTTAACATTGCAAATAGTGCAGACCCTAATGAGATGGCGCGTTATGCAGTGTCTCATCTGGGTCTACGCTATTTTTTTCAAATGCTCTCTTTTTTATTTTTTTTTTCATAATGCATTAACCAGGTCCCTACAATATTGAGTATATTGATTTTAGGCAAGTTACACCTCTGCTTGTAACACCTAGACTTGTAGACTCCACATGTATAAAGGGCATGTAATGATCATCGCTTATCTGAAAGTGTTCCCAGATGCCATATTGCAGCAGCTTGACTTGCAAGGCTAATAAAAGAGCCATCATATGAATATAACTATCAGTAATAATTACTGTACTTAATGAACAACATTGCTCCAGATGAACCAACTTTATATCATCATATTTACATTTTCAAAGCAAGCCTTTAATGAATCTTTAGAATTTTGCAACTGTTCATAGCCTCATGAACAACACAAAATTTGATTGACAGCTGCCAAGCTCACTTGCCCATGCAATTCACTTCGAACATCAAATTCATTTGCCAGATGTGACACTGGTGTTGTGATTGACAGCGAGCCTCAACTGAGTTGCACATGCAAAACAAGCTTCTTGTTTGCCCCATTGGCTGTCCGTGTTCTTCCTGGCTGTTCCGCTTTTCGGTTTGGTGCTCCAACAAAACCGTTAATACTATTAAATATTAAATACAAAATAGTTTTGTCTCCTAAATTATAAATAATTTCTAATTATTAGTTATTTATAATGAAATGTAAATACAAGTAATAAATTCAATTGTTGGAATGTTCATGGAATCATGAACATTCCAAAAATTGAATTCATTTCTTAAATAATCAGATTTTCAGCAATATTTTGTACTAACAATTTTGAGCATAAAATTGCTATTATTTTCTTCCCCATCAGTTGAAACATATGTTGTGGGTACTCAAAAGAACTGTCTGTATTATCATCTGTTGTACCTGTATCTTGCAAGCACCTGTCTTTTCTCGCTAGTGGCGACTTTTGTAGTCTGCTGATAACCTTTGCGAACAGTGATCTGGATCCAAACTGTTCGAAGCTCTGATGGTGCTTTGAAAAAGGTGATTTTGAAAAAAGTCAGCAGACAACAAAAAATCATGAAAAATAGTGATCTAGATCCAAACTGTTTGATGCTCTGATAGAGTTCCTGAAAGAATTTTTGAAAAGGAGATTTTGGAAAAATTCAGCAGTCGACAAAAAAAATCATGAAAAATTACTCAGCATGCAGAGTTAAACAATCAGATTTGCTTTTGTCCATGAAAAGAAAATCCTGCTTACTTAACCCTTGAAGCGCCAAGAAAAAAAGGTATCTGAAAATGTCGTCTGCTGAAGTCGTCTGCTGCAAATAATTGCCTAGCATTACCGATGAATTAAGTTTAGAAGCAAACAGTGTGGACCCAGAACAGACTGCTCTTATAGGAGCAGTCTGATCTGGGTCCACACTGTTTGCCATAGAGGCTTCTTAAAAATTTCAGCAGACGAGAAAAGCAGATGACTTTTGTTGCCATTGGCGCTTCAAGGGTTATAGCCATTTTCCGTAATTCTGATGTCATGTATTTTCTTCCTTTGAAGACTTGCACGCTTAAATACAGCCGTCCCCATCAATACTCTCAGTGCTTTGATTTCAGTTTGTGGCCGCCAACGACAAGCTATGGTTCTGGGTAGATATATTTTCATTTGTGGACTACTTTACCATTCCACCGTCTTTTGTTGCTATCTATCTGGATCACAACTGGCTAGGTAAGTTTCAAGGTGACATTAAACTTTTCCCGCTATTCTCGTCTTTTGTCGTCTGCTGCTCCTCATCTGCTTATGATCTTTGGTAGCCAAGGTAAGTTTCAAGGTGTCATTAAACTTTTCTCGCCATTCTCGTCTGTTCCCATCATCTGCTCGTGTTCATTGGTAGCCGATATTGCAAACAATATGAACCCAGATCAGACAGTCTGTCTACCTGGATCACAACTGGCTAGGTAAGTTTCAAGGTGACATTAAACTTTTCCCGCCATTTTTGTCTTTTGTCGTCTGCTCCTCATATCATCTGCTTATGATCTTTGGTAGCTGATATTGCAAACAATATGAACCCAGATCAGACTGCTCCCAAGGGAAAACGAATGAGCTACATTGCAGTCCATTTATAACACACATTGTGATTTAACAGGGTCATTTTGTGGTTATAGAAAGGAATTTTACACAGGAATTATAGAAAACTGACCATCACATGGGTGAAAGTTTTCAGGATTAATCCTGAATTCAGGATTTTGAGGCTGACTTTCCAAAGAAAGTCAGCCATTCACCAGATTTTGTAATTTGTTTGTTTGATTTGATTTTTTATGTCCCATCAACAATCTTTCAGTTATAAAGGGACGGGTCTTCCTGGGTTGAACCAGTACTAAGCTAGGATTGTTAGATGTTCTTGCTCAAGGACACAACACAGTGACACTGGTGAGGCTCGAACCCGCGGCCCCTCGGTCTCGAGTCAAGCGCTTTACCACTGAGCCACTGCGCTCCCAGATTTTGTAATAGCTTTTCTGACTAGTTTTCAGATTATCTAAACACAATTAATCATATAAACTTTATTGGCATCCTGCAAGTTTTAAAATTTGAATTTCTTAAGTTCAGGATTTTTGAAATGTTGAATTTTCACCCATGTTAACACAGTTCACTTTTTATACAGTTTATTCCTATGGACACCAAATGAACTGCACTGTATGATGGATAGCTGCCTAGTAAGGACAGCTACCCCTGTGCATGTACTCAATCACTCTGAAGTGTAACATGGATTAGACTCAAGCCACACACATTAAATGCTCAAATATAATTAGGAGGCAGTAGGGGTAAAATACTTTACTTTAATTTTACACAGATAGGCCTGAAGGAACAGCATAATCTTAGAGGGCTCTTTTCTGGGAGCGAGGCTCTATTGTAGCTGAATCAATGTGCTCTACTTATTATAGATTTCTAGCCTGCCCCATTTGCATAATTCCTTTAATAGCCGTGTGTTTGATAAATGAGCCGTGACATGGGATTTCCGACAATGTGGCATTTTGACACGAGCCTTAGCAGACTCGATCCTAGCTTAGAAACCCCAAATACTGTTCTGTCAGTAGCTTAACACTCATAGAATATTCAAGGGACTAGCAAAGGCTCTGATCAGACTGCGCGAATGCGCAGGCTGGTCTGAGACTTTGCTGGTCACACATACCACATTGTTGGAAATCCCATGTCATGGCTCAAATGGATATACTGTTTGAATGGCAAGGGGATTCTGAACAACTGGCTTGAACAGAGCCATCCAATCTGCATCTCTGTATTGTTCTATAACATTCAAAGATTTAAAGCCTTTCACAGGTTTAGATAAACAAAAATTTTGAGCGTAAAATTGTGAATATTTTCTTACCCATCAGTTTAAACATATAGTTTGTGTTCAAAAGAACCGTCTCATTGAGACGGTTCTTTTGAGCACACACAACATATGTTTTGGTTGAGAAATAAGAATTCTAATTTTTAGATACGCACTCTTAACTAAAGGCCTGGCCTTTATAAACTCTTCAGAAAATACTATGAAACCAGTTATATTCTCTGCCGAAAACAGTGTAGATCCATATCAGCTGGCTTCTACATTTTCTTCTGTATAGCATGCAAGTTCAAAATAGTTAATTGAATCATGGAACTGGATTGCTTGAAAAATAGAGTATAGCATATCAACCTTTTCTTTGTGTTAATGGATAAACCAATTTGAACAATATAATGTAATTTCTGCCTTTCTATGTAAAAACTAAATTATATAAACCTCCTTTACAGTGTAAGAAATAAGCCAGAGAACTGAAGTTGTCCGACGGGCAACTTGAAGACAAAAGCAATGCATCCCTCACAATTTTATCTTGCCCTGCCACATGATTCATTTAACATATCTAAGAATTCAGATAGGCTCAAAATACGAAGACGCAATGGGAAGCAGTGAAGACCCTGACCAGACTGCTCCTCTAGGAGCAGTCTGATCTAGGTCTGCACTGTTTGCCTAGACATGTTTGTCCGAGGACTTCGGTTTAGTTTAAGACCATATGGCAAAGTCTAATTATTTATGAATTTGTTAGACGTACCTGCAAGACTTTAAGAAAAACATGAAAAAAATATTTTCTGGAATTTCAGCTTGTCCAAGGGGCAACCTTCTTAGTCTATCAACTTGTCCCCAGCAAATCTAACCTGTGTGGGGCAAGTGGCCAATTGCTTATTTCCACAGGAGCTTGAAGTTCGGTCCTTAATTCACCTATATAGCCACAAAACCAAAAGCTGACAGTGTCATTACGTAGTAATGACCAGGAGTGAAACTAAGCTCTCGGTAGCCATTCCAGCTCCAGTTTCCGGTCAATCAGCAGTGAATGTTGCGATGGCAACGTCAAAGTGTTTGATAACTTTTCTTCTACGTTATGATGAAGATGGCGACGTTAAGGGAAAACAGGACAATGTCTCAAATATACTTTAAGTCGATATAGTACCGAGAAACCTATTTGTTGAGGCATACACAATGAGACAATGACATTTTCGTCTACGAAATAAGCCCTAAGACGTTATAACTTGACGTTACACTTTGTTCGCCAAATAGTGCGCGACGTCAACGTCACACGATCTTTGAAAAACAACGTTTTCAGTTTTGAATTTCCACAAAGTTTATAAAAACATAATATTTCGTGATAAGTAAATGTAAGGGTTTCATTTTTAAATATTCTGAACACATTTAACTGATAGCTTAATTTTTTGGTTGAAGTGTTTGTAAGTTTTGAAATGTATTTTCTCCAAGTGTGACAAAGGCTTCGGATTCACTGCGTCAAACCGGATACTGGAGCCGGAATGGCTACCGTTATTTTTTCCTTATTTTCAATCGCAGATGGATACAACTTGGTGGTATGTCAGGAAAAGTTATCCATGCCTTGCATGACCTGTTGATGTAGTTTTTATGGTTAGATGAACAGCTTTCGCCAAAACTTCCTTGAAACGGCGATTAAAAGGAGCCTCAAATTTAGTTTCACTCCTGGTCATTACTATGTAATGACATCGTGAGCTTTTGGTTTTGAGGCTACATAAGAGATATGAGGACCGAACTTCAAGCTCCTGTGTTATTTCTAACACTACTATATACTTGTTCTAGGACAAGTTAATAGAAATTTCTAACTTGAACTGAATGTAATGGGACCAAGTTGGACAAGTAGGGCACAGTATTTCCAGACCGGACATGACTAACCATGTTTTGTGTTGGAATGTTTTGAAATAATTCTTTCTTTTTCACTGCTGGTGTCCTCATCAGTTATTGTATACTCCAACGTGGAACTTGCTATTTTTCTTAGTTTTCTTCTCCTCAAAAGCCACACAATGATTGTCAAAGCTGCACAGACCTCCAGCATTATAGCACCCAGAGTGAAAACAAAATCATATCCTCCAGTAATATCCACAGTGGCTCCCCCAAGCAGGCCTCCTAAGATCTGAGAACAGCCACCGACTAGGTTTCCAATAGCAACAGTTTGAGGGTACTTATCAATGCCACGAAGCTCAATCTGGTTGCCAGGCATTACAGCAATTATTATTCCAGCAGACAGTCCCCTTAGTACAACAGCCAGAAGCATGCCCCAGAACTGGTCAAAGTATGAAATAAGGTATCTAGCCACACCAAATAATACATAGGAATAAGAGGCATGTATGAGTGAGTCTGTATTTTTAAATATCTTTAGAAATAGCGCCCCACAAACTCTCCCAAAGAAACCAAAAACTCCAAGCAAGGATAGTAGAGTTGTTCCTATGGTTATTTCAAATCCTTTTAGAACAGTCAGATCAACAATAAACCACATTTCTAGAGGGGCCAGGGCAGCAAACAGAAAACCTACAACTAGAAATGTCATGAAAAGGTAATCCTTCACACAGTCACATATAGTTTCACATAAATTAGGTCTTGCTGATGTATTTTCGTGGAAGTACTGAGCAGAGGAATATATGATCAATCCACATGGTATACTATTGAGAATAAAGGCTCCCAGTATCACCAGACTTCCGTCCCAGTAGAAGTAGTTCACTAGAAACTGTGATATATAGGGAAAAGAGATCTGTCCTCCCGTTGATCCTAACATCAGGAAGGCTAGAGCAGTTTTTGTGTTACTAGGAAAAGTCCTGCCGATTGTAATAAATGCTGAGAGAAAGTTGACACTCATGGCTGAGCCTGCTACTACACCTATCAGGGCTATCAGTGTTGGTACGTTTTGTGCAAACGAACTTGTGATATAGGACAGACCAGCTACAGCTGAAGCCACCATCACCGAGACACCGGTTCCATATTTCTGAATCACAGATGTAAATAGCACACCCCCACCTATTGTCATTCCAGTGTTAACACTCTGTATAAGAGCCGCTTGTGAACGAGGTGAATCAAACACACGAATAATGTCAACATAAACAACACCAAGCATGGATATGGCCCCAGAAGCTGTCATGTGCAAAAACAAACAAGCCACCATTATTACTATCTTTCTACCAAGAGTTACTTCCCTTGGTGGATCTTTAGGCTTTTTTAGTAGTTGAGTTCTTTCACTGACCTCAATTTCATCCTCTGAAATTTTATCAACAAAGTTTTGATAATGTGCTAAAAGATCTTGTTGTCTCTGTTGATACTCAAAGCTTCTGTAAGAATAAGAAACAGTTTTTGAACCATCATCAAGGTCTTTGGAATAGCTAGCACTGAACTCCATAACTGCATTGTGCTCAAGCACCATTTGATCCCTTTGTTTCTACTGGTATGTATTGTTGCGGAAGTATATGAAATACATTTATAAGTGCTAAGCTGATCAGTTGCTGCATATATAAAGATATAAAGGCTCAGTTTAATATTTTCATTAGTAACACATTAAAGTGATATGGCTACACCTTTAAGGGAGATAAATCATTGAATCTTTCTGCTTTCTGATAGATCATATTCTTAATTGGACAAGCTCATAGGGAGAGAAAAGGGTCTTTCTTGTTCACAACCAACACAGCTTACGCAAGACTCAATCCGGATGGATATGGATGTACAATATATCTTGCCTGAGCATTTATGGTTCACATAAACTAGACAAGTTTGGAAGTGACCCAGTTGGAGCTCTAACCTTAGATGCTATAGTTGCTGTAGAACCCTTGAGGCGGAAACCATCTGTCTCAGTTCATATTGGTGCCTGGGTACCAGTAAACTGTGCTCTGACCACAGTATATAACTAGTCCAGTCAACCCAGACTGAGACATGTGCAGTGAAAGCATTTCGGATGCGATGTGGTTTAGTTTTAGCGAACTATAGACCCAAGGGACTAGCGCAGTATAGAAGGGAGTGGCCTTGTAAGATGGAGGGCAGGAAGCTGAAATAATTGTTTCCCTTGTAAAAATGTTTGAAAATAAATGAATGTTTATCAGTTCAACTTAACTGAGACATGATTATGAATTTATGAATTTAAATATTACAAAGTCTGAAGGTGCATATCAATTAACTCTGCCTACTAGTGTCCTCTGCTGATAGCCTTAATTTGCAAAAGGTTTGGACCCAGATCAGGCCCGACAAAATGTTGGGCCTAATCTGGATTCAAACTGTTTGACACTCTGATGGTATTCCTAAAAGAAATTTTCGACAAAGTTGATTTTGAAAAATGTCTGCAGACGTCATAAAAGCATGCAAAATATCGAGTAGGCAAAGAGTTATCTGCTAACAATTAGGAAGTTAGGTTCAAAAATAAGTATACATCTCATTGGTTTAGATAAACAAAAATTTTGAGCGTAAAATTATAAATATTTTCTTACCCATCAGTTTTAACTTATATTTTGGGAGCTCAAAAGAACCATCTCATTGAGACGGCTCTTTTGAGTACCCATAACATATGTTTTGGTTGAGAAATAAGAAAATTAGTTTTTCGTTACTGCACACTTAAAGTCCTGACATCTGGAATATCTATAGATCTGATACATTTTACAGAAAAAAGCACATTTAATTTGTTTAAACTGATAGAATTTTGTATACATTTTCTCCATATTACATGTATCACAATCAGGAAATTCCACTTCTCTCAAAAGCTATATACAGAATGCAAATATATTTGTTAACATGTGTTTTTATATTTGAATAATTTACCTTAAATGTTAATATGAACCCAATTTTCATGAAACTTAGGCCAGATTTTTTTTATTAGTTGATTTACGGGAAATTTTTTTCAGATTTAGGGTCGGGGGGACGAAAAAAAAAAAAAAAAAAAAAGCTCTGAAAATGACCAGTTGACTGGTCATTTTCAGAGCTTTTTTTTTTTTTTTTCATTTTCAGAGCTTTTTTTTTAGGTAAACCAACAGTCTGTATTAAATCTTTATATACATCATTTTCCTAAAATTCTGGACAGGACAATCACTTTTTAACAGTGTCACTCTCAAAAATACACAGACAGAACCTCAAAAATACATTATTTTTTTCAATGAAACAAATAATATTTAGAGTTGGCGGATAAAATAAAAAAAAATTTTAGAAATTAAATTTTTATTTTTTTCCTATTTTCCGAAAAATTACAGTAGGAGGGTTCGTAAATCAACTAATAAAAAAATTCTGGCCTTATACTTCATAACAGATAGGCAGACAGATGGGAAATTAAATGGACAAACAGACACAAGCAGACATTTGCATGTTCTAATAGGAGAAGAACTGTGAAATTTCTCCACAGATATGACACAGAAAAAAGTGCATATTATCATGTAATTGATGATATTTTTGTTCAGAGTCTGGCTTAAATTGTCAGGAATCTAACTACAGAAGCCAAATAGCTGATGTTTCCACACTCAATTTGATAGCTGCACCTCTGTGCCAAAATGTGTTAGTGTGAATAGGAATCTCTCAATTTGAACAATATGTCACTGGACTACAGACGTCTCTGTGAAAGTGTGTTTACGCCTGCCCTCCTAGTGTAGTCTATAGCCAGTCAGATTGGTCATCTGTTTCTCTGGACGATAACAGTCTGGTCATGAGTTCGATATCCAGTCCAGGCACATACCTTCATAGAGATTATTCTCTCTCAACTTCTGAGTCAACTAGGGCAGTTGTCAGTTACTGATGAAAGAATGTATACACTTAGAGTGCTGGTTATCGTGTGGTTAACTGTTTTTGATAAGCCTGCGCAGGAATGCAGTGATATATATGATCACTGATATTGTGATTTGACAGAAAAAATGCTTAACCCTTTGCTAATGGATTATTCCTTCTGGTCTGATAGAATTAAGTTTGGATAGTCCATTGTACATATCTAGGGGTGTCAGGTTATAATTTTAAAAAAAATGTTCTTTTTTGTCTGGAGATCTTTTTTACCTCAGTGGCGGAGAGGGGGTTCAAGGGGTTTGCGCGGACCCCCCCCTCCATGCCCCCTGTTTTTAAATATCCTATGAAAATGAAATAATTTGGTCTCAGTGAGACTCAGTTTCCTCTGGAAAATCACAAGTTATATGGGTTTCTATAGGGTGTAAGCAATTGGACTCCCCCTGGAAAAAGTTGGACCCCCCTGGAAAATGTTGGACCCCTCTGGAACCTTGAAAAATGATAGTTTCCTTTGAAATTAACCATTTGACTTCTGAAAAAAAGCTGAGGACTAAAAAAACAGCAAACAAAAAACGCCAGAGCTTTTTTTGTAAGATTGGCCTGGACCCCACCCCCCTCCGGACGAAAATTCCTGGATCTGTGCATGTGAACTAGTATATATCTCCCCGTAAAGTGGGTGGTAATTATTGTAACTATCATACAGTTTGCCCACGCCTTATCTGGCTGAATACTAAGGGTGGATAAGGTATTTATCATATTCACATCTGTCTTTCAGGAAACACCGCCAAATCAGGAAATTGCTTTTGGAAACTTTAGCTTCTAGGCAGTTTGGTCATTTCCTGTAAATGTTTGACCATTTGACCTTGCCATTATTGATCTAGATAAGCTCTATGATTCTATTGGGCTTTTTGTCTAAAAATGGCTTAATATAAAATAAATTTATGAAGTGTCCCAACGAAAGATATGGGGACATTTTCAGGTCTGTACCATAAAAATCAGAAAAATTAGGGAGCTTCACAAGGATTAAAAAAATCACTCGAGTGACCCTACCACCTTGCCATGGTCTCTGGGGCACAATTCACACTTTGGCGGACAATATTGATTGTAATATTTGTCCCCTTTTGTGAAGAGCTAAGAGTAGGGCCCCACCTGTTTGCTGTGGGTGGGATGGTCTGGAAAATGAGAGCATGCAGAATATGGACGGTCAAATTCTGTATGTGGAGACATTGGCTTGGTGTCTCTAATCGGCTCGGATCATGCTAAGCCCCTGGAAGTTGAAAAAAAATATTAAAGAAATTGATAAAGTAATTAACATCCCAGGCAATATCCAGGATTTTACCACCCTGCAGCCCTCAAAGACAAGTATTTATTCTTTATTTTTAACTGATGGAAGTGTGCAGCTGATATTCATTTCGATGATGGTTCTGTTATTTTGATTCTTTAGTGTCATAGTATGTGAATTGAATCAACAAGATATAAATAAAGCATCTTTCATGCTGTATGAATCAACATACTAAAAAGTTTCTTACATAAGGTTATGTGTTTACTCTTGATTTATTTTTACCTGTCAGAGAAAATAACTGTAATAACAGTAGTCGTCTCAGCAACTGCTAACTGCTCTGTAGTAGTAGTCTGTTATGTGCATCAGACGAGGTTTCAAGGTCTGTGTCTACTTAACTCTTTGCCTACTAGTGTCGTCTGCAAGTCTGTTATTTTTTCTTCTTCTGTCTTTAAGCCTTTTTTCGTAAACTTCAGTTTCTTTTTATTCTCTTTAATATTTTTATTCCCTTTAATACACTGTTCGAAAACTACATTTTGAAGTCTAGGTTAAAGAGACTAACTTTATTAAACAATTAAACGGACTGTTTATCTCAGATTAATTCTGAAATGTAGGGACTTGCCCTAGGGACTTGGGCAAGTCTAAGCTAAAAGGTGAGCATAAAGATGTTGCTGAAACACAAGTCAAATCAGACTTGAGCACTCAGCCACTCTCCTTTCCAAACTGGCTCTCTTTTCCAAACTGCACCATCCCCAGGCATGTGCATAACTCTGCCCGCTTGTGTCCTCTGTTGCTTGTTTTTGCAAACAATTTGGACCCAGATCAGGCCCGACAAAATGTCGGGCCTGATCAGGATACAATCTGTTTGACATTCTGATTGCATTCCTGAAATAATTTTTTGAGACTGTTGTCTTTGAAAAAGTTAGCAGACGACATAAAAGCATGCAAAATTACCACGCATGCAAAACGTTTAAGAGTGCCTTTAAAGTACCATATGAGCCGCAACATGTGATTTCCAAGAACAATGTTGCATTCTGTCAAGTGACGACTCAGATGATCCTGTGCAGCCTCCTTTTAAGCTTAGAAACTCCAAAAGATTTTCAGTCAGTATCCTAACATTCATAGAATATTCAAGCAAAGGCTCTGATCAGACTGTGCGTATGCACAGGCTGATCTGAGGCTTTGTTGGTTGCACAAACCACATTGTTAGAAATCTCATGTCGCAGCTCATATCTTATGGGCTTCGTCAATTTTCTTTATTTTCAGGTTTAAGATTCCTGAGAGCTCTGCGGCTTTTGTCAGTTCCAGATATTCTCACCTACCTGAATATAATCAACTCAAGTACTGTGATCCGATTGTCGAACCTCGTCTCTATGTCACTTAGTCTTTGGCTCTCATCTGGTGGATTCCTACACCTGGTAAGTCTGTTCCTTCATGAAACCAACACAATGTTAACCCTGTGTACACTAATTGATTCTTCCTTCTGGTTTGATACAATACCCATTGTACATATCTAGGGATATCAGGTTATAATTTTTCAGAAAATAATGTATTCTTTTGTATGAAGATCTTTTATATTTACAAACAGTGTAGACCCTGATGAAATGCAACATCCTGCTGCATTTCCTCTGGGTCTGAGTCTTCACTAATTGCAAAAGTACTTGTTTTAGGAGTTTCCCGAAAGCAAAGGGTCTATTAAATTTTAGGTGCTTCAATCTTATTAACTATAAACTTGTGTCCTCTGCTGATAACATTTGCAATCAGTTTGGATCCAGATCAGGCCCGACAAAATGTCGGGCCTGATCTGGATCCAAACTGTTTGACACTAATGGTATTCTTAAAAGAATTAAAAAAAAAAAAGAGATTTCAAAAAAAAAAACAGTAGATAGCAAAAAAAAGCATGAAAAGTTACCTGTTAGACAAAGAGTTAAAGAGTGCTGTGCACTGTGATCTGATTGTTGAACCTCCTCTCTATGTCACTTAGTCTTTGGCTCTCATCTGGTGGATTCCTGCATCTGGTAACTATATACTAGTGTCCTCTGCGGATAACTTTTGTAATCAGTTTGGATCCAGATCAGGCCCGACCTACTGTCCTCTTCGATAATAATTGCAATCAGTTTGGATCCAGATCAGGCCTGACAAAATGTCGGGCCTGATCTGGATCCAAACTGTTTGACACTTATGGTATTCCTGAAAGAATTTTTCAAAAAAAGATTTTGAAAAAAAAAAAAAAAAAAAAAAAAAAAAGCAGATGGCAAAAAAAAAAGCATGAAAAATTACCTGTTAGACAAAGAGTTAAAGAGTGCTGTGCACTATGATCCGATTGTCGAGCCTCGTCTCTATGTCACTTAATCTTTGGCGCTCATCTGGTGGATTCCTGCATCTGGTAAGTCTGTTCTCAACTGTTCACCTTCATCAAACCAGAACACAATGTTAATTAAATTCTGGGTGCTTCACCCGAAGAGTGCCAACCATCCATTTGTATCAGACAGTATTATGCAGAAAAAGTAGGGTTCACAAAGGCTTTAAAAGTACTTGAATTTAGAGGGCTTTCTCGAAAAGTCCTACAAAATTAAATCTGCCTTGAAAAGTACTGGAAAATCACTCAAAGGCAATGAATTCTTTTATTTTCTGTGGAACTTAACACTGTTGATAGAGATCTAAATCAGTATAAAATTGATGTGCCTTTATTTGGTGCAGCAAATGCTGTACCAAATGAAGGCACAACAATTTCATACTCATTTTCTAGTACTAATTGCTCCATTATCTCAGTCTAGCATTTTTGAACAAGAATCAGTATTTTTCCTAAACTTTTAGTCCTTGAAAACTGTAAAATAGCCTTTAGAGGTCCTTGAAAAGTCCTTGAATATTCATACTTCCCCGTATGAACCCTGAAAAGGAAATGTTTTATTTTCAATGCCAATTCGCCAGTACCTAGTCAAATCAGGTAAAATATCAAGTCTTTTAACCCTTAGCTCTTTGCCTAATAAATTTTGGGCCTGATCTGGATATGGCAATGTACCATATAATTCAAGTCATGCAAGGATAATAGGCATTTTTTATGTCCTGGAATTTATGCTTACTTTTGATTAAATGCAAAATACCAGTCCTGTTCGAATTTCGAGGGCAGAGCATTTTGAAAGTTGTTCATGCTTTTCATACTGTATGCATCGGTCTGTATATTGGGTGTTCCGGCCCCGTAGTCATGGATCTAAATAAAATCAATGTTTCAGTCGACGACCCGATCACTGGGCCAGAACACCCGATATACAGAACTATGCATACAGTATGAAAAGCTTAGAATAACTTTCAAAATACTCAGTCCAGCCTCAGATTTCGAACTTTTTTCACATTAAAGTACTATTATTTTGCATTATAGCTAAAAGTAAGCATAAATTCCAGGACATAAACAAAAATGCCTTTCATCCTTTTTTCACGAGAAAAATCTCCTCTTTGACATAACTCTGGCGCTGTATCGACTTTGGCTTAACTCACTTAAATCTTGTTAAGAAGATACACAGCTGGATTTAAAGTGACAATAATTAGCGAAGAATATTTTCAGAAGTAAAATATTGAATAAAATATTCTTTTTAACAGCTAGATACACTATTCTGTGCACTCGTCGACTGCAACCAGCATGGGATGACTACGCTGTTCAATAACAGTGGTTCTCTATTGTGAATTCATCTAAAATAAGATAATCTTTAATCCTTAAAATGTTTTGTCCCTGGTTTGAGAAACTAAAACAGACACATGAAATTACAATATGACCAATGTGTAGGCGGTGACCATGAACATACTGATATACAGTAAAAACCTGCCTAAAAAAGGCCATTCAAAAATAGACAAAACAAATATCTTAATTAGGGGATAACTGTATTCAATTTTTTTTATTTGTGGAGGTATATTGTCAGATATACGGTCGGAAATTTAGTTTTACAGCGATGCGAGAGGGGAGCCATAAATCATGATTACCGAACGTACCTCCCCAAATGAAAAATTTGAATATGGTTATCCCCATTCTAATGCAATTCTGCAGTTTCATTTCAAAATGATGTTGCAAGCCGCATGTCATCCAATGATATGTGACGTAATTAATGATGTCAAACCATTTCAGACAGTATATCACAGGATATACTGTCGCAATTTTTTGATGCTATCCAGTCAGAAGTCAATTGCATTACAAAAGCAAGTGCATTAGATGACTAATGGTAGCTTAATGAAGGTCGAAAGTATTGCAGAATGCTCCCTTGGAGCATACTGCAATACTTTTTTCCTGTATCAAGTGATAATTGGTCTTGAGAACCAATTTTGGTCTTTTTGAGAGTGGCCGTTTTACACAGTTTTACTGGTTATCAAAACAGTATTTCTGATTGCCAAAAAGTAACTTTCTCAACCCTTAACTATCTCCACAATGTGTATTTGGAAACACAATTTTGTTAAAAAGTCTACCTGGTGTGTGTGTGTGTACTTGCTGTGTTTAGCAAGTAGGTATAGTAAAACCCGTGTAAAACGGCCATTCAAAAATATAGAAAACAAAGATCTTGATGACAATTGGTAGCTTAATGAAGGTCAAAAGTATTGCAGAATGCTCGGAGCATTCTGCAATACTTTGAACCTGCATTAAGCAATAATTGGTCTTGAAAACCAATTTTTCGTCTTTTTGAGAGTGGCCATTTTGGACAGGTTTATATGTACATGCACATTAAATTTTAAGAACTATCTCTGAGATTGTTCCTGGAAAGAAAAAAAAAATATGCCCCCAGTTTGATTGCATGTGCGGATCCAGGAATTTTCGTCAGGGGGGGTCCAGGGTCAATCTTACAAAAAAAGCTCTGGCAACGTTTTCTTTTTTTTTTTAGTCCTCAGCTTATTTTACTGAAGTCAAATGGTTAATTTGGAAGAAAACTATCATTTTTCAAGGTTCTAGAGGGGGTCCAACATATTCCAGGGGGGGGGTCCAACTTTTTCCAGGGGGGGTCCGATTGCTTATTCCCTATAGAAACCCATATAACTTGTGATTTTCCAGGGGGGTCCGGAACCCCTGTTCCCCCCTCTGGATCCGCACTTGAAGAGTGGGCATTTGTGTTTCACAAACACATTGCTTGTTAAATTGAACATTTATTTTCTGTAGTAAGAGAATTTCAGGCCTGAATATAGCTTTATAAATATTCAGAAGGGATTTACTTACAGATTGGCTAGTTCACGCAAGGTGAAATAGCCATTTTGAATCAGATTGAATGGATTATGTCTGCTGTTATAGGTCTAAATGTGTCAGACATATTAACATATTACCATATATTTCTACGCTTTGATTAAAAAAGTCTTTTGTTTACTTTATCTTATACGGATTCTCTTAGTAGAGATTGCATCTTCGTGGAAGACATTTCAGACAGGCTCCACCCTCGGGAGACGATTAATTCTGGCCTGTATAAGATGAATATAGTTGTTGTTGTTGATGATGATGATGATGATGATGATGATGATGATGATGATGATGAGGATGATGATGATGATGATGATGATGATGATGAATGCCAAACCATTGAGTGTATAAAATCTTGTGTCTCCCAACCCAAATGAATGGGGGGGGGTGGGGGGGGGGGCAAATTGACGTTGGCGTGCTGCTTTCTTGTAGATGTGCAAGATATCTTATGAACTAGTGGGTGGATGGGTACCAAATTAACATGGCTTTAACATTTGGGCATGATAAAACTAAGGAAGGAGCTAATTATGTCAAATTTGAGCATTTGTGTGGGGTTTCTCTGAAAACAATACTAGTTGTTTACAACAACCTGAAGATGCTGGTTGGTGAAATGTCTGTGTATTATAATGAAAATATTATTTTGGTATTGTACCAATATTTATAGGTTTAATGAAGTTTTCTTTGTCAGTTACATAATATTATCTGCTTTAGCATTGGTACTTAGGCATGTAAGTTTCTATCCCTGTATACCTCTGGTCCTTTCCACTATAATAATCCACCCTACATTTCAACTTTGATCGTACATGTACAGTAAAACTTGCGTAAAAACGGCCACTCAGAAAAAGACAAAGCAAAGAGCTTAATGACAAGTGGTAGCTTAATGAAGATCGAAATTATTGCAGAATGCTCCCCTTGGAGCATTCTGCAGTACTTTTGACCTGCATTAAGCAATAATTGGTCTTAAATTGCAGAATTTAAGCTATCATAGTCTGCTTACAAGCAGAGTTTTGAATATTTATGGTGTGAAAAACACAGAGTACATTCAGATCATATTGCTCCTCTTTACAGAGTAGATCCAGATCTTCTAGTCTTATCTGGATGTACTCTGTTTCCTTAAAAACATTCTCCAATAATTACAGTATGAATATTGATTTTTCTTATTGAGAAGGAATGGCTTGTCAATTTCAGAAGAAAGCTATAAACCATCAGGCTTGAATATTAATAGCTTTTAGAAAATTAGGTTCTAATTGCATAATCATAGCTAGGTTTAGCTTTTCATAACAAAGCAATCATGGATAACATCTTCAAACATCTTCATTTTTGTTTGATATAATAATGTTTGGGTACGCATATAGTAAATTTCAAATTCACATTTTGTCTCTGTCTAACTTATCTAAAGTAGCAAACTGAATTACTGTAAATTCCGAAATTTTTGCAAGAACTTTATTTTCGCGAATAGCGTTAAAAGACATATTGGGACGTTATAAATTCTCGACTAAGGCATGATTAACCTCTATCAATATCAATAAACGACAGAGTGAATCCGCCATTTTGTGAGGGTTTATTTTCAGGAAACTTCACAAAATTAAAATCCTCGCGAAAATTTCCGAATTTACAGTAGCATTCCTAAGCATCCCATTGACTGCCCGTCCACACCCGCAGTTGATTTTGGTACTTTGGTATGCACTAGGTAGAAGATAAATCTCTGGACATATCTTATATGTAGACTATTCAGTAGCATATAAAGCAAAGTATAAAAATATAACTTGAGGTATTTAGGCACACAGTATTAAGCTGGAGATAATAGGTGGCACAGCCGGAGATATAACTTAAGGACACAAAAATATTCAGCTGGAGAAAAAATTGGACACACAAAAAATCAACTATGGACAACTGGAAGCAAAAATCCAGTAGAGAAACTGGACACAAAATTCAACTAGAGACAACACATTGCAAAAACCAACTAGTCAACTGGATGCACAAATCAACTAGAAACAACTAGATGCAAGAATCAACTAGAGGCAACTGATGGCAAACATTAACTAGAGGTAAAAATCAAGTAGAGACAATTAGATACAAAATCAACTAGAGACAACAGGATGCAAAAATCAACTAGAAACAACTAGAAGCAAAAATCAAGAAGAGACAACTATATACAAAATCAACTGGAGACAACTGGATGCAAAATTCAACTAGAGACAAAAAGATGCAAAATTCAACCAGAGACAACAAGATACAAAAATCAATTAGAGACAATTTATACAAAGTCAACTGGAGACATCTGGATTCAAACTTGAACTAGAGACAACTAGATGCAAAAATCAACTAGAGTCAACTGGATGCTAAATTCAACTCAAGACAACTGGATGCAAAATTCAACTAGAGACAACTAGATTTATAAATCAACTAGAGACAACTGGGTGTATAAATCAACTAGAAACAAGATAATGAATAAATCAACTCGGGACAACTAGATGTAAAATCAACTAGCCGCAACTAAATGCATAAATCAACTGGAGACAACTGGAGCAACTAGAGACATCTGGATGCAAAAATCTACCAGAAACAACCAGATGCATAATCAACTAGAGACAACTGGTTGCAAAAATCAACTAGAGACAACTGAATGCAAATATCAACTGGATGCCTAAATCAAGTAGAAACAACTGGATGCATAAATCAACTAGAGACTAGTAAATGCATAAATAGACTAGAGACAACTAGATGCAAAATCAACTAGAGACAAGTAAATGCATAAATCAACTATAGACAACTAGATGCTAAAATAAACTTGAGACAACTGGATGCAAAATCAACTAGAGACAACTGGATGCAAAATCAACTAGAGACAACTGGATGCAAAATCAACTAGAGACAACTAGATGCAAAATTAACTGGAGATAACTGGATGTAAAATCAACTATAGACAACTGAATGCAAAAGTCAAGTAGAGACAACAAGATGCAAAAATCAACTAGAGAAAACCAGATGCTAAAAATCAACTAGAGACAACTGGATGTAAAATCAACTAGAGACAACAAGATGCTAAATCAACTAGAGACAACTGGATTCAAAAATCAGCTAGAGACAACCAGATGCAAAAAATCAACTAGAGACAACAGCATGTAAAATCAACTAGAGACAACTGGATGTAAAATCAACTAGAGACAACTGGAAGTAAAATCAACTTGAGACAACTAGATGCAAAATCAACTAGAGACAACTGGTTGCAAAAATCAACTAGAGACAACTGGATTCAAAAATCAGCTAGAGACAACTGGATTCAAAAATCAACTAGAGACAAGTGAATGCAAAAATCAACTAGAGACAATTGGATTCAAAAATCATCTAGAGACAACAGATGCAAAAAATCAACTAGAGACAACTGGATGTAAAATCAACTAGAGACAACTAGATGCAAAATCAACTATAGACAAATGGATGCCTAAATCAAGTAGAGACAACTGGATGCATAAATCAAGTAATGACTAGTAAATGCATAAATAGACTAGAGACAGCTAGATGCAAAAATCAACCAGAGACAACTGGATGCAATGTCAACTAAAGACAACTGAATGCAAAAGTCAAGTAGAGACTAGATGCAAAAATCAACTTGAGACAACTGGATGCTAAAATCAACTCGAGACAGCTGGATGCATAAATCAACTAGAGACAACTGGATGATAAAATCAACTAGAGACAACTGGATGCTAAAATCAACTCGAGACAACTAGATGCAAAATTCAACTAGAGACAACTGGATGATAAATTCAACTAGAGACAACAAGATACAAAAAACAATATGAGACAATTGATACTAAATCAACAAGAGACATCTGGGTGCAAAATTCCACTAGAGACAACTAGATGCATAAATCAACTAGAGACAACTGGATGCTAAAATCAACTAGAGACAACTGGATGCTAAAATCAACTAGAGACAACCAGATGCAAAATCAACTATAGACAACTGAATGCAAAAGTCAAGATGCAAATTCAACTAGAGACAACTAGATGCAAAATTCAACTAGAGACAACTGGATGCTAAATTCAACTAGAGACAACAAGATACAAAAAACAATTTGAGACAATTGATACTAAATCAACTAGAGACATCTGGGTGCAAAATTCCACTAGAGACAACTTGATGCAAAAATCAACTAGAGACAACTGGATGCTAAAATCAACTCGAGACAACTAGATGCAAAATCAACTATAGACAACTAGATGCATCAATCAACTAGAGACAGCTGGATGCATAAATCAACTAGAGACAACTGGATGCTAAAATCAACTAGAGACAACTGGATGCTAAAATCAACTAGAGACAACTAGATGCAAAATCAACTAGAGACAACTAGATGCAAAATCAACTATAGACAACTAGATGCAAAATCAACTATAGACAACTAGATGCATCAATCAACTAGAGACAGCTGGATGCATAAATCAACTAGAGACAACTGGATGCTAAAATCAACTAGAGACAACTGGATGCTAAAATCAACTAGAGACAACTGGATGCTAAAATCAACTAGAGACAACTAGATGCAAAATCAACTAGAGACAACTAGATGCAAAATCAACTATAGACAACTAGATGCAAAATCAACTATAGACAACTAGATGCATCAATCAACTAGAGACAGCTGGATGCATAAATCAACTAGAGACAACTGGATGCTAAAATCAACTAGAGACCACTGGATGCTAAAATCAACTAGAGACAACTGGATGCTAAAATCAACTCGAGACAACTAGATGCAAAATCAACTATAGACAACTGAATGCAAAAGTCAAGATGCAAATTCAACTAGAGACAACTAGATGCAAAATTCAACTAGAGACAACTGGATGATAAATTCAACTAGAGACAACAAGATACAAAAAACAATATGAGACAATTGATACTAAATCAACTAGAGACATCTGGGTGCAAAATTCCACTAGAGACAACTAGATGCAAAAATCAACTAGAGACAACTGGATGCTAAAATCAACTAGAGACAACCAGATGCAAAATCAACTATAGACAACTGAATGCAAAAGTCAAGATGCAAATTCAACTAGAGACAACTAGATGCAAAATTCAACTAGAGACAACTGGATGCTAAATTCAACTAGAGACAACAAGATACAAAAAACAATTTGAGACAATTGATACTAAATCAACTAGAGACATCTGGGTGCTAAATTCCACTAGAGACAACTTGATGCAAAAATCAACTAGAGACAACTGGATGCTAAAATCAACTCGAGACAACTAGATGCAAAATCAACTATAGACAACTAGATGCATCAATCAACTAGAGACAACTGGATGCATCAATCAACTAGAGACAGCTGGATGCTAAATTCAACTAGAGACAACAAGATACAAAAAACAATTTGAGACAATTGATACTAAATCAACTAGAGACATCTGGGTGCAAAATTCCACTAGAGACAACTTGATGCAAAAATCAACTAGAGACAACTGGATGCTAAAATCAACTCGAGACAACTAGATGCATAAATCAACTAGAGACAACTGGATGCAAAATCAATTAGAGACAACTGGATGCTAAAATCAACTAGAGACAACTGGATAATAAAATCAACTAGAGACAACTAGATGCATCAATCAACTAGAGACAACTAGATGCATCAATCAACTAGAGACAACTAGATGCATAAATCAACTAGAGACAACTGGATGCAAAATCAACTAGAGACAACTGGATGCTAAAATCAACTAGAGACAACTGGATAATAAAATCAACTATAGACAACTGAATGCAAAAGTCAAGATGCAAATTCAACTAGAGACAACTAGATGCAAAATTCAACTAGAGACAACTGGATGATAAATTCAACTAGAGACAACAAGATACAAAAAACAATATGAGACAATTGATACTAAATCAACTAGAGACATCTGGGTGCAAAATTCCACTAGAGACAACTAGATGCAAAAATCAACTAGAGACAACTGGATGCTAAAATCAACTAGAGACAACCAGATGCAAAATCAACTATAGACAACTGAATGCAAAAGTCAAGATGCAAATTCAACTAGAGACAACTAGATGCAAAATTCAACTAGAGACAACTGGATGCTAAATTCAACTAGAGACAACAAGATACAAAAAACAATTTGAGACAACTGAATGCAAAAGTCAAGTAGAGACAACTAGATGCAAAAATCAACTTGAGACAACTGGATGCAAAAATCAACTAGAGACAACTGGATGCTAAAATCAACTCGAGACAACTAGATGCAAAATCAACTATAGACAACTAGATGCATCAATCAACTAGAGACAACTGGATGCATCAATCAACTAGAGACAGCTGGATGCTAAATTCAACTAGAGACAACAAGATACAAAAAACAATTTGAGACAATTGATACTAAATCAACTAGAGACATCTGGGTGCAAAATTCCACTAGAGACAACTTGATGCAAAAATCAACTAGAGACAACTGGATGCTAAAATCAACTCGAGACAACTAGATGCATAAATCAACTAGAGACAACTGGATGCAAAATCAATTAGAGACAACTGGATGCTAAAATCAACTAGAGACAACTGGATAATAAAATCAACTAGAGACAACTAGATGCATCAATCAACTAGAGACAACTAGATGCATCAATCAACTAGAGACAACTAGATGCATAAATCAACTAGAGACAACTGGATGCAAAATCAACTAGAGACAACTGGATGCTAAAATCAACTAGAGACAACTGGATAATAAAATCAACTAGAGACAACTAGATACATCAATCAACTAGAGACAACTAGATGCATCAATCAACTAGAGACAACTGGATGCATAAATCAACTAGAGACCACTGGATGCCAAATCAACTAGAGACAACTGAATGCAAAGTCAATTAAAGACAACTGAATGCAAAAGTCAAGTAGAGACAACTAGATGCAAAAATCAACTTGAGACAACTGGATGCAAAATCAACTAGACTTCAGTCTATGGTACACCATCACAAATACCCGCTTTTGAGCTAACCAAAGCATCTGCAAAGTTTGGAGTTGCTACGTCCAACCATTTAGGAGGAGATGTATTTACAAGAAAGTACATTATTTCACTTTTGATCTTGACCTTAGGTCAAGTACAAACACGAAACGTTGCCCAGTATCCCTCTACATCATATGACCTATGCACCTGCAAAGTTTGAAGCTGCTATGTCCAACAGTTTAGGAGGAAATGCATTAACAAGAAATATTTGATTTGATGAAGCATTGCCCTCTACATCATGTGATGTATGTACCTGCAAAGTTTAAAGTTGCTACAGCCAATGGTTAAGGAGATGCATTACCAAGAAAATACATTATTTAACCTTAACCTTGGGGTCAAGGTCACACAAAATGTTGCCCAGTTTTCTCCACATCATGTGACCTATGCACCAGCAAAGTTTGATATTGCTACATCCCAGGGTTAAGGAAAAGATGCATTCACATGAAAACACATAATTTCACCTTGACCTTGGGGGTCAAGGTTACACAAAATGTTGCACAGTGCCCTCTTCATCATGTGACCTATGCACCTACAGAGTTTGAAGTTACTACATCAAAAAGTTTAGGAGGAGAAGCATTTACAAGAAAATTCAATATCTTGACCTTGGGATCAAGGTCACACAAAATGTTGCCGAGTACCCTCTGCATCATGTGACCTATTCAGCAACAAAGTTTGAAGTTGCTGCGTCTAACCATTTAGCAGGAGATACATTTACAAGAAAATACATTATTTGACCTTGGGGTCAAGGTCACACAAAATGTTGCCCGTACACTCTACATTATGTGACCTATTCAGCTACAAAGTTTGAAGCTGCTACTTCTAACTGTTTAGGAGCAGATACATTTACAAGAAACATGACAGACGCGCAGCGGCATGGACACAGGGACAGACGGACCGACTTTGGTAATCAATATACCCTTTTTTCCAACGAAAAAAGCGGGTATAACTATAGACAACTGAATGCAAAAGTCAAGTAGAGACAACCAGATGCAAAAACCAACTAGAGACAACTAGATGCAAAAATCAACTAGGGACAACTAGATGCATAAATCAACTAGAGACAACTAGATGCAAAAATCAACTAGACACAACTGAATGCAAAAGTCAAGATGCAAAAATCAAACTAAAGACAACTAGATGCATAACCAACTAGAGACAACTAGATGCAAAAATCAACTAGAGACAACTAGATGCAAAAATCAACTAGAGACAACTAGATGCAAAAATCAACTAGAGACAACTAGATGCATAAATCAACTAGAGACAACTAGATGCAAAAATCAACTAGAGACAACTAGATGCAAAAATCAACTAGACACAACTGAATGCAAAAATCAACTAGGGACAACTAGATGCAAAGGTCAAGTAGAGACAACCAGATGCAAAAAT
The DNA here is from genome assembly GCA_964019695.1 of Loripinus fragilis. Taxonomy (NCBI): domain Eukaryota; kingdom Metazoa; phylum Mollusca; class Bivalvia; order Lucinida; family Lucinidae; genus Loripinus; species Loripinus fragilis. The sequence goes on from OZ026516.1 coordinate 34,336,082, forward strand.
CAACTAGAGACAACTAGATGCAAAAATCAACTAGGGACAACTAGATGCATAAATCAACTAGAGACAACTAGATGCAAAAATCAACTATACACAACTGAATGCAAAAGTCAAAGTGCAAAAATCAAACTAGAGACAACTAGATGCATAACCAACTAGAGACAACTAGATGCAAAAATCAACTAGAGACAACTAGATGCAAAAATCAACTAGAGACAACTAGATGCATAAATCAACTAGAGACAACCAGATGCATAAATCAACTGGAGATAACTAGATACAAAAATCAACTAGACACAACTGAATGCAAAAGTCAAGATGCAAAAATCAAACTAGAGACAACTAGATGCATAACCAACTAGAGACAACTAGATGCAAAAATCAACTAGAGACAACTAGATGCAAAAATCAACTAGAGACAACTAGATGCATAAATCAACTAGAGACAACCAGATGCATAAATCAACTGGAGATAACTAGATGCAAAAATCAACTAGACACAACTGAATGCAAAAGTCAAGATGCAAAAATCAAACTAGAGACAACTGGATGCAAAATCAATTAGAGACAACTAGATGCAAAATTAAGCAGAGACAACTAGTCAACTAGAAACAACTGGATGCAAAAACCAACCAGAGTTAACTGGATGCAAATTACTTGCAAACAATGCTTAGGCAGATTATTGGCATATCTAGGTGCAAAATATCCCTTCCCATACAAGTCCAGACACCGACAATGTCATGAAAAAAAAGAAGTTAACATATACAATAACGAGCTAGGTTAGAACATGTCAGTGTTATTGAAGTACTTTACAGAGAAAACCATTCCAGAAAATAGGTCTAGAAAATCAATAGCAAAGAGAACAATCTAAAAACATCTTTCCACAAGAATTATTACACTGCTGAGAAATCAACTTTCATCCTTAATTCTGCAGAATAGAGTTACATGCGCTTTCTTTTTCATTTCAAATTTTTCAGCCGATCGGTTCGTTTATGAAAATATAGAATATGATTTACAAATTGAATGGCAAAAAGTGCAGAAGCTGATCAGCCTGCTTCTTCAGAAGCAGGCTGATCTGCATCTACACTTTTTTATGTAGCAGGGTGAGGTTAAGCTATAGACATGACGGGGGTTTTAATATTTGTAGATCAGTTCTCATAGATCTCTGTCCCATCAGGAGAAATAAAATAAGCTAAACAAATCAACAGGGATCAAGATATAATAGTTTGAAGGTCTAATATGATAAATGTTTTCATCAGATATCTTAAACTTTACCATGCTGAATATTTTATGTACTACACTCCTATCCAATTGCTATTAAATTAATTTATTAGCATACAGTAAAATCTGTGTAAAATGGCCACTCTCAAAAAGACCGAAAATTGGTTTTCAATGCAGGTCAAAAGTATTGCAGAATGCTACAAGGGGAACATTCTGCAATACTTTTGACCTTCCTTAAGCTACCCTTTGTCATTAAGATCTTTGTTTTTTCTATTTTTGAGTGGCTGTTTTACACAGGTTTTACTGTATTTGTGCCCATATATCACACTGGTAAATGTATACGTCGATTTGCTGGTATTTACATGTATTGCCGGTACTTCATAGACCGGATGTGGTAGATATTGGTGTTAATACTAAATAGAAAAACATGCCGTATGCCAAAGGGAATATAGAATTCGATCATTTTTAAGTAGTCGGCATGCACATGGCGATTTATGTAAGCATTTAGGAATAGATCGAGTACCAATCCGGATGATAGGTATTCCATCGGTACTCAAATCTGTTCCTAAATGCTTACATAAAGCACCATGCTCATACTGAATACTTAAAAATGATTGAAGTCTATAGTCCGTTTGGCATATGGCATGTTTTTTTATATAGTATTAACACCAACAAAAATGAAAATACCTACCACATCTGCTCTATGAAGTAGCGGCAATACGCGTAAATACCGGCAAAGCAACGTATACATTTACCAGTGTGATATATAGTCTAAATATTAATATAGTTTAAATATTGGATAAATATATGACAAAACAGTAACATTTCTTAAGATAAAGCTTTAATATTTTTCGCACATGCTATATATTTGTGCATTTCTCCGCAGCAGTAATAGCTATGCACAATTTGTCGAATTTTCTATCTGCAGTTTTGGTCCTCCACATTCTCTTCAAGCAAGCACTATGGCCATGTGTCCCTGACCTATAAATAAATGTTCCAATGACTCTCTCATAATTTATACCAAGTCAAGGGTTAGAATTTGTTTCTTTGCTGCAGTGAAAGTGATTAATGCCACCAATTATTTTTCACACACACTATATATTTGTGCATTTCTCCGCAGCAGTAATAGCTATGCACAATGTGTTTAATTTTCTATCTGCAGTTTTGGTCCTTCGCATTCTCTTCAAGCAAGCACTATGGCCATGTGTCTGACCTATATTTCATGCTTTAGTGACTCTATCATAATTTTGGCATCGTCGCGACAAAACCTGTCTTCAGGGGTTTGCCAACAACAAAGGTGCAGACCAGCATGCACATCTGCACAGACTGATCAGGGCCTTTGTTATTTGCTTACTGGAAAGTATATCTAAACTTGCTTCAAGCAAAATTTCAATATTCAAGCTAGTCTGTGTAGCTGGGGAGACTGGTTTGAGTCTCGCTTTGTCAGAAACCCGGAAGACAGGTTTTGTCGCGACGAGGCCCATTTATACCAAGTCAAGCACTAGAATTTGTTTCTTTGCTGCAGTGAATGTGATTAATGCCACCTATGAAATATCTTTTTGCACTTCATTTGATGAAATAAACATCATTATTCATTCCAAAAACTTGAATATCCTCCATGTACTTGCTTTTCATATTTTTTCAGTTGGAGAATTCCGGTGATGTTTTTCTCAACTTCAGCAATGAATGGCCCATCACATATTGGGAGTGTCTGTACTTCCTTATCGTCACCATGTCAACCGTGGGCTACGGAGACATCAACGTACACACGATATGTGGCCGGCTCTTCATTGTCATCTTTATATGTGTCAGCATTGTAAGTATCACTGTATATATTTGGTTAATCCTGAAAATCTAAAATCTTCTTACAAGATCTATCTAGATAATTTTTATCATATGAAGTGGGAGTGATTTAACGCCATGCAATAAAATCGATAAACCACTAGTGGTTTACAGATTTTGGTAACGTTATGAAATGACGCCCATAACAATGTAGCATATATATTGCAAAATCCTAAGGTTTACACTGAAAAATGCATTTTTAAGCAATTTTAATGTCATTTGATAAATAGAATCTAACATTTGTGCTCCTGTGTGAACGAATTTATTAAACTCGTTGCAAAAAAGGATAAAATGCTAGGCAAGCCTTGCATTTTATCTCTTTTCATAACTTGTTTAAATAAATTCAGTAAAACATGAGCACTCATGTAAGATCCTTTATGAAGGAGATTAAGAGTACGGTAAATGTTCTAAAATTTCGAACACTCTAAAATTACGAACACCTAAAATTATCGCCGAAAATATTTTTCAAAACATCCTAAAAAATCGAACACTGACCTTTTTTGGAAAAGTGAATTTCTAAAATTACGAACACAAGTTATTTTCGGCAGAAAATCGATGTCCGTTTATTCTAGGTTTACTTATACCGTACAGCGACATTTGGAAGGTTCCATTTTACTTAAATGGGTAATCTAGCACGTGACGTTCTTTTTCGCATGCGAGCGCAAGACTATACTTTTTGTCTGCTAATTGTGCGATACATGCTTTCAGATAAGATCAAAGGCAAGAGTGCATTAAAAGCACGGACTTTTCTACATGAACATGACAAAAAAATCATGTATGTTATTGGTTTAGTATCGACGGAAAACAGTGCAGGCTCAAATGTTTTTAAAACCCTTCATTGGCAAATGTTTACCTATAATCAATCGGAATTCTTCAGCAATGGTCATTAACATGGTCACAGACATTAAACAGACATGCCTCGGGCAAGGATTAGGAGTTACATTTACCGCGAGAAAACGCCCATCTAAGCTTATGTTCACCATGAAGGACTTAGGTCATACGCTGCCTGGTCGTCAAATTTGAACATTTGAAAGTAACAGTAGATGTTACTCCTTTTCTTTTTTTGCAAACCACAGCGTTAAACAACTGAGTAAATTTGCTAAGTTAGTTTGCTTATACAAACTTATATACAAAAGGGCCTTTTTCCAAGTTGCGGTTTGAGTCGTGAGACACAAAATTAATCCATTCAACATAAAAGCGGTGATGCTTGACATACCAGAGCCATCAATGCTTGGCTTGAGAATGCAGACTTGCGCAGGCTCGTCTGAGCCTTTGTCGCACGTTGTAAGTACCAAAATATCATGAAATTATGTCCGTCGACAGTTTAATTTCAATCGAGCCGGTTCACACGCACTGCGTGCATGCGCGGATCCAGAACATTTTGTCAGAGGGGGTAGTGAGAGAGGACCGAAATGCCACTAAAAATGGACCACCATCGGCCCATCAGCGAAACGCCTTTGAAATGGCGTTTTGCTGGCGTGTCAATGGCCCACCATTGAATGCTGGCTTGGTAGCTTTGTGATTTTTAGGGGATCCGGATCAATATTGCTAGAAAACCCTATATTTCTGTGATTTTTCAAGGGGGGGGGGGGGGGGGGGGGGGTAGTCCGGATCCCCTGTCTCTCCTCTGGATCCGCCCATGGCATGCATCTGAAAGAACGTACTTGTCTGAAATATTCCGTGATCATCGGAGGCAATGTCGGACTAGATTATAACTCTTGGTATGCACGTCTGCCTCGGACGACCTTCGTTTGCAAACTTTGATAGCAGGTCGTAAAAGTAGAGAGCGAGAGAGAGTGAGAGAGAGAGAGACTGCACGGTGTTTGCACACGAATCTTTTGTTTCGGCTTGGTTTCTTAGAATATCGAAACACAATGTTTGGGTCAATCAATCAATCTTCCGATGAGGACCCAAAACCCAAACTTATCGTGCGTATCGGCTTTTGTACGGCAAAGTCGGACATTCCACAGTATTAACGCTTTGTGTACTTTCTATCGCATGCACACATTTTTAAATTGACGAAACACTCTATCCTGAATACCCTTCGGGTCTGATCTGGATCCAAACCGTGTTTGCAAATGGAGAGAGAGAGAGAGAGAGAGACTGGTGCAGGCACGTCAAAGTAAACATTGCATCGGCGGATCGACAAGTAGATGTGTGTGTTCTTTTTGAATTTCGTCAGTTTTTTTTTACTCTGGAAACTCGTCTACGTATTTCAAAGTTTTGTGTTGATCTTTGCAAAAAAATCTGATCGTACGAGATGTCTAGCGGTATCAATTCTTGAGTACAATCTCGGACCCAAAATTACTGGGTCCGAGGTACAATATTAGCTGGAAGTCGAAGTCGGCAGAGCGAGCGAAAGCGTGTAAGAACTAAATAGTGTAGTGATTCATCGGTAGTCCGAGACAAGTGAACATAGGAGACCCGGCTTATCGAATATTTTAAATCAGTGGACTTTTATGACATGCATCTGAAAGAACGTACTTGTCTGAAATATTCCGTGATCATCGGAGGCAATGGATGCTGGCTTGGTAGCTTTGTGATTTTTAGGGGTCAACCATAAACGACATTTTATCAAAATTCCATTCATTAACAAAGGTATTGAGTTTATTGATTTACATAGTATCTTCAAGGATAATTCAGTGATTTCATCTATTCCAAATTACTTTAATAATTCTGAAACTCCTATCATTTGTTATAAATATAACAAACCAATAAGGTCTACGATATTTAACTTTAATAAAATTGTAAATGATTTAGATATAGATTCCAATACTCCTGCCTCCTGAGATTGTAAAAATTCAAATTATTTATATCCCTCTGCAGGGCATGTTATTACAGGTAATCTAAATGTCATTCCTGACGCTAGAGTTCGCAATATCATTTCTAAAGGTCCTAAATATAGATTTCCCTCTAATATTGATTTCTCTAAATGTCGTAGAGAGATCGCTGCTTCTTTAAATGACTTCAGTAATCGTTGGTGCAAACGGGAAAATGTTGAACCTGATGCTTTGAAGGAATGGAAGATTAACATTTTTAAAATTATTGATACTCGTATTTCATTTTACTCTCGTAATACACATCTTTTGCCCCCTATACCTAAATCTTCTTTTAGTCATCTTAAACGAGGTATTTTCATATGAACTATGTTTTGGTTCCAGCAGATAAAGCTGCTAACAATGTTGTAGTTGTTTGACGATTGTATTATATTAATACTCTTAAGCGTGAGCTTGTTGACACTAATGCCTATAAACTGCAGCCTTCTTTAAGTGAAAGGGTGATTGTTGATGGGCATGGTTGTCATACAGCCCTACATTTTGGTGTCAAAGCTAAAGAAAATCAAGACAAAGTTCCTACGTTGTACTGGTTACCTAAACTCCATAAAAAACCCTATAAAGCAAGATTTATTGCAAATTCTAGTTCTTGTACAACAACAGAACTTTCTAAATTGTTAACCTCGTGTCTTACAGCTGTTAAAAAACATGTTATCAAATATTGTGAAAAGGTATATGAGAGATCTGGTAAAAACCTATTTTGGTCGATTAAAAATTCAGGTGAAATTTTAGATAAACTTAAAGCTAGAGATTTCAATGCGACCAGTTTGTCTACTTATGATTTTTCTACTCTTTACACTACTTTACCTCATAATTTAATTAAAGATAAACTTATTGATCTTATTGAAAGTACCTTCCAGAGAGAAGGCTCTCCTTACCTTGCATGTAGTGACAGAAATGCATTTTTTACTTCAGAAAAACCTAAAAAATATCATGCATGGTCGTGTCAAAATGTATGCGATGCGCTGACCTTTTTGTTGGACAACATTTTTATTCGATTTGGCACCAAGCTCTATAGACAAGTTGTTGGGATTCCTATGGGCACTAATTGTGCTCCCCTGGTTGCAGATTTATTCCTGTTTTGTTATGAAAGGGACTTTATGATGTCTCTTTCTGATGATAAGCAGGCTGATGTTATTGATGCGTTTAACACTACTTCCAGATATTTGGACGATATTTTAAATATTAATAATGTTTATTTTGACAATATGGTTAATCAAATATACCCTTCAGAGCTCCAACTTAATAAAGCCAATGCCTCTGATACCGAAGCCGCATTTTTAGACTTGCATTTGTCAATTTCTAATGATATTGTTTCTACCAAAATTTATGACAAACGTGACGACTTTGAATTTGAAATTGTCAATTTCCCATTTTTAGATGGTGATGTTCCTCGCTCTACATCCTATGGAGTCTATATCTCTCAACTCATTCGTTTTGCTAGAGCATCTAGCTATGTTGCTGACTTCAACACTCGCAATAAATTGTTAACTCAGAAACTTCTTAAACAAGGCTATCGGTATCATAAACTTCGCAAAACATTTTCAAAATTTTATAGACGATACTATGATTTGATTTCTAAATTCCAAGTTGGACTTAAATCTCTCTTGCGCCAAGGACTTTCGGAACCTGATTTCTATGGTGACTTGGTGTATAAGTTGAAGAAGATTGTTGGCTCTAATAATTTTTCAGCGCAGTTCATTAAAATAATTTCCCATTATAAAAAGATTGGCTATAACATTAATGTATTGCAACAGACTGCATGCTTGGTAGTCAACCCAATCACGGTTGGCAACTTTGCTTTCCTCTTTAATTGCACGCCGGTGGGTCGGACTTCAGACTCTATGATGGTTCCGACTTAAAGACTTATCTATTGATGAGATGGTAGGGGCCTGATGCTTTGGCTGTTTGTCGGGCCCACCGGGGTTTACCTGTTGGATTTCTTTTGCTCCGGTATTCAGTTTAATTTACTGTTGAGTCCTTATCCTTGCTTTATCTCCTTGTTATATCTTGATTTATATGTTTTAGGAGATGATGCATTGATAAGTTAGGGGTCTTTCATGCAAACCAAATATCTATGTGTCTTGATCCACATCTGAATTAAGGGTGAGGTTGGCGCCGTTAAACCGGTTTAAGCCCTCCAGTAAAATATTTTACTGACCGTTCCAAGGCGGTACTTCTTTTGTGGATCTTTTATGTTTTTGTTCTGTCTTGTGTTCACTATGTTTTGTGAGCGTCTGTTTATATGTGCCTTGTGGTCACCTGCTGGGAAAGGGCTGACCTCTTGGCTCTCGTTTGTGGTGTCTTCTGTGAGTTTGTCACTTTCCCATTGGTATCCTGGGTCAGGTGTGGTACTTGATTGTATCGATTCCTGATCTTTGCACTATTACTTACTTTTTGTAAGTAAATTGAGTGACATAATATGCACGTGCCTGGCTTATGACTTGGCGAATACCGCACGCGCTGGACATTTTACTGACTCATTCCGCATGAATTTCGCGGCGGTTTTAATAAGATTAAAGAAAAGAAAAAAGAGGAGATAGCACAAAATTATATCGCCGTGTTTTCACCACGTTTCTACCACATTTTGACATGCATATATACCGTTTTTTCTCATGATAAAGCCCACATTCTAAAATTTCGAACACTGGCTTTTTTTCACAAACGTAATTTCTAAAATTACGAACAACGGAAAAAAGAATTATTTTTTAGTGTTCGTAATTTTAGAACATTTACCGTATCCTTCATATGTATTGTTGTGGGACAAGTAAAATCCACCCAAGGACCAATAATAATCGATCAGAAACCAGGCTCTGCCAAATTTCTGGCAAAATTATTTGGGCTTGAGGGTGGGATTCCCTTGTCCCACAACAAGGCATTTTGATGGATACATTTTCTTGCCGACTTTGTGATGTTCTTTTTTAGATTTCATAATGAATTCTGTCAGTTTCCCATAAAAGTTAGATTTTTTACGCTTGTTCCAATTGGAAAAATAAGTTTTTAAACTGATGACTAAGAAAATAATCACATTTTTAGGCTAAAAAAGTTTGCTTAACTGGACCTATGTAAATGATAAACCCTGTCATCTTACATGCCAAATCTAGTAAAAATCAATGGCATAGTCAGAACTCTGAAAAAGTTAAGCACATCAAAGGGAGACTACTGGAACAAGCAGTGATTCTCTTCAATTGCACCCCCTTTCAAAAAAGAAACTTCTCTTAAAGAAAAGAATTTGCTCCCGGAGGGAGTGAATTTTTTTAAGAGCAGCTCCTTATGGTATGGAAAATCACTTTTTCCACATTAGGTGACGTCACTTGATTGTTACTATTTTTTATTACCGGTGTGTGTAACTGTGTAATGGGAGCTACGCCAATGAAAATATAATTCAGAACTACCATATAAAGTACATGTGTGACGAAAATCTACTTTCGCTTTAATGCGCTATTTATAACCAGGAGATGGGAAATCCCGGTATTTAGTATTCCGTTGATAAACGCCAGACACAGAAAAAGTGATCATCGCATCCTGGTATGAATCTTGTTCCAAAACTTCACAAATAATCAACATACGCTCATGCCTCTCCAGATTTCCATTTAGTTTTATTTAAGCCTTAAAAAAGTGTAGTTTAACCATTATTTACCTTGTTTTAGTAATGAATTTTTTGGAAAACAGGCGTTCTTACAGGGATCACTCAGGCGCTTGGTCTCCAATATCGAAGCGTCCAGGTGAACGCGAATACATTGAATAGAATAGATCTCGCAAATTTCGTTAGCATGACGAGAGTTCAATTTGCATATAAGAGAGCACCTGTCAAACCTTTTCCTAGCGTTATTTTAAGATATAGGCTCGCCCAACAAGTGTATTAGCCCATTTACGTGACGTCACAAGTAGTATAATACCCATGTTCGCTATGCGAGTAGTGCAGTTGGCAAGAGTCTCTCAAAGAGTACACATCGAGACAAACCATTATACATCTATTAAAGATTGCATTACATGCTAAAAGCTCAACATACGTGGCGAACAGTGGACAGTATTCATCTCAGTAGCACTACAGGTGAACAGTGGATACCGTCCATCTCAGTAGCATGTGTTGAACAAGCTGTAAGCAATCTCAGGCGATAAGGGTGGTTTAGTCATTAGTATATGGATGATAGGTCCAGCCAGTTGTAGTAGTATATGCTGGTCCGTTGAGATGATGATATAGGTTGAGCATAAGTTGTTGGGACAGAAACTTGCTTCTGTCAGATCATCATCTTATTTGTTGTTGCATTTTTGTTGTATAAGCTAATTCCACTAATTTTGATATTTTCATACAATCATTGTCTAATCATTGGTCTAATCATCGGACAAGGTAGTCCCAAGGAAAATTATATACATATATTATATGATCAATGAATTGTTGATCATTTGTCTTGCTGGCATTTCATAAATAGCCCCACACACGTTACACATGTATTAAAATATATACCCAAATTATGAGCAAAAGTATCACAAAATGAGCCACAACGCAAGACAATGTCCCCACAATCAATCCAGTGTGGTAATTTTATTATTAATATGAGCAGCAACATGTGATTTCCAACAATGTGGTATTTTGACAAGTGTAGACTCAGCCGAGACAATGCAGCCTCCTATTAAGCTAGAAACTCCAAATAATGTTCAGACAGTAGCTTAACACTCGTAGGATATTCAAGTGACTATCAAAGGCTCTGATCAGACTGCGCATATACGCAGGCTGATCTGAGACTTTGCTGGTCCCACCTACCACGTTGTTGGAAATCTCATGTTGCGGCTTAATTATTATGTATTCACCCTCTGTGAATCCTAATCGGCTGGCTCCATCGGACCATAAAGCTTGTTGATTTGAATCTACATGGTATAGAATTTGAAAAAAGTTATGCACACTGCAGATATTAGGTTGAATATGGTAAGTACATAAATGTTGACTGCTCTTAGATGATGGCTTTAATTACGTATGTAAAATATGGAGTGGAAGCAAAAAAAGAAAAATCAATTTTATTTTCATTAATATTTCAATTGAAGTTGAATTTAGGTCACTCTACCATGTCAAGGTAATTAGGCATGTATGAAAGCACCTTTGCATTTAGTTTATTATGGTAAATTAGACTTGAGAAAGTTTAAGACTACAATATTTGTCTGAAATATTCAGGCTCCTTCACACCTCAGCTACCTTGTTCTAAAACATGAATACAGGGCTTTTTCCAGCAATTTTGGGAATAGGCCCCTGGCCAAAATTGGGAAAAAATGAAGACTTAACATCAAAATTGGGAGAAATTAACGACATAGAACATAACAAGGATAGCAAAATGTATCCTCAAAATCAAGTTACAGATTATGGGTTTCTCTCTTACACTTCAAAGTTTGACGCTAATGACCAACAAGGGTTGATGGGTCATTAGCAAGAAACAAAAATCTAGGACTCAAAATGATTGAAAAGGACCAAACCGCTTGAGAATTGTTTTTACTATTCTGAGTGCAATAAGTTAATAATTTGGCATGTCATGGCGAGTCTGTGACATCTATGGTTTAATTAAAGTGATCAATATTGGAGAAAGTTCAGTATTATTGCCTCGGTCTAAGGCTGCTACAGATTGAATTATTAACTTGGTCACAATGCAAGAAAATGTCCATAACAGCCTAAGTTGCTGCATTCATCTAGGCCTACTTGTACTTCCATATCTGACAGGTATGGAGGCCTTGATGTAGGAAGCAATTTTAAATTCATAAGTGGCATTGCACATTTTTAGCAATAGATGACGAGGTCAGTTGATATTGTAATGTCATGTGACACAACTTAGAGGTAAGAAAATGCAGTAAGATATACATAATATCCAAGCAGTCTAATCAGCGCCTTTGTAATTCACTTTTTGGGTAGTATAATCGCTAAACCTACTCTGTGTAATGTTTCAACATTCTAGCTAGTCTCTGTAGCTGAGCAGGCTGGTTTGAGTCTTACTAAATGGTCAGAAACCCCGAAGACAGGTTTTCTCGTTTCTGGGACCATATAATGAGCACATATAGCACCAGCCACAGATTAAGTTCTCAAGTTTTACTCTTTCCTTGCTAGAGACGGCTTTGGTCCTCTGCTGATAACCTTTGCAAACAGTTTGGACCCAGATCAGGATAGACAGAATGTTAACACTGAGAAAGAGGCAGCTTTTTGCTTTGTTCATTGTATTCTTGCTTGTATGTTTGTTCCTCTTTGTTCTATTATCTCTTCCTCTTGGTGCCATATGCTGGTCTGTGATCTGTGATTGTTGCATTTCTTCCAGTCATATTATATGGGTACTGGGTAGGAAACATTTTCTTTTCTTATTTCTCAACAAAAACATATGTTTTGGGTACTCAAAAGAACCGTCTCATTGAGACAGTTCTTTTGAGCATTCAAAACATATGTTTAAACTGATGGGTAAGAAAATAATTACAATTTTGCGCTAAAAAAAATTGCATATCTGAACATATGGTTTATTGTATTCTTGATTCTTAGTTTGTCCGTGTTCTATTCTCTTATCCTCTTGGTGCCATGGGCTGGCCTGTGATTGTTGCATTTTCCCTTGTCTTATTCACTTGCTTAATTACATTGCTCTATTCTAGAGGACTGAAAGCTAATGGCTCAACTTGAATCTGATATTCCAACCTTTTAGTGCTTACACTGCAAAACAATGGGATATTGACAAACGGTGAAGAACCGGATCAGATTTCACTGAATACGATCAGATCTCTGTTGGGCGATGTGGTCATCATATTACAACAACAAGATATGACCCATAGTTGTACAATAAATCATTAAATCATTGCCTACTAGTGGCGTCTGCTTATACCCTCTGCGAACAGTTTGGACCCAGATCAGGCCCGACAAAATGTCGGGCCTGATCTGGATCCAATTTGTTTGACACTCTGATGGTATTCCTGAAAGAATTTTTTTCGAAAAAGTTGATTTTGAAAAAAAATCAGCAGACGACAAAAAATCATGCACTATTACCCAGTTGACAAAGAGTTAACGCTTCCTTGACAAAGAAAGTCCCTTCAAGAATACATTGACAACGTAGACCAAGATGTGATGTTGAAATTTATGACATCTGGGTATGTAAATTACCCCGCATGCAAAGATTTAATAGGTGTACTGGAGACAGGACTGGAGTCTCCTAAAGGAGTACCAGTACTTTGGCAAACAGTGAAGACCCAGTTGAAATGCCGCAAAAAATGCGGCATTTCATCAGCGTCTTCACAGTTAAGTAAAATAAAAACAATCTTCAGGTATATAAATACTGATACATCATAATTTGGAAATTCTGACTTGTGACCCCTTAAAATATATAATGGGCAATCCCATCCCTATTTTATCACTCTATATGGAAAAATCCATTGGTGTACAAAGGGTTAAATAGTTTTATTTCCTCCACAGGGTATGTTTGCCAGCTTTATTCCTGAGATTGCAGACATTATTGGTAGACAGCAGAAATATGGGGGAACATACAAGAAAGAGAGAGGGAAAAAGTGAGTACCAGGTTTGACCTAATAGGTGTATGGTGCCCATAAATTTTTTCAAATTTTTTTTTTCTCTTTTTAAAAACAGCAGAGATCCATTTCAGCAGATCATCCATTATGCAGGCTTCAGACTGTCCTGAACAGATGGCAGAACAAAAATTGAATTTTGAATTTCGCAAGAAGATCACTACAAACTTGGTCAACAGACAATCTCTAGTCGAAACAAGTATGATGACACCAGAACCACACAAAGGCAACAGGAACTTATTTTTTAATAACAAAGTTTACCCACTTACCCACAGGCTATACAAAGGTCACATGACGGCTTCACTGAGAGTATGACGGGTTCGAACTAGGTCTCAAAGGTGTCATGTGACTTCCCGATGTTATAAAACATTCGGCCAATCCAGTTTTCCATATTTTCGTCTCTGTATGGAACAGAATAATTACAAAATTCAAAGAATTATATATATATATAATCTCCCTGCCAGTCACGACTTTTGTCATCTGCTCTGTTATCTGTTGTACTCTTTGGAAGCCTAAAATACAAACAGTATGGATCCAGAACAGATTGCTACCTCACTACCTCAGGAGCAGTCTGATCTGGGTTCATACTGTTTGCTTCCATGATCAAAAGTAGTCTGAAGTGCATTGAATACATGCAGCAGACGTAAAAAGCAGAGAACTTTTCAGGGCAATAAAAGTTATGGGCGAGCTAAAGATTTTATAATTATCACTCTTTCTTCAATATTTTGACTATATAGATCTAAAATAGTGCTGTCTATCGACTGGCATTTAGTTATTTAAGATGTTAATTCTTCTTTTTTAGGATGCAATTTAAGGCACTCTATAATACATAATGACTGTCTGAGTAATCTGACTGCTAGACAATTAAAATGTTAGACTACTTCTTATAATGAAAGTGGTAATAATAAAGATTGATCAGTTTGCAATAGTGCAGACTTGCTAATCTTTATCCTAAACTCCCCAATAACTGCCATCGCTATGCAAAGTTTGTGGGGGTTCAGGACTTTAGTTAAGAGTGCATACCAAAAAATTAATTTTCTTATTTCTCAACCAAAACATATGTTGTGGGTACTCAGAAGAACCAGCACCCACAACGTATGTTAATACTGAATGGTAAGAAAATATTACCACGTTTACGTGAAAGGATTTGCTTATCTAAATGTTTGGGGTTTTCTCTTGATTTTCAGGTAAAAAAAGCTTGACATTTCCTGTAAATCGTCTGCTGGCAGATGATTTACAGGAAAATGCCAAGCCTTATTAGGTTTCTTAAGGCAGCTTTAAAATGTGAAAATGCCATATTCACATTTTTGGTGATTTTTTTTTAAAGATGAACCTTTGCAGACAGCAGATACCTACTATGGATTGTAATGATGTATTCACAGGTTAAATAACATCAAATGTCTAGACTTTTTCTGGAAAAAAGTTTTTATAACTATTGCTTAATACAAATGCTTAGTAAGTGAAGTTCTAGTTTATTATTGGCTGTGGAATCCATCCATACATTGAATAAGCAGATTTTTTTTTCGAAAGAGTAGACCTTAAAGCAAAATCTGGATCCAAACTGTTTGACATTCTGTTGGTATTCCTGAAAAAAATTGTTTGAAAAAGTTTTTTTTAGAAAAGGAATCTACAGACAACAAAAATCATGCAAGCAACAATATTTTGATTAACTGAGCCCCAGATGTTCAATAAGCGCTTTGCCTACTGGGAAATTTTGTATGTTTTTTTTTGTCATCTGCAGATTTTTTTCAAAATCAACTTTTTGGAGAATTTTCAGGAAATCAGGATTTTGTCGGGCCTAATCTGGGTCCAAACTGTTTGCAAAGGTTATCAGCAGACGACTCTAGTAGGTAAAGAGTTAGGGCCCCTAGGCTATGCTGTGACTTTATCATTCCATCTGAATTATGGTACAGTGATGCATTGAGCTGGGTCCAAACTGTTTGCAAAGGTTCTCAGCAGACAACACTAGTAGGTTAAGAGTAAAGGGCCCCTTGGCTATGCTGTGACTTATCATTCATCTGAATTATGGTACAGTGATGCATTGAGCTGGGTCCAAACTGTTTGCAAAGGTTCTCAGCAGACGACACTAGTAGGTTAAGAGTTTGGGCCCTTAGGCTATTCTGTGACTTTATCATTCATCTGAATTATGGTACAGTGATGCATTGAGCTGGGTCTAAACTGTTTGCAAAGGTTATCAGCAGACGACACTAGTAGGTAGAGAGTTTGGGCCCTTAGGCTATTCTGTGACTTTATCATTCATCTGAATTATGGTACAGTGATGCATTGAGCTGGGTCCAAACTGTTTGCAAAGGTTCTCAGCAGACGACACTAGTAGGTTAAGAGTTTGGGCCCTTAGGCTATTCTGTGACTTTATCATTCATCTGAATTATGGTACAGTGATGCATTGAGCTGGGTCTAAACTGTTTGCAAAGGTTATCAGCAGACGACACTAGTAGGTAGAGAGTTAGGTCCCCTAGGCTATTCTGTGACTTTATCATTCCATCTGAATCATTGTACAGTGATGCATTGAGGTGGCAGTTTGATAGAGAAAAAAATGCACAGATTACCTCTGGTGCCAAATTAATGTCAGCATCCTATAGTTTCTCACAGTGTTTTTATGTCAGATATGAACCAGATAAACTTACCAGTTTATTTCAGCTTGATTGCTGTATCTGTTGATTTTCTTCAGTTTTTGACTCTTTTATCAGAAGTTAGCTGATCTAGATCTTCACTGTTTTATAGAGAGGGTGTAAAATTTCATAAAGGTTATGTGTACATGTGTGTCCTTATTAGGCCAGAATTTTTCTATTAGTTGATTTACGGGATATTGTTTTTCAGATTTAGGGTCGGGGGACGAAAAAAAAAAAGCTCTGAAAAAGACCAGTTGACTGGTCATTTTCAGAGCTTTTTTTGTTTTATTTGTCTCAAGAAAAAAACAGTAAAACTGGAAAGGCAAACCAATCTTTAAATATTTCATCACTTTCCTAAAAATCTGGACAGGACAATCACTTTTAACAGTGTCACTCTCAAAAATACACAGACAGAACCTTTTATATATATCTTTTTTTAACAAAACAAATAATATTTAGTTGACGGATAAAATATAAAAATAATTAAAAAAAAATTATTTTTTTTTTCTACTTTACGGAAAATACAGTAGGAGGGCTCGTAAATCAACTATTAAAAAAATTCTGGCCTAAAATCCAGTGAATATATGCAGCAGACATGAAAAGCAGACAACATTTTCAGGACAAAAACTATTGGCTATATAATGGCACAGGAGCTTGAAGTTTGGTCCTTATATCATTTATATAGCCTAAAAACCAAAAGCTCTCAATGTCATTACGATATGAGCCGTGGCATGGGATTGCCAGCAATGTGGTATGTACGACCAGCAAGGCCTCAGATCAGCCTGCGCATATGCGCAGTCTGATCAGAGCTTTGCTAGTCGCTTGAATATTCTATTAGTGTTAAGCTACTGACTGAACATTATTTGGAGTTTCTAAGCTTAAAAGGAGGCTGCAAAGACTCTTCTGAGTCTACACATGTCAAAATGCCACATTGTTGGAAATCACATTTATTCTATACCTATAAATGATACGACTTTAGAACTGTCTGTTTTCTGGCCATCTGATACAGAAAGCCGGGTCAACGAACTGAGGTTTTCTGAATCCATATCACTATCCTTTAAAACGAGGCTAACGTCGGTTACCTGCTTTTGCGGCTACGTTACGTAAAGTAAATTTCAAGCATGGAACCAGAGACGGAAAACATGATGACGTAACGTCATATTATAATTATGACGTGAATATGACGTGAATATGACGTGACGTTTTGTAATGGCAAACGTTCCCGCATTTTTTCTGGATTAAAGACTGAAACAATTTATCAAATCAAAAAAATGTCAGAAAAAGGTATATAATAAACATATTATTATAAGAGTAACTTGATCTGGCGTACAGTATCACGTCTCGTCGATGAGGCCATACCATTGGATCACCCTCGACGCTTCGCGTCTCGGGTGATCCGATGATATGGCCTCATCCACTAGACGTGATACAGTACGCCAGATCAAGTTACTATTATAATAATATGTATGTCACGGCTCATATCTCTATAGTGTTCTTCTATCTGAAAGCAAACCTTCAGGCGCCTGTGTTAATTTCTAGCTCACCCATTACAGAATTTCCAGTTCAAGCTTTACGGCACTCTCAGACCAATCTACAGATAAACCAAAACCTTTGAAGCGTAACTATTTACAATATTGATATGTTGTTCTGAAAAAAGGGTTTGGGGCATTTATTTACATTTACTATAAAAGCTTTGACATACACATATGTTCCAGCTGGACTGGCTCATTTTACTCATTCTGCATCAATTGTTTGAAATAGAAATAGGCAAAGGTCATTGGTCAGAGGTCATGGTACATCTATAAAAGCACAGGTGTGGTTCGACAACAATCTAAAGTTAGTAATAGGTAGAAAAACAAAAATGTTGCAAATATAGCTTTCATGGTAAAATAAATTTTTGGAAAAATGTACTGTATACATGTACAGCAAAACCTGTCTTAATTAAGCGGCCACTCAAAAATAGACAAAACAAAGGTCTTAAGGATAGATGTTAGCTTACTGCAGGTCGAAAGTATTGTAGAATGCTCCCTTTGGAGCATTCTGCAATACTTTTGACCTGCAGTAAGCGATAATCGGTCTTGAAAACCAAATTTTGGTCTTCTTTTGAGTGGCGGCTTAAGACAGGTTTTACTGTAAGTGCTATTGTGTATATTTTTCAGACATATTGTTGTTTGTGGACATATTACATATGATACAGTTTCTAACTTTCTCAAAGACTTCCTACACAAAGATAGAGAAGATGTGGATGTTGAAATTATTTTCATACATAAGTAAGTATTCAACACTTCATTAGGAGCGCAGTGACTCAGTGGTAGAGTGCTTGACTCGAGACTGAGGGGCTGCGGGTTCGAGCCTCACAGGCGTCGCTGCGTTGTGTACTTGAGCAAGACACATTAATGCTAGCTTAGTACTGGTTCAACTCAGTAAGTCCTGCCCCTATATAACTGAATGATTGTTGATGGGAAGTAAAGAATCAAATCGAACAAACAAAACTTCATTAGGAGCACAGTGGCTCAGTTGCTAGAGTGCTTGACTTGGGATCACAAGGTTGCTGGTTCAAGCCTCACTGCAGACACTGCATTGTGTCCTTGAGCAAGACCCTTTATCCTCTGCTTAGTACTGACCAGTACTGGTTCAATACAGGAAAAGTCCTGACATGACTGAAAATTGTTGACTGGGATGTAAATGAAGTGTTGTTTGTTTGTGTTGATGCTTTAAAGACAAGGTCACGCAAAATGTTGCCCAGTAGTAGTCTCTGCATCATCTGACCAATGCAGCTACAAAGTTTGAAGTTGCTATGTCAAACCGTTTAGGAGGAGGTACATTTACAAGAAATGTGATAGACTGACGATGTACCGACTTTAGTATGAAATTAATACCCCTTTTTTTCTAAGGTCTAAAGAATAATAACTGCAATCTCATTGATAAACATGTTTTGGTTGAGAAATAAAAGAAATAATTTCTAATTAGGCACTCTTTTCTGGATGGGCATTATCAATTAAACATAGAACCCTTTTGTGAAAAACTGTCTTTTGATTTAGCAGTTGAGCTACATAGACTAAGAAGAATGAGAAAATATTGATGTGGCTAATGTCACTATTGCTGTAACATAAAACCTGTCTCAAGTGGCCACTCAAACATAGACAAAACAAAGATCTTAATGACAAATAGTTGCCTAATGCAGGTCGAAAGTATTGCAGAATGCTCCCCTTGGAGCATTCTGCAATACTTTTGACTTGCATTAAGCAATAATTGGTTTTGAAAACCAAGTTTTGGTCTTCTTTTTGAGTGGTCGCTTAAGACAAGTTTTACTGTACCTTCATAAACTCACCAGTGTCACTGTGTTGTGTCCTTGAGCAAGACACATTTATCCCAGCTTAGTATTGGTTCAACCCAGGAAGACCTTTCCCTACATAACTGAAAGATTGTTGATGGAGCGTAAAGAATCAAATCAAACAAAAAAACTAAAAAAAACTTCATAAACAGAAAATAACATTGAGTCTGTCAAGTTAGTCCTTTGCTGTACATTCTGATAACTTACATTTTACCTTTTAAGAGTCAGTCATTTTTTGTAGACAACAATGACCTTTATTGGACTGTTTCACATATCTCACTGATCAGGGACTTTGTTGTTTAACCCTTAAAGCACTAAGAAAAAAATGCATCTGAAAATGTCGTCTGCTGAAGTCGTCTGCTGCAAAAAATGCCTAACATTACTGACGAATTAAGTATAGAAGCAAATAGGAGCAGTCTGATCTGGGTTCACACTGTTTGCCATAGAGCTTCTTAAACATTTCAGCAGACGAGAAAAGCAGACGACTTTTGTTGTGATTGGCGCATTAAGGGTTAAACATGCTCATCAAACCTTTTCTTTATGCAGTAAAAAATGTCTGTTACTGTCAAGTTTTTTTTGGTAACAGCAGATGCACTTACTTAACATGAGAAACTGTTCTTTTTATGAGTTAAAAAATATAGATGATTATACATGAGTGCTAATGGATTATTGAATGAGTTGGGGAAAAGAGATCTAATCCGAGGCTGCCAAGCATTTTATCACTTTTTCACAACAAGCATATAAAATTCAATTCTTT
Organism: Loripinus fragilis; assembly: GCA_964019695.1. Lineage (NCBI taxonomy): Eukaryota > Metazoa > Mollusca > Bivalvia > Lucinida > Lucinidae > Loripinus > Loripinus fragilis. Next base: position 34,356,233 of record OZ026516.1, read on the forward strand.
GGGTCCTGATTTGAGTCCAAACTGTTTGCAAAGATTATCAGCAGCCATCAGAAGTCACTGCTAACAAGAGTTTAGATAGTGTTACTGTAGTGCATGGGTGAAAGTTTTCAGGATTAATCCTGAATTCAGGATTTTGAGGCTGACTTTCCATAGAAAGTCAGCCTCAAAATGCTGAATTAGGCATATTATAATAGCTTTTCTGATTAGTTTTCAATTTATCTAAACACAATTAATCATTTAAACTTGAAATTATTCATTTTTACAGGCATCCTGCAAGTTTTAAAATTTGAATTTCCAAAGTTCAGGATTTTGGAAATTTTGAACTTTCACCCATGGTATTGTCAAGAAGACGAAAAAATAACCTTTTGTGATATACAGGTTAGTCCTGTTATAATGTGCTGGTGTGGGTCCATAGATCTGATCCAAGGTGTATTATAACTACTAGCGTCTTGGGGGCCAATTTCAGGTTGTACACTAGCTGGTATGGGCGGGGTACAGGTATATAATTGGGTTTCCGAGTTTATATGAAAGAAAATGACCTATTTCATAAATAAAAAAATACATACTAACCCTTAAAGGTCATAAGAAAAATGCGTCTGAAAAATGACCTCTGCTGAAGTCGTCTGCTGCAAATAATTGTCTAACATTACTGACAAGTTCAAGTATAGAAGCAAACAGGGTGGACCCAGATCAGACTGCTCTATAGGAGCAGTCTGATCTGGGTCCACACTGTTTGTGATAGAGGCTTAAACATTTCAGCAGACGAGAAAAGCAGATGACTTTTGTTGCGATTGGTGCTTTAAGGGCTATAATTATGTTTCTTTATTTCAGTCACTTTATAGTATAATCCAAGTTTATTTACAGATGTATAACAATAGTGAAAGTAGAATATTTTCATGGGTGAATCCAGCTGGAGGGGGGACTGGGTGTCTGGGCCAACGCTCCCCTGGAAAATCACGTTGCTCAGTTGCTATATTTTTCCCTAGAAACACTGGTATGGACCCACCTCGAGAAGCAATTGGACCCTTGGGTCCAATTGCTTCTCGAGGTTGGGTCCAATTGCTTCTCGAGGGGGGGTCCATATGTAAGGCCCTCTAGCTGTGATGACTAGAAGAAAAGTTTTCAGGACCCCCCTGAGGGAATTTTCTGGATCCGAGCATGATTTTTGTTGTTGTACCATTATCTGTTGTTTTCTCCAGAATACTCCCCGAGCTGGAACTTGAAGGTCTACTGAAGAGACATTTCACTCAAGTGGAGTTCTTCCAGGGGACTGTCATGGATGCGAATGACCTTGAAAGGGTCAAGGTGAGGTGTTGATTTCTAATGTACAGGCCATTGTCTGCTCAGGCGCTTTACTAAAGAATCAACCTGTCAGGGACATTGTTGTCCACATGCCGTAGTAATTTCCAATGAAATTCATAATTAGTTTAATGAATTAATACAACACCCAAATACTTTTTATATGAACTTTACGAATTTATTTCAAAAATTTTTATATGAACTTTACGAATTTATTTCAAAAATTTCATATCAAATGGCCACTCATGTAAGATTCTCTATGTACTACACTCTTCCTTTATTTTTATAGCCCCGCTTTGAAAAATTGGGGGCTATATTTTTAGCCCTGCTTTGAAAAAGTGGGGCTATATTGGATTTGGGTTATCTGTCTGTCCGTTCGTCGGTCATAATTTCGTTTCCGCTCAATATCTTGAGAACTCTTTTATAGACTTTATCCAAATTTTGTATTTGCTTTGATATTGACATGATCTAGCTTGGGATTGTTATATATCATTTTTCCCAAATTTGTACCAGAGTTATGGCCCTTTATTTACGCCAAAATTTCGTTTCCGCTCAATATCTTGAGAAACAATTTGTAGAATTTCACCAAATTTCATATATGCATTCATCTTGGCAAGATCTAGCTTGGGATTGTTACACATCATTTTTCGCACATTTGTACCAGAGTTATGGCCCTTGATTTAAGCTGAAATTTTGTTTCTGCTCAATATCTTGAGAACTAACAGACATATTTTCACCAAATTTTATCTATGCATTCATATTGACAAGATCTAGCTTGGGATTGTTACGTGTCATTTTTCGCACATTTGTATTATTCTGCCAGCCAAGAGTAGAAGTGACGTCATGTTTTGTTTACAAAGTTATGGGACTTACCTTTCATGACAGGATTAATACACAAGTGATCTATCGATTCTAGTTAGCTCAAGTGGTAGCGAGGAGGATTACTAAACTACAAAGATTATTTTTTAGGTTTGAATCTCACTGGCTGCTCTTTTTTTATTCAGTTTTTTTTTTTTTTTTTCAGGGGGTTGGGGTCTGATTTTATTATTCTCTTTATGTCTTTTTTTTCTTTTTATTATTTTTTTAAATTTTTATCCCTTTAATATGTATTAGGCACATGTAACAACACAAACTACTGGAAATATACGCGAATAGCATTAAAAGACATATTTGCGACGTCAAAATTTGTGAGAAGGGCATGATTAGCCTATATATCAGTAAACAACAGAGTGATTTCACCATTTTGCGAGGATTTTATTTTCACGAAATTTTGCATGTGCGAAGTTTCGCGAGAATAAAACATTTGGGAAAACTTCCCAATTTACAGTAAGCTGAAATAATGCTGTCTGTTCCTTTTGGGCCTAGTGACCAAAGTCTGAATCTGTGTCAGAGTAGTCATCTGTCTCTGATGCAGTATGGGTGTCCTCGTCTCTGGAGGTCACTATTATGATGAGCCCTCTATAGCTACATGATTTGCCCAATACTCAGTCTCCTCCACAGAACAGACATGTTCACAGCATCTTTTCTATTGGTCAAAGGTCACAGATTGAAGACCGTTTTCGATCAACTGCATCATGCCGGCGGATTGAAGGAGGAGTTTTGCCTGGCCATGTAATCCTTTACTTGTGCCCACACAAGTTCTATGGCATTCAGATCCCCATGATAGGCAGGGAGTATCAGACAGTCATGCCCATGTTGCTGCAGGATATTGTCTAAGACTACTCTGGCTGGGGCTTTTGAGTTTTACAGATCTGAAGAAGCTCAAAAATATGAAGAAAAAAACACCTAAATAGGTTCCATCCTGGTACGCCTGCTTCCAACGCCGTAGACATAACCACTACACTACAGTATCTTCTACCATGTAGTACACAAGTTAATATTTTATGGGTAAAATTGTACTATATACTCAGCAATTGTAAACAAAATATCACGTGACTGTCACTCTTCGTTGGCACGACAGTACCAGAGTTATGGTCCTTTATTTACCCCAAAATTTCGTTTCTGCTCAATATCTTGAGAACCAATTGGTAGAATTTCACCAAATTTTATATATGCATTCATCTTGGCAAGATCTAGCTCGGGATTGTTACACATCATTTTTCACACATTTGTACCAGAGTTATGGCCCTTGATGTACGCCAAAATTTCATTTCTGCTCAATATCTTCAGAAAGACTGACATATTTTCACCAAGTTTTATATATGCATTCATATTGACAGGATCTAACTTGGGATATTACATGTCATTTTTTGCACATTTGTACCAGAGTTATGGTCCTTGATTTGGGCCAAAATTTTGTTTCCACTCAATATCTTGAGAACCAATTGTTAGAATTTCACCAAATTTCATATCCGCATTCATCTTGGCAATATCTAGGCTGGAATTATTACCTGTCATTTTTTGCTTTTTGTAACAATTTCATGGCCCTTGATTGATGTCAGAATTTTGTTCCTGCTCAATGTCTTCAGATTTTCCTGCTTAATATCTTTGGAACTTGGCCTTTTTTATTGCATGAAAAGTGCTGCAGCAGGCTATAGTGAGATTCTCTGACAATTCTAGTTAGCATTAGGATCAATCAGTTTCAATCATTGATCATTGTCAACAATTGACAACTGTTCCTATACTACTGGGACAAATTTTATCAAACATCACAGAAATGCTCGATAGAATTAGCTTAAACAAATTTGATCCATCAAAAAACATGGCCACCAGGAGATGTGGCTGGTTTCCCCTATTTACCTCTATTGGAAACTTTTAACATCTCGTCTGAAACCATTGTTATCAGGGATGTTCAATAGGAGATCCTCCACAAAAAAAGCTAAACACTAGGCCTAGAGCCTTGAATATTGTGTGAACCATCATCCTTTACAAAGTTTGTTCAAATTATGGCCCAGGGGCGAAAAAAAGCCCCACGCCGGAGTCACATGTTTTATAAAGATTTATTTAGAAAAAATAAAAATATAAATTTTCTTGTTTGAAACCGCAAAGCCTTCAGCCTTGATATTTGGTATGTAGCATCACCTAGTGGTACTTTAAGAAGCTTGTTCAATAATGGGTCTGTGGCCAAAAATAGCTCCACTTTGGTTGTCACATGTTTTACATTGACTTGTACATGTATAGTGAAAACAAAAAAATCTTCTAAAACCACAAAACCTAGAGCCTTGATATTTGGTATGTAGCATCACCAAGTGGTACGTTACGACAGTAACCTATATAAGAGTGATTGGAAACTCCATTTTTCAGCTAGATAGGTATATCGGGGCATGTGTCACGTGACTTGCACCTGGTGCGCCGTTCATGGTATACACACAATGGCGCCGCAGCCTTGAGAAACTGCTGCATATATATGGTCATCAAAGAGCACATTTCAATATAAATATCGCTCATTGCTCATTTTGATAATAGCAATCGAAAAAAGATCATCGTAATTTTACTAATTCCTTGTTGGTAAAGGTGTTTTAAACGTTTTGGTAAACAATAGAGAAATTAGGCTGTGTATTCGAAAACTGTAATAAAAGCAAGTTGTGTAGATAAATGATATTGATTTCCCCTCATTTACCTGTCTAAGATGCCTGGTTGAGTATGGTATTTCATCGGTGTGCCCAGTCACTCTTATATATGTCACTGTTTACGAAGGTTCTTTGGCAAAAAATGGCTCCACCTTGATTGTTCCTTGTTTTACATTCACTTTTATTGTGAAAACATAAAAAATCTTCTTCTGAAACCACTAGGCCTAGAGCCTTGATATTTGGTATGCAACATTATCTAGATTATCTAAATTTATTCAAATTATGACACCGAGGCTAAAAAATCTCCACCCTGGCAGAGGTCACCAGGGGCATGGCCAATTTTCCAATGGATACCTAATATAAGAAGCTTTAACAAAACTCACATGTTGGGTCCAGGGCCAGTTTTAAAAAACATGGTTTCATCTGTATTCTTGGCAGTCATTCATTATTTCATCTGGACTCTTTGCATTATCATGCATTATGCAATAAAGCCACAATACTAAAGAATACAGTAATATTAAAGAACAGATATTGATGACATTGCATGCTTTTATATAAGCTATAATTGACTGCTGTTATAATATTGCCTCCTTCCATGAAATGGCATGGGACATCTAGTTGACTTGTGAAAAGGGACTTATGACAACAATAAGATTTAGAGACAGAGACAGGGAGAATGCAAGCTATGTGGATGTATCCTCTTCAGGTCTTTACCAAAAAATAAATTTTCTTATTTATCAACCAAAACATATGTTGTGGGTACTCAAAAGAACTGTCTCTTTTGAGCACCCAAAACACATTTTAAAACTTATTACATAAAACACTCCAAAACTTTTTTTTTCTAAACCTGTGCTCTATGATGGGTGACACTACCCAGAGGCCTGCAGCCGGCTTCCTTCCTTAGGTTTTTGAGACACATACACTTTATTGTTAACCCCTTTTCCACCATTTATGACTTGCCGTCTGCATTCTCATCTGCTTATGTTCTTAGGAGAGCTAATATTGCAAAGAATATGAACCAAGACCAGACTTTTACCTTCCAGACTAGATAAGACTAGGGTTCATAGGGTTTGTTATCATGATAAATTCTAGTCTGAAATGCACTTTAATATACACAGCAGATGTGAAAAGTAGACACCATATTCAGGACAAAAAATATTGGCGAGATAAGGATTAGTTGAGAACACTTAAGAAAATGCTGGAAATATAAGACTGCTCTCAAGGACTTTGCTTACTGCGTAATTTTGTATGCTTTTTTGTGGTCTGCTGATTTTTTTCAAAATCTTTTTTTTTTTTCGAAAAATTCTTATAGGAACACTATCAGAGTGCCAAACAGTTTGGATCCAGCTCAGGACTGACAGGATACATGCCTCCAGATAATAGTGAGCGACTGAAATAAATTTTCTTATTTCTCAACCAAAACATATGTTGTGGGTACTCAAAAGAACCGTCCAATTGAGCACCCAAAACACATGTTTAAACGGATGGATAAGAAAATAATCACAATTTTATGCAAAAAAAAATTGCTTTACTGGACCTATGAGGATGACAGACATCCTGTCGGTTCTGATCTGGGTCAAAACTGTTTAACAAAGAGTTCATGCTGTATTGTTTGCTTCCATCGAAAGATATTCAGTCCATGGTAACCTTTGTTTGCGTATCTTTTAAGCTCATAAAGCCTATTGTTATTCTTGTATTCTTTGGCTTGGAACTATTTCCTTTCGCTTTATAAATCTTTAACTATTCATTGATTATCTTTAAAACTTTTCATATTATCTATGACAATGAAAGCCGAGCTGCGTGACCCTACATGACAATTGATTATCATTTTCACTGATGCATGAACTGTTTCTTACCTGCAAGTCTGAGGACCTTTGCAATCAGTTTGGACCCAGATCAGGACCGACAAAACTTCAGTCCTGAGCTTGATCATAACAGCTTGACACTCTGATAGTGTTCCTGAATGAATTTTTTTTAATTTTAAATTTAATTAACTATAAAAAATTACCCAGCATGTAAAGAGTTAGATAATGACAATGCATTAATAACATTTTCTCATAGACTGGTTCATATACAGAAAGGAATGTTCCTGTTATGTATTGTGCAGTCTCCAGGAAATGCTTATTTCTCAGTCAGCACTTGTTCATTCAACCTTGAATGCTTTGTCGATGAGCTGTGGCATAATGCCTATAAAAGCAACAGTTACTATGAGAAAGCATGTCTCTATGCATGTTTGATTTAAACCAGCCATCTTCTTGGCTACAGAGACTATAGCTAGAATTTTGAAATCTTCTGGAGCAAGTATATTAGCTAAACTCCAGCTGTTTAGTTTTTAGACTTATTTTCTCGCGATATTTTTTTACTGCGTCATTTATCGTAAAAAACTTATCCCAATGAAATGTATTCATGAATATCTCCGCCAACTTCAACATCCAAGATGCTCCAGGTTCCTCTGTGCTTAGATGCACTCTTTGAACATTTTAAGCCAAGCGCAAATAAACCAAGTCGAAGATTTCAGCCAAAAAGTTACATTGCACCGCCCTAATTCAATTACTAAAGCGATGGATGGCTTGTTCAAATATAATGGAAATTGTGCCTGATTCCCTCATGCGTTAAGCTAGTGGGGTCATTTCAAAACCCTTCATTTCGTAGCACGTGCATAAGAGAAAAATTGCACATCAAGTGAACACCCAATCTTTGTTCCTACAAATTAACCTGCTTAAAGTTGATTCTGCATATGCATGGTAAATTCTGAGTATGCAAACGGCAGTTTTATGTTATGCACAATCTTTGAATAACGGGATATGCATCGCTTACGAATAATTTTTTGAGGCTACCCTTTTCTGCCACACCTATACGAGTTTTAACTGTCAATAAAAGACTTGAAAATTTAGAATGAATTCAATTTTTTGCAAAATCTTCATCTATATACACAAAAATCTGTTTGCGCCACAAGCACCAGACCTTTTGGAGAAGTTAGCGTAAAGTCACCTCTACAACTTTCATCGCGAACTATTTTTGCTAAAATTAAAGACAAAAAAGTTATTGCGAAAAAAGTTCTAAAAACTTAACAGCTGGAGTTTAGTATGGTAAATTTTCTAAAATTTTGAACACTTTACTCTTTCTGTACTTGTACGCTGTTTGTCTAAGCCTTTTTGGCAGGCAATTAGTGTTTGAAATTTTGAACATTTACCCCATCATGTATTTGATACCACATTGTAATGATGTCCCAAAGTTTTTATTATATAATGCTGTAAACATTTCAAATTTCCATATGTCCATCCTTCTGTCAACAATTTATGACTTTCAACAATTTTATATTTTTACTGTGTTTCTCTGCAGAGGATTCACATGAAATCAGTTTCTGAGGAGCTCGGTGGCTCATTAGTAGAGTGCTTGACTCGAAACGAGGGGTTGCAGGTTCGAGTCTCACCGGAGGCACTGCATTTTGTCCTTGAGCAAGAGCTGCTTAGTACTGGTTCAACCCAGGAAGACCCATCCCGACATGACTGAAAAAATGTTGAATGGAATATAAAGAATTAAATCAAACAAACATTATTTGGTTTCTTAAAGCTGGAACAAATTTTGAATCTAGTCACCTGCAAATTTTTTATGGCATTTCAAGGGTTAACTATTACGTTTGACTTTATCGTACATTGTTTTTTAAACAAAGAATTCAGTATGGCTATTTAAATATTAAAATTTCTATTTGGCCTTTTCTCTTCAATTCCTAATGGATTTTAATTCTTTGAAAAAAATGAAATGAATTTCGCATGCATGCACTTTTGGTTAAATGGGATAAATATCAGTTGACAATCCTTCAAATAATGAACAAAGAAAATAATATAGTAGACAATGAAACAAGAAAATGGTTACCAACTGCAAATCTAAATTATTTAAGTTGGCTTCAAATTCCCTTTCAAAACATTTACAGTAATATCACAACAGGTGGTTGGCTTAAGGCCTCACTAGATAGCTCTGCATGCATGTCCAGTCTTTCAATCGGGCCCTACTTTTCCCTACTTTTTACCTGTGTTGCTTTAGCGAAAGCAGGTCTAGAAGTGGTCCACTCTGTCCGTCCGTCCATCCGTCCGTTTGTCTGTCCGCAACACTTTTGGGGTGCCTAGTTTGTGTAATATGTAACTCCAAAAGCTTTCATTCCTTTTTATTCAAACTTTGCATAATGATTGTTCAGATATTGAAGATGTGCATCTCCCATTTTGTGCACATTTGATATATATTTTCTCATTTTTTACGGTTGTTGGACTTAGAATTTTTTCTGTCCAAAATGCGTAGGGGGTCTCTGGTTTGTGTAATCTGTAACTCCAACAGTTTTCATTCCTTTATAGTCAAACTTTGCACAATGATAGTTTACACATTGAAGATGTGCACCTTCTATTTTGTGCAAATTTCATAATTTTTTTTCTTATTTTTGACTTTTGTTGAACTTTGACATTTTTTCCATCCGTAATGCTAAGGGGGTGCCTAGCTTGTGTAATCTGAAACTCCAACAGTATTCATTCCTTTATTTTCAAACTTTACACAATGATTGTTCACACATAGAAGATGTGCACCTTTCATTTTGTGCACATTTGATAAATATTTTCTCATTTTTAACTTGTGTTGAACTTAGACATTTTTTCCATCTGAAATGCTCAGGGGTGCCTAGTTTGTGTAACTCCAACAGTATTCATTCCTTTATTTTCAAACTTTGCCTAATGATTGTTCATACATTGAAGATGTGCACCTTCTCCTCTTTTGTGCATGTTTCATAAAATCTCTCTCATTATTGATGGGTGTTGAACTTAGACATTTTCCCCATTTGTCTGTCTGTCTGCAACATTTTAGGGGTGCCAAGTTTGTGTAATCTGCAACTCCAAAAGTTTTCATTTCTTTTTATTCAAACTTTTCCTAATGATAGTTCACATTTGAAGATGTGCACCTTCTATTTTGTGCACATTTCATGATTTTTTTCTCATTTTTGAGGAGTGTTGAACTTAGACATTTTTTCCATCGGCAATGCTAAGGGGGTGCCTAGTTTGTGTAATCTGTAACTTCAACAGTATTTATTCCTATATACTCAAGCTTTGCATAATGATTGTTCACCTATTGAAGATTGTCACCTCCCTTTTTATGCACATTTAATAAATATTTTTTCTAATTTTTGACAGGTGTTGAACGTAGACATTTTTTCCTTCCAAATTTCCTGTTAGTGTAATCTGGAACTCCAAGAGTATTCATTCCTTTTTATTCAAACTTTGCATAATTATTGTTCACACATTGAAGATGTGCACCTCCTATTTTATGCACATTTTACAAATATTTTTTTCAGTCTTTTTGGGTCTTGAACTTAGACATTTTTTCG